>CM029278.1:29882357-30582103 GCA_016920895.1 Vaccinium myrtillus | reverse complement strand
TGAATCAATCAAAGATGTTATCTTCTAATATTAATTGACCTATGGATACCATCTAAAAGCAATCCATTATTGATCTCGAACAAACCATAAAGTTCCATGTTGCCATTGTTGTTTGCCCAACATAGTATTGCTTAAGTTTCATGATTGAGTAGTTTGGTTTTCTATAGAGGCTGTTAAGGGGTGTATATACTTCAAAAATCTTATCCTAAATAGCCCTAAATAAGTGAATCATGTATCAAAAAATATAGAAAGCATGCTCAAAATTTCGAAAACAAACGTCATGCATTGAAATTCATCAACTTTACTCCATTGTAAACGACACAATACATTTTCACTAGCCTGAATCCATAGATAAAACACACTCAAAAAAGGTTATTTAGCCCTCAATATCCGTTTAGCCCGTTTGTGCATCACGAACACCTCGATTTCATATAGATTAGGATATCGATCTCGAAGCCCTTTTTTCTTGTTTCTTTCAATGCTTCTTCTCAGAATATTCACCCACTATGAATGATTGGCCCCTATATGTATAAAGGGAATTTTGGACTCCACAAATTAAGCAAGAATGGGTTTTAGGGTGAAGTGAAAATACTGGGGGGTATCATCAACACAACCCCAAAACTACAGGGGGTGTAACAAGGATTTTACCCAAACAAAAAAACGCTGCCGTTTTACCTGGCATCTCACTCTCTCCGTAAACCCTAGTAAAAATCAGTGTCTACGGAGTCAACTCCCCCAATTCAGTCCAGTTTCCCGCCACTCTGTCTCTCTAAAATGGCACCAGACAAGAAGAAGCGCCGCCGCGCAACCACTGACACGTCAGACTCCGACGCCGACACCACCACCACAACCACCAAATCCCTCCCCCACAAAAAACGTCTGAACTCCGACTCCGCCATCCTCTCCACCCTCCAATCCCTCCTAAAAGCCGAGCAAGACCCTTCCACTTCCTCCTCCAAAAACCTAACCCTATCCGACCTCTCTCTCTCCTCCACCTGCCGCGAAGTCGCCGACCTCCCTCTCTCCTCCGTCCAATCCAACATCGAAACCCTAATCCTCTCCCTCGCCCACTCCATCATCTCCGGCAACGGCTTCTCCTTCTCCGTCCCTTCCCGCTCCGCCGCCAACCAGCTCTACGTGCCCCAGCTCGACCGCATCGTGCTCAAGGACAAGGCCTCCGTCCGACCTTACGCTGGCGTTTCGACCGTCAGGAAAACCACGATTACCACGCGCATACTCCAGCTCATCCACCAGCTGTCGCTGAAGAACATCCATGTTACAAAGCGTGATCTGTTTTATACTGATGTTAAGCTCTTTCAGGACCAGACCCAGTCCGATGCCGTGCTCGATGACGTCTCCTGCATCCTCGGCTGCACTAGGTCGATTACTCTACTCTACTGCCATTTTACTTATTTGTAGGAGCATCTCTATTCTCCAGCATTTTACTTATTCTGCCATTTTACTCTACTCTACTGCCATTTTACTTATTTAAATTTCTTAAAAGCTTCATTTGGTGCGAAGCACGACAATGTTGAAACCCAAATCCAAGATTTTTTTTAGTAATGCTTTGAGTATCCCTTGATTTGGTTACAATTTTTAAGTAAAACTTAATCTATATGAGTTCAAGGACCAGAGTGAGTTTGAGAGGGCTTTTACTCAAAATTTGTTGCTGAGTCAATTAAGGCTCTATAATTTTACTCAAATTCGATGAAAAGCTTCATTTGGTATAAATGACTCCGATGAACAAACCTAAATCTAGATACAAATTTGAGTAAAAGCTTCATTAATATCATGATTGTAAAGTTTAGAGGAAGGAAATAGCCTTATAAAATTTGAGTAAGAATTTTGAGTCTCATTTGATTTGAGTTGTAATTTGAGTAAAACTCAATTTGATTCAGGTTCAAGTCAAGGATTGGAGTGGATTTAGGAGGGTTTTACTCCAATTTTTGGGTATGTATAAAAAAGGTAATTGATATTCACACCCCCTAAATTGTTATCCACACCCCCTTTTTGTCTTTTAGTGACATTTTTACACATGAAAATTTCACTAAAAGACAAAAAAGGGGGTGTGGATAACAATTTGGGGGGTGTGGAAATCACTCCCCTAAAAAAATTTAAGGGCTGGAGATGCTCCAATACAGTAATTATTGTCAATTTATATGATTTTTATCGAAGTGAGTAAAATTTTCAGTTGATTTGATATGAGGTGCTTTTCAGTAGAAAAACTAAAATTTAGCTAAAATTTAACTAAAAACTTGTGGCATAAAGATGTACTCAAATTCTTGGAACGTATTCTTTGTGTTTGGCAATTGGTTCTCCCTTGATTCGAGTAAAAATCGTATTGAACTTAATTTGGCATCGGTTGAGTCAAGGAGTGCAGTGAGTTTTAAGGATATTTTACGTAACTTGTTTTAGGGGAAAAAAGGTTAAGGGCTGCAAATGCTCTTATGTAGTTGCTCATTACATGTCTCGTCCACAAAATAAAAGGGTCGAAAAAATAGTTTTCCATTGTAGAGAGTTCTCCCCATACCAAAACTGTAGGATTACGTCAGTTTATTGTAAATGGTTATTAGGCAATTAAGTTTGTGAAGCGTTCTTTTCTTCTTGGTGGAATGAACACTAAAGGAGAAATCCAGGAAGAACGCTAGACGAGAAAAGTCGTTGCACTCTGTTTGGACATTTATGTGGAACCATTTCGACCTTCATATACAGAGGAACAAGGGCTTTTGTAACTTCTATTACACTTTCTTATTTACAGATTAAGTATATGTTTGTGTAGGATTTTGAAAATCCTATCATTCATGTGAATAACATTATACTATAATATAGTATTATTACCACAGATCCAGCCTCAATGTGGTCGCTGCCGAGAAGGGGGTTGTGGTTGGTAGGCTTATATTCAGCGATAACGGCGATATGATCGATTGCACGAAGATGGGGATGGGTGGAAAAGCGATCCCCCCCAACATTGACCGTGTTGGTGATATGCAAAGTGATGCATTGTTCATATTGTTGGTAGAGAAAGATGCAGCTTATATGAGACTGGCTGAGGATCGATTTTATAACCGATTTCCGTGCATTATTGTTACGGCAAAAGGTCAACCGGATGTGGCAACTAGGCTATTTTTAAGGAAGATGAAGATGGAGTTGAAATTGCCAGTGTTGGCTCTTGTTGACAGTGATCCTTATGGGCTTAAGATATTGTCAGTCTATGGTTGTGGATCGAAAAATATGTCTTATGACAGCGCGAATTTGACAACCCCAGATATAAAGTGGTTAGGGGTAAGGCCGAGTGATCTGGACAAGTATAAGATACCAGAGCAGTGCAGGTTGCCAATGACAGAGCAGGATATTAAGACTGGGAAGGATATGTTGGAGGAGGATTTTGTCAAGAAGAATCCAGGTTGGGTGGAGGAGTTGACTCTGATGGTGAAGACGAAGCAGAAGGCTGAAATTCAGGCGCTGAGCTCGTTTGGGTTTCAGTACTTGTCCGAGGTTTACTTGCCGCTGAAGCTGCAGCAGAAGGATTGGCTTTAAATTTTGGAAGTTTTGAAACGGAGATGATATGTTGTGGGAATTCCTGCATTTCCCTCTCTCTCAAATTATGAGGACTGGAGTTTGTTTGGTATTGCTGAAACTGTAATGTATCATTTGTTGCTTATTCTATAAATGTGTTCGGTGTTGCCAGCATACTTCTATCTTATTTGAGTGGTTTAAAGTTTTGGCTAATGATTGAGTTACTTGAAAGTTATGCTTTGTTTGAGATTTGATACCGCAGCACTGTAGGAGTGTTCTGATTGCACCAACTAGACTCTGTAGCATATGAACTGATTATTTCTTTCTACTCTGCGGCCTTCGTAGAATTGTCTTTCACTGGACATCCTGCGAGCATGAAGCACTGAACATCACGATTAATTTGAGTACATCGAGCCCAATGTGTTTTGTCTTTTAAGTCAGCTATTTTTGACGGGTATACTCCTTGGTTACAAGTCCATATTGGTGTATTTATACGAAAGTTCTATTGCTTATCAAAGCAAAATACTGTAATTGAACTGTTCTGTCTTGAATACTGACCTGCAGAAAGCAACCATGTCAAGCAAAGTTCACTTTGTTCAAGGAAGGTTTCTTTTCTGAGCATCAATCTTTATTATAGAACCAAATTGCAAGCAAGTAATTTGTTCCCTCCTAAGTAATTTGCTGCCTATTTCACAGAATCACTTTCCAAGTAATATTCCAACTTAGTACAAAATTCCAAGCAAGGAATTGTTTTCTCTTTTTCTTTTCTGTCGTGTGGAACATTTTGTTTCTACATATATGAGTGGGAGGTGCAATATGTAGAGCACCTTATGTCTTCTGCTTCTCAAATCATCACAGGCTAGTAGGCAACTGCACATTACCAGGTAAGGTCTCACAGTCTTTGCAAGAGAAATTTTTTTCCTTGCGATTGTGTATATATTGCTTGTTACATTTTAGTTTGCACTTCCTAACCTTAAATTTCCGGTTAGTTTAGTTACTCTTGTTTACATTTTGTGGAGAGCGATAGCGCGCAAAGAGAAGGATTGATAAAACTCGAACCACTGACGTATCTTGAGAGGTCATACCTTTGAGAAAAACCGTGCGTAGAAGAAAACGATGTTGGATCGGTTACAAATAATCAGCCAGGGGGTTTAACGCAAGGATCGTATGATTAAGCTATGATGACAATGTATAGACGAATATTGCTATAACGCAGTACCAAGAATATTTGTTAGAACTAAATAATTGTTATTTTTATTCTAATTGCAAACAAATAATAAACAGTAATACTTCATTGGGTATCATGTTAAGTGTGCGGTCACTAATGTATTGGCAGAATGTGCTCCATCTGTCGTGTATAGTGGAGCACATTCTAGTTAATGCAATCTTAGATGAAATCCGAGCCATTGAAAACACATCCGACGACCCTGATGCTGCATACCAGGGCCGCTCTTCTGGGAGTGCTCCCCGGTCCTGATCGGAAGGGGGGTGCTGGACATGGCTCAATAGTAAAATGTGTAGAATGTCTAAATCCATTAAAAAAAAACCTAGCAACCAGCCCTGCCATGCTTATCTTTTAATTTAAAGCTAGTGCTCTCTCTCTCTCCCACACACACGCGTGCGCGCACACACACATAAGTTTTCCCTTTGTGCTTTCAAAATTTTGGGGTTGTACTTGTCCAGTCCTCCTCGGTAAAGATCTGAACGAATGAGCCGGCTTCTTTCACTATGAATCTACGAGAGGAACACGTAGTTAGTGCAGTCCGGCTGTTTGGACGTACAAGGTTGTCCATATTACAAGCCCAACGTGTGAGATGTTCGGCCCACTACAAAAATCTTGATTCGTGGATAATGTATAATGTTATATTATTTTTATGTTTGTAGTTTGAGAAATATCATAGCTATTTTAGTTTAATTTGTCAGTTAAGTAGAATAGTGCATGGTTGACCCTTAGTTTTTAAAAGTTTTTCTATGTTTATATAGGTATCACCACTGCTTCAATTGAACAGAAAACTTTCAACTCAAATCATTAAGTTCAGGTAACAACCTTTCAACATTTATCTTGCTATATGGCATTCGCGTTAATGCATAGGCATGTAACTTTCTTATTTTGTATGGTTGGGTTCCATGAGTATCTTTTGAGATTTTTTCTTTTGTATCGGGTTTCTCATGTAATACGTTTGCTTTTTACTCCATATATGTTTGTATATATATACATATCAATGTGTGGAGAGAATACATATACGAAAAGAGATTCTTGTATCAGAGAGAGAGATATCACCTTCAGTTTGAAGAATCAATTTCATATTATTTTCTTTTAGGTAATAGGTAAAATGACTTTCCAACATTTTAGACATAAGTTGATGGCAAATGTTTTACTTTGAGAAGGATTTTTTTTCACTTATTTTTGCAAAAAGAAAACAATAAAAATTTAAAACATTAAGAAAATATTTTACATCAAAGCAAATGGATTGGAGCCTCATTCTTCAAAAGACCAACTATTATAGTAAAAGGATTTAAGACCATTAGGAGTAAAACCTGATGCTTAAAGTTTAAGTTTAGTGGGAGTCCTAATGCCTAGTATTAATAGGTTGATTCTTCAACATCAAGAATACCAAGAACCAAACGTATCTAGTAAATTTTTTTTTATTTTCAACCTATTTATAACACTTGATTAAGGACTCCAATGACACTCAGTCCATACATTGGGAACAAAAGGATAAATAAACAAATAGGTAAAATGTTTAAAGTACCTGTGGTTTTAATGGCAAAAACAAACGATATCCTGGCGGCTAGGGACTACTTTGATGCATATATTTTTCACATAGGGAACCGAATTCGTGCAATTGATAAGTTGGGGATGAAAATGACACATGACAATTACATCCAGGTCTAAAATGTAAATACGCCAGTTTTATGGTATTCATAGTATTTCATTTATGTTTAAAAATAGACATACCTCTTCAAGTTAATACTTTCTAGCGCCAATTGCGCGAGGAATCCCGAACCTGCATATGATCTGCTTCCATAAAAGCTCCCTTGTTGCCTCCTGAGTTATCTTGGCGAGTGGCTTAGAAATTTGTGAAATAATCAATCGCGCTTTGGCTGACGATAAAACCTAGAAATTTCCCGCTGCAACCCCAACCACACATTTTATGGGGTTGAATTTCATATTGTACTACCTCAGTACTTCAAATGCGTCAGCCTATTGCCTCAAAGTTACACAACCATCGTTTCGATAATGAAAATCCAAAATTAATATGAAAACAAAGTTACTTGGTTAGGGTTTCATCTACACCCTAAAAAGATGATTAGTTGGCCATGAGTAGGAGAGAATCAAAAGATGTTGATTGAATCGCCATGGTCAGAATTCTCGCTGCTCAACTTGCTGCTGCCGTACGCACGTCGAGTCTCCACATTGAAAAGCCTTCTGGTATAAACCAATTCACCTTTACAGCTCACGGGCGAAACTCCTTTTTTTTTTGGAAAAATTTCATAAAACCTCCCAAACTTTGACCCAAATATAAAAAATACTCTCAAACTTACAAATTTTTCAATCGTACTCCCAAACTTCACTTCCGTTGTCAAATATACTTCCATTGTCTGGATCTGTCACCTCACTAACGGGAAATGCTGAGTTGGAACTTAACAGACCAAAAAACCCGTTAAGTGGCCCAAAACGACGTCGTTTTGGGCCTTTTTTTTTTAAAGAAAAATTTCTCTTCTTCCCGAGGAAAAACCACCGGATCAACCTTCACCACCACTGCCAATCACCACCACAGACCACCCAATTAGCACTGCCAACCACCCTCAACTGCCAACTGGGAAGAAGAGCTTTTTTTTTTTTTTTTTATTACAAAAAAGGCCCAAAACGACGTCGTTTTGGGCCACTTAACGGGTTTTTTGGTCTGTTAAGTTCCAACTCAGTATTTCCCGTTAGTGAGGTAACAGATCCAGGCGGTGGGAGTATATTTGATAACGGAAGTGAAGTTTGGGAGTACGATTGAAAAATTTGTAAGTTTGGGAGTATTTTTTATATTTGGGTCAAAGTTTGGGGGGTGTTATGAAATTTTCCCTTTTTTTTCCCTCATTGAAACCTAATCCCAGTAAGGAATTCAAGGCATTAATTACATAGAAGGCCATTTGGACTATATGTAATAATTAGTTGGTAATCCAACTTTGAAGAACTCTGCACTTTGACCCCAAACTGACTTTAAACCTTTCAAATTGATCCATAAGCGTCACAAATCGCACCAATGACCCGAAAACACAAAAGAGACTAAACAAGCATTATATGTCCAATAAATGTGACTAACAAGTATAGTTTAGAGGGCCTAAATATACATATTTCAACACTTATCATCGCTCTTGGTCAACATGTCATCCACATACACCTCCATGTTCAATCCTATCTGCTCCTGGAACATCTTATTGACTAACCATTGATAAGTAGCTCCAGCGTTCAGATATGGTTGTTAGCCCATCTGGATGTACCTCTTGCCTTACAAGGGGGAAGGTCTGGGGTTTGACTCTATGGAAAGACGTCGAACCCCCTCTAATTATTATCTTACTAACTTGCCCCACTCAGCCCACTAATGTATACAATATTGACAAAAAAAAGAAAAAAGAAGAAGTTGTTTCAGCATTCTTCAGGCCGAACGACATGACCTCATAACAGAACAACCCTATTTCTATTATGAAAAATGTGCTATCTGATCGGGTAGGTGGATGGGGATTTGATTGTACCCCGAGAAGACGTCCATGAAGCTCAGCAATTCATGCCCTAATGTTGAATCGATCAGTTGATCGATTCAGGGAAGTGGTAACTATCCTTTGGGCATGCCTTTAGATCCTTGAAGTCGACACACATCCGCTATTTCCCGTTTGCTTTCTTCACCAACACTACATTCGCTAAGCACTCGGGTTACTGGACCTCTCGGATAAAATTTGCCTTGTACTTCTACCAGCACAACATCACTCCTTTCTTTGCCGATCACCCGGGTTTTCTATCTGATCGGTTGGAAGTGTGGGCCCATGTTTAAACATGAGCCATTACGTTAGAGAAATCTCAATGAGATCGGCATGTGACTAGGAAAACACGTCCTTGTTGTTCTTTAAAAACCATAATAGCTCATCCTTCAGCTCGCTCTCCTGATAGAGCTAAACTGTTGAAAACGGCTCGGTTAGTCTTGACCTCCTCTAAATCGATAGCCAGCAGCTTCTCCATCGGCTCGGCCCCCTTCTCTTTCCTTCTTGTTCCTTACTTCCAATGCATCAATAACCAAAGCCTCGTTTAGATGTTTTTCTTTGAGGGTGGCAACGTTACACTCCCTTACAACCGCCTGATCTCCCCTCTAGTAGGTCATGTCCATGTTTCGTTTGAAATTTGATCACCAAGTGATACTTGGAGGTAATATTCTTTATACTATTCAGGGCTGTCCTCCCCAGAATAACATTATAAGCCGACGAGCAGTCGAGCACCAAAAACCAGATCAAATTTACCACTTGTTGCTGACTTGTTCCCATGGTGTCTGGTAGATCAATCACGTCCAAAGGCTGAACTTTCTCACCTGAGAATCCTACCAAAGATGATTGGACTTGCTGTAACTTTTCCATTGGATTTCCCATTGGGTGGAAAGCAGCGACAAACAAGATGTCGGCGGAGCTCCCATTGTGTATGAGAACTCTAATAGTCTCATAGTTGCCAAGCACCACAATAACTACCAAGGGGTCATTATGAGGATGTTGAACCCCTCATGCATCTGATTCGTCAAAAGTGATCGGCTGTTGATTCAACTTCCTCTTCTTTGATGGTTTCTCAATCGCCATTATTTGGTGAGATGAACTAAATTCACCTCCGCCAGTGTATCGACCCGATATGACTCTGATCTCACCAATGGGTTGACGAGGTGCTTCCTTGCGTCGTTCCTTCTCTCCTCGCGATTATCCCGGGGATGCCATGGCTCGTCCCTGGCTTGACTTCCTTGAAGGAACTAACCAAGTCTTTCTCACTGAATGAGCACTTCGAGCTCAACCTCGATCTACTTTTTGAGCTCGAAGCAGTCAGAGGTCTCCTGCCCAAGGTCCCTGTGGAACCGACAGTTTTTCCTCATATCTTTTTCTCTCCCATTGGGATCGGTCTTCATTGGCCTGGGCCATCTTAACTCTGGGTCAGTGACTACCTGCATAAGTATGTGATTAGGAGAAGTGTTAAGAGGCATAAAACGCTCAAAACGTTCCTAAAATTGAGGTCGTTCATCACGCCTAGGTCCCCTGTGATGTTGTGCATGCTACGTAGGTTGCGGATGCTGATCTGAGTCCCCAGTTATCTTCGCTTCTTGGTGGCGTCCTCTGGTTTCTTCCAAGCCATCATCGCATGTTCTGCGTGCATGTGTTTCTGGCCTTGTTCATGAGCTCGGCTCTATGGGTGGTCGGTTTCTCCGATAAGTGGTAGAAGAACAGGGTGGGCTAAAGCTCACCAATGAAAGCAGTTCGAGCCACTTTATTGTCAATCTTATCCACCAGTAAGGCCTCGTTGTTAAGCACTTCAAGAAATCGGGCAAAGACTCCCCCTTCTTTGGCCTCACATTCGGCAAATAGGTGGCTGGACGACGTTGGAATCGTCCACTATAAAAGTGCACAACGAACAACTTGTTGAGCTGTGTAAAGGTCCCGACCGTCCCATCCTTCAACTTGCCAAACAGAACTTGGTTGAGCCTTTCAAAGTAGTTGGGAAGGCTCGGCATATGATCTCGTCTGGGATGGCATGTAGTGTCATGTAGCCCTTGTTGTCTCCAGATGGTCCAATTGGTCACCAGTGCCACCAAAAGGTTCAAGCGTTGTTATCTTAACTTTGGTGGAACTGCTAGCTATTACCACTGCCATAAGGGAAGGTTTGTCTTTTAAACAAGATTTTCCATAGCGCGGGACCCTTAGTTATTGACATGTCTGATTATCCTGTCTAGTTTTACCTGTAAGTACCATAACACATCCCCCTAAGTACCATAACACATCCCCCTGAACTCTTGCAAGTTCAGGGTTGGTGGCGTCACGTTTTCGTTGCGAACCAATGGTTTGACTGTCAGCTTCCTTGGTCTTTTGAGTGGGGTTACCTCCCTCATCATCTTCATCGTGTCGTCAAGTTGTTCGTCTTTGTCTGGTTTCTCATTTCATTCTTTAGACGGGTTCTCAAGAGGTGGGAGGCGCTGAAAGCAAATCTTGGTTTTGAGTTCTCAACAAATTAACCACCTCAGTGAGATCCCAAACTTGCTCCTGCCATATGTTTTGAATATTGTGGTTTTGCCTTGTATATTTAGATCACGTAGTAACCATCTTTCCTGCACACAATCAATTTGTTTAAGCAAGAAATCGTTTTCCCCAGACGGCGCCAAATTGTGGAGGCCAAAATTAAGATGGTCACACCGAGTATTCTTGATAGAGTTCCCTGCAAACAAGTCCAATGACTATTATATCAATTGACAACTAATAAATCAATTCTCATGGATATTGTCAGGGTTTGCGAAATCCACACAGTATCACCAAAAAAATATTTATGAATCATTAATCGGTATAGATTATCTTACACAATGCGAAATCCACACAGTATCACCAAAAAAATATCACCAATGGCTCGGATTGTCTCATAGTCTTACACAATGTAACTCATCTCAACCGGTTATCACAATCAAGAAAAAACCATTGTATGAGTATGCTGGAAATCCGAAAAATGAGGATAAATGGTAAATAGAAAACGTTGAACCGATTTCAGTAAACTGAATTAACTCTCAAATGTCATACAATCAAGATTTGAATAGTAAAATAGCGAATCAATACATAGAACATGAATTAATTGAAGTAGTAGATCTTTTAGGCCCTTATCGCCATGGAAGAAAAACCGAATTATTCATGGGGCTGGAGTGAGAAAAACTGTAAGTTGAACCTTGAAAGGTCTCGAGTACCCAAGAATTCTTGTGTACCATTTGATGTGGGGGTCAGATAGCGATGATAGCTAAACATCATTCGAGGCTGACGACACTTGTGTACCATTTGATGGCACTTTATATGCACCAACTCTATGTGCTATGTGTGTCCATTGGATGATGAGTTTAATCTCATTGTATATAGGTAATTTGTGATATGGTCACCTATATACAAATAGTACCCAAATTGTGATCACACCTTAACAAACGTCTAAAACTGTTAGTTTAGAAGGAGGAATTTATTTTTGTTCACTCTTAAAGATCATAGACTTTCGAAACCTAATGGCTATGTGCTTGACCGACCAGGTGACTAAAAATAAGACGCGTCCCAAGCGTAGGACTCTCGACCGATGTAGCATAATATCCGGAAGTACCGGAGTCGAATCCACAGAGACGGACGAACGTGTGCAGGACTCAAAGATGACGGGTTCACAGTTTATCTTGGCTCTTAGGTAGCCACCCCTTGTGCAACTCAAATGATTTACCAACTAAATGAATGAAATTAATTAACTATGGATTTAAAAGGAGAGTACAGCCGTGGGAACTCCAGCGTCCGCAACTAGCCTAACCAATGTTTACTCGGGCCACAATTATTCATTTTATTGATTTTAGAATAAGAAAAAGGATCCCTAACAAATGCGCACCACCTATCACCAGATTCCGTGCGCATTCGAATTCCGGCGATGCCTGAGTTTTGTTTGTTAGAAGAGTTTTCGTTTCCTAAAATTGCTTAAAAATCGAGTTAATTCGGCCCCGAGGTAGAACAACAATTAGCCTAGCGGCGAAGCGCTTTCGCCCCGCAGCTGCACTCTAAACGACTACTCACTCATGATTCTATTGAACGCATCAACAATATTAAACCTAGATCTAAACATGGTTTGAACAATTGAAATAAAAGCTAAAGAATGATACCACAGATTACGGAAGAGAACGGATGCAAACACCAAGGAAAGCAAGAATCCAAAGCTGGAAAACCGAAGAACTTGAATTAAACTTGAATCCAAAAATAATCCTGAAATCAGCAGCAGAAGTTAAAAAAATTAAAACGTAAGTTATGAAGTGTGGAACCCTAATTTCGAGTTATAACGGGGTATTTATAGTAATCCCCTTTAATTTACAATTAAAATCCTAAAACAAATCGGAATTGGACCCGCATACGACTCAAAACGCCGCCGTTTCAAAGCCAAGATAAGCTCTCGGGAGGGCTACACCCCCCACCGTTACAAGGCAAAGTTAAGCCCGCGGTAGCGCTACACCACTTTTGGTGTAGCGCTACCTAACCCCTTATCTCCTATTTTGACCGTTGACCTCTCTGTTGACCGTTGACCTCCAAGCCGCTCGGTAGCGCTACACCTATTTTGGTGTAGCGCTCCCCAAGGCTCTGTTCACTTCGCGAGCCCTTTTGAGCCACTTTTGAGCGCTCCAGAGAAATAGGGTAGCGCTCCCGACGTCATTTCTTCGTTTCCTTGAATAATTCCCTTGAACACTTAGTCTCCACGGCCTCTCATGCTCTCTAGCTCCATCTCGGTCTTCAAGTCCCTGCAATCCAATCTTGGCACTAAAACAGCCTTATTTTCCTAAAAATTAACAAAAACACGAAAACATACCAAAGCAACGCATCAAGTGGAAAATAGGGAATAAATTAGATAACAACGTGTTAAAACTACCCTATTTAGGCACTTATATCTATGATATTGCGTGCCTATCACTATGGTATGTAATTCTACGACAAAGTAAGTAGAACATTTATCTTGTTTGTGTATCTTTTTCTCCTTATTTATTTATGTATTTTTTTCTGATTTTCAACCTATATGTTGAAGACAAGTGTGTGATGGCATTCACTCTAGCATCGATGACGAGATTCTGGGATACGTGGGAAGTTCGGCTACTTGTTCTCCTCAGTCTCACTTTGCAAATCATTCTCTCTCTGTTTGGCAATCGCAGAAAATATGTATCATCACTATACATAACTGTCCTTGTTTGGTTATCCTATTTAATGGCTGACTGGGCAGCAACCTTTGCCCTTAGCAAGCTCTCAAATGCCCAAGTCGATCAGGAAAATCGCAACCCATTGTGGGTCATATGGGCACCCTTGCTTTTGCTACACCTTGGCGCCTCCGATTCCATTACTGCTTACTCTTGGGAAGATAATAAACTTTGGATGAGGCACCTTTTCGGAATAGTGGTTCAAACTTCCGTTGCGATTTATGTCGTTTTTATGTCCTGGAAACATTCTTGGTTTTCGATAATGTCAATCCCGGCTTTAGTGGCTGGGTTCATGAAGTATGGGGAGAGAGTAATGGTTCTCATGTCGGTGAGCCAAGATAAAACGAGGAAAATTTTGCCAGTTGGCTATCCATGGGAAGATCGTGGAGGATCAAATCTTGACAATAATAACACACTGGAGGATGAAAATTCTTTGCGCATTTTAAATATAGCCCATGAATATCTCGAGGAATTTATTGAGAGTTATATGCAGTATTATGACTTAAGATCTAACGAGTTCTTGGTTGAACAACATCTGAATGTTGATGAAATTAGACCGTTTTGGGATGTCATAGAGGCTGAAATGGGGCTCATGTTCGATTTGTTACACACAAAGGCAGCCATAAAGTTTAGGAAGGAAGGATTTGTTTTGCGTTGCATCTCTTTTTCTTGCACAGTGACTGCGTTGATCGGATTAATCTGCCGGTTTTTTCTCACGAGGGTAGATCGAGTGAAATGGAAAGAAGTTGACGCTGTAATCACAGTGGTACTACTAGTTGGAGCTCTAGCATTGGAGATTTATGCAGTCATTGCATATTTATTCTCTGATTGGGCAATGCTTTGGCTACTTAAGAAAAATATCGGCACACAGGTAATCGTGCAGCTGAGGATGAAAATTCCATGGCTTTTTTGCCCAAAACGATACAAGTGTAGAAAGGTGGGGCAATTCGATCTGCTGGATTTTATCATCAAGGGTTTTGAGCCACATCGATGGGTGCGTGGAAGAATACTTTGGACATTGTTGACGATTGATCGTTTTAAGGGCTTGTTCGACAAGCATGTACACGAGCCTGCTTACATTGACCGCAATGACCGTTCTCTTCTGCATTACCCGATTCTATATCATTCTCAACTTTTGCGTAACCCTGACCAAAATCCTTTAACGTCTTACAATATTTCTTTCATGAAGTCCGCTGACATTGGTGCCATGAACGTCGCTCGCGAGATTTTTTGTCGTATGTATTACTTTTCGTACTCATTGCAAATTGTTCACTTGCACATTGCAACAGAAATACTGTGCTGTGATTCGATGACGATGGATCGTGATACTGCATCTAGTTCGCCGTCGTCGTGGGAGAAAAACAAGAATATGTGCAGAACTCTATCACGCTACATGATGTATCTACTCATCACGCACTCTTCTATGTTGCCTGTTGCTCAATGGGGTGATGATCAGTTGAAGGAACTTATCGAAGATTACAAAAAAAAATTTGAAGGGGCGGGAAATGTAACGGAGGCTTGCACAATATTGGAGGAAGGAGAAAGAGATTTTCAGGGAACTGGTGAAATTGTCGCACTCATCAAGAAGATAGACAACAAGGAATTGAGATGGGAAGCTTTGAAGTTCGTGTGGGCGAGGATGCTATGCGATGCAGCGAGTAAGGATCAAACTAATGAGCATCTCGGACAGTTGAGCCAAGGAGGCGAGTTTCTCACTTTCCTTTGGTTTTTTCTACCACAATGTCCAATGCCCGAGTCCTATCAAGAAGGCTGGGATGAGTATTTAGCCTCACCTGTATGAGATTATTTACCCATCAAGTTACCTTTCACGCCAATCTTTTAATTCATATTTTCTTCCATACTAAACTTGTGAAATAAATGTAGTAAATACCAGTGGAGGCATATTATTGTGAAAATGAGTTTGTTTCACTGAATGGAAGAAATCTCAAAGTTCGTTGCATCAGGGGAATGAGTACCATTCAGCCCAGTGCCGGAGGGGTATACCGTTTCTAAGGAGAGTATGGTTTCGCGTGCCTCGACCGGACCATAGACTTTTTTAAATCCTTGCTTGTTAATATATTGTATGCTATTTTGGTTGATGAATATTACTTGGAAATTTGGAGTTCCTATTCTATCAGAAATTTCTATTGCACACAATTTCCCCACACTTAAACGGCAATTTGGAGTTCCGGTTCTATTAGAAATTTCTATTGCACACAATTTCTCCCACACTTAAACGGCCTAGTTATTTTGTATTACTGAACTACTTGACATCACTGTTCTGGGAGTTGCTTATGATTATAGCACATGTATATGATTCTTTATGGTTTTTGCACATACACAATCAGACAAGATTACAGTAGCTTTTATTGGTACCAAGGTCATGTTTGGTCATGCGGGTTGAATATGGGCCATTAGTATGCGGGACATGTTAAATCACAGTTTTTAATAAAGAAAGAAAGCTCAAAGTGAGTGTATTGCAGCAGCATGGCCGGCCCTTGGCCAAGGCCCAAGAGGCCTAGGCCCAAGAGGCCTAGGCCTAAGGCATAAAAAAATAGTCTTAAAAAAGGGCACTCCAATAATTTCTAGTATTAGGCCGAGTAGGAGTCTTTTGAAGCCGCCCGGGGGGGAGCGGCGCCTCCCCTCCTCCCCCCGGGCTTTCTCCTCTCTTTCTCCCTTCCTTTCTCTCCCTCTCCCACTCCCCTCCATCCTCTCACCTTCCTTTTTCGATCGGATCCACGCTGCTGGGTGTGGATCTATCCGTCTAATGGCTTGTCGGAGCAATGCTGTCCACACCGTGTTTTCTTTGTTGGTTGATCGCGGTTCCCGGCATAACGGCCAGTGGACGTGCTGTGTTTTTGTGGTTGGGTTGTGGCGTTTGGGCGGCAGAACTGGTCTTTTGAGTCGGCGGTTGATCTTCTTGGCGTCGTGGCGTTTCTGGGGACTCTAGGGGGTTGTTTTCGTGCCGTTCTCCGGGGCAGCAACAGGGGCTTGTTCCCCGGGCTCCGGCGACGGTGGTGGCTGCGTTTCGTCTCCTTCTGGTGTGGAACATTCTAGTGCTGCTATGGAGGTTGCGGGTGGTGGTTGCATTTTTCTGGTGGTCGGGGCAGTGTCTTCTTCTCGTTCTTTTTTCTCTTTTTGACAAGTTTCTTGCGGCGGTGGCGTGGGCGGACGAGCCGTTCTCTGGGATAGCAACAGGGGCCTGTTCCCCGGGTTTCGGCGACGGGGTGGCTGCGTCTTGTCTCTTCACTGATGCCGGAAGTGTTGGGTATGGCATCGGCTTTCGCAGCAATGACGATGAGGAATCTTTTTTAGGGCAGCAACGGTGTTTTGCTGGAGGAGTGTGAGCCGTGTTTCAGATAGGTGGCTGGAAATGAGGTTGAGATCGAAGGATTTTGGAAGCTGAAGGGGCGGTGGTTGTGCGGTGGCGCGTCATTTGGAAGCTGAAGGGGCGCTGATTTTTCGGGAAGTGGGGTTGGAAGGATTGTGGGGTTCAAGGTGCATGCTTGTGGGGTTCAAAGGATTTTGGATGTGCTGGCTTTTCGGGAAGTGGGGATGGTAGGTTTGTGGGGTTTTTTGGTTTTTTATTGGGTGTGGTGGATGAGCATATTGTGGGATATATGTAAGATCTGAGTTTTTGTAGACTCTTGGGGTGTTTGGCTTAGGCCTTTAGGTGGGCTTGTATTGGGTACCCTCGATTGGTTTCTTGTCAATTGTTGGTTTGGGTCTCGGATTGGACAATTTTTGCTCCTTGATCTTATTGTTGTTTCCTTGCTCCTATTAGTCTTGTAACTATTTCAAGATTAATGAAACTTTTTTGCCGTGCAAAAAAAAAAAAAAAAATTTTAGGGCTCTTAAGTTCACACGGATCCTTTTGAAGATATATTCTTGTTCATTTTATATTTGGGCTAAGTGTTCAAAAGAGAACTAACCTAAAATTTTGACATGTATTTTTTTTTTTTTGATCGGCAATTGTTTTTTATTAAAACTCGACAAAGGGTACATCGAGGTTAAAAGAAACTAAATGTGACCATATCCGAGCACAAGTGCTAGAATAAGGCAAGGCAACACATCTAGCAAGAAACTAAATGTGAAGCCAAAAGGAAAAGAAATGAAAGACCAGTGGGAATGTGAACTAGACAAAACTTGGAACAAACTCCTACAAGGACAGCACCTACACACTAAGCTTCATGACAGCATGAGCAACTTCAGCCTTTGACAGCAAATTCCAGAATATAAACGTAGCACAACATCCAAAACCACATTCAAATCATACTCCCAACAGCAGCAACGACTATCAACTCCCCAAAAGCAAATCTTATCAGTAGCAAATCAAATCAACGGCAATAGTTGTTGAAAAATAAGCTTGATTAAGAATAAAAAAAACATATGTTGATTACTATTGGTTTGGAGGCTGTGATGTTTTTGGATTGGATATGCAAGTGGGAGACTTTGGATAACTATGGTGCAAAAAAGTCAAAGAAGTAGGCTACACGTTTTTGGTATTGTAGCTCTAGTTTTCTATATAAAGATATTCTATGAGTGCATTCAAGGAGTGGGAAAATAAAAGTGGAGAGAGAGCAGAGAGTGAGAGAAGAGACGTGGTGCCCCTTTGGGGCTTCCCCCACCACAAGTGGGAGGAAAAATATCTAGTGTGTGTGAGAGCATAAGTGCTATGTAATTGTTACAGATTAATAAAATAGAGTGTTTGAGTGCGTGCTATATTTTCTCTTATTTTCCCAACAATAGTAGCCTCCAAATATCAAATGATAGCAGTCTCTGAAAGCAAATCTTATCAGTAGTAATAGAGAAAATGATGGCAATAGTAACCCTCAAAACAGGCCAGCATAAGCCTCCAATAAAAACATATCAACGGCAGCGACGACTAATAACTTACCCAGCAGTATCTATACAACATCCCTTTTGGCAGCAACCAGATAGCATCTTAGCTGATTCATAATAAGACATGAGATGCTAATTATAGAGATACAGGCTTATCTCTGTAGCTAGCAATCCTTCCTCAGATTCAAACCATTTTCATAAGTAATTGCCCGAATGATTACAAACTGTAGACACTGGACCTAAAATAGATGAACAAGATACCCTAACACCCAAACCCACCACTGACCAGAAGAGAGCACCCTAACACCCATCCTTGAGCAAAAAACAGTCTCAAGACACCTAGAACACCCACCCACCCTTTGCCTCCATAGGCACCACCCCAACTCCAAAACTACCAATCAAGACCCTGCCTCAGAAAAGAATGAAAAAAAAAACCTCTAAGACACAATTTTGACATGTATTAATTATAAGAAACTTTTTTCGGGTGGTCATGTGACCATTGAAAGGTACATGTAGCGTGGCCAGTGCCCACACGCCAACATTAACGGGTAATTGACCCACCGCCACCACCAAAGCCACTCCTTGCCGCCTCCATTCGATGAAAAGTTGGTGGTGCAGGAACAAGACGACATTGCCCGCGTCGAGCCGCTTCTCCTTGACGAACCAGCTCCACCCTTTGGTGTTTAATATGGACTAAAATAATTATATAAACAACTAATTCCGCTTTTGTTATTTAGTTATAAAGAAATATAGGACACCACTTCAGAATTAGGTCTAGGGCACCCAAATACCTTGGCCGGCCTTGCAGCAAGTAGTGCATCAACTTCAGAATCAGAAGAACAGAAAGGAACCCCACCCAATATGGGACTCAAGAAGAATTAGGGTTTAACTGATGAAAGTAAACAAGATTTCTCCCAAGATAAATGGTTTACCTGTTTTTTTTTTTTTTTACTGTGTATTATATAGCCGAAGCGGCTAGAGCTCCCAACAATATCTCCAACAAACAAGATGGTGGAATAATGCTTAAACTACTTGAGCGGCGCTTCAGTACAAACCAACAATGGAGGTGCACTTAATCACCGCCAATTTTAGTTGGAAATCAGTAGTTCAAATAGGTGTGTGTATCAGTGTTGTAAATCATGGGAAGCAAAGTGACAGAGAGAGAGTGAACAAAAGTGTGAGATTTGAGAGTTTTTCAATTCTTGTAATCGTGTGTTTGTATCAATAAAATCAGTGCGGTTTTTCTCTCAAATTGAGTTTGAGAATCACCTCCAGTGGTTCTCTTGTGTGAGAAATTTTGTGTCTTCCCTTCATTAACAACTCAAGAATCTGCAATTTAATTTGCTGACCGCTCATGCAAACAGTTTAGCGGTGGAAAAACAACAGCTGAATTACTAAAGTCGAAGACTATCATAGACGCAATGAACAGAAATCAAATCTGCAATTACAAATCGGGTGCAGGAAATCGAAACATAGTCCCGAAGAAAAAGCAGAAATAAAAAAGCACGTAACAGCAATAGTATTATGCCTTTTTGCTAGTTTAATTGGATCGATTTAGGGGTGGCTCCAGGATTTTGATTGAGCGGTGACAAAAATGCATAGCATATTTATGATGAAAAGCTTTATGTAAAATATACACATATATTGAACTTTTGCTAATATTATATTGAACTTTCTTAATATTATATTGGATTGTAATTGAATAAACAATAAATTTATTGGCTAGGCTTATTTTGTTTTATTGTCCTGTTGTTTACTGGTTCTTTTACTTCTTTATGATAAAATAATCGTGTGCGAGCGTGCCAGAGAGAGTTTCAATCTCCTCCCTCAGATTAACTTTGGAAAAACCAAGTCTAATCAGGCGATTGTGTTTTATTGGTTCAACTACCTCAATTAAGAGGATTTTTCTTTATAAGTGAAGAAATGCAAACCAATAACTCAGGAAATTAAAGAAACAATAAAGAAACAAGGTACTTCGATTGATAAATCAAAGATAAACTTACTTCGAAATTGTCTTCAACTTCAAATACAAATGTAACAGAACTTCGAACTGGTGATTGTTACAAGAACAACCGAGAATGAGTGATTGTTTTATGAAAACAATCAAAATTATCCTAACTACTTTCTAATCTACTTCCTAATCTACTTCGAACTGAGTTCGAAATCCTAAACTACTTTGCCAATGAACAAACCAAGCATCATTTTTGATAATTTGTTTGTTGAAGATTTGTTCGGGGATTTTCACTCTTCAATTTCTTCTATTTATAGACGCTGCTTGTAGTTTGAACTTCCCGCTCAATGAATTTGAACTTGGCTTGCTTCGAACTCTAACTTCTGTTCTTTGAGTTGGCAGTTTCTTCCTTTCCCCACGTCTGAATTTGAATTTCTTCGGATTCTTCCTCCTGAAGTCTTGACTTGAAATCTACATAACTGCCCAACTAATTCAAATGATCACATGTTAAAAGGATAACTGCTTTTCGAAAAATACTCCACGTACTCTAACTGCCAACAATTCCATTTTATAGATTTACACGTGGAGTTTATCTGTCTAGCAATTAATATCATGGCTTCGAAGTCAGTTTCTATTTCGTCCCTGACTCGTAACTGCCAATAACTGCTAATTTGATTTGAGAAACAATACGATATCGTATTAATTCAAGTCTTCTTCAATAATCCAGTGTATCTCTATTGACAAGTAATTGCCAACGTTTGGCGTTTCTGATTACGTGTCAATCAATTATTGGATTTGTTAATTTTATATGTAAACATACCCCCCACATTAACATCGTTGTTCAAGGGATTTGAATAAATGTTATTGTGCCTTTTGCCGCTTCGAATTCCTGTAAATTTCCAAAGCAAAAGTTATTGGCAGTTCTTGATACTTCCAATGATACAGTTATTCTTACGTTCTCTGTGAGAAAATTAAGGATTATGGGCTGAAAGATAATGGGTAGTTATTACCCACGTTCTCCACCTTCAAGAATTTAAATCGTTTCCAACTTAAAACTTGCCTATAAAAAGGGTTTAATTACTGGTAAAATTAATCACCATTCTTCATTATAAACTGATTCCTTCCTCGACCGAACAATGGCTGACTTCTCCAATACCCAAAATGCTTTCGAAAACTTGGTTCTTAATGACCCAATCCCTGTTGATATTAGAAATACCGTCACACCAATTATTGGTGAGATTCGAAGGGACCGTTCTTTCGTGGTGGTTCAAGTGGAGGACCCTGAGCCTACTGATCCATGGAATCCTCCAATTTCTTCCACTCCTAAACCCTTCTTATGGGGTTTACCATCTGAAATAGTGGTGGTAAAAATGGATGATCCTGTTGGTTACAAAGGTTGGAGCAAATACCGTTCATTGGCTATGAGTAGGTATTTAACTCCCTTTATTAGACGTGATCCTAACATAGTGATACTTGACAGTCTATTTGCCACCTGTCTTACTCCTGCTTTCTTCAAAGTTTCTGAAGAAGAGAGATCAAAGCCACGGCTATGGAGAGCTTAAGCAAAAAGCTAGTAGCCAATTCATATATTGGTTAAATGAAGTTCGAAAGCCTCATTTTGAAGAAAATTTCGTTGATCTAGCTAACCTCTCTCTTCGAACTCTTCCAGAAAACCCAGATTGGTTTCAAGAGCTAAAGAATATCAAATTTGATCCTATTATTTATCATGCTGATATCTCTTATTCTCTTTATCCGCAATCTAACTCTATTAAAGCCAATGAACTGTTGGCTGCATTTGCTTTTTTGGAGATAGGGATTCTTGAAGAAGACATCCCATACAAAAACTTCTTGTGGGCTTGCGAGACTCTTCAATGTACCACCTCGAGCAGTTTGGTACTTTCATCCATTCTTTCCTAAGTCAACTCCCTCTCCTACGAATGTGGATGAAGAATAACACTGCTGCTTTTGTGTTCAATCAAGACCTTCATGAGTATGAAATACTTCATGATCGAATCACTAGGCTTCATAATAAGATTGAACATCTGAAGGAAAATTCCTTCGACACCTCATCCGGAATTTCTAAAAGGCTTCGGAGCAGATTCAAAAGTTGTCTTAAAAGAAATACCTTCAAGTTGGCTAAATCTGAAGTCAAAGCCAAAAATCTGGTCCTAAAAATCAGACCATTGATTGAGAAGAAACTCAAGTTCGATGAAGAAGAAAGGATTAGGATGAAAGAAAAAGAATTCTTCAACTTTTCCTGGGCAAGATTTCATGCTTTGGTGACTTGGAGTTTTCCTCATTACTTCCAAGTCATCTCTACTCCAACAACTGCTTGATCATCAGTAGATGCTTAGTTCTCCTTTAAATGTAACAAGATCTTCTTAGCAGCATGTAATTTCTCTTTATCAATGTAATTTCAACTTTTCTATGGTTTAATTGGTTCCTTTAAATGCTTTTCGAAGCATTTCAATGCATTTTAAACCAATTCGAACTCACACAGAACAACAATAATGAGGTATCTTTTGTGATATTAAACCAATAAAAAATGGTTCGAACATATAGTAATTCGAAACGGAAATGAAGCGTTAAACATGGGTAAAATATTCAAATTTGGGCCTGACATAAAATAGGCCCAATTAATTCTCCATGAATACTTGACCCGAAATGCTACCCTGTTTCGTCAGCATATATAAATTTTAGGGCTTGAAACGTCTTCATTACATATTCAAACTTTCCTGCGCTTTGTATTCCCTCCTTTGTTCTTACACTCTTGCGATCATGGCTTCTGAAAGTGAGGTATTCAAAGGTACTCCTTCCTTCGTACTTAGGAAGTTGGTGACCAGAGAAGTTCTAAAATCGAAAACCGGTGGTGGTAAATTACAACACCGTGCTTTCATTGAACATTCTACTTTACCTAATACTCAAATCTTAGGGCCTGCATTTCTTATTATTCCTTGGTGTTATAGAAGAATCCTTTCGAACCAAACAATCACACACACAAGGATCATGTTCAATAATTTCAGCAGCATCAATTTCATAAGTGGGCTCTTTGTAATAAGTAGAATAAGAAGAATTGTTCCTATCAACATCTTCTTCTAACAAAGATTCATATCTAGATGCTTTATAGGTTAAATCAACCAAGTCCCTAAATTCAGTAGAATCGAACTTCTTTCTAAGTTCTCTACTTAAGCCATCTTGTGCTATTCTAACAAATTCAATTTCTGGTAATTGAAGTTTGCATTTGTTTCTAGCCCTTTTAAACCTAGTAATGAATTGGGCAGCCTTTTCATCAGGTTTTTGTTTTAGCCTTGCTAAATCAGCCATAGTGACTTCAGGCTCAGTTAGGTAAAACTGTGCATGGAATAATTCTTCCATCCTTTGCCAACTTGGAACTGACTCTAGTGGTAAATTCGAATACCATTCGAAGGCAGTTCCTGTCAAAGAATTAGAGAATAATTTCAACTTACTGAAGCCATTATTACCTAATTCCTTACACTGAGCAGTAAATCTAGCAATGTGTTCTGTGGTTGATTGTTTCCCATCCCCATGAAACAGTGTAAAATCAGGAATTTTGAACCCCCTAGGGACTTCGAACTGCCTATCTATCCATTCTGGATAAGGTTTTCTATAAGCCTGAGTTTGCACCCCCCGGTTTAGAGGTCCATAAGCTTCCTGCATAAGGCCCAATATTTCATCTCTAAGGGTGGGATTTCCTTTAAAATGCACATTTGAGTTAATGTGTGGTTCCCTATTCACATTTCTTGTCATGTGATCTTCTGGAAAACCATCAAAAGAGTTTTCAAAAGGTTGAGGCTGTCTGTAATCTCCTTCTTGCCTTGTAAAAGGTTCGTAAAGGTGATTCGAATGCACTCTTCCCATTTCTGGTATTCCTGGACGTTTAGGAATTCCAAATTCTACATCAGGCCTCCTTGACCTTTCTCTTTCAATAAAATGATTTCCTGTGGAATGACCATATCCTTCAAACCCATAGTCATTATTTTTATAACCTTTATCCTCATTTACACCATCAAAACTAGGTTCGAATGGGATATGAGTGGTTTGTTTGTATGTTTTCTTAGGCTTGGGGGCTTGAGAGTCATAAACCTTTGCAGGTTCGTACCAAGATTCTGGTATTTCATCTACATTGATAGGCTCTTTTCCAGGTCTTGACTTAAATTTGCTTGTGCTAGCCTCTTCTTTGTCCTTCTCAAATGAAGGCAGAGGATTATTTTTAAGTCCTGATTGCTCTTCTAATTTTTGTAACATAAGCTTCTGGGTTTGAGCCAGTTCCTTAAATGTAGCAATCATTTCAGCAAATTGGCTAGACAACACACTTCCTCCAATATCTGGATTCTTTGGGTCATCAATTTGCACTGTTCTATTGTTCCTAGTGTTCATACGAGAATTTTGGCCAATTCCAACATTTGTATCTTGACCAATACAAGTTTCCTGACCTATTTGGGGTCTTTCGACCTGTTCATTCTCTCTAGGATTAACGTTATTCTCATCCTCTGGCGTTTGGCCAATTTGAGAATCATCTGTTTGCTTCCTAAGTTTTGGAGCCATTCAACACTTTCAGGTGTCCCACTGGGCGTGCCAAAAAATGTTTACTGGTTCTTTTACTTCTTTATGATAAAATAATCGTGTGCGAGCGTGCCAGAGAGAGTTTCAATCTCCTCCCTCAGATTAACTTTGGAAAAACCAAGTCTAATCAGGCGATTGTGTTTTATTGGTTCAACTACCTCAATTAAGAGGATTTTTCTTTATAAGTGAAGAAATGCAAACCAATAACTCAGGAAATTAAAGAAACAATAAAGAAACAAGGTACTTCGATTGATAAATCAAAGATAAACTTACTTCGAAATTGTCTTCAACTTCAAATACAAATGTAACAGAACTTCGAACTGGTGATTGTTACAAGAACAACCGAGAATGAGTGATTGTTTTATGAAAACAATCAAAATTATCCTAACTACTTTCTAATCTACTTCCTAATCTACTTCGAACTGAGTTCGAAATCCTAAACTACTTTGCCAATGAACAAACCAAGCATCATTTTTTGATAGCTGTTTGTTGAAGATTTGTTCGGGGATTTTCACTCTTCAATTTCTTCTATTTATAGACGCTGCTTGTAGTTTGAACTTCCCGCTCAATGAATTTGAACTTGGCTTGCTTCGAACTCTAACTTCTGTTCTTTGAGTTGGCAGTTTCTTCCTTTCCCCACGTCTGAATTTGAATTTCTTCGGATTCTTCCTCCTGAAGTCTTGACTTGAAATCTACATAACTGCCCAACTAATTCAAATGATCACATGTTAAAAGGATAACTGCTTTTCGAAAAATACTCCACGTACTCTAACTGCCAACAATTCCATTTTATAGATTTACACGTGGAGTTTATCTGTCTAGCAATTAATATCATGGCTTCGAAGTCAGTTTCTATTTCGTCCCTGACTCGTAACTGCCAATAACTGCTAATTTGATTTGAGAAACAATACGATATCGTATTAATTCAAGTCTTCTTCAATAATCCAGTGTATCTCTATTGACAAGTAATTGCCAACGTTTGGCGTTTCTGATTACGTGTCAATCAATTATTGGATTTGTTAATTTTATATGTAAACACCTGTAACATTTAGTGAGACTTTCTTTTATTTTAACTTTGCATGAGTAGCCTAGCGCTAATAATACTAAATAAAATTTAATTTTTGTCTACAAAAAATATTTTTTTAGTACATTTTTTGAACCCAGTAATGTCGCTTGACATCACTGGCAAAGGCTAGAGTCGCCCCAGGATCGATTCATGTTTTTACTTGTATCGATGGTTCTAGATCGAAAATGGATTAGATTGAGGATGATGATATCTGAATCGAGGCTTGAATGTTTGATTCAGATCTTCGTTCTCTCTCCCCCTATGAATCGCCGTTCACCGTCTTCAAGAAAACATTGAAGAAGCATATACCGACTTTCGCTCGATCGGTGTGTCACTGTGTGTGTCGGGGGTTTTGCTAAGAAATGGGATATATCGACCCTTTTTTTTTTTTTTTTTTGGTGCAACCCATTTTGAATCTATACAAATCCACGTATATTTATTACCTTCTCTATTTCAACGTACTATCGTCCTGTCCGTTTAATGCACGGAGAATTGCAAAACGATCAATGTAAATTTATTTATTTTTTTCCATTCTCCTGTGCATCGAACGGGACATAGCGCCAGTTGCATGCTAATGCACCATTGGATCTTGAATTAAGGGCTCAGATTGGAAGGGAAAGTAGTTTAAGGCTTTAGCAATCCCCGCCGTTGCATGCTTCTGCCCACACTTCACTCTCTCTCTCTCTCTCTCTCCCACCCACGTACTCCCGTTTCTCTCCCACTATCAACCTACGTTCTCCCCTTCTTCCTCTCCCACGAGTCCCACGCACGTTCTCTCCCTCTCTCTCTCTCTCTCTCTCACATAAAACCCATGAATCTCATTGCAAAACTCTCTCTTTCTCCTCCCTGTTCCACTGAGCTCTTACTCCAACCATCACCCCTCTCTCTCAACCTCTGGTACTCTCTCTCTCTCTCTCTCCGTTTTTTCTTCAAATTGGGATGTACTTTCAACTTGCATTCTACATGTTCGACAAAATGTGTGATAGACGCCCACGTTTCATTTGTTCAATCCGTTTGTTTAATTTGGGGTTAACTAATTTGTAGCCTTTGCAAACGCAGCTTTGGTTCAAAACTTTGGCGATTGATGCGATACCTTCCGAACTCGGCACTGGGTTTCCTCACAAAATCCGGTACGTATACGACCTTCAGAAAATCTGTTGAGAAATTATTTTGTTTAATTTTGGGGATTGACAAGATATCATGTTTAATTTTGGGTTTAGAAAATCTGTTGAGATGCCCTCAGTTGGTGATTTATATAGATGTTTTCTTCTAGAGGTCAAGTTGAAGTGAATGAATGATTAGTGTTTACCTACCCAAAAAAAAAAAGGAAAGTGTGCGACATTTAACTTAAACTCCTCAGCTTTGTACATGTAGGGGTTTTATTAGATTTTTTTTTTACTTTCACTGCTTTTCACATAGTTAGAATTGTTGGACAGGAGTTGAGATATTACACGTGAGTCCAGAAGTAATTTTGCGCGTTCGACGAAATGAGTTGTGCCTTTAGGCACGGGCATACTTGAAATGATTTTGATTCAGTTGGAATTGAAATCGTTTCCCTCTTGCAATTCTACATTACTTTACATGCCTTTCAGTATTTGTAGTTTGACTACTTGAAATGATTTTGATACCTGGATCACAAAAAATGATCGCAACCATTGAAAGTTGTGCCACAAAATGTGCCATTTTTGGCTAATAGAATTGGCAAGGAATCGGAGATAACAAAGACAAAGAATGGCTTTGACAACAGAAATTGAATACTACTGGAGATGATCTTTAAGTATCATTTTCCTCTTTGGGGGCAGTTGTATTTAAGTTCTTGCACGCTCATGTGCTATTCAGCTATTGTTTTGCATTTTTTAAAGGTTGTGTGTGATTTCTTTATCTTTAATTAACTATGTAGGATTAACTTCTGTTCCAGTTCCGCCAATATGATTTTTTTTAACATTGTTTTTTAAAAGTCTGGGCACTTTTTTACCATGGTTTGGATGCTTAATGTGTCTGTCTAATGGTACGCACACACCCATCGCTTGGGCACTGGCCGATATAGGAAGGTCTAAGATATGATGATGCCCTACCAGTTCTCTCTCTCTCTCTCTCTCTCTCTCTCTCCATACCCATATTTTTTGCAATTTCATTAATCCCTAATTAGCAAAATAAAAGTTTATTAATCCAGTCTTTTAGTGACTGCAGTGAGGCAAAATATTGAACAGTTCTTGAATGCTGCTCGCACCAGAGACCTTGATGCAGATTCATCGTATATCTAGATTCAAATTTTTACTTCACACATCCACAATTGTACAAATCAATGCATGTATATTTTGACCAGAGTTTTTAAATGTTAATATTGTCTATGGGAAGCCATGAGTTTCCCATTAGTGTTGATGTTTATTACCGCTTTTGAAGATAGTTATGTTGGTTTATTACAACAATTGCACAAATCAATGCTGGTGTTGATGTTTATTACCACTTTTGAAGATAGTGATGTTGGTTTGCTGCTGCTGCCTTTGGAGTATTAGACAAATGTTTAGAGGCTTAGTTCGATCAATTTGGGTCTAAATGTTTTGTCTCTGTTCCATTTCTTAGCACCTTTTGGTTTAAGACAGCTTCTTTGTACCTTTTGGCTTGATATATTGTGCCATGTACAAACATTGTACGTACAAGTTAATCTCGCTCATGCATAGCACGGGTTCAACGCTATGATATTGGATTTTGTTGTAGTGACTTTTTTTTTTTTGAAATTAGAGTTTGAGGCCCTTTTTTTTTATTGTTTGCTATTTCCTCCAAGGTTAATGTAGCTCTAATGTTTTTAAGGTGGACACAAAATTGAGTCTTTTTGATATCTAATTGTTATTTCCTCTAAGGTTAATGCAGCTCTAATGTTTTTAAGGTGCACGCTAATTGTTCGAGTGCACGCTAATTGTTCGAGCCGTGCCTTCAGGCACGGGCATCCACTAGTCTATATAATAAGGAAGTTCAGTTTTTGAATTTTCCATATTTTGAACCGTTGGATTTGAATCAAGGGCTCAGATTGCAAGGGAAGAACTCAGTAGAAAATAAGACCCACGAACTTTTCACTTTTCCCTCCCCCTCTCTCTCTTTACCCACGTTCTCCCCTTCTCCAGACTACCCACCCACGTTCCAACACACAACTTTTCACTCTCCCTTGCTCGCTCACACCCACGTTCTTGCCTCCCTCTCAAATAAAACCCCATGAACTTCTCTTTCTCCCCCAACGTTACTACCCCATCAAAACTAATTTCCAGTGTTGAAGATTTCTTCGTTTCTCTGAGCAAAATCTTCAGGACAATGGTAAATCGACTGCCGTTTGAGCCGGTGCCAAAACACAGCGCGTCAGGTAAGTTCGGGCTTCGTCTTCTTCTCTTTTTTTCGTTTTGGTAGCAGTAAGTTCTTCTCTTCTTCTCTGGCTCTCTCTCTCTCTCTCTCTCTCTCTCTCTCTCTCTCTCTCTCTCGTGCGCGCGGGGGGTGTGCACCAAATGTTTGATGAAATGTCTGAATGAATGCCATTGAAATTACAGTGAGAGCAAACTCCATTCCTTTTCTCGCTGTCATTGTTTCTCATTTTGGTAGAGTTTAACTTCCTCTGCTTCGAGTTAATAAGATTGAATCCTAAAGTTCACATTTTTCATTTTTTAGTTCAACACGTGAATGTAATAGGAGGATTGTGCTATGGGATCTGAGGTTTGGAGATTGACTTCCTTTCCCAAACGGTAAATATAGCGATCCAATTCCAAAATCTAATACAAACATCGAGAGCGAATGGAATTCGGTCAAAAAAATCTTAGTTTTACTGGATGTTTATCCCTTGAAAGGGTAAGTTTTGATTTTGTTATCTATAGAAGCCTACCCCCTAGCATTTAGACATCCAGTGGGTACAATATGTTTTTTTTTTTTTTTTACATTTTTTAAAAAAGTTTTGGCACTTTTTTACCATGGTTTGGATGCTTAGTGTGTTTGCCTAATGGTACGCATCGCTATCCATTATGTAAACATATCACTGTTCTTTTTTAAATTTATTGCAATTCAATTTGAAAACGTTGAACCTGCTTAGTTTATCAAATTACTTTATCGAATTAGCAATCAACACACGCAAATTTGCATGTGATATAACTACGGGGCAGCAACATAATTTTTGAGGGCCATTATGTGATATTTTTTTGGTTTTGGTGCTCTGTAAAAAAAGGTATGGACAGATGCAAATATATGTGTGTGTGTGTGTGTGGGGGGGGGGGGGTGTAAAAATTGCCCTCAATTTCTCTAAGCTAATTGTCCAGTATGATTGGTAGTTTTTGAGAACTTTGGCCCGAAATATCGGTTTCTCTAAGCTAAAAAAATTGCTCCTGTATTATTTCAGTTGGTTACTTTAGTTTCTAACAACTGCTTTTGCATGTTGGCTCAGTGCAGACTACAGCCTGCTCTCTTATTCAACTGCAAGCTAGATAAATTTTGGTCCCGAGGTACATTCTGAATTTCTCTCTCTCTCTCTCTCTCTCTCTCATTTAGCAAGGTTTGTAAATTAGATTTTTATAACAGTATATATCATTGTTAACATATGCAGGTTTCATGAGGCGTCCTCCACTTTTGCGTCGTAGTGAGTACTTAAACATGTTGAATGACATACGCGATTTTATTTCCTGTTGCTGTTTTTGGATTCTGCTGAGGGTTACGAGGATCACCATCTTTTTGGGTTGGTGAATTCTTTTGATTGCTACTTCTGTAAGTGACTTCCATTGGTTACTTATACTTGGAATTTTAACCGTGCTGAGGGCTATGAATTTGAACCGTGCTGAGGGCTATGAATTTGAACCGTGCTAAAAGTGGACATGCTTGGAATTTTAACTATGTAAATGGTTCCGTTGTATCTTCTTTGATTTACTTTTCATTTTTGTAATAAAGCTCGGGTTGCAAATTGTGCAAGTTTTGGATTGCAGTGACAAAAACCATTGATACAGCTGTAGTTAGTTGTATAACTATAGTTAACGCAGCCCCTCTTTATATGGGAAAGGTGTACGGTTGCTTTTTCAGCTTACTCTAGCTAATTGACTTACGCTCTAAACCTTTTTGTTTTGGACTATCAGTGTAGTTGCATGTACTTTAATCAGGTTCTCTCTGATGTCTTATCTGTGCATGAGTTAATTTATGTTGGAGGGTTTGTTAAAGGTCTATCAACAATGGCAGGATAAGCTAAAGTAGTAGTTGTGCTTGCGGCAAATTGTCCTACCCTTCTTTTTGTCCATCCATAAAACAGGTAATCAAACTCTTTGATCTTTCGAACCATCTTTGACAATTGCTTTTTTTGGGTTTGATTGGGCAGGTTTATGGCCTAACTCCCGTTTTTTTAAACCTATCTTGCACACTTCTCTACCTCCCATCTTGCACACTAATAGCAGCAACTTATTTTAGTTTTCTACGAGACCTTAGTTTAGTTGTTGTAACAGTAATATACTGTTTTAATTGTTTTTTAACTCTTTTTTATTTTATTTTAAATGTGGTGATGGAACTCTTTAGTTTTGGTGCAGATACAGTGTGGTGAGCATGGAGATATGTAATAGTGGAAGAGAGGGGTAGAGATTGTTGTGCTGTGGCGGGAAAGGCAGCGGGGATGATTTGGGTGATCGGACCTTCAAACATTGGCCAAGGCTTTTGATATAAGGTAAATCACATTCTATTTTTGGGGCTCATAATCTAATTGATCTATGGATGGTTTTTTGCTTTGGTTATTGGCTAAAAATTGATAATTTGTGTTTTACATTAGATTAACATATGATCGGATGCTCCTAATTCCACAACTACTTATGTTAGAGCCACGACACTTTCCATTGTCACTCTTGGGAAAATTTTCTCGACGTAGCAAACATTATCCAATCTCTCTGGTGGGGAAATTAAGGTTTGGTTTTGGTTGAGATCTATTTTCAAAATATACTGCTCTCTCTCTCTCTCTCTCTCACACACACACACACACACACACACACACATGTGCTCGCATTGCAGCTAATTGTTATTTCCTCCAAGGTTAATGCAGCTCTAATGTTTTTAAGGTGCACGCTAATTGTTCGAGTGCACACTAATTGTTCGAGTCGTGCCTTCAGGCACGGGCATCCGCTAGTCTTTAAATATACTATAGCAATGTAATCATCCCCCAAAAGCCTCCAAACTCTCAATACTAATTTCTTAGAATTTTGAATTAATTTTCATTTAAAAAAACACGTGGAACATAGAACGGGTAAAACTCCCACCCCACCTCCTAACTTCTAGTAACCCCTCCTAACTTCCAGTAACCCATGTCCCCATTCGAAAGCAGCTTTGAATTCTTTACACTCCCCACGTCCGACCAATCCCACAGTAATGTTTACACCACCCACATGACCTCAAACTTTCATATTTCTCTTCCAATTTTACATAAACGTCCTCGAATTCTAATGCTCATATTCCTCCTATATTTCCACCCCATTGATGATTTCATGATCTCCCTATTCATGGTAATCATCTATGATCCCTGACACATCGAAGCTAGCAACCCCAAGGGTTGACAGTGATTTGCTAAACTCTTTCTCTCTCTAGAAAATTTTCAGCCGCCCCCATCTTCTTTCCCCTAGGGTTTCTGTCGCTTGGGGGGGGAGGTGCCGCCTCCTCCCCCCAGGCAGCCTCTCTCTCTCTCTCTCCATTCCTTTCCTCCCTCCCCCCCTCGCTTCTGATCTTTTCTTTTCTGCTATTCAAAAAATTGATCGGCATTAGATTGGGCAGTCGGCTGGCGGCAGCGGTTCGTGGTCAAGCGTCGTAGTTATGGATCTCGACATCCGGGTGTTCTTGGACCGCTTTACCAATTGATAAGCGGCCCTGCATGGGATTCTTGGATGGCGACGAGGTCAACTCACGGTATTGATTTCTTCCCTCTGTCTCTCTCCCTCTCTCGAGTCTCTTTTTTCGACCCCCTTGCCCGCCCTTTTTTGTGTACTGCTCCGTGGCTTCACCTCCCGCTTCTCGTTCATCCCCTACCTTGCTTCTTCCGGCTGGTTCGCTGTTGGGTGTTCTGGTTTTGGCCTAACGGCATGGTTGTTTGCTATGGTGGTGTGGTGTTTCGGCGTGGTCTCCCTCCATGGTCATCGCTGGGTGTTTCATGGCTTTCGCTTAACGGCAATGGTGAGCTTCCGCGGCAGCCCGTTTTGTTGGTTCCAGTGATTTAAATGGCTCACGGCGCACCAAGGCGCAATGGTCCCTTGGAGCAATAGCGCACGGCACGGCGCGCGCCATAGCAACTTGTGGCGCACTTTATTAGAACGAGTAGAATTCTAATATAGGCATAACTTTCAACACAAGCAAACGTTCAAATGTCATAAAACATAAACATTTCAATGTTTAAACCACCACCACATGCTAAGCAAAACATAAAATCCATAAAAAAAAAAGCTAACATATAGACGTTTAGCTTTGGGACAACAAAATTAAGGATACGGTAGTCTAATTTTGATTCATGTAGGCATGCCCATCAATCATCCTCATCAGTCATCAAGACCAACAACTTCATTTTCTTCATCATCACTTGATTTGTATCCTTCCACGTCTTCTTCTTCTCCCTCATCCTCATCCTCATAAATATAATTGAAAATGGCTGAAAAAAGGCCAGACATGTGGACAGAGATAGGACAGAAAATGGCTGAAAATGCAGCAGTGATGTGATCAAAATTAGAGGCAGGGCAGACTCCTCAAAAGCCCAGAAGTAGAAGAAAAAAACAGAGAGAGAAGAAGAAGAAGAAGATTAAAAGAAAAAACAGAGACAGGAAGTAGAAGAAGAAAACAGAGAGAGAAGAAGAAGAGGAAGAGAGAAGAAGAAGAAGAAGAAGAAGAAGAGAGAAGAAGAAGAAGAAGAAGAAGAAGAGAGAGAGAGAAGGTTGATTTCGGATCAAGAGAAGCGGCTGCTATTGTTGATCGCAGAGAGAAGTTTGCATTGAAAATCGATGGTTGCTGCTGCTGCCACTGTTTATCGCAAGAGAAGAAGAAGAATGGTTGCTGCTGTTGAGTGTTGAGATCGATAGATCTCTCTTCTGATGTGTAGGGTTAAGAGTTAAGGAAATATTCCAGTACATTGACTACTTATGTGCATCATAAATCAACGGCTGAGATTTGATCAAAAAAATGCTAAAACACATTATGGCCCACGCTATGGCGCCATGACTTGTGGCGTGCGCCATAGCGCCATACTTGCGCTATTGTGTTCTGTGCCTTGCCATGACTACCCATGGCGCAAACCAGTCGCCACGCCATCACCATGCGCTATAGCGCAATGGCGAGCGCCATTTAAAACACTGGTTGGTTCTGTTTGGCTTCGCCTTCTTTGGTTTGCCAATGGTGGCGTGGTGGTTTTGGTGGTGTTCGCAGACAGTGGTGGTGGTGGTGGCGGCTGTCTGAAGCGCGGCGGCTGGGTTTTTTGATGGAGCTTTGCTTCAAGATTGTGGTGGTTTAGGTTTAGGGTTTTCTTGGGCTGGGCTTGGCCTGTTGGGCTAGGTCTTGTTTGTGCTTTTATTGTTATATCCGGGCATTGTTGGCCTTTGGAGTATGCTTTCGCTTGTTTTATCTGGGCACTTTAGGCCCTCAGGTGTATTGGGCTTTGCGCTCTGTTTACCAACTTTTGGTTGGAATCCCTCTCCCCCTAATAAATTTCTCTGTTGCCGATAAAAAAAAAAATCATCTATGATCCCTTGCAAATTTTGTAGTACCAAGTTCGGCTTTGTTTTTTTAGCATCAAATTCGGCTTTGTTACGAGAATTTTTGTTGTAAACCATATCCCCAGACCCACGTTCCCAAACATTCCTGTAACTCTCATTTTTCTTTGATTTTTTTCCTTTTCCCAGACCACTCTCTCTCCGGTGGAAAATACTTTGGATGGTTGATTAAGTGTGTATTGTCAAACTATTTGTCATTTCTCTCTCTTACTTAACCTCACTTATGGCTGATTATGTAGGATTACGTTCCTGTTCCCAAAAAAAAAAAAAAACCGTTGTACTCAGAGTCCATACTGTATTTGGAGTTTATCGCTATCCATTATGTAAATATATCATTGTTCTTTATGTGTTGACAGTGCTCTAATAGTTTGTATGAGTATTAGACTCTGTCACCATAACTCATTTTCAATTGAATTCGTCATTGTCGGAACAAAAGTTGTTTCTTTAGTTGTTAATGTATGGTTTGAATTCTTTTTTCATATTTATTGCTCATGTTTTCGCCTCAGTTTATTTACTAATTGATATTACCACCAGGATACCATAAATTGTGTTTGATGTTCACATGCTACCATCATCTTATTCTAGATATATTATGCGTGCATGATTTTGATCGTCATTCTACATATTATGCCATGTACACATATTGGGGGTGCATGTTGATCTTGCCCGTGCATAGCACAGGTACAACGCTAGTTGTCATGGAAGGAGATGGTCTGGAAAAGTGGGTGTGGAGGTTTCTTTGATAGTGGGAGCGTAAAACTGCCAATGGCGGTTACGTCGAAGGTGAGATTTGGCATTTTACCTCATATGGTTCAGTTGTCAAGAAAGGATGGGAAAGGACGGGAAAACCAACTTTCCCTTAACTTTTGGGGTGTTCAGTTACCAGGAAAGTAATGGGACCCACAAAAATATTTTTCCCACTAGGATTCACTTTCCCTCAAAATGCATCATGCCAAAAGCAAGGAATTATGCGTCGCGGGAAAGTTTGTTACCGCCATTGCTATTATCCTTATCCCGCCAATTTTCTTTTTCTGGCGGCAAAATGCTCTTTTTCTAGCGCTATTTCACACCTCTCTCTATATCAGAGTTAAAGGGTGGGGTCTATGGGGTTTCATTTCTCTCCCTCTGTTTTCTATAGTTTGTCTATTGGCAAGGTAAGTCTTCCATCTAAATTTTATCATCAAATCAATCTCAGTAATTTATTTATTTGTTCTCATTTATTTATTTGTTTTGTTTGTTTTTTTTTTCTTTTCATTTGTTTTTTATTTGTTTTTTTGTACACACACATATATGTATCTTTCATATGTATGTATATATCTTTTACATGAATGCAAATCGGATATTAATTAGAATATTAACTATGTTGCGGAAAAAAAATACTCGAGGTTAGATATGAAGTGTTATCTTACTGATTTATCTTTGTAGTGGCTGATTACAATGTTATATGATGATAATTTTGATTATGTTTTGGTGATTACTTAGCTCATAAATTAATTTTTGTCCAAAGTTAGCCAGTGCAAAAGTAACATTCCCACTATTTTCCTTTCTTGCCAAATGAACAAACAAATTTTGATTTTCCCGGAAAAATTCTTTGTCAAGTGAACATGCACATGAAAGTAAATTTTCCTTTCCTTTACTTCACTTCATTTCATTTTTCTCGGGATTAACTTTCTTGCGTAACATTCTTGACAAATGAACGGAGCCTATAAGGTTTGTCAGATGGAAATAAGGGTTTTTTTCATGGGCAGTTTAGGGATTAAGAAAATCAACACAATGACAAAATGAATGAATTTATTAGCTTCTCTATTTCAACATATATTCTTCTCCGTCCCCTCCCGCTCCGCCGCCAACCAGCTCTACGTGCCCCAGCTCGACCGCATCGTGCTCAAGGACAAGGCCTCCGTCCGACCTTACGCCGCCGTATTGACCGTCAGGAAAACCACGATTACCACGCGCATACTCCAGCTCATCCACCAGCTGTCGCTTAAGAACATCGATGTTACAAAGCGTGATCTGTTTTATACAGATTTCTTTAAGCTGTTTCAGGACCAGACTCAGACCGATTCCGTGCTTGATGACGTCTCCTGCATCCTCGGCTGCACTAGGTCGATTACACTACTGCCATTTTACTTATTTGCAGGAGCATCTCCAGCCTTTATTTTAATTTTTGCTCTAGTAAAAGCTTAATTCGGTATGAAGCACAACAATGTAGAAACCCAAATCCAAGAAATTTTTTAGCAATGCTTTGAGTATCCCTTGATTTGGTTATTTTTTTTTTTTTTTAGTAAAACTCATTCTATATGAGTTCCAGGATTAGAGGGCTTTTACTCAATATTTGTTGCTCAGTAAAAAAGGGTAAGGGCTGGAGATGCTCTAATACAGTAATTATTGTCAATTTATATGATTTCCAACCTTTACTCAATTTGAGTAAAAGTTTCATTTGATTTGATATGAGGTGCTTTTCAATAGGATAACTAAAATTTAAGCTAAAATTTGAGTAAAAACTTATAGCCTAAAGATTTACTAGAAAATTGGTTCTCCCTTGATTTGAGTAAAAAATTGTATTGAACTTAATATGGCATCAGTTGAGTCAAGGAGTGCAGTGAGTTTTAAGGAGATTTTACTTAACTTTTGAGTTTTAGTGAGAAAAAAATGTTAAGGACTGCAAATGCTCTTATGTAGTTGCTCATTATATGTCTCGTCCACAAAAGAAGAGGGACGAAAAATAATTTTCCATTGTAGAGAGTTTTCCCAATACCAAAAAACTGTAGGATTACGTCAGTTTATTTTAAATGGTTTCTGGGCAATTAAGTTTGTGAAGCGTTCTTTTCTTCCTGGTGGAATGAACAATAAAGGAGAAATCCAGGAAGAACACAAGACGAGAAAAGTTGTTGCACTCTGCTTGGACCTTCACTGTGGGTGTGGGACTATTTCAACCTTCATATATAAAGGAACATGGGCTTTCATAACTTCTATTACGCTTTCTTATTTACATATTCTATGTTTGTGTAGGATTTTGAAAATTCTATCATTCATGCGAAAATCATAATACTATAGTATTTTTACCACAGTTCCAGCCTCAATGTGGTCGCTGCCGAGAAGGGGGTTGTGGTTGGTAGGCTTATATTCAGCGACAACGGCAATATGATCAATTGCACAAAGATGGTGAAGGGCGGAAAAGCAATCCCCTCCAACATTGACCGCGTTGGTGATATGCAAAGTGATGCATTGTTTATATTGTTGGTAGAAAAAGATGCAGCTTATATGATACTGGCTGACGATCGATTTTATAACTGATTTCCATGCGTTATTGTTATGGCAAAAGGGCAACCGGATGTGGCGACTAGGCTATTTTTAAGTAAGATGAAGATGGAGTTGAAATTGCCAGTGTTGGCTCTTGTTGACAGTGATCCTTGTGGGTTTAAGATACTGTCAGTCTATGGTTATGGATCGAAAAACATGTCTTATGACAGCGCGAATTTGACAACCCCAGATATGAAGTGGTTGGGGGTAAGGCTGAGTGATCTGGACAAGTACAAGATACCAGAGGAGTGCAGGTTGCCGATTACAGAGCAGGATATAAAGACTGGGAAGGATTTGTTGGAGGAGGATTTTATCAAGAAGAATCCACGTTGGGTGGAGGAGTTGACTCTGATGGTGAAGACGAAGCAGAAGGCTGAAATACAGGCGCTGAGCTCATTTGGGTTTCAGTTGTCCGAGGTTTACTTGCCACTAAAGCTGCAGCAGAAGGATTGGCTTTGAATTTTGGAAGTTTGAAACGAAGATGATGTGTTGTGGGAATTCCTGCATTTCCCTTCCTCTCTTGAGTATGAGTACTCTTGTATCATTTGTTGTTTATTCTATACTTGTGTTCAGTGTTGGCAGTATACTTCTATCTCATTTGAATGGTTTAAATTTTGGCTATGATTGAGTTACTTGAAAGTTATGACTTGTTTGAGATTCGAGACCGCAGCACTGTAGGAGTGTCCTTATTGCACCAACTCGACTCTGTAACCTCTAAACTAATTATTTCTTTCTACCTCTGCAGGCCTTTGTAGAATTGTAGGTCTCTGGTTGGAAGTTTATTACTCAGTTGGGAACTTGGGAACCTATTACTTAAAACTTTTGGACACCATGCAGCCTGGCTAGTAACTGTCTCTTTCTTCGAAATTGATTTCCAAATACCTCATGATTCCAATTGCGGAGGGATGTCGTGAACTTCTTCCATTTTTGTACATGAATCAGCTGGGATTTCCACATTGATCGACTTTTTTTTTTTTTTTTTTTCTGTCGAAACGACCGTAATTTTTCTAGGGCTTCTTCTACTTACGCCTCAGATTTGTGCTTGGCAGTTGTTGGTTCTGCTTTTTTGGCTCTTGCGATGATGAACTAGTTGTCTTTCAGTGGACATCCTTCGAGCATGAAGCACCGAACATCACAATTTGAGTACATTGAACCCAATGTATTTTGGCTTTTAAGTTTGTTATTTTTGACAGGTATACTCCTTGGTTACAAGTCTATATTGGCGTATTTATTTGAAAAATCTATTGCTTATCAAAGCAATTAACTGTAACTGAACTGTAAAAATTTATTGTTTAGCGAATAGTAACCTGCAGAAAGCAACCATGTCAAGCAAAGTTCATTTTGTTTATTGTTTCTTTTCTGGGTATCAATCTTTCTTATAGAACCAAATTGCAAGCAAGTAATTTGTTCCATCCTAAGCCAGTTGGGTGGAATCTAGTAATTTGTTAGTACCTATTTTACTGAATCACTTTCCAAGAAATTCCAACTTAAAAAATCCCAAGCAAGGAATTGTTTCTGTTTCCTTTCTGTCCTGTGGAACATTTTGTTTCTACATATAGGAGTGGGGGGTGCAATATGTAGAGCACCTTATGTCTTCTTGTTTTCAGATCATCACAGGCTAGTAGGCGCACATTACAGGTAAGGTCTCACACTCTTTGCAAGAGAACTTCTTTCCCCTTAAGATTGTTATTTTGCTTTATGCTTTCAAAATTGTGGGATGGTGATTTGTCTGGTCCTTCTCGGTAAAGATCTGAACAAATGATCCGTCTTCTTCCACCTACGAATCTGCAAGAGGAACAAGCAGTTAGTGCAGTCCGGCTGTTTGGGCATACAAAGTTGTCCATATTACAAGCTCAACGTGTGAGATGTTTGGCCCACTACAAAAATCTTGCTTCATGGAGAATGTATAATGTTATATTATGTTTATGTTTGTAGTTTGAGAAATATCATAGCTATTTTAGTTTAATGTCAGTTAAGTAGAATAGTGCATGGTTGACCCTTAGTTTTTAATTAGAAGTCTTTCTATGTTTATATAGGTATCACCACTACTTCAATTGAACAGAAAACTTTCAACCCATATCATTGAGCTCAGGTAACAACCTTTCTACATTTATCTTGCTATATCGAGTTCGCGTTAATGCATAGGCCTGTAACTTTCTTATTTTATATGGTTGGGTTCCATTTCAGATTATTCTTTTGCATTGGGTTTCTCATGTTATACGTTTGTTTTTTTACCGCGTATAAGTTTGTTTGTATATACATAACAATATATAGAGAGAATACATATATGAAAAAAGATTCTTGTATCAGAGAGAGAGATCGATCTTTTAGGTAATAGGTTAAATGGCATTTGAACGTTTTAGATATAAGTTGATGGGAAATGTTTTACTTTGAGAAGGAATTTTTTTCCACTTATTTTTGCAAAAAGAAAACAATGAAAATTAAAAAAATATTTTACATCAAACAAATGGATCGGAGCTTCATTCTTTAAAGGATTTAATACCATTTGGAGTAAAACCTGATGCATAAAGTTAAAGTTTAGTGGGAGCCACAATGTTAGTATTAATAGAGTGATTCTTCAGCATCAAGAATTACCAAGAATCAAGCATTTAACGTATCTAGTATTTTTTTTTAACCTATTTATAACACATGATCAAGGACTGCAATGACCCTCAGTCCATATATTGGGACCAAAAGGATAAATAAACAAATAGGTAAAATGATTAAAGTACCTATGGTTTTAATTGCAAAAACAAACGACATCTTGGCTGGGGACTACTTTGATGCATATATTTTTCACATTGGGAGCTGAATTCCTGTAATTGATAAGTTGGGGATGAAAATGACACATGACAATTACATCAGAGACTAAAATGTAAGTATGCCAGTTTTACGGTATTCTTAGTATTTCATTTATATTTAAAAATAGACATAAAAGCTCCCTTGCTGCCTCCTGAGTTATCTTGGTGAGTGGCTTAGAAATTTGTGAAATAATCAATCGCTCTCTGGTTGACCATAAAACCTAGAAATTTCCCCGCTGCAACCCCAATCACACGTTTCGTGGGGTTGTGTTTCATATAGTACTACGTCTATACTTCAAATGTCTCAGCCTTCTCGCTCTTGGTTCAGCATGTCATCCACATACACCTCCATTTTCAATCCCATCTGCTCCTGGAACATCTTGTTGACTAACCGTAGATAAGTTGCTCCAGCGTTCAGATATGGCCATTAGCCCATTTGGATGTAACTCTTGCCTTACAAGGGGGAAGGTCTGCCCATCTGGATGTAACTCTTTCCTTACAAGGGGGAAGGTTTGGGGTTCAACTCTATGGAAATACGTCAAACCCCCTTTAGTTGTTAACTTACCCCACTAACCCCACTGATGTATACAATATTGGCGCAAAAAAAAAAAAAAAAAGTTCTAGCAATCTTCGGGTTGAACGACATGACCTTGTAACAGAACAGCCCTATTTCTCTTATGAAAAACGTGCTATCTAATCGGGTAGGTGGATGGGGTTTGATTGTACCCCGAGAAGACGTCCATGAAACTCAGCGATTCATGCCCTAAGGTTGAATCGAGAAGCTGATTGATTCGGAGAAGTGGGTAACTATCCTTTGGGCATGCCTTGTTTAGACCCTTGTTTAGACCCTTGAAGTCGACACACATCTGCTTTTTCCCATTTGATTTCTACACCAACACTACATTCGCTAAGCACTCGGGGTACTAGACCTCTTGGATAAAATTTGCCTTGATTAAATTTTATACTTTTACCAGCACAACATTGCTCCTTTCTTCGCCGATCACCCGGGGTTTCTATCTGATCGGTTTGAAGTGTGGATCCATGTTCAGACGGTGAGCCATTATGTTAGAGAAATCCCAATGAGATCGGCATGTGATCAGGAAAACACGTCCTTTTTGTTCTTTAAAAACCAAAATAGCTCATCCTTTAGCTCTCCTGATTGAGCTGAACTGTTGAAAACAGCTCGGTTACCTGACCTCCTCCAAATCAACAGCTAGCAACTTCTCCACTGGCTCGGCCCTCTTCTCTTCCTTCTCGTTCCTTACTTCCAATGCATCAATAACCAAAGCCTCCTTTGGATGCTTTTTATTGGGGGTGGCAACGTTACACTCCCCTACAACCACCTGATCTCCCCTCTGCTCAGCCATTTCCATGTTTCGTTGGAAATTTAACCACCAAGTGATACGTTGAGGTAATATCCTTTATACTATTCAAAGCTGTCATCCCCAGAATAACATTATAAGTCGACGGGCAGGCGACCACCAAAAACCAGATCACCTTTACCACTTGTTGTGGACTTGTTCCCATGGTGACTGGTAGATCAATCGCGCCCAAAGGCTGAACTTTCTCATCTGAGAATCCGACCAAAGGTGATTGGATTGGCTGTAACTTTTCCATTGGATTTCCCAGCTGGTGGAAAGCAGCAACAAACAAGATGTCGGCGGAGCTCCCATTGTCTTTGAAAACTCTAATAGTCTTGTAGTTGCCAACCACCACAGTAACTACCAAGGGGTCATGATGAGGATGTTGAACCCCTCATGCATATCACTAAATGAGTAAATGAGCACCTCGATTTTCTTTTTGAGCTCGAAGTAGTTAGAGGTCTTCTGCCAATAGTCCCCGTGGAACTAGCAATACTTCCTCATTTTTCTCTCCCATTGGGATCCGGCTTCATTGGCCTGGGCCACCTTTAACTCTGGGTCTATGACTATCTGCATAAGTTTGTGATTAGGAGAAGTGTTAAGAGGCATAAAACGCTTAAAACGTTCTTAAAACCGAGGTCGTTCAGCAAGCTTGCTCCCCAATGATGTTGTGCATGCTGCGTAGGTTGCGACAGCTAATCCGGGTTCGCTTCTTGGCGGTGTCCTCCCATTTCTTCCAAGCCATCATCGCATGTTCTGTGTGCATGTCTTTGTGGCCTTGTTCACGAGCTCGGCGATACTGGTGGTCGGTTTCTCCGATAAGTGGTAGAAGAACTAGGTGGGCTGAAGCCCACCAATGAAGGCAGTCAGAGCCATTTTATTGTCAATCTCATCCACTAGTAAGGCCTCGTTGTTGAAGCACTTCAAGATATCGGGCAACGACTCCACCTTCTCTTGCCTCACATTCAGCAAATAGGTGACCGGACGATGTTGGCATCGTCCACTATAAAAGTTCTCAATTAACAACTTGCTGAACTGTGTAAAGGTCCCGACCGTCCCATCCTTTAACTTGCCAAATAGTCCCTGGTCGAGCCCTTCAAAGTAGTTGGGAAGGCTCGGCATATGATATTATGATCTCGTCTGGGATGGCATATTGTGTCATGTAGGCCTTGTATGTCTCCAGATGGTCCAACTGGTCACCTGTGCCATCAAAAGGTTCAAGCGTTGGCATCTTAACTTTGGTGGAACCAGGCTAGCCATTACAACCGCCTTAAGGGGAGGTCTATCTTTTGAACAAGATTTTCCACGGCGCGGGACCCCCAGTTATTGACCTGTCTGACTTTCCTGTTCAGTTTTTCCTGCAAACCCCATAACATAGTCCCCTGAACTCCTGCAAGTTCAGGGTTGGTTGCGTCACGTTGTCGTTGTGAACCAATGGCTTGACTGTCAGGTTCCTTGTTCTTTTGAGTGGGTTTACCTCCCTCATCATCTTCATCGTTTGGTTTCTCATTTCATTCTTGAGATGGGTTCTCTAGATATGGGAGGCGCCAAAGCAAATCTTGGTTTTGAGCTCTCAACTAATTATCCACCTCAGTGAGATTCAACTAATTATCCACCTCAGTGAGATCCCAAACTTGCTCCTGTGTTAAATTTTGAACATTGTGGTTTCGCCTTGTATATTGAGATCTCATATATAGTAACCATCTTACCCAAAAATATTTATGAATCCCCAATCGTCATAGATTATCTTTGCCTAGCATGAATAGTCTTACTAGTATAATCTTTCTCAATGGCACAGATTGTCTCATAGTCTTATGTAGTGTATCTTATCTCAATTGGTTATCACAATCAAGTAAAAACCATTGTATTAGACTATTAGTGTGTTGGAAATTCGAAAAAGGAAGACAAATGGCAGATAGAGAACATTGAACCGATTTCAGTAGACTGAGTTAACCCTCAAATGTTATAAAATCAAGGTCAGAATAGTGAAATTGAGAACCAATACACAGAACATGAATTAATTAGAGTAGTAGATCTTTTAGGCCCTTATCGCCATGCATGGAGGAAAAATCGAATTATTCAGGGGGCTGGAGTGAGTAAAACTGTACCGTTTGATGATAGCTGAAACTCATTCCAGCATGACGACACTTGGGTACCATTTGATGGAACTTTATATGGTCTATGTGCTATGTGGGTTTATTGGGTGACATGTTTAATCCCATTTAAAGGCCCTAACTCGAACAGTAAGAAAACGTAATTCGTAAATATGGTCACGTAGCATTACCTGCACAAGATTTCATGGTTCTCAGGGGGTATTGGTTTTGTCTGGTCTATGTGTGTGGCGGGGCGTACATAGACCCTAGGATTAGTCAAGGTGCGCACAAGCTGACCCAGACCACCCAATTATCAAAAAAAATAAAATAAAATAAAATAAAATGTGGGTTTAGAAGCAGGAATTTATTTTTGTTCACTCTTAAAGATCATAGGCTTTCAAAACCTATTGACTATGGTATGTAATTCTAGCAATTTCCAGCGTCTTGGTGAAGGTGAACCCTTGGATGTCGTTTACTGTCGCCTAACCATATGGTTTTATGGGGTCTGTGTATGGTCTCGATTTCTTCACTGTTCTGATTATGCAACATTTCTTATTACTCCTATTTTATAACCAAATATGTGTCTTTCTTTCTTGCCAGAGATGGACTATCTGTAGAGAGTTTTCTAATACTACTATGCAATGACATGCTTTCATTGAGAGAAAACTGGTAGGGTTGAAAATTTCACTTTTTGATAACAAGAACATAAAGAAAAGCTAGCTCTAGTTTGGCTGGCATTTTTATTGTCTGTATTAAAAAAATAGTGAGTTTCATGTCAAAATGCTCAGGGAGCTCTCACATTTTGCGTGTATTACAGCAATTTGGCAGCTTATATGAGACTGGCTAAGGATTGATTTTATAACCAATTTCCGTGCATTATTGTTACGGCAAAAGGTCAACCGGATGTGGCCACTAGGCTATTTTTAAGGAAGATGAAGATGGAGTTGAAATTGCCAGTGTTGGCTCTTGTTGACAGTGATCCTTATGGGCTTAAGATATTGTCAGTCTATGGTTGTGGATCGAAAAACATGTCTTATGATGGTGAAGACTGGGAAGGATTTGTTGGAGGAGGATTTTGTCAAGAATAATCCAGGTTGGGTGGAGGAGTTGACTCTGATGGTGAAGACAAAGCAAAAGGCTGAAATTCAGGTGCTGAGATCGCTTGGGTTTCAGTAGCCAGAGGAAAAGAAAGCAAAAGTGATTCCCGTAGTAGCAACGAGCGAAATGGGAGCAGCCTAAACGCGAAAAAGGTGTTGTGGGAGAGCAATACAAGCGCCGTGCTGCTAGGCGAAGCGGTGGAATGCTGCACCCTAGATGGCGAAAGTCTAGTAGCCGAAAGCATCACTAGCTTACGCTCTGTCCCAAGTAGCTTGGGACACGTGGAATCCCGTGTGAATCAGCAAGGACCACCTGGCAAGGCTAAATACTCCTGGGTGACCGATAGCGAAATAGTACCGTGAGGGAAGGGTGAAAAGTACTTGTCCGAGGTTTACTTGCCGTTGAAGCTGCAGCAGAAGGATTGGCTTTGAATTTTGGAAGTTTTGAAACGGAGATGATATGTTGTGGGAATTCCTGCATTTCCCTCTCTCTCAGAGTATGAGGACTCTGGAGTTTGTTTGGTATTGCTGAAACTGTAATGTATCATTTGTTGTTTATTCTATACATGCGTTCAGTGTTGCCAGCATACTTCTATCTCATTTGAGTGGTTTAAAGTTTTGGCTAACGATTGAGTTACTTGAAAGTTATGCTTTGTTTGAGATTTGATACCGCAGCACTGTAGGAGTGTTCTGATTGCACCAACTCGACTCTGTAGCATATGAACCGATTATTTCTTTCTACTCTATGGCCTTTGTAGAATTGTCTGTCTCTGTTGGGAATTTGAGACCTATACTTTCTATAGTTTCTTCCATTTTTGTACATGAATCAGCTGGGATTTCCACATTGACTCTTGTTTTTCTTCATTCTGCTGAAATGACCGTAATTTTGTCTAGGGCTTCGTCTACTTACACCTCAGATTTGTGCCTGGCAGTTGTTGCTCATGCTTTTTGGCTCTTGGGAGGATGAACATCACAATTTATTTGAGTACATCGAGCCCAATGTGTTTTGGCTCCTTGGTTACAAGTCCATATTGGCGTATTTATACGGAAGTTCTATTGCAAAATACTGTAATTGAACTGTTCTGTCTTGAATACTGACCTGCAGAAAGCAACCATGTCAAGCAAAGTTCACTTTGTTTAAGGAAGGTTTCTTTTCTGAGCATCAATCTTTATTATAGAACCAAATTGCAAGCAAGTAATTTGTTCCCTCCTAAGGCAGTTGGGTGGAAGCAAGTAATTTGCTGCCTACTTCACAGAATCACTTTCCAAGCAATATTCCAACTTAGTAAAAAATTCCAAGCAAGGAATTGTTTTCTCTTTTTCTTTTCTGTCGTGTGGAACATTTTGTTTCTACATATATGAGTGGGAGGTGCAATATGTAGAGCACCTTATGTCTTCTGCTTCTCAAATCATCACAGGCTAGTAGGCTTCTGCACATTACAGGTAAGGTCTCACACTTCTTTGCAAGATAATTTTTTTTCCTTATAATTGTATTTTGCTTGTTGACATTTTAGTTTGCACTTCCTAGCTTTAAATTTCCGGTTAACGGGATAGTTTAGTTTATGCTTGTCTACATTTTGTGGAGAGCAATAGAGCAAAGGAAAGGATGGATAAAACTCGAACCTCAGGTCGTATCTTGAGAAGTCATACCGTGCCATAGAAGAAAACGGTCTTTTGAAATTGCTAAGGAAACCTCTCTCGCATCCATTTTAACAAACGGCTCATTGAAATGTAAGATTCATACAAATTTGAGTTCAAGTAGGAATATCTCCTCCAATAATAATCTCTTACGGCCCTTTTGTTCATAATGATTCGAATGGCAAGCAAATAATAAATAGTAATACTTCGGTCACCATGTTTGATCACATTTTGGGTATCATGTTAAGTGTGACGGTCATCAATAAATTGGTAGAATGTGCTCCATTTGTCATGTAGTGGAGCACATTCTATTGACGCAATTGTAATGCATCACGTGATCACCACACATGGGCACCCTAGCATGGCTCAATAGTAAAACATGTAGAATGCGGAAAATTTCTAAATCCATTAAGAAAACCTATCTACCAGCCCTGTACAGACTTATCTTTTAATTTAAAGCTAGTGCTCTCTCTCTCTCTCACTCAGACACACACACACACAAAGAAGTTTTCCCTTTATGCTTTGAAAATTGTGGGGTGGTGATTTGTCCGGTCCTTCTCGGTAAAGATCTGAACGAATGATCCATCTTCTTCCACCTATGAATCTGCAAGAGAAACAAGCAGTTAGTGAAGTCTGGCTGTTTGGACATACAAAGTTGTCCATATTACAGGCCCAACGTGCGAGATGTTTGGCGCACTATAAAAATCTTGCTTCGTGGAGAATGTATAATGTTGTATTATGGTTATGTTTGTAGTTTGAGAAATATCATAGCTATTTTAGTTTAATTTGTGAATTATGTAGAATAGAACATGGTTGACCTTTAGTTTTTGAAAGTTTTTATTTTTTTATTTTTTATGTTTATATAGGTATCACCACTACTTCAATTTAACAAAGAAACTTTCAACCCAAATCATTGAGTTCAGGTAACAACCTTTGTACATTTATCTTGCTATATGACATTTATCTTGCTATATGCATGGAGTTCGCGTTAATGCATGGGCATGTAACTTTCTCATTTTGTATGGTTGGGTTCCATGAGTATCTTTTGAGATTGTTTCTTTTGTATTAGGTTTCTCATGTTATACGTTTGCTTTTTACTCCGTATATGTTTGTATATGTATACATATCTTCTTTTTTTGAACGGCCAAGAAGAAATATTATTAATGGAGAGAAAAAGAGTACAAAAGGGCCAAAGATGCATCACAACGCAAATAATACATCCCAACTAGGTTGACACCTATCCCTGCGACAATCATATGTCAAGAGGCACTCCCAGAGTTGATGAGTAATCAACAAAACAACAAAATCAAAACAGAGGCATCCCAAAACCATGGGAGGAAACAATCCCATGCTACAAATGAAAGGGCATGCCACCAGATACACAAGATACAAAAAAGAAAACGAGATTCCTAATAGCATCATGTATCAACACCAGGTTCCCAGAAGCCCAACTCTTAATCACCTTGCAGCAAAACAACATAAGTTTGCAAGAAGAAACATAGCTGCAAATCAGATCAGATGTTCACATGGTAAGGTAATATGCTAAATACCAAAAGTAGTACCAGCCAAAGCATCAGCTATGAAATCGAACACTATCCAAAACAGTAGCATCAAATTCCACCTCTATCTACCACCAAGAGAGAGCCAGTACTGATCCAGAGAGCCAGCCAAGTACTGATCAGTAAACCCCAAACAATCGAGCTATGAAATGTGAGAGGCAAGACCATACATCATGGAGTGGTCACACATAAAAGTTTGAGAACATGGCTACCAAGAGAGAATGAAACATAAGATGAGAGGCAAAACACACACACACAAGGAAAAGAGAGAATAAATATATGGTCTTGTATATATACATATCAATATATAGAGATTCTTGAATCAGAGAGAGAGAGAGAGAGAGATATCACCTTCAGTTTGAAGAATCAATTTCATAGTATTTTCTTTTAGGTAATAGGTAAAATGACTTTCAAACGTTTTAGACATAAGTTGATTCTTCAAAAGACTAACTATTATAGTCAAAGGATTTAAGACTGTTAGGAATAAAACCTGATGCATAAAGTTTAAGTTCAGTGGGAGTCACAATGCTAGTATTAATAGAGTGATTCTTCAGCATCAAGAATTACCAAGAATCAAGCATTTAACGTATCTAGTACAGTATTTTTTTTCTCAACCTATTTATAACACATGATTAAGGACTGCAATGACACTCAATCCATACATTGGGACCAAAAGGATAAATAAACAAATAGATAAAATGATTAAAGTACTTGTGGTTTTAATGGCAAAAACAAACGGCATCTTGGCTAGGAACTACTTTGATGCATATATTTTTCTCATTGGGAACCGAATTCGTGCAATTGATAAGTTGGGGATGAAAATGACACATGACACATGACAATTACATTTGGGACTAAAATGTAAATACGCCAGTTTTATGGCATTCTTAGTATTTCATCTATGTTTAAAATTAGACAACCCCTTCAAGTTAATACTTTCTAGCACCGATAGTGCGAGGAATCCTGCACCTGCATATGATCTACTTCCATAAAGGCTCCCTTGCTGCCTCCTAAATTATCTTGGCAAGTGGCTTAGAATTTTGTGAAATAATCAATTGCCCTCTGACTGCCACAATACCTAGAAATTTCCCCGCTGCAACCCTAAACACACATTTCTTGGGGTTGAGTTTCATATTGTATTACCTCAGTACTTCAAATGTCTCAGCCAAAAGCCTTCTCGCTCTTGGTCAGCATGTCATCCACATACACCTCCATGTTCAATCCTATCTGCTCCTGGAACATCTTGTTGACTAACCATTGATAAGTTGCTCCAGCGTCCAGATATGGCTGTTAGCCCATTGGGTGTACCTCTTGCCTTACAAGGGGGGAAGGTCTGGAGTTTGAATCAATGGAAAGACGTCGAACCCCCTTCTCTCATGTATACATATTGGCAACAAACAAAAAAAAGTTGTTCAATTCCAACGTTCTTCTGTCCGAAGAACATGACCTATAATAGAACAACCCTATTCTATTATAAAAAATATGCTATCTGATCTGATTGGGTAGCTGGATGGGGATATGATTTTGCCCCGAGAAGATGTCCATGAAGCTTAGCAATTTATGCCCTAAGGTTGAATCAACAAGTTGATCGATTCGGGGAAGTGGGTAACTGTCCTTTAGGCATGCCTTGTTTAGATCCTTGAAAACAACACACAACCGCTATTTCCCGTTTGCTTTCTTCATTAGCACTACATGCGCTAAGCACTTGGGGTACTGGACCTCTCAGATAAAATTTGCCTTCATTAAATTTTGTACTTCTACCAGCACAACATTACTCCTTTCTTTGCCGATCACCTGGGGTTTCTATCTGATCAGTTTGAAGTATGGATCCATGTTCAGACGGTGAGCCATTACGTTAGAGAAATCCCAATGAGATTGGCATGTGACCAAGAAAACATGTCCTTGTTGTTCTTCAAAAACTATAATAACTCATCTTTCAGCTCTCTTGATAGAGCTGAATTGTTGAAAACAGGTCGGTTAGTCCTGAACTCTGATAGAGTTGAACTATTGAAAATGGCTTGGTTAGTCCTGACCTCATACAAATCAACATCTAGCAGCTTCTCCACCAGCTCGGCCCCCTTCTCTTCCTTTTCGTTCCTTACTTCCAATGCATCAATAAAAAAAGCCTCCTTTGGATGTTTTTCTTTGAGGATGGCAACATTACACTCCCTTACAAACCACCTAATCTCCCCTCTGGTCGGCCATTTCCATGTTTCGTTTGAAATTTGACCACCAAGTGATATGTTGAGGTAATATCCTTTATACTATTCAGGGCTGTCCTCCCCAAAATAACATTATAAGCCGACGGTAGTTGACCGCCAGAAATTGGATCAATTTTACCACTTGTTGCGAACTTGTTCCCATGGTGTCTGGTAGATCAATCGCGCTCAAAGGCTGAGCTTTCTCACCTGAGAATCTGATCAAGGGTAATTGGACTGGCTATAACTTTTCCGTTGGATTTCCTATTTGGTGGAAAGCAGCAACAAGCAAGATGTTGGCGGAGCTCCCATTATCTATGAGAACTCTAATAGTCTCGGAGTTGCCAACCACCACAGTAATTACGAAGGGGTCATTATGAGGATGTTGAACCCCTCATGCATCTGATTCGTCAATAGTAATCGGCTGTTGATTCTAACTTCCTCTCCTTTGATGGTTTCTCAATCGCCATAATTTTAAATGTTTAATCCAATCGTAACTTCTGTGAATGCACTTGGTGAGATGAACAAAATTCACCTCCGCCAGCGTATCGACCCAATATGACTTTGATTTCGCCAATAAGTTGACAAGGTGCTTCCTCTGTGTTATTCCTTCTCTCCTCGTGATTATCCCGGGGACGCCGTGGATTGCCTTCCCTGAATGAGCCAACCAAGTCTTTCTCGCTGAATGAGCACCTCGATCTGCTTTTTAAGCTTGAAGCAGTCAGAGGTCTCCTGCCCATGGTCCCTGTGGAATTGGTAGTACTTCCTCATATCCTTTTCTCTCCCGTTGGGATTGGGCTTCATTGGCCTAAGCCACCTTAACTCTGGGTCAGTGACTACCTACATAACTATGTGATTAGGAGAAGCATTGAGAGGCAAAAAGCACTCAAAACGTTCCTAAAACCGGGGTCGTTCATCACGCCTAGTTCCTCTATGATGTTGTGCATGCTGCGTAGGTTGCGGCAGCTGATCTGGTTATGTTTGCTTCTGTTGTGCCGAAATCCAAAGTTCAGAATATAAACATACCAACAAGAAAACAAGAGAAAAGAATTTACGTGGTTCTCCCCAAAACACGAAGTTCTAGAGGTACGTCCACGGGGAAAGAGCAAGAGGATTCACTAAAAATGGGGAGAAATAGACGGAGCCGGCTATACCCGTAACTCTCACTTGAAGCATCCACATGATATTTAGGAACAAATCTCTGATACACAACCTACAGAACATCAAACGTCTCACACTTACAAAAGAGACACACAAACGCTAGATATCTCAAATCCCAACTCAAGACAAAACCCTAGGAGGCCACAAGGCTCTTATTTATAAGAAAGTACAAAAAATTAGGTAAAAAACCCTCTTAAAACGCGCAACCGTACACCCGAGGTTCGGACCATGGTACCCTTGGTCCGGACCAATGAACCTGCAACCTTTTAACTAACCCAAAGTCCGGACCAACCGACACCAAGGTCCGGACCAAGGATGCTGCGACCTTTCAAAGCGTAATTGACCCAAGGTCCGGACCAACGGACACCAAGGTTTGGATCAATGAAGCTGCGAACATTTTTACACACCGAGTTTTGTACCTTTCTTCGAATGTCTTGAATTCAAGGCATATCTTCAACAATCTCCACCTTGACTTGAATTCCCTTCCAAGCCAATGACATAGTGCAATCCTCTCAACACTCGCTCCTCCCCACAACGCACTTCGCGGGCAGCCCCACACGGGGCTCACATCAATGACACCAACAAACACGACACGTGCACCTCTGGTTGACCTTGTTTCCACTGCTGAGTAAACCCAACCACACGTGCCTCCACAAGCTCCACTTTGAGCTTAACACCGCAACTCCCCTCACGGAGTTAATCACCAACGAGCACTCATCTTCAACCGAATGTTGATGTCGACGTCGACCACATGCACCCATCACTGATGCCAAAGAAGATGTGCTCAAACTCCACCCGGAGTTAACCAACTCTATCGCAGAGCCTTGTATGCCCTCTCGCATACTCCCAATAGTTGAACATGAATTCCTTTCAACAGATGAAGACCCCAACGATGGAGCACCCACAATCCTACTACCATCAAGCACATAGAGATTATCCAATTTCTGACCCTTCACAAAAACCCAAGCACCCAATGACGCACTCAAGACTCCACCTTCAACAGTGTACTTCCAACCCACGGAGTCGAGAGCGCCCAAAGAGACAAGGTTCCTCCTCAAATCTGGTACATGGCGAACACCAAACAATGTCCTCACAATCCCATCATACATTCTGACCTTGACTGTTCCAACCCCAACAATTCTACAGTGCATGTTATTCCCCATAAGAACTGTATCACCGTGAACCGCCTCATATGTATCAAACCAATCCCTACGCAGACACATGTTGTAGGAACATCCAGAGTCAAGAATCCATATGTTTTCACAACAGACATCGCTTACTGCCAAAGCAATGGCAACCTCAAACCCTTCTGGATCATCTTCGACACAACCAGCTACACCATTCTCTACAAACTTGTCCTTCATCCTTGGACAATTTTTCACCATGTGCCTGAATTTCTTACAGTAAAAACACTGTATTCCATCCATATATGTGGTTTTAGAGCCAGAAATCCCTCTACTGCCCAAATTCCTCCCACCAGTCTTTCCCGCACCACCAAAGCATGATCATCATGAACACTACTCTCACCGGATACTTTTTTCCGCAATTCTTTTGAATATAAACTAGACTTTACGTCCTCCATGGAAATCGTATCCCTCCCATATAACATAGTAGTCATAAAGTGTTCATATGATGCAAGTAAAGAACATAACACAATAAGGGCCTGATCTTTATCATCAATCACAACATCAATACTTTTTAAATCCATAATAATTTGGTTTAACTCATCTAAATTGTCCTTTATGGGCGTACCTTCATTCACACGAAAAGTATAAAGGCGCTGCTTCAAGTACAACCGTTTGGTTAGCGACTTCGTCATATAGATGCTCTCCAACTTCAACCAAATACCGGCTGCTGAATCTTCCTCCCCAACCTCGTGAAGCACATCATTGGCTTAGACATAATTGTATTGAACTGAGTGCCTTCGCATCAAGATCCTCAAACACACTATCCTGTATATCAGCAGGCTTCTTCGACACCCCAAAAAAGCCTTGCTTATTCCTTGTTGCACTAACAAAGCCTTCATCTTGATACGCCAAAAACTGAAAAAAGCGCTTTGCCCATCGAACTTCCAAACTTCAAAGCGAGTCGCCATTGAAAACGGCCCCGAATGCACAAACGCAACGGAAAACACAAGCCTCAGTTTGAACCCGGAGCTTTGATACCAATTTGTTGTGCCAACCCAAAGTTCAGAATATACACACACCAACAAGAAAACAAGAGACAAGAATTTACGTGGTTCCCCCCGAAGCACGAAGCTCTAGAGGTACGTCCACGGGGAAAGAGTAAGTGGATTCACTAAAAACGGGGAGAAATACACAGAGTCGGCTATACCCGTAACTCTCACTTGAAGCATCCACACAATATCTAGGAACAAATCTCTGAGGCACGACCTACAGAGCATTAAATGTTTCACACACAAAAGAGACACAAACAAACCCTAGATATCTCAAATCTCAACTCAAGAGAAAACCCTAGGAGGCCACAAAGCTCCTATTTATAAGAAAGCACAAAAAATTAGGTAAAAAACTCTCTTAAAACGCGCAGCCGCGCACCCGAGGTCCGGACCAACGAAGCTGCAACCTTTTAACTAACCCAAGGTTTGGACCAACCGACACCAAGGTCCGGACCAAGGATTCTGCGACCTTTCAAAGCTTAATTGACCAAAGGTCCGGACCAACGGACACCAAGGTTTGGACCAACGAAGCTGCGAACATCTTTACACAGCGAATTTTATACCTTTCTTCAAACGTTTTGAATTCAAGACATATCTTCAATAGCTTCTTGCCGGTGTCCTCTGGTTTCTTCCAAGCCATCATCGCATGTTCTGCTTGCATGTGTTTCTAGACTTGTTCATGAGCTCGGCTATACTGGTGGTCGGTTTCTCTGTTAAGTGGTAGAAGAACAGGGTTGGGCTGAAGCCCACCAATGAAGGCAATCAGAGCCAATTTGTTGTCAATCTCGTCCACCAATAAGGCCTCGTTGTTGAAGCACTTCAAGAAATTGGGTAAAGACTCCCCTTCTCTTGCCTCACATTCAGCAAATAGGTGGCCGGATGATGTTGGCATCATCCACAATGAAAGTGCTCAACGAACAACTTGTTGGGCTGTGTAAAGGACCCAACTGTCCAATCCTTCAACTTGCCAAACAAACCCTAGTCGAGCTCTTCAGAGTAGTTAGGAAGGCTCGGCATATGATCTCATTTGGGACGGCATGTAGTGTCATGCAGGCCTTGTATTTCTTCAGATGTTCCAATTGGTCACCCATGCCATCAAAAGGTTCAAGCGTTGTTATGTTAACTTTGGTGGAACCGGGCTAGCCATTACCACCGCGTTAAGGGGAGGTCTATCTTTTGAACAAGATTTTCCATAGCGCGGGACCCTCAGTTATTGACCTGCCTAATTATCCTGTCTATTGTTTCCTACAAGTCCCATAACACATCCCCCTGAACACTTGCAAGTTCAGGGTTGGTTGCGTCACGTTGTCGTTGCGAACCAATGGTTTGATTGTTAGCTTCCTTGGTCTTTTGAGTGGGGTTACCTCCCTCATCATCTTCATTGTGTTGTCAGGTTGTTCTTCACCGTCTGGTTCCTTATTTCATTCTTGAGACGGGTTCTCAAGAGGTGGGAGGCGCTGAAGCAAATCTTGGTTTTGAGCTCTTAACTATTTAACCATCTCAGTGAGATCCCAAACTTGCTCCTGCAATATATTTTGGACATTGTGGTTTCGCCTTGCATATTCAGATCACATAGTAACCATCTTTCCGGCACACAATCAATTTGTTAAGCAAGAAATCGTTTTCCCTAGACGGCGCTAAACTGTTGAGGCCAAAATTGAGATGGTCACACCGATAATTCTTGATAGAGTTCCCTGCAAACAAGTCCAATGACTCTAACATATCAATTAACAAACTAATAAATCAATTCTCATGGATATTGTTAGGGTTCGAAATCCACACAGTATCACCAAAAAAATATTTATGAATCACCAATCGGCATAGATTATCTTTACCTAATATGAATTGTCTTACTAGTACAATCCGTCTCAATGGCACAGATTGTCTCATAGTGTTACGCATTGTAACTTACCTAACCGGTTATCACAATCAAGTAAAAACCATTGTATGAGTGAGTTGGAAATTCGAAAAATGAAGACAAATGGTAGAAAGAAAACATTGAACCGAATTCAGTAAACTGAATTAACCCTCAAATGTCATACAATCAAGATCTGAACAGAAAAATAGAGAATCAATACAGAGAACATGAATCAATTAAAGTAGTAGATCTTTTAGTCCCTTATCGCCATGGAAGAAAAATCGAATTATTCGGGGGGTTGGAGTGAGAAAAACTGTAAGTTGAACTTTGAAAGGTCTCGAGTACCCAAGAATTCTTGTGTACCATTTGATGTAGGGGTCAGACATCAAATGATAGCTAAAAATCATTCTAGGATGACGACACTTGTGTACATGGCACTTTATATGCACCAACTCTATGTGCTATGTGGGTCCATTGGGTGACGTATTTAATCTCATTTAAAGGCCCTAACTCAAACTGTAAGCAAATGTAATTTGTAGAAATGGTCACATAGCATTACCTATATACAAATAGTATCCAAATTGTGATCACACCTTAACATAACCTAAAACTGTTAGTTTGGAAGCAGGAATTTATTTTTGTTCACTCTTAAAGATCATAGGCTTTCGAAACCTATTGGCTATGGTATGTAATTCTATGACAAAGTAGAACATTTATCTTGTTTGTGTATCTTTTTCTCCTTTTTTTTCCCTAACTTTCAACCTATAATGTTGAAGAAAAGTGTGCGATGGCATTGACTCCAACATCGGTGACGAGATTCTGGGATGCGTGGGAAGTACGGCTACTTGTTCTCCTCAGTCTCACTTTACAAATCGTTCTCTCACTATTTGGCAATCGCAGAAAGTATGTATCATCACTATGCATAACTGCCCTTGTTTGGTTATCCTATTTAACAGCCGACTGGGCAGCAACCTTTGCCCTTAGCAAGCTCTCAAATGCCCAAGTCGATCATGACAATCGCAATGCATTGTGGGTAATATGGGCACCCTTGCTTTTGCTACACCTTGGTGCCCCCGATGCCATTACTGCTTACTCTTGGGAAGATAATAAACTCTGGATGAGGCACCTTTTCGGAATAGTGGTTCAAACTTCTGTTGCGATCTATGTCGTTGTTATGTCCTGGAAACATTCCTGGTTTTCGATATTGTCAATCCCGGCTTTAATGGCTGGGTTCATCAAGTATGGGGAGAGAGTAATGGTTCTCATGTCCGTGAGTAATAATAAATCCAGGGAAATTTTGCCGGTTGCCTATGGACGTGGAGATCCTGGAGGATCAAATCTCGACAATAATAACAGACAGGAGGATATGCGCGTTATATATATAGCCCAGGAGGATGAAAATATACGCGTTTTATATATAGCCCATAAATATCTTGAGAAATTTATTGAGACTTGTTTGCCGCTTTATGACTTAAGTAGTAACTTATTCGTGACCTCATCGAGGGATCATCTGAATGTTGATGAAATTGGCCTGTTTTGGGATGCCATAGAGGCTGAAATGGGGCTCATGTTCGATTTGTTACACACAAAGGCAGCCATAAAGTTTAGGAAGAAAGGACTGGTTCTGCGCTGCATCTCTTTTGCTTGTACAGTGACTGTGTTGATAGGATTAATCTGCCGGTTCTTTTTAACGAGGGTAGATCAAGAGCAATGGAAAGAAGTTGACGCTGTAATCACAGTGGTACTACTAGTTGGAGCTATAGCATTGGAGATTTATGCAGTCATTGCGTGGTATTTATTCTCTGATTGGGCAATGCTTTGGCTACTTAAGCAAAATATCGGCACACAGGTAATCCTGCAGTTGAGGAAGAAAATTCCATGGCTTTTCCGCGCAAAACGATACAAGTGTAGAAAGGTGGGGCAATTTGATCTGCTAGATTTTATCCACAAGGGTTTTGAGCCACATCGATGGGGGCGTGGAAGAATACTTTGGTCATTGTTGACGATTGATCATTTTAAGGGCTTGTTTGACAAGTATGTACACGAGCCTGCTTACATTGACCGTTATCTTCTACATTACCGATTCTATATTCTTCTCTACTTTTGAGTAACCCTGCCCAAGATCTTAGCACGCTCCCTGACATTGATGTCATGAGGTCCGCTGACATTGATGCCATGAAGTCCGCTAACGATATTTTGTGGCATCTCAATTACTTTCCTGTCACAAGCCAAATTGTTAACTTGCACATCGCAACAGAAATACTGTGGTATAATTCGATAGTGGAAGGTGATGCATCTAGTTCGTACTCGTCGTGGGAGAAAAACAAGAATATGTGCAGAACTCTATCACGCTACATGATGTATCTATTCATTACGCGCTCTTCCTTGTTGCCTTTTTCTCAATGGGGTGATAATCCCTTGGAGCAACTTATCAAAGAATTCCAACCACACATTAGAAGGGCGGGAAATGCAATGGAGGCTTGCTTAATTTTGGAGGCAAGAGAAGGAGATAGTACGGGAACCGGTAAAATTGTCGCACACTTCAAGGAGATAGCCGACAAGGAATTGAGATGGGAAGCTTTGAAGATGGTGTGGGTGAGGATGCTATGCGATGCAGCAAGTAAGGGTCAGACAAATGAGCATCTTGGACAGTTGAGCCAAGGAGGCGAGTTTCTCACTTTCCTTTGGTTCTTTCTACCACAATCTCAAATGCTCGAGTCCAGTTCAGAAAGCTGGAATGACTAACCCGTATTCAATTGGGCTACGCAACCGTATTAGATTATTTACCCTTCAAGTTAGCTTTCACGCCAATCTTTTCATTCATATTTTCTTCCACGCTAAACTTGTGAAATAAATGTTGTAAATACCAGTACTGGAGGCATATTATTGTGAAATAAATGTTTAGTTCGATTAATTATTTCGCTGTCGGGAAACTACAATTGGTTCATGAGTTTGCTTAACTGGAAAAAAAGCTCGAAGTTTTCGTTTATGAGGAGAAAGGAGTACCATTCAACCCAGTGCCGGAGCGTGCTTGTTAATACGTAGTATGCTTATTTTGGTTGATGAACATTATTTGGAAATTTGGAATTCCTATTCTATCAGAAATTTCTATTGCACACAATTTCTCCCACACAATTTCTATTGCACACAATTTGCCTAATTATTTTGTATTACTGTACTACTTGACACCACTGTTCTGGGAGTTGCTTAAGATTATAACACAGGTAAATAATGCTTTATTAGAGGCTTCTGCACATACACAATCAGACAAGATTACAGTACCTTTTGTTGGTGGCCAAGGTCATGTTTGGTTATGGATTTGTGGAGATAATTATCAAAAAAAAAAAAACGAAAATGATGGAGAAGCAAAATGAATGAATTTATATTCTTTCTCATTCTGGTGCTGTATCTTTCATAAATCTATGATTCAAACATGGCATTTGGTTTTGGTTCTTGAATTCGTGAAGGAAAAATATGAAAGAAGGGGTAGCAAAAAAGATGTGAACAAATTGAGCATGTTTTATTTGCGGGTAGAACATATATACAAAAAAACAGGTAAACAGGAAACTAAACTCTCTCAAAGGACACTCCGGCCATGTCAATCGCTAGCAACGGTATGATACCCATTCTGGAAAATCAGTCAGCTGGGCCTGGATTTCCAAAGAACGTATAATAGCTCGAAAACGAACCACAATGTTAGCGACGTATATTCACTAATGTGTATTGCTCTCAGCACCCCATAGCCATCTGCAGGAAAGCCCACCGCACCTATACCAGGACTGACGCTAAGGTTCTAATATAGTAGGCAAACTGAAAATTGATCTTGAACTGAATTTGGTATCGGTCTTGAGTCAAAGTGGAGTGAGTTGTAAGGGGATTTAATTCAAGTTTCATTGAAAAAAGGGCAAGGGCTGAGATACACTTAACTTCTGTTATGCTTCCTTATTTTTCAAAATCTAAGGTAGCACACTGCACACCCCATAAAAGTGATACCGTATCACCCCAATACATATAAGCTCCCTTCTTATTTCTATACTCTTATACTTACGTTTTTTTTTTTTTTTTTTTTTTTTTTCGTTGAAGGCTTTTGTGTGATGAATTTGAAATTATCTCATGCTTTAGGATTTGGAAAATCCTATCAATCGCGAGAAGCATAATATACTACTATAGTTTTTTCCTCACAGGTTCAGACTCAATATATCGCTCACGAGAAGGGGATTGTGGTGGGTACGTAGGCTTATATTCAGCGACAATGGTGATATGATCGATTGCACAAAGATGAGGATCGGTGGAAAAGCGATTCGCCCAAACATTGATCTTCTTGGTGATATGCGAAGTGATGCATTGTTCATGTTGTTAGTAAAGAAAGACGCAGCCAATATGAGACTGGCTGAGAATCGGTCAAGAACCGATTTCCGTGTTGGCTCTAGTTGATATTGACCCTTATAGGCTTAGAATTTTTTTGGCATATGGCTGTGGATCGAAAAAACATGTCTTACTACATCGCGAACCTTGACAACACCAGATATAAACTGGTTCAAAGATGATTGTGACACTCACATGGGTGTGGGTCACAATCATTATTTGTGTCACTATCATTATTCAAAGTGGTTAGGGGTTAGGCCAATTAAACAGCAGGACATTAAAGAGGACACAATTATGTGATGCAATGAAGCCTCCTTTTACGAAACTGATTTGCAAGAAGAAATCCGAACACGTCTGAGCAAGTGGTACTCTCTATGAACGAACAATTTTGAGAATACTTCTTGTTTTCTTTAATCAAAATCAACCAAATTCTTCCCTAAGGCATACGACGATACTTATAGCGTCAAAACAACCCTAGATCAACTAGGAAATAATTAACAAAAAAATTCGACTGGCCAAAATCAAAGCAATTACGGAAATTATAAGGTTTCCAAAAACAGACAGCTAAAACGAAATTTCCCAATACAAATTATAGAATAATGATAGCGACACAAACTTTGTACCACAACCCCACTCACATGGGGTGTGGGCCCCGCACGTGGGGCTCATGTGGGACTCATACCCCATGTGAGTGAGGTTGTGGTTGGTTGTGGCACAAAGTTTGTGTCACAATCATTTTTGCAAATGATAAGACATATGGGGGTTGCCCTTGGTTGTTGCCCTATTGCTTTATCAGGCAATTTGCTGTGGAAAACGATAGACCTCGAACTCAAACTACGCATCGGTGGGCAAGATGTAAGGGCCTCTTACCGAAGTTATTTGGAAGCACAAGAAGTATTCAAATTTCAAACACTAGCATTTTTTATTTTTTTTATTTTTTTAGTTTACAAGACTCGGCACGACACTAGCATTCAGGTACGGCATAACACGGCTTGGGGCGTGTCCATGCAGTGGCGTAGCCAAGAATCAGGGCTAGTGGGGCACCTTTTACACATAGTTGAACAAATAAAAAGACTTTTATACAAAAAATAATACAAAAAGCTAACATAATTATTAAGCAAGTAACTTACATAAATTATCAAAATACAAAATGATTGCTTGAATTGTCTTAGCGGATCAAGTGTACGAGCTTTTGGTACGCAACATGTATAAAAAAAATCTACAACACATCTCCAACAAACTCACATGGTGTGTGTGGGCTCTACACACCATGTGAGTGTGTTGGAGACTTTTGTTGGAGATTTCTCATTTTTGGTGCGAGCAATTCAATATACAAGAACTATATTAGGAAGGATATCTTTCATTCCAAAATCTCCAAATTTGAATAAATTGTGGGTTCTATTGATAGAGAGAAATAAACAAGACAATTTTAAAAAATTTAAATAATAGGCCATGGTTTAGCCATTTTTTTAATTTTAGACATTATGCGTTCAAACCGTAAGTGGTGGCTATTTTTTGCATTAGACGTCTTATTTCACCATTGTATTGGAATTGCCACAATTTTGAAATAAATAGATAGAGAATTAAATGATATCTACAATACACGAGAGTGATTAAGAAGAGAATATTTCACAAAAGACAATTTATAAAGGCAAATTCACAATTTAAAAAAAATTGAAAAAAATTGAGTGTGGGCCTGGGCCCACACTTGGCCTCGGCTCCCTCTGCCACTATGGCCATGGGTCAGGCCGGGCCTAGAGAGTATTCTTGTATGGCACGACACATTCAATTAATGAACGGACTAGGCAAGACACAAAGCCTTTAGCCACGGAAATAGATGGGCCATGCCAGCACGTACGGCACGACCCATTTGAGACCTTGAGTTATAAGTGCTAAAAGGGCTAAGGCAACTTTAACAGCTTAGGTATAAAGCCTATTTAGCTCTTTTAAAGAGAATAAATCCACAAATTGAGCTGCAGCAGAATAGGTAAATGCCTAGGTATTCTAATTGAAGAAACAGTAACTCTCCAAATGTCTCCTGACGTGGACAGGTGCTTAATTTACACTAGGAAGTGAGATTTTTCCATAATTATCTGTGGGTCTTCTTCTCTCTTTGTACTCTTTGTAGGTCGTCTTCTCCATGATGGAAAATAACTTAAAGTGGACACACACACACAAAAAAAAAGGTAAAGTAGGTAGTATTGTTAAAGTGTTGAAAAATATGAGTTTAGCTAATGTGAAAAATGAGCACTGTTCACTAACATTTTTGGCTCAAAATTTGTTAAGGTTGTTGTGCTTGCCATTAGATTTTGCATGAATGAAGAGATAGAGAGTTACGAATAAAGAGAGGTGGGCCAAGACATACAGACAAGCGGTTACCAAAAAAGAACATCTTTATACTTTGGAAAATGCTAAAAGAAGCTTAGTGGGCTTAAAGTAAAGTTTTAAAAAGTGTGTGAAAATGTGTAAAAAGTGTACAAAAGTAGGTATAAATGTATTAACAAGTGTAAAATGTGCACTAGTGTGTGTCTGTGTGTGTGTGTTTTTTTTTTGTCTTTTTCTGTACTTATTGACATGACCCATTTGCAAGGATATGTCTCTGAGACTTCAACTATAAATAGGGTTCTCAGATGTCAGTTTTATTCATTCAAAAATTCAGGGAAAAATACCAGGTAATATGAAATACAAAAAAATTCAAGGTAATGAAAATATATATGATCAGTCTGAAAGACGATCTCAATAGTTTGTTCATGTAAAGTAATTTATTTACACTTACCCATTCTATTCCAAGAGAAAAACTATCTGAAGTATTTTATTTGCACAAACCCGAAGTATTTTACAAAAACAATTAGTAGTTGCTAATTGTTTGTCTTTCTAATTCTTTTAATTAAAGTCTGGAATTTTTAGCGCTCAATTTGGTGAGGAAACGCTCCTGCATGCAGAATATTTTTACTTGGTATAATTTTCTCTTGAGTTGAGAACTTTCTACTTGTGGTTCTTTCAGTTTCAGCAATAATGGCTGGGTTGGACACCGATTGGGACATCCATTGAAATTCTGTCTCGAAGCAGGGGCAGAGCAAGAACTTAATATCAGTGGGGTCAAATTCTTAAAACATAATTATAGGGAAAGAAAAAACCAAAATGTGAAATAGAATAGAGCTAAAGTAAATATCTATTAATTATATATAATTTCATTTACGATTGATCCCCTAAAAGATAAATTGGAAATGCCAAACAAAAAGTAGCTAATTAGATATACAATTTATAACCACATCCATAACCGCCACAAAAAGCTACATTGGAATGCCAACAAAAAGTAGCTGAGCAGATATCCATTTAAAACCTATAAGAGCATTTAAATAGATAAACAAATGACCACAACGATTTTTAATATTTTGAAATTGTATCATAATAGCTTCATTCGTGATACTACCAAAAATCTCCCTCTCAATTAATATACACAATCAAGCTATCATGCAACCATTGATCACCCATTTAGTTACCTAGTTGATTGTTCACAATTTTCATGACCAAAATGCTCTTTCTAATGTAGTTACTCCAACAGGTAAAACTCATTAGGTTTAGGTATTCTGGATTTCAATTTGGAGACTAAGAAGCTCTTTTTATACCTGATAACGGTGATGGGAAAGCTAGCTAGATTGTGTCATTGGGAGGAGGATTAGTGGTTAAACGAGAGGGGGGGGGGGGATTTCGTTCCAGACTTTCATCCTTCGAAGGGGAAAAAAGAACCAAATTTGCTGCCTCTAGACTCTGGTTCTGTTTGTCATGGTGGAGACTGGAGTGAGTCAGAGAGTTAAGAGGAAAAATGATTTGGTGGGGTAAGGAGAACAAGTAGTGGTGGAGAGAGTCAGAGAATTAAAAGAAAAATGATTTGGTGTGGTGAGGAGTGCAAATAGTTGGGGCAAAGAAATCCCATATACAAGGGGCAAAAATACAAATTTCTATAAAATATTATACTTATCTTATTAAAATTTACCACCTCAATGGGGTCAAGTGTATGAGTGTACAAGAAAACCGAAAAAATTGTGAAACTGAACTGACCAGACCAAACTAGTCTATTTGGGTTGGTTCTATGATTCAATGGATTGGTTCTGGTTCTAAAAAAATGAGAACCGAATATTTTGGTTCGGTCCCCGGTTTCATAATTAGGAACCGTGGTTTGAACCGAACCGATCTGTTATATAAAATAATATAATATATACACTCTTACATACCCACACACACATTTGATTTGTTAGTTTTAAGTTTTAATGTTGCATCAGCCATCTATATTAATAATGATATTTTAATAGTTATTTTAGTTGTTGATGGACTTCTTAATCTATTTGTGGGTTGGTATAATGGTAATAGTTTTACGAAGGAGTTGCAACAATTTTGGGGACATTTTTTTTTTTTGGACAATTTTTTAATGCTAACATGGTTTAGAACCGGAAACCGAACCAAACCGGACCGATCTAATGGTTTGGTGTGGTTTGATTCTATATGTTTACTGGTTATGGTTCTTAATTCTTTGAAACTGTTAGATGTGGTTCGTTTCCCAGATTTCTACGAAATCGGTCCAAACCGGACCATGTACACCCCTAGTCAAGTGACCCCTCAAAGAGGATCATGGCCATTGGGAGAACTAGGCCAAAGGGGTCAAGTGACCCCTCAAAGAGGATCATGGCCATCGGGAGAACTATGTCGAAGGACAATGACCATCCTACTGATGCAAATCCTGTGAAGCAGAGATGGAGGACTGAAGCCAGCTTCTAAGCCAACCCTTCATCTGTTGAGGAAGATGGTAGACAGTGTCAACGATGGTGGTTGCAGAGATAAGACTAAACAAAAATCCACTCGGAGAAAGCAAAAGGGATAGGGTCATTAAACATAGCTATGGCGACCCTCACATTTATCGTACCCCTCAAGGTCGTGCGTTATCGTACCACTCGGAGGGCATTCTTATATTTTGTTTTGCCTTGTCTGTTTTTTGGTCTTTGTGTATTTTTGCCAGTTTGTGTTGTTTTGGATGTGGGTTGGTTTGTTCTAGTTTAGCATCATTGTACTATTATATGACTTTGAACTTGTCATGAATATCAACGATATATATGATATGTTTTGGTTTGCTATTTAAAAATAAAATAAAAGAGACCCCACTTGACCCCCTTCCTCCACCCTAATCTCAAAGTATATTCCCACTCATTAGGCCCACATTGAAACTCAATCTATGATTTTTACCGACTCTCACCATCTTGTGTGTAGTGGTAGATGGTTTTGTCTCCCGTGGAGAACAATCATAAAATTCCAATAACTTCCACTTTGTTATAACAGTAAAAATATAAAACAGAACACAAGATAGATTGTAAAGGTAGTTTCTCGAGGAACTATCTAAGCAAAAGTTAGTCTTCTAGGCTAACAGAATTTTATTGAAAAAATTTTCTCACAATCTCATCAATGCCCCCCTACAATGGTATGGCTCTCAATCTGTGAATGAATCAAAATAGAAATGGAGGATCCTATTTACAAAGAAGGTTGAGGGGTTGATACTGTAATATATCATAGCTATAGGGTCTAAGTATAACTTCGTAAATTATTCCACCGCCTACTTGAATCTTCCCGAGTAGGGATGGCCATCTCGGCCGACCCGCCCCTATCCAACCCGTCCCCTACCCATTCGGGGAGGGGATTCGGGGATTTTTTCCGGGATCGGGTCAGGGATGGGGATTATTTTTAAAAAAATTCGGGGATCGGGTAGGGGATGATATTGTTAGTCCCCTACCCGATCCCCGCCCCCCCGCATCCCCGTTTATATATATATATATATATATATATATATATATATATATATATATATATATATATATACGCGGAGGATCCTGTCAAGGATCCCGGAAATCCCGGATTGAAGCGTTTTGAAGCCTTTAAAAGATGTTTTTGCATGATCCGAGCCGTCCAATGTGTTCAAAAGGTGTTTTCCAAGGTCCACGTGTGAAATCTTCAAAAACAAATACCGGGAAGGGCTTGATCCACGCAATTCTTCGCAAAAACTGCATATTTACAAAATTGCGTGGATCAAGCCCTTCCCGGTATTTTTTTTTGAAGATTTCCCGCGTGGACCTTGGAAAACACCTTTTGAACACATTGGACGGTTCGGATCATGAAAATTTGATCCGGAACTATGAGTTCCGGACCCAAGGGTCCCGGACTAGAGAGTTCCTCTATATATATATATAGGATGAGCTTCTAATGAGGACCTCACCATGAGGACTTCCATGAGGACTTCACCATCCGGACCAAATTTTCATGATCCGTTAGATGTTTTTAAAATGCATTTTTAAAAGCGTTTTTAACAAAAACTGTGTGGATCAAGCCCTTCCGGGTATTTTTTTTTGAAGATTTTCCGCGAGGACCTTGGAAAATGCATTTTAAAAACATTGAGCGGTTCGGATCGTCAAAATTTGGTCCGGAAACACAAAAAAGGGGCAGGTCCGCATAGAACTTCCAATGAGGGAGTCCTCATTAGAAGCTATATATATATATATATATACGGAAAATTTCCTATCCACACCTCCCAGAAATAAGAAAAAATGGGGTTTTTTTGTGTTGCAAATTTTTTTTGGAAAATCTGATCCGTCCAATGTGTTCAGAAGGTGTTTTCAAGGGTCCACGCGGAAAATATTCAAAAAAAAATACCGGGAAGGGCTTGATCCAAGCAGTTTTCGCAAAAACTGTATTTATATATTTTTGCGAAAACTGCTTGGATCAAGCCCTTCCCGGTGTTTTTTTTTTGAAGATTTTCCGCGAGGACCCTTGAAAACACCTTCTGAACACATTGGACGGATCGGATCGTCAAAAAAAAATTTGTATAAAAAGTCCGAAAATCAAAAGTCCGGATTAGATCCTTTACCTATATATATATATATATATATATATATATATATATATAGGAACAACTTCCAATAAGGGTCCCTCATTTTAAAAAACCGTGCGGACCTGCCCCTTTTTTGTGTTTCCGGACCAAATTTTGACGATCCGAACCGCTCAATGTTTTTAAAATGCATTTTCCAAGGTCCACGCGGAAAATATTCAAAAAAAAATACCCGGAAGGGCTTGATCCACACAGTTTTCGGTAAAAGCTGTACATATGTCTGATTTACCGAAAACTGTGTGGATCAAGCCCTTCCGGGTATTTTTTTTGGACGAATCTTCGCGGGGGCCCTTAAAAATGCATTTTAAAAACATTGAACGGTTCGGATCGTCAAAATTTGGCTCGGAAAGGTTAGGTCCGCATGGTAACTTCAATAAGGGACCCTTATTAGAAGCTTATCCTATATATATATATATATATATATATATCAAAGAGCTTCACATAAGGGTCCCTTATACAAGCCTATATACGGACTCCTCGCCACAGCCCTTGGATCTCATCCAAGGGCTCAGATTTTAAAAAAAATTCGCGGGTCTAAGATTACGGGTTTTAACCAATTTCGCGGGTCAATGTCCAAAATACGGGTTAAAACCCTCTTCATCTTCCCCAAACGTATACTCCTACAACAGAGCGTGAAAAGCTAAAAGAAAGCGGCGATTGCGATCTGGAAACCGAAGGCACCCCACGTCTCTCTCTCTCTCTCTCTCTCTCTCTCTCTCTCTCGTTTTCTCTTTCCCGTTTTCTCTCTGTGTCTGGTTCGAATGGTGATTTCGAAAAAACTAGGGTTTTAATCAATTTCGATTTCGATTCCTTGCAATCTAAAATGTTTTGTGAGATTTGTCAGACGTGAAGATGCGTATTCAGCCATCGCAGAAACTAACAATCATTGGTACTGGGGCCATAGACTTGTGGTCAATTTCGCAAGATTTCCAAGGAAGGGAGATGAACAGGATATCCGGATGAGTTCTTACAAAAGTTAGATTTTCAATCAAAATTCCAGAATCAAATTGTTAATTTGATACACAATATGGGATGCACTTGAATGCCTTATAACTTGATTGCTGTTATCTACTTTTGGTGATGCTGTCTTCGATATCAATTTGTTCTTTCAGAATCAAATTGATTTGACGATTCCTTCTTCTTCCTCTCAATCGCCTCTCTCTCTCTCTCTCTCTCTTTCTCTCTCTCTCTCTCTCTCCTGGTAAGGGTAAAATGAAAGGGGAAAGGGGAAGGTGGGTAGGTGGGTTATGACCCGTTTTCAGGATTAACCCGCGAATGGGTTTTGACCCGGTTTTGAACCCGCGAATTGCATTTTAAAATCTGAGCCCTTGGATCTCATCCAAGGGCTGTGGTTGTTTGGTCCGCATATTCTCCCCCATAAGGGTCCCTTATTAGAAGGGAGTTGATATATATATACATATAGGATAATGATCTATTGAGGGAGTCCTTAGGATAATTCCGTGCGGACCTCACCATTCCGGATCAAATCTTGACGATCCGAACCGCTCAATGTTTTTAAAATGCATTTTTAAGGGTCCACGCGGAAAATCTTCAAAAAAAAATACCCGGAAGGGCTTGATCGGATCAGTTTTTGTTAAAAACGTCATATATAGCGTTTTTAACAAAAACTGATCCGATCAAGCCCTTCCGGGTATTTTTTTTTGAAGATTTTCCGCGTAGACCTTGGAAAATACATTTTAAAAACATTGAGCGGTTCGGATCGTCAAAATTTGATCCGGAAAGTCGAAAAATGGTGAGGTCCGCACGGAATTTTTGTTTGAGGGAGTCCTTAGTAGATCGCCTTCCTATATGGATATATATATATATAGGATAAGCTTCTAATAAGGGTCCCTTATTGAAGTTACCATGCGGACCTAACCTTTCCGAGCCAAATTTTGACGATCCGAACCGTTCAATGTTTTTAAAATGCATTTTTAAGGGCCCCCGCGAAGATTCGTCCAAAAAAAATACCGGAAGGGCTTGATCCACAGTTTTCGGTAAAAGCGTACATATGTACTGATTTTACCGAAAGCTGTGTGGATCAAGCCCTTCCGGTATTTTGAATATTTTCCGCGTGGACCTTGGAAAATGCATTTTAAAAACATTGAGCGGTTCGGATCGTCAAAATTTGGTCCGGAAACACAAAAAAGGGGCAGGTCCGCACGGTTTTTTAAAATGAGGGACCCTTATTGGAAGTTGTTCCTATATATATATATATATATATATATATATATATATATATATATATATATATAAAATATATTTATTATATTATAAGTTTTTAAAATTTATTTTCCACAGCCCCGGCCCCTCTATCCAATGTCTAGAGCCCATTAACCCTTACCCAATTCTCACGGTCACGGTCACAACTTAAATTAGGAATTTAGGTTAGGGTTACCATTTTATGAAACCATTTTATGCATAAGCATTGGCAGTAGGCACATTCCTGAATTTTGGTCATTTTATGAAACCATTTTATGCATAGACTTGTTAAAACCATTCCTGTGTGTTGCAAATGCATATTACATATTGAATTTAATGCGTAATGGGAACCAAATTGCACGGATGGAATGAAATTTTGGCCGTGGCGGTTGAATTTAATGGGTAATGGCATGGACTAGTGCATGAATTTTTGGATCCCCGATTCCCCGTGGGGATCCCCGTTCCCCGTGGGGATCCCCGTTCCCCGCATCGGGGCGGGGATGGAGGTTAAAATAAAATCCCCGGTGGGGATCGGGGAGGGGATGGGGATTGATTTAGGTTCGGGGATCGGGGATGGAGGTAGTGGTATCCACCCCTACCCTCCCCATGCCCATCCCTATTCCCGAGACTTCCTCCATGTTGATGTCACACTGATGTCATGCTGTTGATGTCATCATTCATCCAGTCACTTTTATTTCTATACATGTGTTCAGTGCATAGTTTTAAATAGTGGTATCAGTGTATGGGAATCAGGTATAGCGGTCGTGAACTTTTTAACTTTTTGGGCTTACCGGCCGACACAGTAAGGTACGTATCCGTATCGGAGCCTCCAAATCCCGAGAAGAACAGTCTGATATGGTATGTATCGGCTGATATTGAATACTGAATGGAAAAGGCTACAATACACACCCTTTATTATACACACCCCTATAAAAGTTACGGATTTTTTGCAAAAGTTACGAATTTTTTGTTAAAGTTACGATTTTTTTTTATAAAAGTTACAAGACACACCAAAATGTTACGAATCATATTGCTAAAAAGTTACGAAAAACTAAAAAATATTACGATTGCCTATGAGGTGGCACAATCTGGACCATACAATAGGTGCATATGATACACGCAAATAAAGGGTGTGTATTATAGTCATTTCCTGAATACTATGGTTCAGTGTTGCCAGTATAATTTAATCTCATTTGAGTGCTTCCAAGTTTCGGCTACGATCGAGTTACTTGAAATTAGTTATGCCTTTAATTGTTTGAGATTTGATACCGGAGCACTTTTGTTAAGAAGAACAGGAAAATAATCTTGCACCCTGTTCCAGGGCTAAAGTTTTCCACCCTTTTTTTTTTATCCAAAGTCAATATCATTTGCCAAAAAGATGCTATTAAACCAACTCGGAAAAATATAGAATGAACAAGAGGAAAAAGCATTAATTTGAAATCTACATAAGCTATATAGTACAACTTGTATTTCCAGTATGTCACACGACAGTGATTTCACAGTCAATAAGAGATTCAAACCCTGAAGAAGAACCTTATAAACATAGAATATGGCATTACTAGCTAATTTAAGATGATCTCACCTTTTTTTGCACCAACTTGACTCCGTAATCTATGAACCGATTATTTCTCTCTACTCTTCGGCCTTTGTAGAACTGTAGGTCTCTGTTTGGAAATTTAGTACTCTGTTGGGAATTTGGGAACCTATTACTTTCTACAGTTGCTTCATTGCAAGAGAATTATTTTTCCCTATGAATTGTTGCTCTTTATATGGGTCTGGACTCCGGCTAGTGGTCGCAATTAAGTGATCGTACCCTTCCTTCAGTTTTCACTTTTCATTCCTCTAGCAGTTGCCGTGAAGCGTTCATTTCTTCCTTTTGGAACGACCACTGAAGGAAGAATCCATGAAGAACACTAAACGAGAAGTCATTGCACTCTGTTCAAGCCGTCATGTGTGGACTATTTGGCCTTCATATAGAGAGGAACAAGGGATTTCGTAACTTCTATTATGCTTTCTTATTTCTATACTCTTCTACTTGTGTGTTTTTTGTTGAAGGCTTTCGTGTGATGAATCTGATATCATTTCATGCTTTAGGATTCAGAAAATGCTATCATTTCTGCGAGAAACATATTACTATAGTGGTTGCTCCACTATAAGGATACAAATCATAAATTGAATTCATTATAAAATCTTGCTTCGTGGAGAATTTATAATGTTATATTATGTTTATGTTTGTAGTTTGAGAAATATTATAGCTATTTTGGTTTAATTTGTCTGTTAAGTAGAATAGTGCATGGTTGACCCTTAGTTTTTTAAAGTTTTTCTATGTTTATAACCTTTCAATTGAACAGAAAACTTTCAACCCATATCATTGAGCTCAGGTAACAACCTTTCTACATTTATCTTGCTATGTTCTCGTTAATGCATAGGCTTGAAACTTTCTTATTTCGTATGGTTGGGTTCCATTTGAGATTGTTTCTTTTGTATTGGGTTTCTCATGTTATACGTTTTCTTTTTACCCCGTATACATTGGTATGTATATACATAACAATATATAGAGAGAATACATATACGAAAAGAGATTCTTTTATCAGAGAGAGAGAGATTGATCTTTTAGGTAATAGGTTAAATGACTTTCAAACGTTTTAGACATAAGGTGATGGGAAATGTTTTACTTTGAGAAGGATTTTTTTTCACTTATTTTTGGAAAAAGAAAACAATGAAAATTAAAAACATTAAAAAAATATTTTACATCAAACAAATGGATCGGAGCCGCATTCTTCAAAAGGCTAACTATTATAGTCAAAGAATTTAATACGATTTGGAGTAAAACCTAGTTCATAAAGTTTAATTTTAGTGCAAGTCACAATGTTAGTATTAATAGAGTGATTCTTAGCATCAAGAATCAAGCGTTTAACGTATCTAGTATTTTGTTTTCAACCTATTTATAACACATGATTAAGGACTGCAATGACCCTCACTCCAGCATGACGATACTTTTTTTAACAACAAATTTTTTTATTAACCTTTGAAAATGAATAACAAAGATTAAAAGGATCCTAGCAACAAGGCAAACAAGACGAAGAAATGGCAGAAACACAAAGAAAACTCCCCTCACACCCAGCATGACGATACTTGGATACCTTTATATGGTCTATGTGCTATGGGGGTCTATTGTTGGAAATTATCAAAATAAATGGGTTTTTATTTGAGGTTTTATCAAAATATTCCTTGTGCTTTTTAGAAAGCTTTTATTGTTGTGTTTTGGTTTTGTCCCACATTGGCTAGTGAGGAAAAGGTTGAGTGGTATATATATGGGAACATTCCTATAATGTTCACATAGTGTTAAGTGGCAAGTCACCTATGGTGCTACGTGCATTACCGGCGCAGCCGGTGATGGAACACACTCATACACACCCGCACCCGCACTCGCGCGCGCGTGCGTGAGCGTGTCAGTGGGCTGTGTGGCGCTTTGATGGCGCACTTTGCACTTTGCACGTCGGCGCAAGGCGCCTTGTAGGCGCCCTTTCTTATTGCCATTTGGCGGTAAGGTGTCGCTGACGTGGCATACGGGTCGGAACAGATGGGTATCGATACTACCGTTTAGGTGTATCGATACCGGTTGGTTCATGAGCGGCTAATTCACGAACAGAATGTTTGGGTATCGATACTAGGGAATTGGTGTATCGATACCGGTGTGTTTGGACGCGGATTTCAGACACTAGTTCGTGAACGGCTGCAACTCTGAACGGAGGGTTATGATCCAAACTCAAGTCTATTCACTTAGGGGCGTGTCCCAAAGTGAAAGGGTACATTTGGGTCTATAAATAACACCCAAATTACTTTCACAATATACGGAATTCTAGCCTTGTTACTCTGCTAAAATTACTACAGATTGCTTTCTAGTTTTGCTGTACCGTTACTGCAGAAACGGTGTCAGCAAATCATTGGTTCTTTCGATTCTTTTTCGACTCGGTATTCTGTCTGTCCTTCGTTTGTGCGGACGCAGGCAGAAGATCATTGAATTGATCGGGCTTCGTTGTATCCTCGGACAGATTCGCTATCAACCCGGTGCACACCAAACGGTGGGGGCGAATACTGTTTTCGGAAAGCGACATAGTAACGTGCCTCGAAGCAAGTTCCATCATCAACAAGTTCAGTTTCCCGAAGACTCCCGGATTTTGCACCAACATCTATTAGGTGACGTGTTTAATCCCATTTAAAGGCCCTAACTCGAACAGTAAGAAAATGTAATGCATAAATATGGTCATGTAGCATTACCTATATGCAAATTGCGATCACACCTTAAAATAATGAAGAGGAGGTCTTGGGTTCAACTCTTCTTAACTTCTTGGAGCCACCTGTACAAGATTTCATGGTTCTCATGGGGTATTGGTTTTGTCTGGTCTATGTGTGTGGCGGAGCGTAAATAAACCCTAGGATTAGTCGAGGTGCGCGCAAAATGACCCAAACCACCCAGTCATAAAAAAAATTAAAAAAAAAATTGTTTGTTTAGAAGCAGGAACTTATTTTTGTTCACTCTTAAATATCATAGGCTTTCAAAACCTATTGGCTACAGTATGTAATTCTATGACAAAGTAAGTAGAACGTCTATCTTGTTTGGGTATCTTTTTGTCCTTTTTTTCCCCCTAACTTTCAACCTATATGTTCAAGACAAGTGTGATATGGCATTGACTCGAGCATTGGTGACGAGATTCTGGGATGCGTGGGAAGTACGGCTACTTGTTCTCCTCAGTCTCACTTTACAAATCATTCTTTCCCTATCTGGCCGTCACAGGAAGTATGTATCATCACTAGGCATGACTATCCTTGTTTGGTTATCCTATTTATCGGCCGACTGGGCATCAACTTTTGCCCTTAGCAAGCTCTCAGATGCCCAAGCTGATCGTGAGCATCGCAGCGCATTGTGGGTCATATGGGCACCCTTGCTTTTGCTACACCTTGGTGCCCCCGATACCATTACTGCTTACTCTTCAGAAGATAATCAACTCTGGATGAGGCACCTTTTCGGACTAGTGGTTCAAACTTCTGTTGCGATTTATGTCATTGTTATGTCTTGGAAACATTCTTGGTTTTCGACAATGTCAATCCCGGCTTTAGTAGCTGGGCTCATCAAGTATGGGGAGAGAGTAAGGGTTCTTATGTCGGTGAGCCATGATAAATCCAAAAAAATGTTGCCGGTTCGCTATCGACGTAGAGGTCCGAGAGGATCAAATTTTGAAAATAATAACACATCGGAGGATGAAAATTCTATGAGTATTCTATATATAGCCCACGAATATCTCGAGGAATTTATTGAGACTTCTATGCAGTCTTATGACTTAAGGCATAGTAAACATGTCACGGTGAGCGATCGTCTGTTTGTTCATGACATTGACCCGTTTTGGGATGCCATAGAGACTGAAATGGGGCTCATGTTTGATTTGTTACACACAAAGGCAGCCATAAAGTTTAGGAAGGAAGGACTGGTTTTGCGTTGCATCTCTTTTGCTTGTACAATGACTGTGTTGATAGGATTAATTTACCGGTTTTTTTCCATGGGGGTAAATCGAGAGAAATGGAAAGAAGTTGACGTTGTAAGCACAATGGTACTACTAGTTGGAGCTCTAGCATTAGAGATTTATGCAGTCATTGCATCGTATTTATTCTCTGATTGGGCAATGCTTTGGCTACTTCAGCAAAATAGGGGTAAACAGAGAATCCTGCAACTGAGGAAGAAAATTCCATGGCCTTTCCGCCCAAAACGATACGAGTGTAGAAAGGTGGGGCAATTTGATCTGCTAGATTTTATCCTCAAGGGTTTTGAGCCACATCGATGGAGAGCTGGAATTTACCGTGGAAGAATACTTTGGTCATTGTTGAGGATTGATCGTTTTAAGGGGTTGTTCGACCGGTGTGTACACAAGCCTGATGACATTGACCCTTCTCTTCTACATTACCCGATTCTATATTCTTCTCGACGTTTGAGTAACCTTGACGAAACTTTTAGGACGCCCGATGAAAAAGATGCCATGCAGACCGCTGACGATATTTTATGGCATATCATTTCCTTTCCTTTCTCAGGGCAAATTGTTCACTTGCACATCGCAACAGAAATACTGTGCTGTGATACTCGTGATGATGCATCTAGTTCGTCCTCGTTGTGGGAGAAAAACAAGAATATGTGCAGAACTCTGTCACGCTACATGATGTATCTACTCATTACGCACTCTTCTTTGTTGCCTGTTGCTGTATGGGGTGATAATCAGTTGAAGAAACTTATCAGAAGCATCAAAGACATCCAACCAGACATTGGAAGTGCGCGAGATGTAACGGAGGCTTGCAAAAAATTGGAGGAAAGAATAAGAGATCATCCGGGAACCGGTGAAATTGTCACACACGTCAACAAGATACACAAGAAGGAATTGAGATGGGAAGCTTTGAAGTTGGTTTGGGTGAGGATGCTATGCTATTCAGCGAGTAAGGGTCAGACAAATGAGCATCTTGGACAATTGAGCCAAGGAGGCGAGTTTCTCACTTTTCTTTGGTTCTTTCTGCCTCAATCTCAAATGCTTGAGCCCCCTCCAGAAGGCCCGGAAGAGATTTTGACCAAGCCCACTCCTAAATCCAGGGGAGATAATTTGTTTACCAAGTTAGCCGAACCCGTATTCACGTGGAAGACGCAACCGTATTAGATTATCTATTACCCTTCAAGTTAACTTTCATGCCAATATTTTCATTCATATTATTGTTAGTATTCGTGAATTCATAAGAAAGTTGTGAGAGCTCCCTTGTGCCTAGCATTGTTGTAATAAGAACTTAATATATGCCATGTCTAATTGAATATTTTACGGCTATTGTCTAATTTGGTTGTCATTGACGTATCTTTATTACTTGCATGTGATTTTAGGTGAGCTTCTGAAGAGAGTAATCGCATTAATAACGTGGGTTTATTATTGTTAGTATTCGTGAATTCATGTTTGGGTTATGGATTTGTGGAGACAATTATCTAGAGAAAACGAAAATGATGTCGAGAAGCAAAATGAAATAATTTATTAGCTTCTCCATTTGAAACAATATATATTCTTTCTGGTGTTGTATCTTTCATAAATCCATGATTCAAACATAGCATTTGGTTCTCGAATTCGTGAAGGAAAAAATATTAACAAATTGAGCATGTTATTATTTGCGGGTTTATATACAAAAAACAGGAAACTAAACTCTCTCAAAGGACACTTCGGCCATGTCAACCGCTAGCAATGGTATGATACCCATTTTGGAAAATTAGTCTGCAACTTTGTCCCCTGCATGTTACAAGGAGAATTGGATAGAGATTCCTCCTTGATCATTTGCTCTGCCTCAAGGCTAGTACAATCTTCTAATTTCCCATGGAATCCAATGATGCAGTAGCTTTCTCTCCTCTCGAAAGACACCTCCAAAGTCAGCTGGGCCTGGGATTTCAAAGAATGTATAATAGCTCGAAAACCATCCACAATGTCAGAGACAATGTCAGAGACGTATATTCATCAATGTGTATTGCTCTCAGCACCCCATAGTTTGTGTATCGTGTCATCGACGTGCCATCAGAGTTTGATTTTATCAATTTCCGGCGTCTTGGTGAAGGTGAACCCTTGGATGTCGTTTAAATTCTCTTTAACTCTGTTACTATGAAGATCCGATTTCCCGTTTTCTTCAACATTTCTTGTTACTCCTATTTTATAACCAAATATGTGTCTTTCTCAACAATTCTTAGAGGATTGAAGCAAAGCCAATAATTATGGCCAGAGATGGACGATCTACAGAGTGTTTTCTAGTACTACTACTCAAAGGGTGCTTTCATTGAGAGAGAACTGGTAGGGTTAAAAATTTCGCTTTTTTGATAAAAAGAAAATAAAAGGAAAGCTAGCTCTAGTTTGGCTGACTTTTTTATTGGTTTTGTTGGTTTCGCATCAAAATGTTGTGGATTATTGGCTCGTCTCAACGAGAAAAATCATAAAAGTAAAATAAATTATGATTTAAACTCAAATTGTTGGATAAAGACAAAAATGAACAAATTTTACAAATTTTTTGCCTTTTTTTTTTAGTCTTCACTTACAAAATTTGAATTTCGGATCCTAAATTTTAAAATTTTCTAATTCCTGTCATCTAGGTGAACAAATAGTCCAAAAATTCAAAACTAACAAATGCTTAAAAAATGAATACAGACAAAAAAATAAAACCAATAGTTTATTGTAGCCAAATAGACAATGACGGCAAGTGATGGCTACCTAATGCGGTAGAGCTCTTGGATGCCTCACACTGCATCCCGGGATCGAGTCTCATTCCCCCCCCCCTGTAATAGATTAGGAATGACGAATGACCAAAAAAAATAGAGGGGTGTTTTGGTATGACCGACGCCGCTAAGGTTCTAATGAAATGTAAGCAAATATTTGAGTAAGATTGTTAGAATTTGTGGCATAGTTGAAAGATTTACTCAAATTCTGGAACACATTCTACGTGTATCAAAATTGATTCTCCCTTGGTCGGAGTCAATGAGTGGAGTGAGTTTTAAGAGGATTTATTTCAAGTTTTGAGTTTCATTGAAAAAAGGGTTAGGGCTGGAGATGTACTCTGTTTAACGAGCACTGAAGGAAAAATCCAGGAAGAACACTAAGCGAGAAAAGTTATTGCTCTGTTTCCTAACTTCTATTATGCTTTCTTATATCTATTCTCTTCTGCGTTTTAATTTTTTCTTTTTGGTTGAAGGCTTCTGTGAGATGACTTTGAAATTGTCTCATGCTTTAGGATTTAGACTCGATAAATCGCTGACGAGAAGGAGATTGTGGTGGGTAGGCTTATATTCAACGACAACGGTGGTAAGATCGCAATCGAAGATGGGGATGGGCGGAAAAGCGATTCCCCTATACATTGACTGTGTTGGTGATATGCGAAGTAATGCATTGTTCAGATTGTTGGTATAGAAAGACGCAGCCTATTTGAGAGACTGGCTGAGAATCAGTTTTATAACCGGTTTCCCTGCATTATTGTTACGGGAAAGCTATTGTCAGCCTATGTTGTGGGAATTCCTGCATCTGAAATTTGTTCGATAACGACCAAACTTTAATGTAATGTATGATTACTTGTATATTCTGAACATGTGTTCAGTGTTGCAAGTACACTTGAACTTCATTTGAGTGCTATAAAGTTTTGGCTATGGTTGAGTTACCTTGAAGTTATGCTTTATTTGGCATGCTATGGTTGAGTTACCTTGAAGTTTTGCTTTATTTGGCATGTGATACCGCAGCATACTTTTAGGAGTGTTCTTTGTTTTCCTACGAGGAAAAAACTACAATACACACTCCTTGTTTGGGTGTGTATCCACCCCTGTAAAAGTTACGAATTTTTTTGTAAAAGTTACGAAATTTTTTGTAAGAGTTACAAATTTTTTTTATAAAAGTTACGAGACACACCAAAATGTTATAAATCATAGAAAATGTTACGAATCATATTGTTAAAAAGTTACGAAAAACTAAAAAATGTTACGATTGCTGATGAGGTGATACAATCTGGACCATACAATAGGTGCATATGATACACCCAAATAAAATGTGTGTATTGTAGCCATTTCCTCTTTTTGTTAAGAACAACCAAGAAAATAACAAGAATACAAAGAAAAGAATCTTGTATATTCTGTCCCATGGCTCAAATTTTCCACCTACTACTCTGTGGGGTATTTTGGGAACCTATTAGTATTAATTCCTATAGCTGCTTCCATGTTTGTGCATGAATCAACAGGGATTTCCACATTGACTCATTTAGTAGATTCTACCAAAATGACCCTAATATCGTCCACGGCTGCTTCTACCTCTGGTTTGTCCCTAGTACTAGTAGTAGTTGCTCCATTATTTTGGCTCTTGAGATGATGAACTTGTTGACATCCGGCGAGCATCAAGCGCTGAACTTCACAATTTGAGTACATTTTGACTTGCATACGTATATTACGAGTGTACAAAGCTTCTGCTCATGTTGGCATGCTTATATGAAAATTCTATTGCTTAATTATCAGAACAACGTATATGCAATTTAACTGCTCTGTCTTCAAGACTAAACCAAAAGGTAACCATGTGAAGCAAATTTCACTTTAGTTGAGGTTTCTTTTCTGGGAATCAATCTTTGCCATCAAACCAAAATTGCGAGCAAGTAATTTGTTCCCTCCAAAGCCAGTAAAATGTTCCCTATTTCACTTTTCAAGTTATATTCCAAGTACAATTTCCAAGCAAAGAATAGTTTTTCTTCCCTTTTCTGTTATGTGAAACATTTTGTTTCTATATATATGATATATGTAGAGCATATTATGTCGGATCCTTGTTTTCAAGTCATCACAGGCTAGCAAGCTACAGGTAAGGTCTCACATTCTTGCAGGAGAATTAGTTTCCCTTTCTAAATATTGTCCAGCCAATTGTTGTTTCACCTTTTAGTTTTTAAATTAAACCACGAATATATATTTTAGGGTTAATGACCTGGACACCCCCTGTAAGTATACGTTTTCCCCCAAACACCCACTGCAAGCAAAAAATCTACGACGACACCCCCTCTATCTTCCAAACTTTACCCCAAGACCCCTTCCGTCACCCGTCCGTCTCGAATCTCAAAGTTCTGGGTCATGTTTTGATGATCCAACCCATTCAAGTTGTTTAAAACATGGTTTTAAGGGTACTCGCGAGAAATCGGCCCAAAATTTGATCGGGAAGTGGTTGATCCAAACAATTTTTCATACATGAAAAATTGTTTGGATCAAGCACTTCCCGATCATATTTTGGGCCGATTGCTCCACCAATACACTTAAAACCATGTTTTAAACAAATTGAACGGTTTGGATCATAAAAAAAAACTGATGGTTCTAGACGATTTTAGACGAAAGGGTGACGGAAGGGGTGTTTAGGTAAAGTTTGGAAGATAGAGGGGGTGTCGTCGTAGATTTTTTGCTTGCAGGGGGTGTTTGGGGGAAAACGTATACGTACAGGGGGTGTCCAGGCCATTAACCCTATATTTTATTGGGATGTTTCTTTCTATAAACAATGCTTTGCGCAGTGATTAAAAAATTATCTTTCTATCTGAAATTAATGATTTAATAAAAATTCAATATAAAACTATCCATGAAAAGAAGTACATTGTTCGAATTCAAACTAATTTGCAAAAGAAAGTAACTGATCATTTACTTATGTCTAAATCTCAACATACGATTAACTACAACTTCATTAAATAAATAAATTTAAAAAAAAAACCCCACCAACTCCAATCATATCTTTAAAAGGTCCTGCGTGCGAGCAAAAAAAAGTGAGGGAAAAAAAAACCATTTTTATGCTTTCAAAATCACTAGGGGTTGTGTGCAAGTGCAAATAAGTGGGGTGTGAGAATTGGTAGTTTCTTTTGGGTGTGGGACAGGGTGGTTGACTTTTGAGTGAGTTTACTATATTCTCTTAAGTGAATCCATGTTATGTTTAAAGCAGTTGTAAAATTTGGTTTTTTATTTTGTCTTAAAGGGTGGGGTCTGTTGGGTGGTTGGGTGATGGTGGCGTTGTGGTGGTGTTGGTGGCGGCGGCGGCAGGTGTTGGTTGTGTCGGCTGGTGGATGGTTTGGTGGAGAGTGACAATAGAGTAAGGATTTTCTTGGGCTTTGGTTATGGGCTTCATTATTTCTATTATGTATGCCTTTGGTGTATTGGGCTCAATGTCTGGGCTAGGCCGTTTGGTGATTCGGGCTTTGCCCATCAGGTGCTTTTTGGGGTTTGTCCCGTTAGAAGTTTTAATTGTTCTCTTTTTCTTTTCTGTCGTGTGGGACATTTTGTTTCTACATATATTAGTGGGAGGTGCAATATGTAGAGCACCTTATGTCTTCTGCTTCTCAAATCATCACAGGCTAGTAGGCAACTGCACATTACCAGGTAAGGTCTCACAGTCTTTGCAAGAGAAAATTTTTTCCATGCGATTGTGTATATATTGCTTGTTACATTTTAGTTTGCACTTCCTAACTTTAAATTTCCGGTTAGTTTAGTTACTCTTGTTTACATTTTATGGAGAGTGATAGCGCAAAGAGAAGGATTGATAAAACTCTCGAACCTCGGACGTATCTTGAGAGGTCACACCTTTGAGAAAAACCGCGCATTTAGAAGAAAACGATGTTGGATCGGTTACAAATAATCAGCCAGGGGGTTTAACGTAAGGATCGTATGATTAAGTTATGATGACAATGTATAGACAATTGCAATAACGCAGTACCAAGAATATTTGTTAGAACTAAATAATTGTTATTTTTATTCTAATTGCAAACAAATAATAAACAGTAATACTTCTTTGGATATCATGTTAAGTGTGTGGTCACTAATGTATTGGTAGAATGCGCCCCATCTGTCGTGTTGTGGAGCACATTCTAGTTAATGCAATTGTAACCCATCACATGATCACCCTAGCATGGCTCAATAGTAAAACATGTAGAATGTGGAAAATGTCTAAATTCATTAAAAAAACCTAGCAACCAGCCCTGTCCAGGCTTATCTTTTAAGTTAAAGCTAGTGCGCGCGCTCTCTCTTTCTCCCACATAGAAGTTTTCCCTTTGTGCTTTCAAAATTGTGGGGTGGTAATTGTCCGGTCCTTCTCGGTAAAGATCTGTACGAATGATCCGTCTTCTTCCACCTATGAATCTGTGAGAAACAAGCAGTTAGTTACAAGCCCAACGTGTAAGATATTCGGCCCACTACAAAAATCTTGCTTAGTGGAGAGTGTACAATGTTCTATTATGTTTATGTTTGTAGTGTGAGAAATATGATAGCTATTTTAGTTTGTCAGTTAAATAGAATAGTGCATGGTTGACCTTTAGTTTTAAAAAGTTTTCCATGTTTATATAGGTATCACCACCACTTCAATTGAACATCAAACTTTCAACCCACATCATTGAGTTCAGGTAAGAACTTTTCTACATTTATCTTGCTATATGGAGTTCATGTTAATGCATGGACCTGTAACTTTCTTATTTTGTATGGTTGGGTTCCATGAGTATCTTTTGAGATTGTTTCGTTTGTATTGGGTTTCTCATGTTATACATTTCCTTTTTCCTCCACATATGTTACTGTATATGTAACGCCCCCAAAATTTGGGTTTGTTAATAAAGAATACATATACAATAACTGGGATTTTACAACAGTAACCCATAAGAAATTACATAAATTCTCCTGCCAAATACCAACATTCTCTACAGGGTTGACTAGGTTTCTCTACTTCATCGCACGTGTAAGGACCAAGTTCCGGAGTTCTTTGTTTTTGGCAATTCCGTTTGACAAAACACACATTTACATCGAGTTGTAATTTTATTTTTTTAGAGTGTCTGTTTAGGTGTGGAAAGGAATCATCTCTTTATGTAATGGTTGAGAGTGCGGTAGTATTTATTTTAGTGGTAAGTTGAGTAGGTTATTTTACTTGTTCAGAAGTTGCTCAACGACTTGCTCAAGCAACCTGTCAAGCAAATCTGCTGTTCAGAAGTTGCTCAACGACTTGCTCAAGCAACCTGTCAAGCAAATCTGTTGTTCGTTAGTTGCTCGAGCAACTTGGTTCTTGCTTGAGCAACCGCTATGCGCCTATATATTCGCATCAACTAGGTTAAACGAAATTTGAGCAGCCACACTTTATTCTCTACACTCCTACTCATCCTTAAAACACTTGTGGCGGCTAGGGTTTATGGACCTTGAAGATCTTTGAAGGCCGGATGCTTAGAATTCATCTTCAAGGGTTTTAATGCTTCAACAATCAACTTTCAGTTAGAGTTCTTTGGTGGGATTCCAAAAGTATCTAAGGAAGGCTTGTGCGATTCAAGGCGTTGGCGATCAAGATCACTGGGTGCGGTGTACGTGTGACTCGGCAGGTGATACTTAGAACGTTGTGAGGATTTACATCGTTTGGATAGGTATATCTGTAACTGCACAATGAGTATAGTGATTTTGATTCCTTCCCGTGGTTTTTTACCCATTTAGGGTTTTCCACGTATATCTCTGTGTTGTGGGTTTTGACTGCTTGCGTAATTTTCTGCTGGTTGATTTAATTAGTGATTCGCATTCATACTGCTAGGGTTTTAACAGTTTTTAAGGGAACCCTGGTTTTTCAGCACGGCCGTCAATCCCGGCGGTGTCCTGCTCTGCTCCGTAAGCCTTCAAGCCATAGTTCTCTCCTCCTGTCCATCTCTAAAGTCTGGCATAATACGTCGGAGTCGCAGAGCAACATCGTGGTATTATGCCAGGGTTACACAAGTGTAACACCGTGAGCGATAACGCCCAATAGACTACACTACCCAATCTCTAACTAGCTATTCTAGAACAATAAACTCAAAAACAGTATATAATATTTTTGAACGGTAAAACCATGCAATGCACCATGCGTGTCTATGCGGATCAGAGTAACATGCGCAGAAACAGTAACTCATTTCAGTATCTCAAAACAGTGTCATGTGTCAGTTTCACAAAACAGTATCTTATTTTGATAACTCGTCACATGTCTCAAATCATTTTACTCGTATAGTGCCTCTTTCAGCATTCTTCTTCAAATTTCAACCATGTCAATATCTCACACCACTCGAAAGTTATTGGTCCGTTTACGCCTCCTTTCAGCTGGCGGTACCAACCTTTCCGCTCGAAGCCCCGGTGTCGTGCATCACTGAACCTAACCAGTCTCTTTGCACGGTCCGTCCGCCCCGCGACTCACACGACATAGTCCCGGTTACCTTGTCTTACTGATCCCCACAGTACGTTTCAAGGTCCGTTCACTATGTGTTGTGCACGCTTAGCCCTTACCACCAAGTTCACTCCACGAAAATGGGGCGGTGCCTCGCTGCACTACCGTATTACTTAACCCCAACCTCATCATGGCGCACACTCATATGCGAAGTGATGCATTGTTCAGATTGTTGGTAAAGAAAGACGCAGCCTATTTGAGAGACTGGCTGAGAATCCGTTTTATAACCGGTTTTCCGTGCATTATTGTTACGGTAAAGATATTGTCAGCCTATGTTGTGGGAATTCCTGCATTTCCCTTTCTTTCTCAAGTATGAGGACTCTGAATTTTGTTCGATAACGACGAAACTTTAATGTATGATTACTTTATATTGTACACGTGTTCAGTGTTGCAAGGGTGCACAACGGCCCGCCCAACCCAGCCAGATTTTTTTGGGGTTTGGAAAAAATATTTAGGCTCATAGGGTTGGGTTGGCATTTTAAGCCCGTTTATTAATTGGGCCGGGTTTGAGAAGTTCTTATGAGGCCCAACCTAGCCTAGCTAGGCCCGATTTAAATAATATTTTTATTTTAATATTATATATACCACTGGAACCTAACTACTGAAGGGTTTGTTTATCTTGATGAAGAGGCGCATCTACTCAGCTCTTATCTAGTAAGATCTCTTCATCTCTTATTCAAGAGTACAATAATCTTTATCTACTCTTTAATATCTCCTCCTTTTCTTTTTAACAGTTTTTTACTATTTTTCTCGTTGAATCTCCTTAATCTTTTAGTTGTAGGTCTTCTTAATCTTGTGGTTGATTAATTTATATTTGTAATACCATGCGTTAGAAAAATAAATGGGCATGTTGAACGGGTTTGGGATATTAAAATTTTAGTTGAGCCAGGCTTGGGCATATTAAATGAAGCCCAATTATGAATGGGGCTTGGAAATGCACAAATCTCGTTATTATCTAGTATAAGCCCATCCCGAACCCGGCCCAGACCAGTTTGTGCACCCCTTGCAAGTATACTTGAACTTCATTTGAGTGCTATAAACTTTTGGCTTACCTTGAAGTTATGCTTTATTTGGCATGCTATGGTTGAGTTTTTTTTTTTTGGGTAAGTTAACATTTTATAACCAACCACAAGAAACTTTCTATCCCAGGGCCAAACCTTAGGAGAAACAACTAGAAACAAGCAACTAGAAACAAACAACTAGAAGCAGAAACTAAATCATATTCCTACCAAGCAAAGACGAAGATACATTCCAATTCTGACACAAACTAAAGTTTTCACTGGAATGAGGCCACTTACCCCATGAACAGACCCTATCTCGAACATTAGCTACAATAATAGAGATAACATCGTCAGGGCTGCAAGACTTTAGAGTAAAAATCCTGGCGTTACGTTCCATCCAAATATAGTAGAGAGCAGCAGCTAAGGATAACTTGCCAAGAGAAGCTTTGAGACTTATACCGGTGCAATGCAGACTAAACCAGGCAATCTCAGCATCCCAATCCATAGGGCTTCTAAAAATCAAGTTTCTCTTCAAAAGATCAGACCAAATGTACTTGGAGAAGCAGCAATCAAAGAATAGATGAGCATGGGATTCCATCCACTGATGGCACAAAACACAGGAAGGATGCACATCCATCCCCCAATTCTGAAGTCTGTCCTTTGTAGCTAGCCTCTGGCGACAAGCTAACCAAACAATAAAGGCCCACTTAGGAACAGGCCTATGAAACCACACAACTGAGCTCCAAGACTGAGTTTGACCAATAGTCCTAATAGCATTCCAAGCGGAATTGGTAGAATAGAGACCAGAGGAAGAAGGAGACTAAAAGACCTCATCATCAGACTGAAGAGTAGGAAGAAACCCAGCAGGAGTAGCAGCAATAATTTGCAATGTAACTCTGTTCCTTGGTCTAGGCCAAAGCCAAATGCCATCCTGAATGATATCTGCAACCCTTGCAAATAAGGACCTCCCTAAGTTATTTACCACAGACTCGCCAAACTTCTGGTACAAGGGACCAAGCGGGTGCCAATTATCAAGCCAAACATAGGTGTCATTCCCATTCCCAATTTTGTGTTTAATCAAAGGTTGAGCAACAGATCTCAGTTTAAACAATTTCCTAATGGTCCAAGAAGAGTCAATAGGAAGATCCATATACCACAAGTTATGATGCTTAATGATATACATATGAACCGAACGAACCCAAAGGCTATCAGTCTTCTTACTAATGCCCCATAAGTGCCTAAGCATTGTTGCTTTGTTCCAATCCTTCAAAGGCTTAAAACCCAAGCCACCCTCAAGCTTAGGAGTGCAAACATCCTTCCAACTAACTTTGGCACCAGTAGTCTTAAGATCCACACCAGACCATAGAAAAGCCCGCATCATGCCTTCAATTTCTTTAAGAATCCGTTGAGGAAGAATAAACAAGGAGCACCAATAGACTTGAATGTTAAAAAGAACTTAATGGATAAGCTGGGCTTGACCACCAAATGATACCGCATCATACTTGTAGGAGTGTTCTTTGTTAAGAACAACCAAGAAAATAACAAGAATACAAAGAAAAGAATCTTGTAATATTCTGTCCCATGGCTCAAATTTTCCGCCTACTACTCTGTGGGGTATTTTGGAACCTATTAGTATTACTTCCTAGTTCCTATAGCTGCTTCCATGTTTGTGCATGAATCAATTAACAGGGATTTCCACATTGACTCTTTTCGTAGATTCTGCCAAAATGACCCTAATTTCATCTACGGCTGCTTCTACCTCTGGTTTGTGCCTAGTACTAGTTACAATACACACCCTTTATTTGATACACACCCCTATAAAAGTTACGAATTTTTTGTTAAAGTTACGATTTTTTTTAATAAAAGTTACAAGACACACCAAAATGTTACGAATCATAGAAAATGTTACGAATCATATTGCTAAAAAGTTACGAAAAACTAAAAAATATTACGATTGCCTATGAGGTGGCACAATCTGGACCATACAATAGGTGCATATGGTACACCCAAATAAGGGGTGTGTATTGTAGCCATTTCCTGAATTACTATGGTTCAGTGTTGCCAGTATAATTTAATCTCATTTGAGTGCTTCCAAGTTTCGGGTACGATCGAGTTACTTGAAATTAGTTATGCCTTTAATTGTTTGAGATTTGATACCGGAGCACTTTTGTTAAGAAGAACAGGAAAAGAATCTTGCATCCTGTTCCAGGGCTAAAGTTTTCCACCTTAAATTGCCAAAAAGATGCTATTAAACCAACTCGGAAAAATATGGAATGAACAAGAGGAAAAAGCATTAATTTGAAATCTACATAAGCTATATAGTATAACTTGTATTTCCAGTATGTCACACGACAGTCATTTCACTGTCAATGAGAGATTCAAACCCTGAAGAAGAACCTTAAACATTGAATATGGCATTACTAATTTAAGACGATCTCACCTTTTTTTGCACCAACTTGACTCCGTAATCTATGAACCGGTTATTTCTCTCTACTCTTCGGCCTTTGTAGAACTGTAGGTCTCTGGTTGGAAATTTACTACTCTGTTGGGAATTTGGGAACCTATTACTTTCTACAGTTGCTTCATTGCGGTACATGAATCACCTGGGAATTCCACATTGACTCTATTTGATTCTGAGTATCAATCTTTCTTACGGAACCAAATTGCAAGCAAGTAATTTGTTCCCTTGGAAGCCTGTTGGTTGGAAGCAATTAATTTAATCCTATATTTCACTTTCCAATAAATTTTCCAATTATAAGTTCCAAGCAATGTGTAGTTTTCTCTTTCCTTTCTTGTCCTGTGGAACATTTTGTTTCTACATCTATGGTTGGGAGGTGCAATATGTAGCATCTTTATGTCTTTTTGTTTACAAGTTATCACAGGTTAGTAGGCTATATTACAGGTAACATCTCACATTCCTGCAAGAGAATTATTTTTCCTTATGAATTGTTGCTCTTTATATGGGTCTGGACTCCGGCTAGTGGTCGCAAAAGAAAGAAACGCCTAAATTGTGTAAAGAGTGAGAGACGTATTCACCAGTTCAAAAAAGAAAAAAAAAAAGAAGAGAGGTATTAATTTATTTTATGTATGTATTTTCCGGGCAATTAAGTGATCGTACCCTTCCTTCAGTTTTCATTCCTCTAGCAGTTGCCGTGAAGCGTTCATTTCTTCCTTTTGGAACGACCACTGAAGGAAGAATCCATGAAGAACACTAAACGAGAAGTCATTGCACTCTGTTCAAGCCGTCATGTGTGGACTATTTGGCCTTCATATAGAGAAGAACAAGGGCTTTTGTTGAAGGCTTTCGTGTGATGAATCTGATATCATTTCATGCTTTAGGATTCAGAAAATGCTATCATTTCTGCGGGAAACATATTACTATAGTGGTTGCTCCTGCATTTTTGCTCTGGGGATGATGAACCAGTTGTCTTTCACTGGACATCCAGCGAGCAAGAACCACTGAACATCAAAATTTGAGTACATTGAACACAATATATGCTTTCTTCTGCGTAAGTATTTTTAACTTGTATAGGTATACTACGTTTTTACAAAGCTAGCTTCTGCCCATATTGGTGTGTTACTACGAAAGTTCTATTGCTTATCAGATAAATGTATATGCTACAACTGCTCTGTCATCAAGACCATGACAAGTAAAATTCACTTTAGTTGTGGTTTCCTTTTCTTTTTTCCTGAGTATCAATCTTTCCTTTGGAACCAAATTGCAAGCAGGTAATTTGTTCCCTATTTCACTTTTCAAGTACTACAACCAAAATTTCCAAGCAAGGAATTGTGTTCTCTTTTCTTTTCTGTCCTTGGAACATTTTGGTTCTATATATGTATGTGTGGGAGGTGCAATAGTAGAGCACCTTATGTCTTCTTGTTCTCAAGTCATCACAGGCTAGTAGGCTACAACTAGAGGTAAGATCTCACATATTCTTGCAAGAGAATTATTTTCATCAACAATTCTTTTTTTTTTTTTTTTTTTGGGTTGCATATTTGTTCGCACTTCCTAGTTTTTAATTTCCAATTTACACAATTTACACATTAGCTCTGTTACTGCTTGTAGAACATTTTGCGGAGAGTGATTACGCAAAGAGAGAGACGGGTTAAAAATTGAACCTTGGTCATATCTTGTGAGGTCATAGATTACTGCATGAAATACGCTCATCTTTCATATATCTTATGTGGTTACTCTTGTGCATCATAAATAGTCATTCGCATATATTCACACAAGCATCCACTCTTCCACATGCATTTTTACTTGTAATCCTTGTTTATTGTTCCCATTTCCATTTTTATGTGAAGAAAGTCAAGATATAAACATTTTCTAAATCCCACAAATACCTAGTAGAGACCAACTCTCGGGTCGGATGATGGGGGTGCCATAAAACCCTTCCCCCCTCGTCAGTGGCGGACGCAGGATCGCCATTTTTGCCTAATTTGCGGGGGCCACTCTTCAGTAATTTTACAAAAAAATCTAAAAGTGTACTAAAAATATGTCGAAAATTGGGGGGAGTGCAGGGGCCGAACACCCCCCTAGCACCCCCCCCGTCCGCCCCTGCCCCTCGTATCCTAGTTCTCAAAAACTTATCCGAAGATGAGGCACAAGTCGTTCGAGTTCAGTTCCTCGGAGACAATCCGCTAAAACCGAGGTGGCGATTCCAAATCGAATTTCTCGAAGGGATGTCTACAACGGTCTTTTTAAATAGCTAAGGGAACCTCTGTCTCATCCATTTTAACAAACGGGTCATTGAAATGTAAGATTCTTACGAATTTGAGTTCAAGTAGGAATATCTCCTCCAATAACAATCTCTAACGACCCTTTTGTTCATAACGATTGGAATTGCAAGCAAATAATAAACAATAATACTTTGGTCACCATGTTTGATGATCACATTTTGGGTATTATGTTAAGTGTTACGGTCACCAATAAATTATAGAATGTGCCCCATTTGTCATGTAGTGGAGCACATTCTACTAATGCAATTGTAACACATCACATGATCACCAAAATATGGTCACCACACATGGTCACCCTAGCATGGCTCAATAGTAAAACATGTAAAATATGGAAAATTTCTAAATCCATTAAGAAAACCTAGCAACCAGCCATGTCCAGGCTTATCCTTTATGCTTTCAAAATTGTGGGCTGGTGATTTGTTCGGTTCTTCTTGATAAAGGTCTAAACAAATGATCTGTCTTCTTCCACCTATAAATCTGCAAGAGGAACAAGCAATTAGTGCAGTCTGGCTGTTTGGACATACAAAGTTGTCCATATTACAGGCCCAACGTGTGAGATGTTCGGCCCACTACAATTGAAATAGTTGTCTTCTTCCTTCGTACGCCATCAAAGGCTGAATGAAAATCGATTCTTTTTTAGATATCAAAATCGAAAGCTGATGTGAAACTTCCCACTAGCCGAAAAAAGAAAGTCGTCTTAATAAAAGGCTACTCCCTGAAAAAAGACTACAAGGATACAAATCATAAATTGAATTCATTATAAAATCTTGCTTCGTGGAGAATTTATAATGTTATATTGGCCCTGTTCGTTTCGCAGTTTAGTTTTGTGTTTTAGTTTTGATGACATCATCATTTCCCTCATTTCTCTCTCTATCTCTCTCCACATATTACACTTGATGACATCATCAAAACTAAACTAAACTATTTAACCAAACACAGCCATTATATTTATGTTTGTAGTTAGAGAAATATTATAGCTATTTTGGTTTAATTTGTCTGTTAAGTAGAATAGTGCATGGTTGACCCTTAGTTTTTTAAAGTTTTTCTATGTTTATATAGGTATCACCACTATTTCAATTGAACAGAAAACTTTCAACCCATATCATTGAGCTCAGGTAACAACCTTTCTACATTTATCTTGCTATGTTCTCGTTAATGCATAGGCTTGAAACTTTCTTATTTCGTTTGGTTGGGTTCCATTTGAGATTGTTTCTTTTGTATTGGGTTTCTCATGTTATACGTTTTCTTTTTACCCCGTATACATTGGTATATATGTATATACATAACAGTATATAGAGAGAATACATATACGAAAAGAGATTCTTTTATCAGAGAGAGAGATTGATCTTTTAGGTAATAGGTTATATGACTTTCAAACGTTTTAGACATAAGGTGATGGGAAATGTTTTACTTTGAGAAGGATTTTTTTTCACTTATTTTTGGAAAAAGAAAACAATGAAAATTAAAAACATTAAAAAAATATTTTACATCAAACAAATGGATCGGAGCCGCATTCTTCAAAAGGCTAACTATTATAGTCAAAGAATTTAATACGATTTGGAGTAAAACCTAGTGCAAAAAGTTTAATTTTAGTGCAAGTCACAATGTTAGTATTAATAGAGTGATTCTTAGCATCAAGAATCAAGCGTTGAACGTATCTAGTGTTGGTGCAAAATCTGGGAGTCTTCGAGAAACTGAACGTCTTGATGATGGAACTTGCTTCGAGGCACGTTACAATGTCGTTTTCCGAAAACAGTATTCGCCCCCACCGTTTGGTGTGCACCGGGTTGATAGTGAATCTGTCCGAGGATACAACGAAGCCCGATCAATTCAATGATCATCTGCTTGCGTCTGCACAAACGAAGGACAAACAGAATACCGAGTCGAAAATAGAATCAAAAGAACCAAGGTATTGCTGGCACCGTTTCTGCAGAGTAACGGTACAACAAAAACTAGAAAGCGCTCTGTAGAAATTTTGGCAGAGTAATAAGGCTAGAATTCGGTGTCTTTTTTTTCATCTTAATGAATGTAATTCAGGGTGTTATTTATGGGCCCAAAAGTACCTTTTCACTTTAGGACACGCCCCTTAGTGAATAGACTTGAGTTTGGGTCATAACTCTCCGTTTTGAGTTGCATCCGTTCACGAACCAATGTCAGAAATCTGCGTTCTAACAAACCGGTATCGCTACACCTCACAGGGGTATCGATACCTAACATTCTGGTCGCGAGATAGCCCGCTGGTATTGATAAGCGCCACACAGCCCACTGCCACGCTCACGCACGTGCGCGCGGGTGCGCGTAGCACCATAGGTGCCTTGCCACTTAACACTATGTGAACATTATAGTAATGTTCCCATATATAAACCACTCAACTTTTTCCTCACTAGCCAATGTGGGACAAAACCAAAACACTACTAAAAAGGCTTTCTAAAGAGCACAAGGAATATTTTATAAAAACCATTTATTTTGATAATTTTCAACATCTAGTATTTTGTTTTCAACCTATTTATAACACATGATTAAGGACTGCAATGACCCTCAGTCCAGCATGACGATACTTGGGTACCATTAGATGGAACTTTATATGGTCTATGTGCTACGTGGGTCTATTGGGTGACGTGTTTAATCCCATTTAAAGGCCCTAACTCGAACAGTAAGAAATGTAATTCATAAATTTGGTCATGTAGCATTACCTATATGCAAATTGCGATATTCACACCTTAAAATAAGGAAGAGGAGGTATTGGGTTCAACTCTTCTTAACTTCTTGGGGCCATCTGCACAAGATCTCATGGTTCTCATAGGCTATTAGTTTTGTCTCGTCTATGTGTGTGGCGGGGCGTAAATAAACTCTAGGATTAGTCGAGGTGCTCGCAAAATGACCCAGACCACACAATCATAAAAATAAAATAAAATAAATTGTTTGTTTAGAAGCAGGAATTTATTTTTGTTCACTCTTAAATATCATAGGCTTTCAAAACCTATTGGCTGCAGTATGTAATTCTATGACAAAGTAAGTAGAACGTCTATCTTTTTTGGGTATCTTTTTGTCCTTTTTTTTCCCCTAACTTTCAACCTATATGTTCAAGACAAGTGTGATATGGCATTGACTCGAGCATTGGTGACGAGATTCTGGGATGCGTGGGAAGTACGACTACTTGTTCTCCTCAGTCTCACTTTACAAATCATTCTTTCCCTATCTGGCCGTCACAGGAAGTATGTATCATCACTAGGCATGACTATCCTTGTTTGGTTATCCTATTTATCGGCCGACTGGGCAGCAACTTTTGCCCTTAGCAAGCTCTCAGATGCCCAAGCTGATCGTGAGCATCGCAGTGCATTGTGGGTCATATGGGCACCCTTGCTTTTGCTACACCTTGGTGCCCCCGATACCATTACTGCTTACTCTTCGGAAGATAATCAACTCTGGATGAGGCACCTTTTCGGACTAGTGGTTCAAACTTCCGTTGCGATTTATGTCATTGTTATGTCTTGGAAACATTCTTGGTTTTCGACAATGTCAATCCCGGCTTTAGTAGCTGGGCTCATCAAGTATGGGGAGAGAGTAAGGGTTCTTATGTCGGTGAGCCATGATAAATCCAAAAAAATGTTGCCGGTTCGCTATCGACGTAGAGGTCCGAGAGTATCAAATTTTGAAAATAATTACACATCGGAGGATGAAAATTCTATGAGTGTTCTATATATAGCCCACGAATATCTCGAGGAATTTATTGAGACTTCTATGCAGTCTTATGACTTAAGGCATAGTAAACATTTCACGGTGAGCGATCGTCTGTTTGTTCATGACATTGACCCGTTTTGGGATGCCATAGAGACTGAAATGGGGCTCATGTTTGATTTGTTACACACAAAGGCAGCCATAAAGTTTAGGAAGGAAGGACTGGTTTTGCGTTGCATCTCTTTTGCTTGTACAATGACTGTGTTGATAGGATTAATTTACCGTTTTTTTTCCATGAGGGTAAATAGAGAGAAATGGAAAGAAGTTGACGTTGTAATCACAATGGTACTACTAGTTGGAGCTCTAGCATTAGAGATTTATGCAGTCATTGCATCGTATTTATTCTCTGATTGGGCAATGCTTTGGCTACTTCAGCAAAATAGGGGTAAACAGAGAATCCTGCAACTGAGGAAGAAAATTCCATGGCCTTTCCGCCCAAAACGATACGAGTGTAGAAAGGTGGGGCAATTTGATCTGCTAGATTTTATCCTCAAGGGTTTTGAGCCACATCGATGGAGAGCGGGAATTTACCGTGGAAGAATACTTTGGTCATTGTTGAGGATTGATCGTTTTAAGGGGTTGTTCGACCGGTGTGTACACAAGCCTGATTACATTGACCCTTCTCTTCTACATTACCCGATTCTATATTCTTCTCGACGTTTGAGTAACCTTGACGAAACTTTTAGGACGCCCAATGAAAAAGATGCCATGCAGACCGCTGACGATATTTTATGGCATATCATTTCCTTTCCTTTCTCAGGGCAAATTGTTCACTTGCACATCGCAACAGAAATACTGTGCTGTGATACTCGTGATGATGCATCTAGTTCGTCCTCGTTGTGGGAGAAAAACAAGAATATGTGCAGAACTCTGTCACGCTACATGATGTATCTACTCATTACGCACTCTTCTTTGTTGCCGGTTGCTGTATGGGGTGATAATCAGTTGAAGAAACTTATCAGAAGCATCAAAGACATCCAACCAGACATTGGAAGTGCGCGAGATGTAACGGAGGCTTGCAAAAAATTGGAGGAAAGAATAAGAGATCATCCGGGAACCGGTGAAATTGTCACACACGTCAACAAGATACACAAGAAGGAATTGAGATGGGAAGCTTTGAAGTTGGTTTGGGTGAGGATGCTATGCTATTCAGCGAGTAAGGGTCAGACAAATGAGCATCTTGGACAATTGAGCCAAGGAGGCGAGTTTCTCACTTTTCTTTGGTTCTTTCTGCCTCAATCTCAAATGCTTGAGTCCCCTCCAGAAGGCCCGGAAGAGATTTTGACCAAGCCCACTCCTAAATCCAGGGGAGATAATTTGTTTACCAAGTTAGCCGAACCCGTATTCACGTGGAAGACGCAACCGTATTAGATTATCTATTACCCTTCATTCATATTATTGTTAGTATCCGTGAATTCATAAGAAAGTTGTGAGAGCTCCCTTGTGCCTAGCATTGTTGTAATAAGAACTTAATATATGCCATGTCTAATTGAATATTTTACGGCTATTGTCTAATTTGGTTGTCATTGACGTATCTTTAATTATTACTTGCATGTGATTTTAGGTGAGCTTCTGAAGAGAGTAATCCCATTAATAACGTGCGTTTAGTTGGTAGCCAAGTTCATGTTTGGGTTATGGATTTGTGGAGACAATTATCTAGAGAAAACGAAAATGATGTCGAGAAGCAAAATGAAATAATTTATTAGCTTCTCCATTTGAAACAATATATATTCTTTCTGGTGATGTATCTTTCATAAATCCATGATTCAAACATAGCATTTGGTTCTCGAATTCGTGAAGGAAAAAATATTAACAAACTGAGCATGTTATTATTTGCGGGTTTATATACAAAAAACAGGAAAACAGGAAACTAAACTCTCTCAAAGGACACTTCGGCCATGTCAACCGCTAGCAATGGTATGATACCCATTTTGGAAAATCAGTCTGCAACTTTGTCCCCTGCATGCTACAAGGAGAATTGGATGGAGATTCCTCCTTGATCACTTGCTCTGCGTCAAGGCTAGTACAATCTTCTAATTTCCCATGGAATCCAATGATGCAGTTGCTTTCTCTCCTCTCGAAAGACACCTCCAAAGTCAGCTAGGCCTTGGTGAAGGTGAACCGTTGGATGTCGTTTAAATTCTCTTTAACTCTGTTACTATGAAGATCCGATTTCCCGTTTTCTTCAACATTTCTTGTTACTCCTATTTTATAACCAAATATGTGTCTTTCTCAACAATTCTTAGAGGATTGAAGCAAAGCCAATAATTATGGCCAGAGATGGACGATCTACAGTAGGGGTGCTCACGGTCCGGATCGGTCCGGATTGGCATGAATCCAATCCTAATCCGCGAGTCACGGTTTTTTGAAAATACAATCCGTGTCCGATCCAAAAGTCTCACGGTTCGGTTCCAACCCGAACCACGAGTCACGGATCGGTTCCGGATTAATCCGCGGATTTTCAACTTATTCGGAAAAAGCAACAAACAAAGGCAATAAGGCACTAGCAAGTAGCAAATGCACTAAATAGAAAGTTCAAAGGTTGGAAATTCCAATAAAAAACAACAAAGGCCGTAAGACAGATAGTTATATAACTGAACAAATAAAGACACAAACTTATTACCACAAAGGATAACATATAGTTACTTCCGGTTCACTCACAAAGACAATAGCAGATAGTTACTTCCAATTCACTCACAAACAAAGAGTATATATAGTAATATTTATAATACTTTACCCCCCTAGATTTTATAGAGATAACAATATTCGCACCATAACTCCTACAACAGTACAACCAAACCGTAAGTCAGCTAAATTAACAATATCTATATAACTATAATTATAAAAGTGATAAAATTATATATATATATATATATATATATATAAATTATACATAATAAAAATCTCACGGTCCGGATCGGTTAATCCACGGTTTCAAAATCAAAATCCGTGTCCGATCCAAAAGTCACGGTTTTTTATTTTTTGAATCCGTGTCCGGACCATTAATCCACGGTTAAAATCCAAAAGGTACGGATCGGTTCGGTCCGGACCGGATTCACGGTTCACCGGTTTTTTTGAGCAGCCCTAATCTACAGAGTGTTTTCTAGTACTACTACTCAAAGGGTGCTTTCATTGAGAGTGAACTGGTAGGGTTAAAAATTTCGCTTTTTTGATAAAAAGAAAATAAAAGAAAAGCTAGCTCTAGTTTGGCTGGCTCTTTTATTGGTTTTGTTGGTTTCGCATCAAAATGTTGTGGATTATTGGCTCGTCTCAACGAGAAAAATCATAAAAGTAAAATAAATTATGATTTAAACTCAAATTGTTGGATAAAGACAAAAATGAACAAATTTTACAAATTTTTTGCCTTTTTTTTTAGTCTTCACTTACAAAATTTGAATTTCGGATCCTAAATTTTAAAATTTTCTAATTCCTGTCATCTAGGTGAACAAATAGTCCAAAAATTCAAAACTAACAAATGCTAAAAAAATGAATACAGACAAAAAAATAAAACCAATAGTTTATTGTAGCCAAGCAGGGGCGACTCCACCCTATAGATAGGGGGGGTCAGCCGACCCCACGGGAAGTAAAAAATTACTACTAATTATATTAATTTTTTCAAAATATTCATAAATGAACCTCCTAAATTTGGTGGTGACACCACTAGATAACTCCAAAAAGTTCATAAAAGTTGTTTGTTTGTGTGGTTGTTTGAATCCTTGTCACTCATTTTGTTCTTTTGACAAGGTGAGGTTACTAGGTTGAGCTTTAAATGTGATTTTTTTTTTTTTGGAACAAGACTTTTAGGTGTCATTATTGTGACGTTTTTCTTTAATTCATGGTTGATAAAAGTATTTGATACATATTTATGAGTGACCCCACGCTTCCGAACTCCTGGAGTCGCCACTGTAGCCAAGTAGACAATGACAGCAAGTGATGGCTACCTCATGCGGTAGAGCTCTTGGATGCCCCACACTACATCCCGGAATCGAGTCTCATTCCTCCTCCCTCATGTAATATATTAGGAATGACGAATGACCAAAAAAAATAGAGGGGTGTTTTGGTATGACCGACGCCGCTAAGGTTCTAATGAAATGTAAGCAAATATTTGAGTAAGATTGTAAGAATTTGTGGCATAGTTGAAAGATTTACTCAAATTCTGGAACACATTCTACGTGTATCAAAATTGATTCTCCCTTGGTTGGAGTTCAAAATTTATCTTGAACTCAGTTTGGTGTTTATCTTGAGTCAATGAGTGGATTGAGTGTTAAGAGGATTTAATTCAAGTTTTGAGTCTCATTGAAAAAAGGGTTAGGGCTGGAGATGTACTCTGTTTAACGAGCACTGAAGGAAAAATCCAGGAAGTACACCAAGCGAGAAAAGCTATTGCACTCTGTTTGGGCCGTCACATGGCGACCCTTTGGCCTTCATATAGAGAGTATCATACACACCCCTACAAAAATACAAATGAGGCTACAATACACACCCCTTGTTTGGGTGTGTATCATACACACCCCTACAAAAATTACGAATTTTTTGTAGAAGTTACGATTTTTTTGTAAAAGTTACGAATTTTTTGTAGAAGTTACGATTTTTTTTGTAAAAGTTACGTTTTTTTTTTTAAAAGTTACGAGACACACCAAAATGTTACGAATCATATTGCTGAAAAGTTACGAAAAACTAAAAAATGTTACGATTGCTGATGAGGTGGCACAATCTGGACCACACAATAGGTGCATATGGTACACCCAAATAAGGGGTGTGTATTGTAGCAATTTCCTTAATGTAATGTATGATTACTTGTATATTTTGAACATGTGTTCAGTGTTGCAAGTACACTTGAACTTCATTTGAGTGCTATAAAGTTTTGGCTATGGTTGAGTTACCTTGAAGTGATGCTTTATTTGGCATGCTATGGTTGAGTTACCTTGAAGTGATGCTTTATTTGGCATGCTATGGTTGAGTTACCTTGAAGTTATGCTTTATTTGGCATGTGATACCGCAGCATACTTTTAGGAGTGTTCTTTGTTATGAGGAAAAGGCTACAATACACTTGTTTGGGTGTGTATCATACACACCCCTGTAAAAGTTACGATTTTTTTTGTAAAAATTATGAATTTTTTTTATAAAAGTTACGAGACACACCAAAATGTTACGAATCATATTGTTAAAAAGTTACGAAAAACTATAAAATGTTACGATTGCTGATGAGGTGGCACAATCTGGACCATACAATAGGTGCATATGGTACACCCAAATAAGGGGTGTGTATTGTAGCTATTTCCTCTTTGTTAAGAACAAACAAGAAAATAACAAGAATACAAAGAAAAGAATCTTGTATATTCTGTCCCATTGCTCAAATTTTCCACCTACTACTCTGTGGTGTATTTTGGGAACCTATTAGTATTACTTCCTATAGCTGCTTCCATGTTTGTGCATGAATCAACATGGATTTCCACATTGACTCATTTCGTAGATTCTGCCAAAATGACCCTAATTTCCATGTTTGGGAACCTATTAGTATTATTTTGGCTCTTGAGATGATGAACTTGTTGACATCCGGCGAGCATCAAGCACTGAACTTCACAATTTGAGTACATTTTGACTTGTATACGTATACTACGTTTACAAAGCTTCTGCTCATGTTGGCGTGCTTACATGAAAATTCTATTGCTTCATTATCAGAACAACGTATATGCAATTTAACTGCTCTGTCTTCAAGACTAAACCAAAAGGTAACCATGTGAAGCAAATTTCACTTTAGTTGAGGTTTCTTTTCTGGGTATCAAACTTTGCCATCAAACCAAATTGCAAGCAAGTAATTTGTCCCCTCCAAAGCCAGTAAAATGTTCCCTATTTCACTTTTCAAGTTATATTCCAAGTACAATTTTCCAAGCAAATTTCACATTAGTTGAGGTTTTTCTTGCCTTTTCTGTCATGTGGAACATTTTGTTTCTATATATATGAGATATGTAGAGCATATTATGTCTCCTTGTTTTCAAGTCATCACAGGCTAGCAAGCTACAGGTAAGGCCTCACATAGCTTGCAGGAGAATTAGTTTCCCTTTCTAAATATTGTCCAGTCAATTGTTGTTTCACCTTTTAGTTTTTAAATTAAACCACAAATATTATTTTATTTAGGGATGGCAACGGGTAGGGTATGGATCGGGGGACCCTATTCTACCCCCGATCTCCAATTGAGAATTTCATCCCCATCCCCACCTCCATACCCAAAAGGGATAATGAACAATCCACCATACCCGCCTCCCACTGGGGATCGGGTATATTTGGGTAAATCCATATCCAAACTTGCTGAACCAAAAAAAAAAAAACCGATAAGATCTAATTTGTGTCCTATAATAACAAAAACAACAATTTACAACAAAATAGAATAGAAAAATACAAAGAAATAACAGTCTACCAAGATATATAAAATTTTAACTACCATCACTGAACTTTTTTTAACACTTAGCATATATAGTTTTAATTCGGAACAATATAGACAAATTATACGTATATGCATACTTATATGTACACACAAACATATACATTTATATACTACTATATGCCTGCATATATACATACATTCATAAAAAAAATATACATATACAATAGGAAACGGGGGCGGGTACGGGTACGGGTATTCGGAGGTGGATATCGCAAATGGCTAAATCTACAATCAGCCCAATAGGCTGACTATTGTGCACTTCACGCGCTCGTTTTCTTGCAGGCAAAACCTGCATTTAACGCCTGCTATTGCCAGTTGATGTGATATCAAGTAATTGTACCTAAAAGACAATAACACCCTTCACTTCTTTACCAAATAAAACTTCATACTCCCTCTGTCCGGATTTGTTAGTCCACAAACATACTTTTTCAAGTTCAAAAATGTTTGTCCATTTTCAAAAGTCAAAGGATAAAGTAGGGGAAAATTACTTTTGATGATGTGAAAACAACAAACACAAAAAGTAATGGAAAAAAAGTTGGAATCCCCAAAACGGACCAACAAATTCGGACGGAGGGAGTAGTTTCTAAAGCCTGAATGAATTCGAGGGGTGTTGTGCACCTGGATGTTTTGCACTCCTCGCCCGTCCGATTGTGTTTGGGACAGGCCGGATGTATTTTGATTTTTTACCGGTAAAAATAAATTAAAATTAAATTAAAATTTCCAAATGCATAGGGCTGTTCAAAACATTATCAGACGACCGAAGAGCCAAAAATTCAATATTTTGTTCATGAAATCTTAGGAGCCAAAAATTCAATAAATTAATCAAGTTCTTAGATCTCCTTTCAAGCACCAAAACTCTATTTTTCAGACCAGATGTGGCATGTGAGATTTTGTAATTTACCTCCTATTTCTTCAAAAAAAAAAAAAAAATTGTATGTTCTGAAGCGACTCATTTCTTTTTACACACCTCTATTTCGGTCTCTAAATCTCTAAAAAATACGATAGATCCTTCCATAAAGTACAAAATATTTAACAAATAAAGATGGGTAAATTACAATTTATTATCGGTAAATACTTGATAAAAACATCTAATTTTTCTCTATCCAACTTCATGTATTTATCCATATTTAATTGAACTGTTTTTTTTTTTTTTTTTTGTGATCTCCTGACTAATCAATTTACGGGGGAAAAAAAATGGATTTCATCATCAAAACAAGAGCAGCAACATATTTTACAAATTGTAGGTGAAGTCACCCTTATCATGTCGAGGGCGAACAGAAGTGGAGTCACTGAACTGAATCCGAATTCTAAGTTTTGTAGGTGTTGATAACCAAATTATCCTATACTCCTACTAAATTATATTATAATATTTTTTTAAAAATAACCGGATATCTGAGCCAGCTTAGACGCACTTCAATTAATTTCGGGAGTTAACAACCGGGCATTATCCCCATTGGCCCCAAGATTTTTGTTCGCAAGGGGAATCTAACCTGAGATCTTAAGTAGGAGCAAACCCCTAAGTTCCAAGGCAAGACCACTTTGCTAAACCCTTGAGTTTCAGTAATTGATACTTATTCTTATGAAATACTAATTATGGACTTTTAATTTCTCAATCATACGTTTTCTTTCGTTAGAAAAATGAGAAAATAATTCATTAATTGTTAGTGCCGATATCCAATTAGTAAAAGTGGATATCAAAATATAAATTATTTTTTTAGGTGCCGTGAGTAGTAAAAATTGTTGAAAAATTTGGGATCGAGGGATTACGGGTTTTTTTTTTGGACTTATTTATACTACATATCATTGCATTAGTGGTTCCAAACATACAGTGGAAGGGTGAAATCGTCATTAAGCATGTACGAGACAACATCTGACAAGTCAAAAGCTGGAGCAAATGCACAGGGGTGTGAAACTCATAATTGTTGCCTTTCAGGGAGTGAACTTCACATCGGTAAAAGAAAAAGTAATCTCTTAAAATCAGCCTAATGGGCGGAGACTAGAAAAACGGATCACAAATTATACCCGCCCCGTTTTCAACTGGGGATTCTTCAAGTTCTACCATACCCGCTCCTATTGGATGAAAAATTGAGTAATATCCGCCTCCAAATAAGCGGGGGCGGGGCGGGTATCCATCGGATTTGGGGGAATTGTCATCCCTAATTTTATTGGGATGTTTCTTTCTATAAACAATGCTTTGCGCAGTGATTAAAAAATTATCTTTCTATCTGAAATGATTTAATAAAAACTCAATATAAAACTATCAATGAAAAGAAGTACATTGTTCGAATTCTAATTAATTTGCAAAAGAAAGTAACTGATCATTTACTTATGTCTAATTAACTGTTCATTAACTGATCATTAACTGTTCGAAATCTCAACATACGATTAACAACAACCTCATTAAATAATAAATTTAAAAAAATAAAAAAACCCACCAACTCCAATCATATCTTTATAAGGACTCGCGTGCGAGCAAAATAAGTGCGGAAAAAAAAAAACCCTTTTAATGCTTTCAAAATCACTAGGGGTTGGGTACCAGGGCTGTTAATCTCGTACCGTACCGGTCGGTACCGGCCGGTACGTCCCGTTTTTTGAAGATTCCGGAACCTTTGAGGTCTATTTCCGTTTCGCTCTATTTTCCGGCGCTTACCGGTCGGTACCGGTCATTCCGGGAAATACCGGACGAGATGTTGGTACCGTGAATCTCGTCCGAGATTTTGCAGCGTTGAAAACCCCCCTGATCTTTCTTTCCGACGACCTCAACTCATCGCCGGCGACCTTGCCTGGCTTCCGAGAGAAAGAGACGATGAGTTTGCTAGTCGGAGTGGAATATTTAGAGAAAGATACGAACTCAGGAGTACCGAGAGAGAGAGAGAGAGAGAGAGAGAGAGAGGTACCTGCCGGAGCTATTCGATGGTGTTGTTGTCGGAGCCACTCAGAGTTTTGGGACTTGGACTCCATGGCGGCTCTCATTTTGATCCATTGGAAAAGTAGGGCAGATGATAATGATATGTATTTATATATTCAATGATTTCACATATTAAGACCTTACGAATTTCTAATATTTCAATTGTACCCCCATAAAGCTTGACAACTAACGTTTAAGGCCTTGTAATTACATTTTAGCACTATTACAATACTTGTATTTTGCTAATTGAAGCTATTTTGTTAAGGGATTATTTTTTTTTATGATGAATTTTTATTACCTATATATATATATAGGTAATACCGCTAAATCCGAAACGGTACCGGTACTGACCCAGTACCGGTACCGTACCGTACCAGTAAGAAAACCGGTACCCTGTCCGGTACGAGATTAAGAACCTTGTTGGGTACACTCCATGTGTGCAAGTGCAGACCTGGGGTGGCTGCTGCGCAGCCTCTGCACAGCAGCTGCTGCTCACAATCGCAGCCATCCGTTGCTTGAATGAACGGTCTAGATTTCAAACAACAAATACGAAATTGTTCGCGTGAACAATTTGTTTTTAATCCGAACCGTTAAAAACACTTATGGACGGCTGCGATTGTGCGCAGCAGCTGCTGTGCAGAGACTGCACAGCAGTAACCCCGCGTCCAAATAAGTGGAGTGTGAGTTTACTATTTTGTCTTAAGTGAATCCATGATACGCTTAAAGCAGTTGTAAAATTTGGTATTTTATTTTGTCTTAGTTGGGTGGTTGGGTGGTGGTGGCATCGTGGTGGTGGTGGTGGTGACGGGCCTGACGGCGGCGGCAGGTGTTGGTTATGTCGGCTGGTGGTTGGTTTGGGGGAGAGTGACAATAGAGTAAAGATTTTCTTGGGCTTTGGTTAGGGGCTTCATTATTTCTATTAGGTATGCCTTTGGTGTATTGGGCTCATTGTCAGGGCTTGGCCGTTTGCTGATTCGGGCTTTTCCCATCAGGTGCTTTTTGGGCTTTGTCCTGTTAGAAGTTTAATTTCTTCAACCTTGGTTGAAGTTCCCTCCCCTCTCACCTAATTTGATGTACCCTTATCAAGTTTCTTAATAAAATTTCATTACCGATCGAAATAAATAAATAAACCAATTTGTGTTCACCCGTTATGGATTAGAATACATGTTTGGTGGAGCATATATAATGTCCTACACATATTTGGATGTTCAAGAGCAATACATTATATTATGTTTATGTTTTTAAGTTTCACAAATAGTGTGCATTGTTGATTAGTTTTTAAAAGTTTTCTATCTTTATATAGGTATCACCAATACTTCAATTGAGGAGAAAACTTTCAACCATTTCATTGAGTTCAGGTAACATTCTTTCTACATTTATATATCTTGTGATGGTGCTAAAAGTCTATTGAAAATTTCTTGTCTTTATTCAAAATTTCTTACAGTTGGGTTCCATGAGTATCGTTTGGAATAATTATTATTGTTTTCATTTTTCGACATGTAAGAAGTGTTAGTTGTTAGTTTATTGATAATGAGATTAGACCTTTGGTCTTGTGGATAGGGTCCACCACCAACTTGGCTACCAACCCACTCATGAGATTATTTCTTTTGTATTGGGTTTCTCACACTTTAGACATTTGGACTAAATTCGTGCAATTAAATATTTGGAGACGAAAATGGCTCTTGACAAATATGTTGGAACCAAAAACGCTGATAAGCCATTAAACATATTACTCACGATTAGGGCCTCGATCTATTCAAGGCATGATCCCTGTAAAATATTACATTATATACAAGCATGCATCTATACCCTTATGCTAAATTTATCTTGTCGAAAATGTTAGTGCCATAGCAGTTATGTGACATAAAATTTGTTACAATATAGATCATAGAGCATCTCCAACCGAAATTTACTTCTCTATACATTTAGTTTTTGATATTTTGAGGATCAATTTTCTCCACAAGGACCACAACCATCCTCTTAACTTCTCCATCTTTTGGAGCATAATTTTTTTACAAGACGTTAGTTTGCCCAAAAAAAACACTTTTTGATTTTGTTTTGCGTTTGGTTACCAATTGAAAATTGCATCACAACATCAAGTTTGAGCACAGTACATCCCAAAAAGCCACTACCTCTTTAAGGCTGGTTCTGAGTTTTTCGAGGCCGCAACCAAATAATCAATTAAAGGGCCTTCATACTTAAATAAGTTAAATGTCCTATAATTTCAAGAGAGATATATTGCCAAAAATATTGTTTTGGGGCAGAGATCAATAGAGAGAGAATGTTTTTTTTTTCCTAAATGGATTTTTAAACTCTGGTTGTTTTTTTCCTTTTGATTGTTAAAAACACCCAAAATTGGGCTTCAAATTACAAATGGACTGAACTTTTAAAAACTTAATAGGGCCTTAGGCAAATCGTGTTGTAGTTTTTGGGCCTAAGTAACTTAGGTTGTAGGTTTTGGACATTTTTTTCCTAACCTAGTATAACAACTACTAGTCAGGGACGGATCCAAAGGAGGGCACGAAGGGTCACGTGCCCCTGCTGACCCCGCTCAAAAACTATAAAAAAAATTTACTTTTATTATATATATTTAGCATAATTATGTAATATAGTGCTATATTTTGCATAAACACTCATACATATCTCAAAAAATACTTTTAGTTTCTGCTTTTTACATTACGTGGAGAGTGATAGCGCAAAGAGAAGGATGGATGAAACTCGAACCTCGGACGTCATATCTTTTGGAAGTTCATCACTTTGAGAAAAGCTACATAATTATTAGTACAAGGAGTACTTCTCAAGAGACTAGTGGCAAATATTCCAGGGATTCAAAGGCTAAGTTACTTCAATTTATTTAATCCATACCATATAGTAACGCAAGGCAAAGTCTTTTAATTTCGTTCACCTTTTAATCTTTATTTTTTTTTAAACTCAATTAAATATTCTAATGGGATGTTTCTTTCTAAAAGGAATGAATTGCGCAAATGATTAAAAAATTCATCCATCTCTTAATCAAAAATTATTTATGAATAATAAAATTTAAACCTATCAATGAAAAGAAGTACATTGTGCGAATTCTAACTAATTTGTTATGGAAAGTAACTCATTTGTCTCAATTTATGTTTATCTACAACCCTCAGTAAATTTTTGAAACGTAAAGATTGGAATTCATCTCCTCCAACGATAATCTCTTAGCACTCTTTTGTTCATAATGATTGGAATTGCAAGCAAAGTTTAAAACATGTAGAATATGGAAGAATTTCCAAATCCTTAAAAAACCCAGCAACCAGCCCCGTCCAGGCTTATCTTTAAAAGGTTTCGCATGCGCAGAAAAAAAAACGTTAATAAAATCCTTAATAGTATACGCTTTCAAAATCACTTGGGCCTTGTTTGTTTGATCGGAGATAAATGGATGGGATATAAAATCCCTTGGGAGATGGGTGAGATATGAAATCCTTGGGATATTGTTCAGGATATAAATGGATGGAGAAAATCCACGTCTAGTATTTGTGTTCAATGGGATATAGCCAGTGGGAAGCACTTTTTGGGAGTGGAATTTATATCCCGCACGGATTGGATTAAAACTTGGTGAGGGATTTCAAATCCCATCCGAAAAAATAGTAACAAACATGAGATTTTGGGTCCCACTCCCAAATCCCACCCCCCAAATCCCACCAAACAAACAAGGCAGGGGTTGGGTACACCCGTGTGTGCAAGTGCAAATAAGTGGGAGTGGGTAGTTTTTTTTTAGTGTGAGACTCGGTACGTGATTGACTTCAAGTGAGTTTACAATTTTGCCTTAATGGTGAATTCATGTTATGGTTAAAGCAGTTACAAAATTTGTGTTTTATTTGGACGATGTCAGAAATCACTTTCGTGACACGACTTCAAAAATTTGTTCACACCAATCGGTTTTCTCCCTTTCTATATATTAGAATAGAAGTTTGGTGGAGAAAGTATAATGTACTATACATATACATATTTGGATGCACAAGAGTAATTCATTATATTATATATGTTTATGTTTGTATTTTGACAAATAGTGTGCATGGTTGTTTAGTTTTTACAAGTTTTAATTTATGTATGTTTATATAGGTATCACCAACACTTCAATTGAACAGAAAACTTTCTACCATTCTATTGGATTCAGGTACATTTATATATCTTGCTACATGGAAGTTTGCGTTAATGGGCCTCTAACTTTCTTATGGTTGGGTTCCATGAGTATCTTTCGAGATTTTTTCTTTTTGTATTGCGTTTCTCACATTTTAGACATCGGGACCAAATACGTGCAATTGAAAATTCGGAGACGAAAATGACACTTGACAAATACATTAAGGACTAAAATGTAGATAAGCCATTAAACATATTACTCACATTTAGGGCCTCAATCTTTTCAAGGCACGGTCTCTATGAAATTCATTATTGGCCTTCCCACAGTGGTTATATGACGTAAATTTGTGACAATATAGATTATAGAGCATCTCCAACCCAACTAGGGATGGAACTAAAAGTTGACTATGGGGACAGGGCTACTCTCAATCTGGAAAAATCCAAAATTATGATAGTATTTTTTTTTTTTAACATATTCTCCTACTTATGATCATGTCCGGCCCTCATATATCGCTATATAAAAATATTACTTGCAAAATATAATAATACTTTGGTTCGAAAATTGCACGTAAAAAACAATCATTTAGGAACAAAGGGAGTATATTTTATGGATAAAGAACAATTTCCACCCTTGCGCTTTCATGGCAATGCATGTTCAGACCCTTCACTTTAATAGGTACATTCTAGACCAAAATAGGCAAAAGAGCTTACCCTTTTTATTCACCCAAGGCTTCTTTCGACTCTTGTTATTAGTACAATGGCTAGCTCATGCGGTAGAGCTCTTGGATGCCTCACTCTGCATCTCGGCATCAAGTCTCATTCCCCCCCTCCCCCATGTAATAGATTAGGAATGACGAATGCCCAAAAAAAAAAAAAAACGTAGCTCTATAGCTGTTAGTTTGGGAGCTGGAATTTATTTTTGTTCACTCTTTAAGATCTTAAGCTTTCCAAAACTATGTTATGTAATTCTACAACAAAGTAATTTGAACCTTTATCTTGTTGTTTATGTATCTTTCTCCTTTCTTCTAACTTTTTTTTACCTCTATGATGAAGACAAGTGTGTGATGGATCTGATTTCAGCATCAGTGAAGAGACTCTGGGATGTGTGGGATCTTCGGATACTAGTTCTCCTAAGTCTCACTTTACAGATCCTTCTTTCTGTATTTGGCAATCGCAGAAAGTATGTATCATTGTTGTGGTTAAATATCCTTGTTTGGTCATCCTATTTAATGGCCGATCAGGTAGCAATCATTGCCCTCAGCAAGCTCTCAGATTACCAAGTCGGTTATGACAAGGGAAACACATTGTGGGCCATATGGGCACCCTTACTTTTGCTACACCTTGGCGGCCCCGATAGCATTACTGCTTTCTCTCTTCAAGATAATCAGCTCTGGATGAGGCGCCTTTGCTCGCTAGGGGTTCAATTTTACATTGCAGTTAATGTAATTCTTATATCCTGGAAACATTCTTGGTTTTCTACAATGTCAATCCCGGCATTAGTGGCTGGACTTATCAAGTATGGGGAGAGAATATGGGTTCTCGTGGTGGTGAGCAATAATTTCACTGAGGACATTGTGCCGTTTCAATTTCTAGAAAGATCAGATGTTGGCATTTATAACACGGAGGATGCAAATTATGTACGTGTTTTACGTCTTGCCCATGATTGTTTCCTTGGATTCTGGCGTTATATGGAGTATTATGACTTAAGGTATAACACCTTTGTTTACTCAGAAGAAAGCTATAACTCTTTCAGTCATTCACTACAACAAAAAGTAACTATGGCGACGAAAGCTGGCGAGGAAATTCAAATTTCCTCGCCAAATGGGTCTTTATGGCGAGGAAATCGATTTCGTCGGCAAAGAGTACACTACGTCGACGAAATTATCTTTCCTCGCCCAAAAACTAAGATTTGGCGAGGAAATGAACATTTCCTCGCTAAAAGGCTACCATTTGGCGACGAAATTTGAATTTCCTCGCTAAACATCAAAGATTGGCGACGAAATTATCTTTCCTCGGCAAAAAAGCTAACATTGGCGACCAAATTATATTTTCTCGTCAAAAAACTAAGATTTGGCGAGGAAATGCATATTTCCTCGCTAAAGGGTACCCATTTGGCAACGAAATTATCTTTCCTCGCAAAAAAGCTAAGAATTGGCGAGGAAATGCTAGTTTCCTCGCCAATTGTTCAGAATAGGCGAGGAAATTTTGTTTCGTCACCAAATGTTAATGTTAGGTGACGAAATATTTCCACACCTTTTCTAGGACTATTTAGATTTTGATATAGATGTGTTGTATTATCCCAATTGTAAGATATTTATCCTATTTATGATACCATAAAATTATAATAAAAGAACTTATTTGTCGTATGCACATACTAATTAGTGAGACTAAATGTATACATATCATATTGATCATGTCATTTGCATATAAATATATTATTATTATTACTCTAGTAGAAAAATGATTTGGTCTCCTAAAACGATCATCCATTTTGAAACAAAGTTGGGTATCATACTGTCTAGGAGGAAAACGTGTTTCTAGTGAGACTAAATTACCCTTTAACGGTTATTAAAAAAAAATTACCCTTTAACTTCTCTTTCAATGCTATCTTTTCAACTGCCCTTTAGTTTTCTAATAAGTGTTTCAACTCGGTTTAAACCCGCTAAAGAGAAAAAAATCCTACGGGCATCACTCACCAAAATGGTCTACAAACACAAAGCAATTGATTTTTCCCTTCAACTAGAATTTATATAAACAAAAAAAATCCCCAAGCCATAAAATTTATACTTTCGACTTATTATTTGGGCTAATGTTGTCTTGTTTTTAATCTTTTTATATTTAGTCCTCTTTTACTTTTACATTTTCCCTTCAAAACAAATTAGTGAAGTAAATTCTCCTGATAAGAAGTTTAAAAAATTCAAGAAAGCCAAAGAGTAGATCAATTATTTGTCAATAAATTCCAAATTACTCTTTAATTAGCATACTAATAATGTTTAAAAACATGATGTTAAGAAGAATTTATGTTATCGATTGGAACGAAGAAGGTGGTTAGGTCTCACCCAACAACATTTCTTCATTTTTGGGTATAGATGTGGTTTGGTCTCACCCAACAACATTTCTACTAGAGTAATAATAATAATATCTTTCCTCGCAAAAAAGCTAAGAATTGGCGAGGAAATGCTAGTTTCCTCGCCAATTGTTCAGAATAGGCGAGGAAAATTTTGTTTCGTCGCCAAATGTTAATGTTAGGTGACGAAATATTTCCACACCTTTTCTAGGACTATTTAGATTTTGATATAGATATGTTGTATTATCCCAATGGTAAGATATTTATCCTATTTATGATACCATAAAATTATAATAAAAGAACTTATTTGTCGTATGCACATACTAATTAGTGAGACTAAATGTATACATATCATAATGATCATGTCATTTGCATATAAATCTATTATTATTATTACTCTAGTAGAAAAATGATTTGGTCTCCTAAAACGATCATCCATTTTGAAACAAAGGTGGGTATCATACTGTCTAGGAGGAAAACGTGTTTCTAATGAGACTAAATTACCCTTTAACGGTCATTAAAAAAAATTACCCTTTAACTTCTGTTTCAATGCTATCTTTTCAACTGCCCTTTAGATTACTCTACTTTAATTCCTTGTGGAAGTGGAGTAAGGTGGAGCAATTAATGTGTTCTTATCATGTGCCTTGGGGGCACATATTAACAAAATCCAATTTAAAAATAAACAAATATATAAATGCAAAGGTAAGTAATTCTAACAAGTAAAGACTTATAAAAGGGTATAGGAAAATATCAAATTATAAAAAATAAGAACTTCAGTAAAAACAAATAACATTAAAAGATTTAAGAAAGAAGTTTAAAGAAACACTACAAAGAGACTAAATTTAGACAAAAAGATTTTAAAAAAATAGTGAGGTAAAAATAACTACAAAAGGTTATATATTAAAAGTTGTTGAACTTTGCATTGAAATGGAAGTTGGTGTGGTGGATGGGGCGCGCGTTGCTTGAGAGGAGGTCGTGGGTTCGATTCCAAGCGGAGGCGGAGAAGCTAGAATTGGATTTCTTCTTGTTTTTGTTTCAGGAGTTTTGGCGAGGAAAGTTTTCCTCGCCAAATGGTCAGAATAGGCGAGGAAAATTTCCTCGCCAATTGTTCTAAATAGGCGAGGAAATAGCCAATTGGTTAGAATAGGCGAGGAAAAATTTCCTCACCAATTGTTCCGAATAGGCGAGGAAAACAAAATTTCCTCGCCAATTGGTCCGAATAGGCGAGGAAAAATTTCCTCGCCAATTGTTCCGAATAGGCGACAAAAATTTTCCTCTCCAATTGGCAGATTAGGCGAGGAAATTTATTTTTCCTCGCTAGAATACCTTTTGCGACGACCTTTTGGCGAGGAAACCTGGCGAGAAAATTTTTCCTCGCCAATTCCTTTAGCGAGGACATTTGGTTCTTTGGCGAGGAAACTCAATCCTCACAGTAGACATTTTTTCTTGTAGTGATTATTAACCTGTTTTGGAAAGCCATAGAGGTTGAAATGGGGCTGATGTTTGATGTGTTATACACAAAGGTAGCCATAAGGCTTGGGGAGGTAGGATGGATTCTGCGTTGCATCACTTTCTCTTGTACAGTGACTGTGTTGATAGGATTAATCATCCGACTTATTTCCACTAGGGAAGATCAAGAGAAATGGCATAAGGCCGACATTGCCATCACAGAGGTGCTGCTTGTTGGAGCTCTAGCATTGGAGATTTATGGCATCATTTCACTGTATTTGTCCTCCGATTGGGCAATGCTTTGGCTAATTAAACACAAGAGAGGAAAACAGGCAATCAAGTTTAGAAAAAGAATTCCAGGGATTTTCCTCCCAAAACAGTACAGTTGTAAAAATATGGCGCAATTCAGTCTACTTGATTTTTGCGTCAAGGAGACTCATCAAAATGTATATCTTCGTTCATTGTTGGGGAAAAAATACGTACTCAACAAGTATGCACTTCCGCCTGTTGCCTTTGTCCCTTCTGATCATTTGTTTTGCCCGCTTTTAGATTGTTGTCGCTGTTTGATGAGTCGTGATCAGAATTTCGGTGAAGAGGATGAAGTTTGGACGGACTTTTTCAGCTTGCCTTTGGACGAGCAAATTATGTCACTGCACTTTCAAACAGAGCTGTGCACTGAAAACAACAGGGATAGTGCTGTAGCACAACACACAATGGCCCCTCTGGTTCATCCTCGTCATGGCAAAAAGACAAGGATCTATGCAAAACTCTGTCACGCTACATGATGGTTGTGTTTGGTTTGAGTTTTGAGTTTTGGTTTTTGTAATGATTAGAGGGAGAAATAAGGATAATAATTAAAAAATAAGTATTAATGATTGGAGAGAGATAGAGAGAAAAATAAAAATAATCTTTAAAAATAGGGGTAATAATTGAATAATAATTGAGAAAACCGGTTCTTAGAAACCAAAACGAACAAGGCCGATGTATCTACTTGTTATGCGCCATTGGTTGTTGCCTGTTGCTTTCTCAGACAAAACGCTGTGGTCAAACATAGACCACCGGTGGAAACCACAAATCGTTGATGGGCAACACGTCAGCGCCAGTTTCAAAAGAATTGTGGAAAATGAAGCAGAATTCAAACGCCTACAGAGGATAGAGAGCGAGGATGAGAGATGGGCAACTTTGAAGGGCAAGTGGGTAAGGATTCTATGCACTGCAGCCAGTAAGGGTCATAGAAATGAGCATCTTCAACAGTTAAGCCAAGGATGGGAATTTATCACTTTCCTTTGGTTTTTTCTACCACAATCTCGAATCCTCAACGATGTCAACCCTGATAATCAAAGCCATGCAATGAGAGCACAACGAGAGGGGGGTGCTGGTCTGGGGATTACTCGTGTGTAGTTGGATCTCAGTGTGTAACCGAGATTATTTGTGTTTTCGTGTACAAGTATGTACGTGTGTAGTGTTGAGTATTTGTGTGTGGGAGTTTAATCAAAATAAAAGAGATACAGTGAGAGAGCGAGATTGAAATAAATTTGTGTGTGAGTTGTGAGCTTGTAATCTGTTGTTTGTTGTTTGTCAGTTTGAGTACTGATTCAATAAAAGTGTTGTGAGTTTGTTTGTGCGTATTCTCTCCGTTTTATCATTTTTGACATGACATTCCAAATTTGACTCAAATGCCACCTAAGTAATTCACAAATTGGTTGGAGTCTGCTTAAATACGAATACGTCCACTTGGCATGCCATGTCAAATTTGACATCTACGATATAATTCGTAAATATATTTATATACTCCCTCCGTCCCAATTTAAATGCTCCCTACGGTTATGCGTGTTTTTTTAAAACTCTTATAGTTTTCATTCTATAATGTATTTTATATGCAATATGGATCTTATTTGATAGATCTCAATTAGTTCTATTAGACAAAAATTTTAAAAACTTTGAAAACCTTACCAATAAAAAGATATAGACGTTTGAAAATGACACGGGTATACGTAGGGAGCATTTAAAATGGGACGGAGGGAGTACAACAGAACTCTTCCACTCAGTTTTTTGTTTGAATTTTATAAACCTAATCATAACTTCTTCCTTCGATCACCATAGAGAGACGCTGATGTCCTATTTGTTGGAAATTTCCTGAATTTCAGCGTGAATGAAGTGGGCATTTCAAAGGTCTCTCGAGGCATCCGACTGATCCATTCCGGGGTCGATGAATCTGGACAGAGCAACTCAAAGGACCAGCAGTTTCAGTTCGTTAATTTCCCCATTATGGGTGCCATTTATCACATCAGTCTTGTGTGTTGATTTCTCCAAGTGCAGCTGAAAGATACCTCCTTTGGTGCTTATAAGCAGCTAGATGTCGGTTCAGTTCACCAAGGCAGTCAACGGAGGTGTTTAGGAGGCTTATGGTTCAACTCACCAATCCAGATGCCGGTACATCTAACTGTGTTGATAGGATTAATCTTCCGACTTATTTTCTCTAGGGAAGATAGAGAGAAATGGCATAAGGTTGACATTGCCATCACAGAGGTGCTACTACTTGGAGCTCTAGCATTGGAGATTTATGGCATCATTTCACTGTTTTTGTCCTCTGATTGGGCAATGCTTTGGCTACTTGACCACAAAAGAGGAAAACAGGTAATCCAGCTTAGAGGAAAATTTTCAAAGATTTTCCTCCCGAAACAGTACCAACGTAAGAAGATGGGGCAATTCGATCTAGTTAATTTCGTCAAGGAATTGCAGCAAAGTCAAAAGTGGTATATTATAAAAAACTGGTCAAGGTTGGAGAAAAAATACATCCTCAACAAGTATGCACAGAAGCCTGCTTTCTTTGACCGTTCTCCTCTGTTTGATAGGCCACTTTTAGAGTGTTGTCGTTGTTTCAGGAGTCATGATCAGAGCTTCAGTGAAAAGAACAAACATTGGACAAGATTTTTCGACATGGCTTTCGAAAGGAAAATTGTTTCATTGCACTTGCAAACAGAGTTGTTGACTACTGATGAACCATCTGAAAATGTAAGAAGTTGGCAAAGCGGAAACATACCTTACAGAGTAAGCGTCAAATTGAAGATGGCGTTCTACCTCGTCCAATGCACGCCTGAAAAACACCCACGACTCCAGCTCGGTAGTGTGTAAAACTACTAGAGTTTTACACTCATTTCCACGGTCTAGAACCAACAAGATTTAAAGAGATTTTCCGATGATCTCCATGGCTCCAACAGGGTTCAAATATATAGCAATGGACATGATTAATTCTCATTAATCAGGAAAACCCAAGGGTTGTGAAACCCCTACATTTAATCCATGGGTTATGAACCCTTTGGTTGCCCACTCAAGCCCTTTGAGTTGCCCACTACTGGGCATTGAATTACATAAAACACAATGGCCCCCTCTGGTTCGTCCTTGTCGTGGAAAGAAGACAAGAAACTATGCAGAAATCTGTCACGCTACATGATGTATCTACTTGTTATGCGCCCTTGGTTGCTGCCTATCACTGTAGCAGACAATGCGCTGTGGGAATGGATAGACAGAGAGGTCAAAGACCACATCATCCGAGATAGAATAAGGGACTCTTTCCAAAGTCGTCGGGAACAAAAAGTATTCGACCGCCAACAGAAGATGAGTAAGGATATGAGATGGGCAACTTTGAAGGGCAAGTGGGTGAGGATGCTATGCCATGCAGCGAGTCAGGGTCATATAAATGAGCATCTTCGACAGTTAAGCCAAGGATACGAATTTATCACTTTCCTTTGGTTTTTTCTACCACAATCTCGAATCCTCCATGACGTCGACCCTGACTCTGATAATTGACGCCAATCTTGATAAGAGGGTGATGCTATTTGCCCTCAAACTGTTGTGAGTTAATTGTGCATATATGGGTGTTGGAGATCTGGCGACAAACAGGCAGAGGAGAGGATGAGAGAGTAATGAAAGCGGGGTGCTGGTCGGGGGATTAATTGTGTGTAATTGGATCTCAGTGTGTGGCGAGATTATTTGTGTTTTCGTGTACAAGTATGTACGTGTGTAGTGTTTCATTTGTGTGTGAGAGTATAATCAAAATAAGAGAGATACAGTGAGAAAGAGTGAGATTGAAATCAATTTGTGTGTGAGGTGTGAGAGCCATGAGTTGAGAGAGTGAGTGTGAGCTTTTAACTTTTTGTTTGTGTTCTTATTCAATAAAAGTGTTGTGAGTTTGTTTGTGTGAATTCTCTCTATGTTATCATTTTTTACATGACATACCAAATTTGAAATGAGAGGAGATGTGAAATGAAATTAACCCAAGGAATTGACAAAATGGTTGGAGTCAGCTCAAACGCCAATATAAATTGCCATTTATCCACTGGTCATGCCATGTCAAATTTGACATCTGCCATATAATTCGTAAATATATTTACAACAGAATTCTTACTCCACTCAGTGTTCTGTTTGAATTTTATACACCTAATCATAACTTCTTCCTTCGATCACCATAGGAGTTTTTTCAAATAAAGGAAAGTATATATCAAGATAAGAAGAAATGAAGAGAACAAAGTGTTTTTTAACATTTTGATTGCGTTAGGAATTTGAAAAGAAAGTACATTGTGACTTCTGTGTGGAAGAGTGAGTGACAGAGAGCTAGATTAATTATTTCGCTGTGGTTGTCTCATTCGATGAAGAGGGTCTATCGTGACCAAGGCACAACTGGGATACTACTTTCGAAACTCTCATTCATTATTGGAACAATTTGCTTTGCTTGGCTCTTCGAGTTGCTCTTCCATGAGAAAAATCAAATTGATTAGACATCATTTGCTATTGATTTAAGTACATTATTGGCAATTTTTAAGACAAGATACCAGAGCATTGCAGGTTGCCAATGAAACAGCAGGATATTAAGACCGGGAAGGACTTGTTGAAGGAGGATTTTGTGAATAAGAAGAAGAATCCAGGGTTGGTAGAGGAGTTGACCCTGATGGCATGAAGACCATCTGTTTTAGCATCAAGTTGTCTCTGGTTTACTTGCCAAGAGAACTACAACAGAAGTATTGGCTTTATGTTGTGGGAGTTCCTACATTTCCCATTCTTTTCTTTTTGTCTTTTTTGCATTTCCCATTCTTTCTCAAGTATGAGGACACTGAAGTTCGTTCGGTATTCATTAAATTTTAATGTACCTTTTGTTGTAAATTCTATACAAGGATTCAGTGTTGCACGTATACGTTATATTCATTCAAGTGCAATAAAGTTTTGGCTATGATTGAGTTACCTTGAAGTTATGCCTTGTTTAAGATGTGATACCGCATCACTTTAGTAGTGTTCTTTGTTATGAACAAGAAACAACAAAAGAACCTTGCATTATGTTCCACCTTAAATTGCCAAAAAAATGCTATTAAACCAACTTGGGTGATATAGAACGAACAAGAGCTAGTACTACTCTGTTGGGAATTTCAGAACCTATTACTTCCTAGGGTTACCGAAACGACCCAAATTTCGTCTATGGCTTCTTCTCCCTCAGGTTTGTGCCCGGCAGTGGTTGCTTCTGCATTTTGGTTTCTGACATCTGGCAAGAATGAAGCACTTAACATCACAATTTGAGTACATTATTGACTTGTATATGTATACTACGTGTTAACAAAGCTTCTGCCCATGTTTTGCGTGATACTACGAAAATTTTATTGCTTATCAGAACAACGTATATGCTTCAACTGCTCCGTCTTCAAGACTAAACCAAAAGGTAACCATGTGAAGCAAATTTCACTTTAGTTGAGGTTTCTTTTCTGGGTATCAATCTTTGCCATGAAACCAAATTGCAAGCAAGTAATTTGTTCCCTCCAAAGCCAGTAAAATGTTCCCTATTTCACTTTAGTTGAGGTTTCTTTTCTGGGTATCAATCTTTTCCATGAAACCAAATTGCAAGCAAGTAATTTGTTCCCTCCAAAGCCAGTAAAATGTTCCCTGTTTCACTTTAGTTGAGGTTTCTTTTCTGGGTATCAATCTTTCCAATCAAACGAAATTGCAAGCAAGTAATTTGTTCCCTCCAAAGCTAGCAAATTGTACCCTATTTCACTTTCTAAGTTATATTCCAGCTAAAATTTCCGAAACAAGAAAAGAACCTTGCATTGTGTTCCACCTTAAATTGCCGAAAAGATGCTATTGGCCCAACTTGGGAGATATGGAATGAACAAGATGGAAAGGTGTAGTTTTGCAATCTACATGCGCTAGTAAGACTTGTATTTCAAGCCCGGTACAAGACACTGATTTCACTGTAATTAAAACAAACTCGGCCTTTGTAGAACCGTAGGTCTCTGGTTTGGAGTTTACTACTCTGTTGGGAATTTCGGAACCTATTACTTCCTAGAGTTGCTTCCATTTTTGTAGATGAATCAACACGGGTTTCCACATTCTCTTTTTTAGATTCTGCCAAAACGGCCCAAATTTCATCTATGGCTGCTTCTACCTCAGGTTTGTGCCTGACAGTGGTTGCTCCTGCATTTTGGCTCTAGAGATGATGAACTTGTTGACATCCGGCGAGCATGAAGCACTGAACATCACAATTTGAGTACAGTATCGACTTGTATACGTATACTATGTGTTTACAAAGCTTCTGCCCATGGTGGCGTGTTATTACGAAAATTCTATTGCTTAATTATCAGAACAACGTATATGCTTCAACTGCTCCGTCTTCAAGACTGAACCAAAAGGTAACCATGTGAAGCAAATAACACTTTAGTTGAGGTTTCTTTTCTGGGTATCAATCTTTCCCATCGAACGAAATTGCAAGCAAGTAATTTGTTCTCTCCAAAGCTAGTAAATTGTACCCTATTTCACTTTCCAAGTTATATCCCAGCTAAAATTTCCAAGCAAGGAATTGGTTCCTTCCCTTTTCTGTCCTGTGAAACATTTTGTTTCTATATATATGAGTGGGAGGAGCAATATGTAGAGCACATTATATGTCTTATTGCTTTCAAGTCATCACAGGCTAGAAGGCTACCCTACAAGTAAGATCTCACATTCTTGAAAGAGAATTATTTTTCCTTACGATTATTTTCGTTTGTTGACATTTGAGTTTGTACTTCGTAGCCTTTAAATATCTAGTTTGTGTGTTAGTTTAGTTTCGGCTTTTTACATTTTGTGGAATACGGAAGAATTTCTAAATCCTTTAAAAAAACCAGTAACGAGCCCTCTCTAGGCTTATCTTTAAAAGGTCTCGCGTGTGCGAAAAAAAAAAATGAAAAAAAATATCTTTAATGATTTCAAAATTGGGTTTGGGCACACACTCCACGTGTGCAAGTGCAAATAAGTGGGAAGTGTTGGAAATTATCAAAATAAATGGGTTTTTATTTGGGGTTTTATCAAAATATTCCTTGTGCTTTTTAGAAAGCTTTTAATGTAGTGTTTTGGTTTTGTCCCACATTGGCTAGTGAGGAGAAGATTGAGTGGTATATATATGGGAACACATCTATATTGTTCACATAGTGTTAAGTGGCAAGGCACCTATGGTGCTACGTGCATTACCGGCGTAGCCGGTGATGGAACACACTCATACGCACCCGCACCCGCACCCGCACCCGCGCGCGCGCGTGCGTGAGCGTGGCAGTGGGCTGTGTGGCGCTTTGATGGCGCACTTTGCACTTAGCACGTCCTTGCGCCTTGTAGGCGCCCTTTCTTATTGCCATTTGGCGGTAAGGAGTCCGGTATCGATACTAGGGAAACATGTATCGATACCGCTGGCTATGTCGTGACGAGAATGTTTGGGTATCGATCACAGAACAAGTGTATCGATACCGGTGTGTTTATACACGGGAGACACTAGTTCGTAACGGATGCAACTCTAAACGGAAGGGTATAACCCAAACTCAAGTCTCTTCACTAAAAGGCGTGTCCTAAAGTGAAAGGGTACATTTGGGTCTATAAATAACACCCAAATTACTTTCACTAGAGATGGATTTCTAGCCTTGTTACTCTGCCAAAATTACTACAGATTGCTTTCTAGTTTTGTTGTACGAATTCTTGAAAACGGTGCCGGCAAATCCTTGGTTCTTTTGATTCTTTTTCGACTCGGTATTCATGTCGCCGTTTGTGCGTTTGTGCGGACGCAGGCAGAAGATCATTGAATTGATCGGGCTTCGTTGTATCCTCGGACACATTCGCTATCAACCCGGTGCACACCGAACGGTGGGGGCGAATACTGTTTTCGGAAAGCGACATAGTAACGTGCCTCGAAGCAAGTTCCATCATCAACAAGTTCAGTTTCCCGAAGACTCCCGGATTTTGCACCAACAATCGAAAACAGTATTCCGGAATGGCGTCATCATCAAGGTCTCTGCGACAAATGACACAGGATATCGTGAAATTGGACAAGTTTGATGGAGGGAATTTCAGGCGTTGGCAAAAGAAGATGCACTTCATGCTCACGACTTTGAATGTCGTGTATGTTCTCACTAAACCGTATCCGGAGGAGAAAGAAGATGAGACTTTGGAGGAGACACGGGTGAGGATGAAATTCGAGAATGATGACTACATCTGCAAGGGGCATATTCTGAATGCACTCTCGGACGCAATGTTCGATGTGTATTCGAATACGGAGACGGCAAAGGAAATGTGGGATTCATTGGAGGGCCGCTATTTGACTGAGGATGCGACAAGCAAGAAGTTTCTGGTCAGTCAATTTATGAGTTACAAAATGGTAGACAACAAGTCAGTAATTGATCAGTTGCATGATATTCAGCATATTCTGAACCAATTTAAGATTAAGAACATGAACATGGACGAATCGATCGTGGTCTCTTCTGTGATCGATAAACTTCCTCCTTCCTGGAAAGACTATAAGAAAAGTCTTAAGCACCAAACCGAGGATCTTACGCTGGAGCAATTGGTTGTTCATCTCACTGTGGAGGAACAGACAAGGCGTCAAGAGAAGGAAGAACTTGGGGCTGGTGCCTCTAAAGTTCATGTGGTGGAAGAAGGAAACGGTTCCAACAAGGGTAAACATAAGAAACAGAAGGTCCGGCGCGACTACGACCGGGGCGATGACCCGAAAGGGAAAAAGCCAAAGGTTGAGTGTTGGCGCTGCGGTCAACCGGGGCACTTCAAAAAGGATTGCAAGTCTAAGAAGAAGAAGGATCCACAGGCATCGGGTCCAAAGGGTAAATTTAAATTTCGTGTTGTGTCCGAAATTAACATGGTGGGGATGCCGGGAAGCTGGTGGATGGACTCGGGGCTACAAAGCATGTTTGCATTGATAAGAGGTTCTTCACCGACTATGAAGTGGTTGATGATGGTTCATTTCTCTACATGGGGAATTCATCGACCGCTCCTATCAAAGGCAAGGGCAAAGTGGATTTGGAGTTCACTTCTGGAAATGTTTTAACTTTGTGATGTTTACCATGTACCAGTTAGGAAAAATCTTGTATCCGGTAGCTTTGCTTGATAAGCATGGCTTTAGGCTAGTGTTTGAGGCGAACAAATTTGTTTGTCTAGGAATGGCACATTTGTTGGAAAAGGCTATGTTTGTGAGGGCATGTACAAACTCAACGTTAATAACACATTCACATTTTCTGCTTACTTGCTTGATTCTCTTTCTTTATGGCATAATCGTTTAGGACATGTTAATACTAGGAAGATGGATATGATGGTTAAATTGGATTTAATTCCTAAGTATGATGTTGATATGGTTGATAGATGCAATGTGTGTTCACTTACTAAAATCACTAGAGTTCCATTTCCTAAAATTGTTAAAACTACAACTTTGTTAGAACTTGTTCATAGTGATGTATGTGATATGCATAGCACCCCTACTAGAGGAGGCAAACAATACTTTGTTACTTTTATAGATGATTATTCTAAGTATTGTCATGTTTATTTGTTGCACTCAAAAGATGAAGTTCTAGAAAAGTTTATCACTTTCAAAGCGAGGTTGAAAATCAATGTGGAAAAACAATAAAGCGTTTAAGGTCCGATAGGGGTGGAGAATATTATTTTCCGATTCTTGTGAGTCAAGTAGGCATTCATGAGAAAACGGCACCATATACTCCACAACAAAATGGAGTGGCTGAACGGAAAAATCGGACTTTAACGAGAGATGGTTAATGCTATGCTTAGCAATTCGGGATTAGGCTTTGGTTTGTGGGGCGAAGCCATACTTACTTACGCTTACATCTTGAATAGGGTACCTCTCAAGAAGTCACAAATAACTCCATATGAGTTATGGAAAAAGAAGAAACCTAACCTAAGTTATTTTAAAACTTGGGGTTGTAGAGCAATTGTGAGATTGCCAAAACCCAAAAGGAAGAAATTGGGTGAAAAAGGAATTGAATGCATATTCCTTGGTTATGCTTTACATAGTAAGGCATATAGGTTTCTTGTTTCCGAGCCAAATGATTCGTATGGGGTTAATACCATAATTGAATCAAGGGATCTTTGTGTTTTATGAAAATAGGTTTGTTCCTATTCGAAAGAGGTTAATGAAGAGAATGAATCAATCTCTTATGGGCCTGAATCAGAGGCGGAACCTACGGAACAGGTCGAACTTAGGAGAAGTAAAAGGGCTCGGGTTGCTAAGTCCTTTGGTCCTGACTTTATAGTGTATCTAGTTGAAGGAACTAGAGACACTACTTGTAATCATACCATGGTTTCATATCATGTGGAATCGGATCCCTTGACCTTTGGGGAGGCTATGAAATCGCAAGATTGTGCTTTTTGGAAAGAAGCAATCCAAGATGAAATGGATTCCATTATGGGTAACGATACATGGATTCTTGCTGATTTGCCACCAGGTTCCAAGGCCATTGGTTGTAAATGGATTTTCAAGAAGAAAATGAAAGTTGATGGCACGATAGACAAATTTAAGGCACGGTTGGTTGCCAAGGGCTTTACGCAAAAGGAAGGTATTGATTATTTCGATACCTATGCACCGGTAGCAAGAATCTCTACTATTAGAGTTCTTCTTGCCATAGCTTCGATACATAAACTTCATATTCACCAAATGGATGTAAAGACTGCATTTTTGAATGGTGAATTGGATGAAGAAATTTATATGAAGCAACCGGAAGGGTTTGTTGTGCAAGGACAAGAACACAAAGTATGCAAACTTGTTAAGTCTCTGTACGGACTTAAACAAGCACCTAAACAGTGGCATGAGAAGTTTGATAAGGTAATTGTATCAAACGGGTTTAGGATACACCAATCAGATAAATGTGTTTATAGCAAATTTACTGAAACTCAAGGTGTAATCGTGTGTTTATATGTGGATGATATGCTTATCTTTGGGACTGATTTAGATAGCATACAAAGCACAAAGGATATGCTTTCATCTAGTTTTAGCATGAAAGATATGGGTGTAGCTGATGTAATTCTAGGAATTAGAATTACAAGGCAAGGAGGAAATATAGTTCTTTCTCAATCACATTATATTGAGAAGATACTAAAGAAGTTTAATCACTTTGATTGTACTCCGATTGCTACACCTTATGATCCACATGTAAAGTTGTATCCTAATACAGGTAGAGCAGTGTCACAACTAGATTATTCTAGAGTGATAGGAAGCTTGATGTATGCCATGACATCTACTCGGCCGGACATTGCTTTTGCGGTGGGTAAACTGAGTAGGTATACGCATAACCCGAGTGATATTCATTGGAATGCGGTTAATCGGGTTTTGAGGTATTTAAAGAAAACTATAGACTATGGGATAGTCTATAGTGGGTATCCATCGGTTCTAGAAGGATACACGGATGCTAGTTGGATAGCCGAGAATGAAGATCACTTGTCAACAAGTGGATGGGTCTTCACTCTTGGTGGTGGAGCAGTTTCTTGGGGTTCAAAGAAACAAAGCATAATTACAGACTCAACTATGGCAGCCGAGTTTGTGGCGCTAGCATCGGGTAGCAAAGAGGCTGAGTGGCTAAGGAGTATGTTATGGGAGATTCCCTTGTGGCCAAAACCTATGCCATCGGTATCTTTGCATTGTGATAGTCAGTCGGCACTATCACGGGCTTACAGCCAGGTATATAATGGGAAGTCCAGGCATATAGGACTTCGACATAGCTATGTGAGGAATTTGATAACCGATGGGGTGATAACCATTGATTATGTCAAGTCAGGTCAAAACCTGGCGGATCCTTTAACAAAAGGTCTTGCAAGAGATTTGGTGTGGAAAACATCACAGGGGATGGGACTTAAGCCCACTAAAATATAATCACTCTTGGTGGAAACTCGACCCAACGCTTGTTTAGCTTCAAGCCTTTGGGTTCAATGAGCAAACTACACCATAAGTCGTGATGGCAAACACTTTCCGGTTACACCCATCCTATGGTAAAGTGTTTGGTACCTGTAATTTAAAGGAAGAGGTGAGCTACTTAGCTCTTAATAGACTTCTAACGGTTTAGTTAGGCGGATGCTGTTGTTACAGGGGCATTCTTAAAAGTCTACCTATATGAGTGTGAGGGTGGTGCCGCCTTCTATAGGTTCACGGGCTAGAACTTTAGAGCACTCACGAAACAGGATATAGACACACGGCCAATCCACGTGTCGGCAATTTTTGAATACCTAAGTAAGGTGAGACGCGTGCGTGAAACGTGTCGGTTGGTCATCTAAGGATCATTTGGTTAAAAGACAAGTCTACCATGCTTTCCGACTAACTTTGATGTTTTTCACTAGGTGATGGTTAAAATCGTGAGATACCATCATTGATGCACAAGTCTTTTCAAAGGAACCAAGGGTTCATCTTTATTTTGAAAATGGTGGGGGATTGTTGGAAATTATCAAAATAAATGGGTTTTTATTTGGGGTTTTATCAAAATATTCCTTGTGCTTTTTAGAAAGCTTTTAATGTAGTGTTTTGGTTTTGTCCCACATTGGCTAGTGAGGAGAAGATTGAGTGGTATATATATGGGAACACATCTATATTGTTCACATAGTGTTAAGTGGCAAGGCACCTATGGTGCTACGTGCATTACCGGCGTAGCCGGTGATGGAACACACTCATACGCACCCGCACCCGCACCCGCACCCGCACCCGCGCGCGCGCGCGCGTGCGTGAGCGTGGCAGTGGGCTGTGTGGCGCTTTGATGGCGCACTTTGCACTTAGCACGTCCTTGCGCCTTGTAGGCGCCCTTTCTTATTGCCATTTGGCGGTAAGGAGTCCGGTATCGATACTAGGGAAACACTGTATCGATACCGGTTGGCTATGTCGCGAACAGAATGTTTGGGTATCGATACAGCAGAACAAGTGTATCGATACCGGTGTGTTTATACACGGATTTCAGACACTAGTTCGTGTACGGATGCAACTCTAAACGGAAGGGTATAACCCAAACTCAAGTCTCTTCACTAAAGGGCGTGTCCTAAAGTGAAAGGGTACATTTGGGTCTATAAATAACACCCAAATTACTTTCACTAGAGATGGATTTCTAGCCTTGTTACTCTGCCAAAATTACTACAGATTGCTTTCTAGTTTTGTTGTACCGTTACTGCAGAAACGGTGCCAGCAAATCCTTGGTTCTTTTGATTCTTTTTCGACTCGGTATTCTGTCTGTCCTTCGTTTGTGCGGACGCAGGCAGAAGATCATTGAATTGATCGGGCTTCGTTGTATCCTCGGACAGATTCGCTATCAACCCGGTGCACACCGAACGGTGGGGGCGAATACTGTTTTCGGAAAGCGACATAGTAACGTGCCTCGAAGCAAGTTCCATCATCAACAAGTTCAGTTTCCCGAAGACTCCCGGATTTTGCACCAACAGGAAGTGGGAGTGGGTAGTTTTTTTTTATTTTTTGGATGTGAGACTGGGTACGTGGTTGACTTCGAGTGAGTTTACTATTTTGTCCTAACGGTGAATTCATGTTATGGTTAAAGTAGTTGCAAAATTTGATTTTTTATTTGGACGACGTCGGAAATCACTTTCGTGACACGGCTTCAAAAACTTGTTCATATAAATCAGTTCTCCCCCCTTTTGTATTAGAATAGATGTTTGGTGGAGAATATATAATCATATAATGTACTATACATATTTGAATGCACATGAGTACCTTATAGTTATGTGTATGTTTGTTTACGTAGTTTGACAAATAGTGTGCATGGTTGATTAGTTTTAACAAGTTTGCTATGTTTGTATAGGTATCAACAATATTCCAATTTAACAGAAAACTTTCAACTATTCTATTGGGTTCAGGTAACAACATTTTTATATTTATATATCCTGCTACATGAAAGTTTGCGTTATCGGCCTATAACTTTCTTATGGTTGGGTTCCGTGAGTATCTTTTGAGATTATTTCTTTTTGAATTGGGTTTCTCACATTTTAGACATTGGGACCAAATTCGTGCAATTGAAAATTTGGAGACAAAAATGGCACTTGACAAATGGATTGGGGACCAAAAACTTAGATAAGCCATTAAACATATTATCACGATTAGGGCCTCAATCTATTCAAGGCACAGTCCCTTTGAAATTCATTTCTGGTCTTATGCTTATCTTGTCGAAATTGTTAGTCCTCAGTGGTTATATGAAATAAAATTTGTGACAATATAGATTATAGAGCATCTCGATCCAACCCAACCAGTGGTGGAACTAAAAGTTGGCTAGGAGGGACAGGGCTACTCCAAATTGGAAAAACGTAAAATTTAACAAACTGGTGACTGCAGCAGTTGTTGTCTGCAGGGTACGTGACACCCCACAAGTTGAATAGTTGTTGATTGACTGAATCCGGACATCTTTTTCCAATCCAAGCAACCCACGTTATCAAGCCTTCACGTAGTTCCTTCTCTCACGCGCTTTTCCACGATTTGCCTGTGGTAAAGCAGCTCTATAATATCCTTTCGAGTAAGGTCACACACATTAATTTAAGTAGTTTGAGGGGCATTCAAACCATTTGAAAGCTACCCAACCTCAATTTAGGACTTGAATAGAAGAAAGAACCATAGTTGAAATTTTATTAAGGATTTTCTTTTCTTTCCTTGTAAGGCAGCAGGAAACCTCAATCTAATAAATCTCAGTCGAGACTTGGAATTTTGCATCTTAATTTTTTTTTTAATATGTGCATGTTTATTGGTATTTTTAGGTATGAATACTTGTTAAGTTGTTAATTGTATAATAATTGTAGTTAACGTATCTTATGATATGTGATACGTATTCCAATACGATTTATAAACAAGAAATACGATACACAATACTTATTCCGATTTGAAAACCTTGGATTGAGAAAGTGGTGTTTCATGCAATGTAGAAGCTCTTCTAATCAACTTCACAGCCAAACTTAAATAAATCACCTCAATTGCCCATTGAATGAGAGAGATCATATGGTCAAACTAGTAAAAGGCTGCACTGAGTTGACTCCTAATTTGAGATTAATAGAAGTCTTCAGTTTCCTCATGAATTGGATTTCCTTCAAAGGCCCCTAGTATCCAAGAATTCTCATGTCATTAGGCCTCCAATCTTTGTACTATCCAAAGGCCTTCTGTAAGGCGTTTTCGCCCATTTTGTTTGTCTATTATTTATTTTTCCGCTTTTATTTCAATTACTTATATCTTTCGACCTATAATATTTTTCATAATTTCGAAAACTGTGTTATAGAACAAATGAAAATTTATCAATTAAGATCCATATTGCATATTTTTTAATATCCACACTAAAAGATATAGGCAATAGACACAAAAGAGGGGGGGAAATTTGACCAAACGACTAAAATAATTTACACCCTTGCGGTTTCGTGTCCAGACCCTTCACTTTAATAGGTACGTTCTAGACCAAAGTACGCAAAAATGCATACCCTTTTTAATGGACTTTTAAATACCACCTGGAGTACCATTTGGGAGAAGGATTTTGGTTTTTTCCATCTTGTAGATCTTAAGCTTGCAAAACTATTTATGTAATTAGATGAAAGAGTAAGTTGAACGTTTACCTTGTTTGTGTATCTCTCTTTTCTCTCATAACTTTTTTCGACCTATATGTTGAAGACGAGTGTGATGGATCCAATTCCAGTTTGAGTGAGGATACTCCTGAGATGTGTGGGATCCACAAAAACTGGTTCTCCGCAATCTTATTTTAAAGGTTGTTCTTTCCCGATGTGGGAATCATATAAGGTACATATCATCACTATGGATTAGTATCCTTGTTTGGTCGGCTTATTTAATGGCCGACTGGGTAGCAACCATTGCCAAATAGGAAAGCCACATAGCGTACGTGCTCCCTCCATCGGAGAATTTGGATACCCCTAAGAGTTCAACCCTTTAGGCCATATCTGGACTTTATATACCCACCAAAGGTTCCTTCTCAAACGCCAATGCTGGACTAGGTGACTTCTCACCTTCTCAACATGCCCACTTTGAGAGACAATATCTCATTTTTCCCTAAATTGAATTTGTTCATTCTTTTACCAGATAAAACCTCTTATTTAGGACTATGTAAATCTACTTGGGCCCATCTCATTCGGTGTGGGGAGCCACTATAATTAAGAATTATTGCAGAACTTCTCCTAAGACAGTTTTTTGTTGACAATTTGGTCTCACATTCTTGCAAAAGAATTATTTTTCCCTGCACTTGTTTTTGTTCGTTGACAATTTAGTTTGCACTTCCTAGATTTAAAATATCCAATTTACGTGTTAGTTTCGTTTCTGCTTGTTTTAATTTTTGTTGAGAGTGATAGTTAAGAAGGATGGATAAAACTCGAACCTCAGATCCTTGCATGTGAGTGGTTATACCTAATACCTTTGTGAAAAAATTTGAGAAAAGCCTTACGTTTCGATGAAAACGATATTAGACAACCACAAATTATCAGCCGAGGGGTTTAAAGTAATGAATGACAATATATGATTAACTTACGATGACAACATATAAATATATTTGGAAGGACTCGAGATTAAAAAAAATCCATCTTATTATTTTCCAAATTTTCTGTTTTCGACAAAAAAAAATAGATATGTTAAAATCGCAGTGTATTATTATTTAAATCGAATAAAACATTCTAGAAATAGAAAAGAAAAAAAGGAATATATTAAGTGATTTTTTTTCTATTAATCTGTTCTAGTTAGTCCTGATTCACTATTAAAAGTATATTAATTTTTCTCGATCGAATAAGCAAACACTTTTATTTGTAAATACGACATATCTAATTCCATCCATGGTGCATTGCTCTTTTACTATTTTTTATTCAAATTTAATAGAATAATAGGTTTTTATATGAAAACCTATCTTTTTTATTGAAAATTATTGAAATGTACACCAATTTAGTAAAGAGCTATAATGTGAACCATTGCGCTTTCATAACAATGCTTGTTTTTAAACCCTACAATTTTACATTCTAGGTCTAAGTATGCAATGTGTTCACCCTTTTAAATAGACTTATAATACCTTATGTTAGGATGACTGCACCTGTACCATTTGATGGCACTTTATGTGCTATGTGGGGTCTATTGGGTGACGTGCTTAATTCCATTCATTTATGAAGGCCCTAACTCAAATTGCATAAGCAAATTTCATTCATTGATATGGTCGAACTCTACTTATGTCCAAATATTATTACTCTACCTTTAACTTAACTCTAAAAATTTTATTTTGGGAGTAGGAATTTAGTTTTGTCCATTCTTGGAGATCTTATGCTTTGTTAAACTGTTATGCAATTAAGTTGAACCTTTATCGCGTTTTTGTGTATCTTACTTCGTCTTTTTTTACTAACTTTCATCGACTTATATGTTGAAGACAAGTGTGTGATGGATCAGTTTCTAGCACGGGTGAGGACACTCTGGAACACGTGGGGTTTACGGATACTGGTTCTCCTGAGTCTCAGTTTACAGATCATTCTTACCTTGCTTGGCAATCGCAGAAGGTCCATATCATCACTATGGATTAGTGTCTTTGTTTGGTTGGCCTATTTAATGGCCGACTGGGCAGCAACCGTTGCCCTTGGCAAGCTCTCAGATACCCAAGTCAATTATGGCAATGGCAAGTCATTGAGGGCCATATGGGCACCTTTGCTTTTGCTACACCTTGGCGGTCCCGACACCATTACTGCTTACTCTTTGGAAGATAATCATCTCTGGATGAGGCACTTTTTCGAACTAGTGGTTCAATTTTCTGTTGCGGTTTATGTCATTATTATGTCCTGGACACATTCCTGGTTTTCGACAATGTCAATTCCGGCATTAGTGGCAGGATTTATCAAGTATGGGGAGAGAACATATGTTCTTTGGTCGGTGAGCCATGATATATCCGCGGACATTGTGCCCTTTGGCGATCTGGGTGGAGAACCAAATCTTGGCAGTAATAACACGTCGGAGGATTCTATACGTGTTTTATGTATTGCCCATGAATGTCTCAAGAAATTTAAGAGGTTTATGCTGTCTTATGACGGGCAGCATAACAGGTTCTCTGACAACAATCGTGGGTACCTTGATGACATTAACCTGTTTTGGAAAGCCATAGAGGTTGAAATGGGGCTCACGTTTGACTTGTTTTACACAAAGACACCCATAAACTTTAGGAAGGGAGGGTGGATTTTGCGTTGCATCACTTTCGTTTGTACAATAACAGTATTGCTAGGATCAACCTTCGAACTTATTTCCACTAGGGAAGATGGAGAGAAATGGCATAAGGTTGACATTGCCATCACGGAGGTGCTAGTAGTTGGAGCTCTAGCATTGGAGATTTATGCAGTCATTGCGCTGTATTTATTCTCTGATTGGGCAATGCTTTGGCTAATTAAGCACAAATACAATAGAGCTGGCAAACAGGTAATCCAGCTGAGGGAAAAAATTTCATGGCTTTTCCTCCCAAAACAGTACCGCTGTAACATGATGGGGCAATTCAATCTAATTGAATATTCCCTTAAGGGTTTCGGGGAAGATAAAACGCTATTTAACAGAATACTTCGATCATTGCCGGAGATTTATCACTCTAAGTACAGGTGGGACAAGTATGTACACAAGACTGGAGTCGTTGTCAATTCTCTTCTGCTTAACCCGATTTTAGATTGTTGTCGACGTTTGGAACATGATGGGCGCATTATCCGAGATGACTGGACAGGATTATTCGACGACGATCCTTTAGAGGTGCAAATTTTAAACTTGCATATGATCACAGAAGTGTGCTACAACTTGGAAATGAAATGGGATACTCATGGTGATGATGCGTCTGGTTCGTCCTCGTCGTGGGAAGAAAACAAGGAACTATGCAGAACTCTATCTCAGTACATGACGTATATAGTTATTATGCGCCCTTCGTTGTTGCCTAGTGCTGCATTAGACAAAGAGATTCTGGCTCAAATAAATGAACAAATTAAGGAAATTATCAACAGTTTTCCAACCGAATTCAAAGATGGTCTCGAAGATGCAGACGCAGCTACGCTAGATGTAAGGGCGGCTTTACTTTTGTTGGATAGGGACGGCTCCGGTACCGATGCAGTGCCGACGCCCTTAAGGAGCGCAAAGAAGGATGAGAGATGGGAAATGCTGAAGTCCGCGTGGGTGAAGATACTATGCGAAACAGCCATTAAGTGTCACAGATATGAGCATCTTCGGCAGCTAAGTCAGGGAGGCGAGTTTCTCACTTTCCTTTGGTTCTTTATACCACAATCTCGAATCCTCTCTTCTCAACAAGAGCCCTAGCTAGCATGGTAATCAGTAGCTGGCTTGATAAGAGGGAGTAGATACTAACCTTCCAAATTTGGGTACCTTTCACGCCAATCTTTTCGTCATTTATGTTTTCTTCCATTGAAATAAATTTCTAAATATCAGCGGTATACGTTGTTATTCCTGAATTGGTAAGATCATAGCTGTGAGAGCTCCCTTGTATTAGCATTGTTGTAATAAGCATTATCTTAATGTTATTTCTAATTTAATATTTCAGTCATATTTACTTCGCCATCGTCATTGTTTATCACTTGCATTTGATTCGGGGTGCTACTCGAGTCAAATAAGCGCAACATAATAACTCAAGCTTGGCTCGAACTCTTTTTACACTAGTTCGAGCTTGGCTTGTATTTTCGAGCGCAAAGTCGAGCCGAGCTTGAATCGAGCTCAAGCTGTTTGGTTCGTTTAGGAGGAGGACTTCTAAAGAGAGTAATCTCATTGATACGTGGATTTAGTGGATACCCACCAAAGACTTGGTCGGGCATCTCCAACCTTGGCTTCAGATTTGAGGATGTCAAAATATTTTCAACATTTGCTTTAAATGTGAGAAAGTCAAAAATAAAAAATAAAAAAATTAAAGGCTTATGTGCTAATTTGACATCTCTAGGATGCCCATTCCTACCAATATGTCTAATTTCTTATTTAATGATGTTTATTAGGTCAGGGAAGCAAAGTAATAAAAAATATATATATTTGACATCACATTTCAAATTTGACATGGAAGGAGATGTCAAATGACACCTAAGGAATTGACAAATTGGTTGGAGTCGGCTCAAAAATGCCAATTCATCCGCTTGGCATGCCATATGTCAAATTTGCATCCTTGGAGATGATCCAAAAATGTGATTTATCTCTTTAAAAAATTGTCCACTCCTACCAACGTGCCAAATTTATAGATAAGAAAATATGAATTGGATAAGGAATTTGAAAAGAAAGTGCATTGTGACTTTTGTATGAAAGGCATATATAGGGTTAATTATTCGTCGAAAATGATAAGTGTACAACAACTAGCTCCAACAAGTCTCCAACACATCCACATAGTGTGAAGTGTGTGTGGGTTCCACACACTATGTGGGTGTGTTGGAGACTTGTTAGAAATTTTTGTTATACATGTATCATTGTTGATTATTCGTATTTGGCTGTATACGTGTTTGTCCCATTGGAGGAAGGGGGTCTGGTGTGACCAAGGCACAACAACGATACTTCTTTGAAAACTCACCTTCGTGATTGGAACAATTCACTTTGCTTGGCTCTTCGAGTTGGTCATCCATGAGAAAAATCAAATTGATTTGATGTCATTTGTTGTTTGTTTATCGTCGGTATGAAGAGAGTATTACACTCGTGTTTTGAATCTTAAGTATGATTTTGCCTTTACAAGTTTTGTGTATATCTTCAGTATTTTAGGGTTCGGTTGTAATTCCTTTTCTGTGTATTCGGATGAAAATCTTGTGAGTGCCGAATGATAAGTTCTGAAATGAAATTTTTTTCTTCTAATTAAAAAAAAGGAAAAAAAAACTTCATTTGCTATTGATTTGATTACATTTATTGGCAACACATATTTAAAATCATATAAGACGTTTAATTTGTTTAAGAAAATGTTTTGATAATACATTTCTTGATTTCCAATGAAGTTATTAATATTTATTTATTTTGTGGACGATCAACTCAACCAATTTAATGAAACAAACATCTTGAATTCAGTGAACGAACAGAGTAAGCCTAATTCAACCTCACATCAGGCCCAACTGTGCCTGAACACCACCAGCGTGAATTAAAATTACAATTTCACCACTGTAATGTTATTGTGACAGGTAGAAGATGAAGATATCAAGTTAATTGTGGAAAGGGTTAATGGCCTGGACACCCCCTCTAAGTAGACGTTTTCCCCCATCCCTACCTTCTGTTAGGCCTTGACCCCCCTACCGTTAAATTTTAATTTGGCGAAAAATATGACATGATCTACCCAATATACCCCCACCCATGTTCCCTCTCCTTTTCCCCCATTCTCCCCCTTTTCCCCAATTTACGTGAAATCTATATCAAATAAACCCTAGCCCCCCAAAAAAACGTGAAACGCATATCTCCAGAACAAAGGGGATTTTCCCCAACCATTTGCTCAGAATTGAATTCAAAACCATTCTGGATTTTAATTTCGGCCAGTTCTTACTTTAGGCTATTCAGATCCTCTTCGGTCTTTGGTCCTCATTTTAAGCTAGATTGGACAGTCCAAATCTGTCTCCGTCTCCGCAGTCAATAACATAAAATATATATTGATAATTTCTCACCGGTACAATGCTATCAAGAAATCCAGACCATTAATCATCTAGATGGATGGCCGAGATTTAAACTGTCTCGTCCAATCCAAAATCGACAGGAAAGGATCGATCCATACTCTTTTTTATGCTTATGGCTGGAACATGGAAAATTGAGTGCATTGGCTAAGCGGTAGGGACAAATTTGAGGGTTGGTTTAGGACGAACCTTAGTTGGGGCTGGGGGTGTGTGCGTGTAGGGTTAATTATTAGGCTAACAGTCCGTATTATTTGATGTGTTCCACTAAAGGCGAACTAAAAACACATTTTACTGTTCCATTTCGTGCTCTCAAACAAACAGGGGCGGCCCCATGTAGGGGCAAGGGGGGCAGCTGACCCCCCTGAGCAGGAAATTCTCCCTGTGATATGTATATTTTTTTGGTTATTTTTGTAATTTTGCCCCACAGGATTATATTTTGTTGTTTACCTTGTGATCTTTGCCCTACAAAATATTATAGATTATTGACCCCCTAATGATAAATCCTGCGTCTGCACTTGCAAACAAACATGTCCTAACCTGGTAGTATGAGCAGTGATATTGGTAGCCAATAAGAGCATCTCCAACATATTTTGACTATGGTTGAGTTACCTTGAAGTTATGCTTTATTTGGCATGTGATGGCGCAGCACACGTATTAGGAGTGTTAAGAAGAAGAAACAAGAAAACAACAAGAACACAAAGAAAAGAATCTTGTATTCTGTCCCATGGCTCAAATTTTCCACCTATTACTCTCTGGGGGATTTTGGTAACCTATTAGTATTACTTCCTATAGCTGCTTCCATGTTTGTGCATGAATCAACAGGGATTTGTACATTGACTCATTTTGTAGATTCTGCCAAAATGACCCTAATTTCATCTACGTCTGCTTCTACCTCTGGTTTGTGCCTGGTAGTAGTTGATCCTGCATTTTGGCTCTTGAGATGATGAACTTGTTGACATCCGGCGATCATGAAGCACTGAACATCACAATTTGAGTAAATTATTGACTTGCATATGAGTACTACGTGTTTACAAAGCTTCTTCCCATTTTTGGCGTGGTACTACGAAAATTCTATTGCTTAATTATCAGAACAACGTATATGCTTCAACTGCTCCGTCGACTAAACCAAAAGGTAACCATGTGAAGCAAATTTCACTTTAGTCGAGGTTTCTTTTCTGGGTATCAATCTTTCCTATCGAACGAAATTGCAAGCAAGTAATTTGTTCCCTCCAAAAGCCAATAAATTGTTCCCCATTTCACTTTCCAAGTTATATTCCAACTAAAATTTCCAAGCAAGGAATTGATTTCCTTCCCTTTTTTGTCTTGTGAAACATTTTGTTTCTAACTATATGAGTGGGAGGAGCAACATGTGGAGCTCATTATATGTCTTCTTGTTTTCAAGTCATCACAAGTAAGATCTCACATTCTTGCAAGGAAATTATTTTTCCTTACGATTATTTTTCGTTTGTTGACGTACAATTGAGTTTGTACTCCGTAGCTTTGAATATCTAGTTTATGTGTTAGTTTAGTTTCGGCTTTTTACATTCTGGGGAGAGTGATAGCACAAAGAGAAGGATGGAGATCATAACGATTGAAATTGCAAGCAAATTTTAAAAACATTTTGAATATGGAAGAATGTCTAAATGCTTAAAAAAAACCAGCAACAAGCCCTGTCTAGGCTTATCTTTAAAGTGTCTAGCGTGCACGCAAAAAAAAAAAAATCCTTAATGCTTAGATTGGGGTTGGGTACACACTCCATGTGTGCAAGTGCAAATAAGTGGGGAGTGTATTTTTTTTGGACGTGAGACTAGGTATGTGGTTGACTTCGAGTGAGTTAACTTTTTTGCTTGTTACGGTTAAAGCAGTTGCAAAATTTGGTTTTTTATTTGTACGATGTCGGAAATCACTTTCGTGGCACAGCTAAAAAAAACTTGTTCACACTAATCAATTTTCTCCCTTTTTGTATTAGAATAAATGTGTGGTGGAGTGGAGAATATATAATGTACTATACATATTTGGCTGCACGGGAGTAATACATTTTATGATGCTTATGTTTGTTTATGAAGTTTGACAAATAGTGTGCATGGTTAATTAGTTTTAACAAGTTTTCTATGTTTATATAGGTATCACCAACACTTCAATTGAATAGAAAACTTTCAACCATTCTATTGGGTTTAGGTAACAACCTTTTTTACATTTATATATCTTGCTACATGAAAGTTTGCGTTAATCGGCCTATAACTTTCTTATGGTTGGGTTCCATGAGTATCTTTTGAGATTATTTCTTTGTATTGGGTTACTCACATTTTTTGACATTTGCACCAAATTCGTGCAATTGAAAATTCGTAGCCGAAAATGGCATTTAACAAATACATTGGGGACTAAGAAACTAGATAAGCCGTCAAACATGTTACTCATGATATTAGGGCCTCAATCTATTCAAGGCACAGTCCGTTTGATTCATTAATTTCTGGTCTTATGCTAAATTTATCTTGTCGAAATTGTTTAGTCCTGAGTGAAACAAAATTTGTGACAATATAGATTATAGAGCATCTCGATCCAGCCCAACTAGTGGTGGAACTAAAAGTTGGCTAGGGGGGACAGGGCTACTCCAAACTGGAAAAACATAAAATTATCTAGTAGTTTTTTTTTTTTACAAATTCTCCCACTTATCATATCCAGCCCCTCATATAAATTGAATTTTTTTCTATATCATTTAATTTATCTTAAAAATAAAATCCTTGCCATTTGAAATGTAAAGTTATTACTCAAAACATACGTTACAGACATTTGAGTACCTAAATATATTTATCTTGAACTCAATTTGGTATTGGTCTTGAGTCAATGAGTGGAGTGAGTTTTTGAGGGGATTTAATTCAAGTTTTGAGTTTCATTGAAAAAGGGTTAGAGCTGGAGATGCACTCTGTTTAATGAGCAGTGAAGGAAAAATCCAGGAAGAACACTAAGCGAGAAAAGTCATTGCACTCTGTTTGGGCCGTCGCATGGCGACCTTTTGGCCTTCAAATACAGAGTAACAAGGGCTTTCGTAACTTCTATTATATGCTTCCTTATATCTATTCTCTTCTACGTTTTTATTTTTTATTTTTGGTTGATGGCTTCTGTGTGACGAATTTGAAATTATCTCATGCTTTAAGATATAGAAAATCCTATCATTCGCAGGAGGTTATATTCACAACAACAGTGATATGATCGATTGGACGAAGAAGGATGGGTGGAAAAGCGATTCCCCTGTACATTGACCGTGTTGGTGATATGCGAAGTGATGTATTGTTCATAATGTTGACATCGAAAGACGCAGCCTATATGAGACTGGCTGAGAATCGGGTTTTATATCCGGTTTCCTTGCATTATTGTTATGGGAAAGGCGCAACTGGATGTGGCGACTAGCTAGGCTAATATCAAGAAAGATGAAGATGGAGTGGAAATTGCCAGTGTTGGCTCTTGTTGATAGTGATCCTTATGGGCTTAAGATATTGTCAGCCTACGTTCTGGCAATTCCTGCATTTCCCTTTCTTTCTCTGGTACGAGGACTCTGAAGTTTGTTCGATAATGCCAAAACTTTAATGCATGATCTCTTGTTTATTCTACACATGTATGTGTTTACAAAGCTTCTGCCCTCGTTGGCGTGTTACTGCGAAAATTCTATTGCTTATCAGAACATCGTATATGCAATTTAACTGCTCTGTCTTCAAGACTAAACCAAAAGGTAACCATGTGAAGCAAATTTTACTTTAGTTGAGATTTCTTTTCTGGGTATCAATCTTTTCTATCGAACGAAATTGCAAGCAAGTAATTTGTTCCCTCCAAAAGCCAAGAAACTGTTCCCTACTTCACTTTCCAAGTTATATTCCAACTAAAGTATCCAAGCAAGGAATTGTTTTCTTCCCTTTTTCTGTACCTGTGAGACATTTTGTTTCTATATATAAACGAGTGGGAGAGCGCTTTGTAGAGCACATTATGTCATCTTTTTTTCAAGTCATTACAGCCTAGTTGGCTCCAGTACAAGTAAGGTCTCACATTCTTGCAAGAGAATTAATTTTTCGTTACGATTATTTTTGTTTGTTGGCATTTTAGAATTGTACTTTGTAGCTTTAAATATTCAGTTTACGTGTTAGTTTTGTTTCTGCATTTTACATTCTGTGGAGAGTGATAGCACAAAGAGAAGGCTGGAGATCATAACGATTGGAACTGCATGCAAATTTTAAAACCATGTAGAATATGGAAGAATTTCTAAAGCCTTAAAAGAAAAACAGCAACCAGCCCTGTCCAGGCTTATCTTTTGAGATTATTTCTTTTTGTATTGGGTTTCTCACATTTTAGACAGTATTGGAGCAAAATTCGTGCAATTGAAAATTCAGAGAAGAAAATGGCACTGACAAATACATTGGCAACTAAAAATGTAGACAAGCCACTGAACATATTACTCACAATTAAGGCCTCAATCTATTCAAGGCACAGCCCCCATGAAATTCATGTCTGCTAAATTTATCATGTCGAAATTGTTAGTCCCACAGTGGTTATGTGACATAAAATTTTTGATAGTATGGATTATAGACCAATAGCATCTCCAACCCAACCAGGGATAGAACTAAAAGTTGGCTAGGGGGAAAGGGCAACTTCCAAACTAGAAAAACTTAAAATTATTTAGTACTTTATTTTTACATATTCTCCTACTTATAATGCTGGCCCCTCATATGTCGCCATACAAAAAAATTGCGTCAAAGGAATTAAAAATTACCACTATACTTGTTACAATCCCACTCAGCCCTGAAATTCCAATTCTTATTGTAGCTATTACAGCCACCCTGTATATGAAATCCTGGTTCCGTTCCTAGCTACCCAACCTCAACTTCTCTATATATTTTTCTAACCCCATGGGGTTGGCAAAGTGGTCTTGTCTTGGGACTTAGGAGTTTGCTCTTATCTAAGGTCTCAGGTTCAAAACCGGGCTACCAAACTCTTGGGGCCACTGGGGTTTATGCTAGTCGTTACTTCTAGGACCCCGGAATTAGTCGAGGTGGGCACAAGCTTGACCCAGACATCTGATTTTCAAAAAAAACTTCTATGTACACACACACACACACACATCTGATTAACAACTCATTGGGCTGGGTTGGGAATAAGGTAAGAGGACCCAAAAAAAAACAGTTTTCGATGCACCTTTAACACTTTTCAAGGTACTTTAACACATCGAAACTGTATTTTTTTGGTCCTCTTCCTTCCTTATTTACAGCCAATGGAGTTATTATTAGCATTTTCCCATCCTCTTTACTTCTCCATCTTTTGGAGCAATTGTACTTTTAGATTCTGCTTTGTGTTTAGTTACCAATTGAAAACTACATCACAGCATCAAGTTTGAGTACAATATATCCCCTAGAAGCCACTGCCTCTTTTGCGTTAATTGCTCAGAATGCAATTCCCTTCTGATATACGTTTGCGTTTTTTTTTTTTTTTTTTAACTTAAACGGCAAAAAAAAGTTCATTGTCATACGTTTGCATAACTGCATCTTTACTTGTATTTATTTGTGTATGTATAAATTATAAATATACACCAAATACACACACAGAGAGAGAGAGAGAGAGAGAGAGAGATAGATAGAACATATATATAAAGAGAGATTCTTGCTTCATAGAGACAGGGAATATATTAGATATTAGTTATTCCATAGTCTAGCGCTGGGGGTTCTACCATCAGTGGTTCGATATGGAACTCAAGTTGTAAATGTAAGTCACGGATATGGTCACCATAGCATTACCTACGTCCAAATAGTACTCAAATATGATCACCCTAACATAACTCTAAAATCGTTAGTTTGGGAGCAGGAATTTAGTTTTTTCCATTCTGTAAGATCTTAAGCTTGCCAAACTATTTTGTAATTAGAATTGAGTAAGTTGAACCTTTAACTGAATAGTGAACATGTTGTTGAATTGTTCATCCATTTGTGTAAACTGAGACGAGATCTCATACAGAAATTCTCCTAACGCAGTTTCGTTGACGATTTAGTATCACATTCTTGCAAGAGAATTATTTTTCCTTACGACTGGTTTTGTTTGTTGAAAATTTAGTTTGCACTTCCTAGCTTTAAAATATCCGATATACTTGTTAGTTTCGTTTCTTCTTGTTTTAAATTTGGTAGAGAGTGATAGCATAAAGAGAAGTACGGATAAAAACTCGAATCTCGGTCCATGTGTGAGAGGTTATGCCTGATGCCTTTGCGAAAAAAGTTTGAGAAAAGCCTTGCATTTTGATGAAAACGATATTGGACAACCACAAATAATCAGCTAGCCGAGGGATTTAGAGTAATGAATGACAGTATATGATTAACTTAAGTTACGATGAATAAATTCTATGAAGAGCTATTATGTGCAACTTTGCGCTTTCATAACATTGCCTGTTTGGACCCTACAATTTAATTGTTACATTCTAGGCCAAAAGTATGCAATGTGTTTAGTCTTTTTAATGGACTTACAATACCACGTTGAGTACCATTTGATACATCACCTTAAGCCAATCCCATGCCTTGTGTAAGGGTTACAAGATTATGCAGGGTGGCTCATCAAATGATAGCTAAAAATCATGTTAGGATGACTGCACCTGTACCATTTGATGGCACTTTATGTACTATGTGGGGTCTATTGGGTGACGTGCTTAATTCCATTTATTTATAAAGGCCCTAACTCAAATTGCGTAAGCAAATTTCATTCATGGAGATGGTCGAACTCTACTTATGTCCAAATATTACTCTATTGTGATGACCTTCAATTCAACTCTAAAATTTTTAGTTCGGGAGCAGGAATTTAGTTTTGTCCATTCTTGAAGATCTTATGCTTTGAACCTTTATCAGATTTGTGTATCTTACTTGGTCTTTTTTTACTACAGTAACTTTCATCGACTTATACGTTGAAGACAAGTGTGTGATGGATCAGTTTCTAGCATGGGTGAGGAGACTCTGGAACATGTGGGATCTACGGATACTGGTTCTCCTCAGTCTCAATCTACAGATCATTCTTTCCCTGCTTGGCACTCGCAGAAGGTACATATCATCACTATGGATTAGTGTCTTTGTTTGGTTGGCCTATTTAATGGCTAACTGGGCAGCAACCCTTGCCCTTGGCAAGCTCTCAGATACCCAAGTCAATTATGGCAATGGCAAGTCATTGAGGGCCATATGGGCACCATTGCTTTTGCTACACCTTGGCGGTCCCGACACCATTACAGCTTACTCTTTGGAAGATAATCATCTTTGGATGAGGCACTTTTTCGAACTATTGGTTCAATTTTCTGTTGCAGTTTATGTCATTCTTGTGTCCTGGAAACATTCCTGGTTTTCGACAATGTCAATTCCAGCATTAGTGGCGGGATTAATCAAGTATGGGGAGAGAACATATGTTCTCAGGTCGGTGAGCCTTGATAAATTTGGGCAGACCGTGCCCTTCGGTGATTTGGGTGGAGGATCAAATCTTGGCAGTAATAACACGTTGGAGGATCAAAATTTTATACGTGTTTTATGTATTGCCCATAAATGTCTCAAGAGATTTAAGTGGTATATGGTGTCTTATGACGTAAAGCATAACAGGTTCTCTATCGACAATCCTCTAGAGGTTGACGACATTAACCTGTTTTGGAAAGCCATTGAGGTTGAAATGGGGCTCATGTTTGACTTGTTTTACACAAAGGCACCCATAAACTTCGGGAAGGGAGGGTGGATTCTGCGTTGCATCACTTTTGTTTGTACAGTGACAGTATTGATAGGATCAACCTTCGAACTTACTTCCACTAGGGAAGATCGAGAGAAATGGCATAAGGTTGACATTGCCATCACAGAGGTGCTAGTAGTTGGAGCTCTAGCATTGGAGATTTATGCAGTCATTGCCCTGTATTTATTCTCTGATTGGGCAATGCTTTGGCTAATTAAGCAAAATAGATTGGGCAAACAGGTAATCCAGCCGAGGGAAAAAATTTCATGGCTATTCCTCCCAAAACATTACCGGTGTAGCATGATGGGGCAATTCGATCTAATTGATGCTTCCTTTAAGATTAACAAGGCAGATCAAACACTGATTAGTAGAATCCTTCGATCATTGTGGGGGATTGATTACTCTAAGTACATGTTGGACAAATCTGTACACAAGACTGAAGTTGCTGTTAATTCTCTTTTGCTTGACCCGATTTTAGATTGTTGTCAACATTTGAGAAGTGATGGGCGCATTATCCAAGATGATTGGACAGGATTATCTGACGAGCAGCCTTTGGAGTCACGGATTCTCCTCTTGCACAATGTAACTGCAATGTGCTACAACTTGGAAATGGCATGGGATATTCATGATGATGCATCTGAAAACAACAGGGAAACTGTTGTTGTATCACAACACCCGATGCTCCCCTCTGGTCAGTCCTCATCGTCAGAAGAAAACAGAAAACTATGCAGAACTCTATCACACTACATGATGTATATACTTGTTATGCGCCCTTCGTTGTTGCCTACTGCTGCATTAGACAAAGAGATAATGGCTGGAATAAAAGAACATATTCTGTTTATTATCCGCAGTTTTCCACACTTCCTATTTTCAGAGTCCGATGATGCGAGCCGTCTGGTGGAACACTTAAAGAGCAAACAGAAGGATGAGAGATGGGAAATGCTGAAGTCGGCGTGGGTGAGGATGCTATGTGATACAGCCATTAAGTGTCACAGATATGAGCATCTTCGGCAGCTAACCCAGGGAGGCGAGTTTCTCACTTTCCTTTGGTTCTTTATACCACAATCTCATATCCTCCCTGACAATCAGCAAGAGCCCTAGCATGTTAATCAGTACCAGGCTCGCTAGGAAGGAGTAGATACTACGTACCCTTCCAATTTTGTACCTTTCACGCCAATCTTCTCATCATTTATGTTTTCTTCCATTGAAATAAATTTTGAAATATCAGTGGTACATATATTAGCATTGTTGTAATAAGAATTAACTTAATTTTATTTCCAATTTAATATAGCCGTTATATTCACTTGGCCGTCATCATTGATATATCTTTATCACTTGCATTTGACTAGGGTTGCTACTCGAGTCAAACAAGTCCAACATAATAGCTCAAGCTTGGCTCGAACTATTCTTACATTTGTTCAAGGCTTGGCTTGTATTTTTTTGTGAAAGTGTTTGAACAAGCACAAATGTCAAGCTGAACTTGAAACGAGCTCAAGCTGTTTGGTTTGTTTAGGAGGAGGGCTTCAGATTTGAGGATGTCAAAATCTTTTCAACCTTTGCTTTAAATTTGGAAATTTCAAATATTTTGAAGGCTTATGTGTTAATTTGGCATATCTAGGATGCTCACACCAACCAACCTGCCTGATTTCTTCTTTAATGATGTTTATTAGGTCTGGTAAGCAAAGTAACCAAAAAAAATTGACATCACATTTCAAATTTGACGTGAGAGGAGAGGTCAAATGACGCCTAGGAATTGAGAAATTGGTTGGAGTTGGCTCCAATGTCATTTCATTCACTCAGTGTTCTGTTGGAATTTTGTACACCTAGTCAGAACTTCTTCCTTCGATCACCATAGAGCCATCTGCATAACATCTTACCACACTGATGTCGTATTTGTTGGAAATTTCCTGAATTTCAACGTGAGCAGGCATTCTGAAGGTCTCTCAAGGCAACCGAATGGTCCATTCCGGGTTCAATGACTCTGGACAGAGCAACTCAAAGGACCAGCAGCTTCAGCTGGCTAATTCCCCCTCTTAAGTGAGATTATCGGTGCAATTTATCACATCAGTTTTGGTGCTTATAAGCAGCCATCCCGTACGTGTTTGACACCAGAAAAACGAGTTTCATACTTCACTTTCTGCAATTCATTTATTGAGAGAGTGAGGAGAGAGCACCAGATGCCGGTTCAGTTCACGAAGGCAGTCAACGGATGTGTTTAGGAGGCTTGTGGTTCAGTTCACCAATCCAGACGCCGGTGCATTGTATAATACCTTCAATATGTGGCAAATCTCTTTTAAGGAGATTGTATCTAACACAGAACTCAGTTTCATTTCGTGTTCATCAGTTAAATTTGTAATTCAATTTCATTGTATTCGGTATTTTTCCGTTTCTGTATTTGTATTCCTGTTTGTAACGAAATTGTTCTCTTGATAGTGGATATCTCCGGTGTATTTTTCTCAACACTATCATATGCTACAGGCACAAAAGAATATATCTAACCCCATCAAGCAGCTATAGATTTGAACCCAATCATTAAGCCAGGGCCTCCAAATACTTTTGATGGTAATTCAAGTATAAGATACTATCATTACTGCTTAAATAATGCATTCAATTGACCATACTAGTATTTTGTTTGGACCTTGAATTTGCAACGTAAAAATAAGAAGAAATAAAGGAAAGTACCAAGAGAAGAAGAAATAAAGAGAACAAAGTGTTTTTTTCTAACATTTTGATTGCGTTAAGAATTTGAAAAGAAAGTACATTGTGACTTCTGTGTGGAAGAGTGAGCGAAAGAGAGCTAGATTAATTATTTGGCTGTGGTTGTCTCATTCGAGGAAGAGGGTCTGTCGTAACCAAGGCACAACCGGGATCCTACTTTCCAAACTCTCCTTCATTATTGGAACAATTCGCTTTGCTTGGCTCCTCGAGTTGCTCTTCCATGAGAAAAATCAAATTGATAAGACGTCATTTGCTATTGATTTGAGTACATTATTGGCAATTTTTAAGACAAGATACCAGAGCATTGCAGGTTGCCAATGAAACAGCAGGATATTAAGACTGGGAAGGACTTGTTGAAGGAGGATTTTGTGAAGAAGAAGAAGAATCCAGGGTTGGTAAAGGAGTCGACCCTGATGGTATGAAGACCATCTGTTTTAGCATCAAGTTGTCTCTGGTTTACTTGCCAAGAGAACTGCAACAGAAGTATTGGCTTTATGTTGTGGGAGTTCCTGCATTTCCCATTCTTTTTTTTTCGTCTTTTTTATTTCCCATTCTTTCTCAAGTATGAGAACACTGAAGTTCGTTCGGTATTCATGAAATTTTAATGTACCTTTTGTTGTTAATTCTATACAAGGATTCAGTGTTGCACGTATACGTTATATTCATTCGAGTGCAATAAAGTTTTGGCTATGAACAAGAAACAACAAAAGAGCTAGTACAAAAGAAACAACAAAAGAACCTTGCATTATGTTCCACCTTAAATTGCTAAAAAGATGCTATTAAACCAACTTGGGTGATATAGAACGAACAAGAGCTAGTACTACTCTGTTGGGAATTTCAGAACCTATTACTTCCTAGGGTTGCCGAAACGACCCAAATTTCGTCTATGGCTTCTTCTCCCTCAAGTTTGTGCCCGGCAGTGGTTGCTTCTGCATTTTGGTTTCTGACATCTGGCAAGAATGAAGCACTTAACATCACAATTTGAGTACATTATTGACTTGTACATGTATACTACGTGTTAACAAAGCTTCTGCCCATGTTTTGCGTGATACTACAAAAATTCTATTGATTATCAGAACAACGTATATGCTTAAACTGCTCCGTCTTGAAGACTAAACCAAAAGGTAACCATGGGAAGCAAATTTCACTTTAGTTGAGGTTTCTTTTCTGGGTAACAATCTTTGCATGAAACCAAATTGCAAGCAAGCATTTTGTTCCCTCCAAAGCCAGTAAAATGTTCCTTATTTCACTTTAGTTGAGGTTTCTTTTCTGGGTATCAATCTTTCCTATCGAACGAAATTGCAAGCAAGTAATTTGTTCCCTCCAAAGCTAGTAAATTGTACCCTATTTTGTTGGGTTTTTTGGGTCCACCCCTTAGTGGGCCCGGTTTGCCCTTTGGGCCAGGATGGCCCGGTTTATGTTTCTCTTTATTTATTGTTCTAGGGTTCACTTGTATTAGTGTGTGTGCACATTGTATGAGTGAGGGAGAGAGCAAAGAAAAGTGAGAGACACAAAGAGGGTGAGAGTTTTTTGTAGCTATTGTCTATGATAGTGAAATTTTCTCTTGGAAATCTGTGCGTGTCTTTCTCGTGTTTATTCCTTGCATGCGTGTGCGGTGGTGTGTATTATCTGGGCTAAGAAAAACAACATGGTATCAGAGCTAACGGTTGGAGTACACATCGGATTGCACGGACATTATTGAAGTTGGTTTCGACTGGGTTGTGATCAAATCCGGTTGGGGACTTGATCGGACAAGTAAGGGTGGTGCTTCTCTCTCGGACGAACTCATTGGTGGTGACCTCGGTGGCTTTCGTCACCGGAACAGTGCACACGGCGGTTTTGAAGATTGACGGACGGAGGCGAACAGTTGAACGGACGGGGCCGGATCAAAAGTTGTTGGATCAAAGTTTTGAGAATACTAGAGTTTTTCAAGACGATCACAACGGTGGTCGGAACGTCACCAGAAACTCCTCCACGCGCTCTCACGCGCCGGTGGAAGATAGGGGAGTGAGGTCCACTCTCGGGTCTGAGGTACACGCACGGCGGCGGCTAAAAAGGTCTAGGGCTGACGTCAGCAGAGGTTCAGGAGGTTCAGCCGGAGGTTCAAAGGGGTCATACAGGTCAGGGTTTAGGGTCAAAGGGGTCAATGCTCAGGTCAAAGGGGTCATAGAGGTTAGACCGGAGGTCAAAGGGGTCGGACCGACGGTTCAGGAGATATTCAGACCGGGTTCAGACCGGATCGGACCGGACAGCGGTCGGGTGACAGACCAGTTTACTTTTTTTGACCGGTTCATGGGTTTGTTGACCGGTTCTTGACCGGTTCGGACCGGTTCCCGACTCTGTTCAACGTTGCGGATCCAATCCCGGGCTCGGTTTGCGGAGATTTGGTACGGTTTTTGACGGTACGCTTTATTTTACTGCTTTAAATCGTTCCGGGGAGTATTAGATCAATTTGTGGGAGTCTCTGGGGGTGCTGAGATTATCTTACTGCTAAGATGTCGGATTTTAACGTTAATATGAATTCCATGATCCTATTGTCGGCTACAAATTATGCAATTTGGAAGCCTCGGATGGAGGATATGCTTATTTTGAGAGAGTTATATGAACCTTTGGAGCATGTAGGAGTCAAACCGACGGAGGTGAAAACCGAGGATTGGAAGAGTATGAACAGGAAAGCAGTTGCCTTGATTCGCCAGTGTGTTGGGCAGGAGGTTATTCATCATGTAGCTCAGGAGACAGACGCTTACGCTCTGTGGCAGAAACTGGAGGGGATGTATCAGTCGAAAACATCCCGGAATAAGGCGCTACTGATGAGGAGGCTTGTAAATTTGAAGCTCCGGAGTGGAGATTCGGTTGCTGTGCATTCCAGTGAGTTTCAGAGTTTGGTTAATCAATTGTCTAATGTCGGTTTGAAGTTTGATGACGAGTTGCAGGCTCTTTTGTTGCTCAGTTCACTACCGGATAGTTGGGAGACTTTGGTGGTTTCTCTCAGCAACTCAGCGCCAGGGAGGAAGTTATCGATGGAAATGGTTACAAATTCCATATTCAATGAGGATGCGAGGAGGAAAGAGATGGGGACTGAGCATGATGAGGAGTGTCGGGCACTAGTTTTGGAGGGTAACCGGGGAAGAAGCCAAACAAGAGGAAACGGGAAAGGGAAAGGAGGCGGCAATCGTTCACAATCGAGGGGTCGGACATTTACTTGCTATCACTGTCATGAGGAGGGGCATATCAAGCGGAATTGCCCCAAGTATAAGGCAAGAAAGGGAGATGACCAATCAAAGGATGCAACAGCTGTGGTTCAAGATTATGAAGATCTATTGTTGGCCGTGTCAGACACTATGGACGCAAGGAAATCGGATTGGGTACTAGACTCTGGGTGCTCATATCACATTTGCGGGGATGTATCACAGTTTTCGGAGTATGAGGCATGCGATGGTGGTAGTGTCCGGATGGCAAATGATTCCACGAATCGGATTGCTTGCAAAGGGATGGTGAAATTTCAGATACCGAGTGGGAAGACTGTGAGGTTGACGGGTGTGCGACACGTGCCGGGTGTGAGGAAGAACTTGATATCTCTCGGGATGCTTGATGAGAGAGGATATAGTTTTTCAGCCTTTGGTGGAGTTCTTCGGGTTCTTGACAGAGACAGAGAGTTGTTGCAGGGTAGGATGATTGGTGGACTATATCGACTTGTGGGTTCAGTCGTGACTGGAGGGGCTATGGTCAGACTTGAGACAAGCAGTATAGGTTGTTCGGTTGGACAGGGGAGCCAGTTGCAGACGCGCACACGAGGTGAGCAGGCTTGTGCTAGTGTTGTGCGGGATTTGGGCCCGAAATGGAAATGGCAATTGGTGCATGGTGTCCACGAGGAAGCCCAGAGGAAAGAAACGGGAAAGTTGGGAGCTCCAATGAAGAAAAAGGTTTCTTTCGCTCTTCAGTTTGTTAGTGGTGGTGATTCCTTCGGAGTTGTCGACACGGGAGGAGGGACACGATCACCACGGTCGCCGAGGCAGTGAGCTTCGGGTGGCACCCCGGTGAAGGGGTGCGAGCACCTCGGTGAGGGGGTGCGGATGCTCCGGTTGGTGAGCAAGGACATTTCGGTTGGAGATGTGAGAGTGGATAGCAATCCGGTTGGGGGGGTGCGGTACTCGGTTTTTCGGTTTGATCGGCCGCTGATATCTAGCTTGCAAGGACACATTCTTTCGGGTGGAGTATTCCGGTTTGGGATATGGTGTAGCTCGACTGGTTAATGACACAGGCGCTCGCTAGTGTGGCGGATCAGAGTTGGCAGCTTGGATTTGCTGCAAGATCAACAGTAGCCCACTCGGGGTGGAGGGGGTGATTGTTGGGTTTTTTGGGTCCACCCCTTAGTGGGCCCGGTTTGCCCTTTGGGCCAGGATGGCCCGGTTTATGTTTCTCTTTATTTATTGTTCTAGGGTTAACTTGTATTAGTGTGTGTGCACATTGTATGAGTGAGGGAGAGAGCAAAGAAAAGTGAGAGACATAAAGAGGGTGAGAGTTTTTTGTTGCTATTGTCTATGATAGTGAAATTTTCTCTTGGAAATCTGTGCGTGTCTTTCTCGTGTTTATTGCTTGCATGCGTGTGCGGTGGTGTGTATTATCTGGGCTAAGAAAAACAACATATTTCACTTTCCAAGTTATATCCCAGCTAAAATTTCCAAGCAAGGAATTGTTTCCTTCCCTTTTCTGTCCTGTGAAACATTTTGTTTCTATATATATGAGTGGGAGGTGCAATATGTAGAGCACATTATATGTCTTATTGCTTTCAAGTCATCACAGGCTAGAAGGCTACCCTACAAGTAAGATCTCACATTCTTGAAAGAGAATTATTTTTCCTTACGATTATTTTCGTTTGTTGACATTTGAGTTTGTACTTCGTAGCTTTAAATATCTAGTTTGTGTGTTAGTTTAGTTTCGGCTTTTTACATTTTGTGGAATACGGAAGAATTTCTAAATCCTTAAAAAAAACCAGTAACGAGCCCTGTCTTGGTTTATCTTTAAAAAGTATCGCGTGCGCGCAAAAAAAAAATGAAAAAAAATATCCTTAATGATTTCAAAATTGGGTTTGGGCACACACTCCACGTGTGCAAGTGCAAATAAGTGGGAAGTGGGAGTGGGTAGTTTTTTTTTATTTTTTGGATGTGAGACTGGGTACGTGGTTGACTTCGAGTGAGTTTACTATTTTGTCCTAATGGTGAATTCACGTTATGGTTAAAGTAGTTGCAAAATTTGATTTTTTATTTGGACGACGTCGGAAATCACTTTCGTGACACGGCTTCAAAAACTTGTTCATATAAATCAGTTCTCCCCCTTTTGTGTTTGGTGGAGAATATATAATCATATAATGTACTATACATATTTGTATGCACATGAGTACCTTATAGTTATGTGGATGTTTGTTTACGTAGTTTGACAAATAGTGTGCATGGTTGATTAGTTTTAACAAGTTTGCTATGTTTGTATAGGTATCAACAATATTCCAATTGATCAGAAAACTTTCAACCATTCTATTGGGTTCAGGTAACAACATTTTTATATTTATATATCTTGCTACATGAAAGTTTGCGTTATCGGCCTATAACTTTCTTATGGTTGGGTTCCGTGAGTATCTTTTGAGATTATTTCTTTTTGAATTGGGTTTCTCACATTTTAGACATTGGGACCAAATTCGTGCAATTGAAAATTCGGAGACAAAAATGGCACTTGACAAATAGATTGGGGACCAAAAACTTAGATAAGCCATTAAACATATTAATACAGTTTATTAATACAGGTTTGATACAGGTTTGAGGTTAAAGGGTGGTTTCGAATCGCTTTTTAAAAGCGTTGTTGAGGCGGATTATGATTAATTTAATTTTTTAGATTAATACAGTTTATTCAACCAGAAAGCGCACTCTCTTGAAATAAATTTGGAATAATGATACGTACACAAACTTTGTACCACAATCAACCACAATCCCACTCACATGGGGTGTGGGGCCCGCATGTGGAGCCCATGTGGGACCCACACCCCATGTGAGTGGGGTTGTGGTTGGTTGTGGCACAAAGTTTGTGTCACAATCATTGTTGATAAATTTGTGTGTGAGTTGTGAGCTTGTAATCTGCTGTTTGTTGTTTGTCAGTTTGTGTACTGATTCAATAAAAGTGTTGTGAGTTTGTTTGTGCGTATTCTCTCCGTTTTATCATTTTTGACATGACATTCCAAATTTGACTCAAATGACACCTCAGTAATTCACAAATTGGTTGGAGTCTGCTTAAATGCAAATACGTCCACTTGGCATGCCATGTCAAATTTTAAATTTGACAACTGCGATATAATTCGTAAATATATTTATATACAATAGAACTCTTCCACTCAGTTTTTTTTTTTGAATTTTATAAACCTAATCATAACTTCTTCCTTCGATCACCATAGAGAGACGCTGATGTCCTATTTGTTGGAAATTTCCTGAATTTCGGCGTGAATGAAGTGGGCATTTCGAAGGTCTCTCGAGACATCCGAATGATCCATTCCAGGGTTGATGAATCTGGACAGAGCAATTCAAAGGACCAGCAGTTTCAGTTCGTTAATTCCCCCATTTATCATATCAGTTTTGTGTGTTGATTTCTCCAAGTGCAGCTCAAAGATCCCTCCTTTGGTGCTTATAAGCAGCTAGATGTCAACGGAGGTGTTTAGGAGGCTTATGGTTCAGCTCACAATTCAGACATCGGTGCACCCCATAAATCCCCCGGTAGGCGGCAAATCTCTTTTAAGGAGATTGTGTCTAACACAGGACTCAGTTGCATTTCGTGTTCATCAGCTCAATTTGTTATTCGATCTCATATTCCGTATTTTCCGTTTCTGAATTTGTGTTCCCATTTGCAACAAAATTGTCTCTTGATAGTCGATATTGCCGTTGTATTTTTCTCAACACCATTATATGCTACGGGCACAAAAGAGAATATCTAACATCAAGAAGCTATAGATTTGAACCCAATCATTAATCCAGGGCCTCAAAATACTTTTGATGGTTCCGTTTTTTTTTCTTTTTCTCTAGCATGTTTCGATACTTTTCCGAAGTATTAGAAAAAGTGAGACAGTAATTCAAGTACAAGATACTATCATTACTGCCTAAATAACGCGTTCAATTGACCATATCAGTATTTTGTTTGGATCTTGTAAGGACCAAATTCCGGAGTCATTTTATTTTGGCAATTCCATGTGACAAAACACATATTGATATCGAGTTGTAATTTTCTAAGTAGGAGTCTGTATAGGATTAGAGTGGAAGGAATCGTTTTATTATGTAATTTGAGAGTGAGTGTCTTCGTCGTTTTGTTGCCGATCAATTTGGTGCTTTTAGAACAAGAAGATTGATCATGGGATCAATCGGTTTATTGATCGGGCCTCTCCAATATTCGCACAGGCTGTGGACCGTGGTATGAAACAAATTTCAGAGCATACCGATTGATAAGAGGATCAATCGGGTTGTTAATCGACATCTTCAAAAAGTCAGATCTACAATGTTCCGATCAATCGGCTTACGATGCGATTGATTGGACTGACAACTTTATAAATATATGCCGTCCCTTTTGGATCTAGGTTAAGGAGGTCGGCTGAAAAAAATAGAGCCGCTTGTTTTCAAAGCCACAAAACCCTAGAATATCGAGAGTGAATCTTGAAGCACAAGATCGATGAAACTTTAATCAAAGCTTCAAGAGGTTTCTACATCAATCATCAATAGTCAAGTTCAAGTTGTTTTCCGGTGGATTTCCGGAAGAACGTTTGGAAGGCTCGAGGATTCGAGGCAGCGGCAATCAAATACTGGGTGTGGTGAACGAGGAGTCGGCAAGTACATCTTGGAGCGATTGTGAGTGATTCAAATCGTAGAGTAAGATTACTTGTAACTATACAATGGTTTTATAGTGTTTAATTCCTTCCCGTGGTTTTTACCCGTTTTGGGGTTTTCCACGTATATCCGGTGTTCATCGTTTAATTGCTTTTTGTTTGCGATTGGTTCATATACTGATTGATGTTATTATTTTTATTGAGATAAAATAACCTAGCAAATTATAAACCTAGGCGATCTAGGATTTTTCAATTGGTATCAGAGCGGGTCGCTCATATTGATTTTGTGAATTTTTTTTCACGAGCTGATCCTTGTTTTTTATAATTTGCTAGCATGGATTCATTAAAAGAAAGCAATTTTATATTCAAACCTCCTATTTTTGATAGCTCCAAATATGTTGCATGTGCTTCTTCAATATTTTTTGATGCTAAATCTAATTGCGATAGTGCAAGTAATATTTGTTGTAGTGTTGAAACAAACCAAACTAGTGATGGAGAGGATAAATATGATATCGAAGCTATGGCTATCAGTATGAAAAATTTTAAACGTTCTTTTAAGAAAAAACATGATTTAGGGTTAGCCACCAAGCTAAAGCAATGTGAGAAAGAGAAAATTGATGCCTTGCATGAACTTAATGTGTTTAAATGCAAAAATATGAATCTTGAGAATGATGTGCATAGTTTTTTTGAGACTAACAAGTTTCTTGAATCAAAAGTAGCTAAATTGCAAGTTGAGCTTGACAAGGCCAATGCTACTTTTAAGAAATTGAACACAGGTACACAAGTCTTAAATGAAGTTTTAAGTGTTCAAAAGGTGACTTCGAACAGAGAAGGGCTTGGATATACAGGAAAAGCTTCAACACATAAGGTGGAAGGAAAGACGGATTTTATTAATCTAAGTAGCAGTGCTCCCGTTCCTCCCGTGGCCAGTAAAACCAATTCGCGCATCAAAGAGAACAATGTAAAACAGGCTCACATAAAGCCGAATTTTTCGAAGGCAAATACACAAAGTGCAATGGGTGAACATGCCACCACCAAGCGTGGTGAGGTAAAGTTTTCTAAATATATGCCTACTTGCCATCATTGTGGTGTTAAAGGTCATATTAGACCTCATTGCAAGAAATTGCACGCTACTTGTAATTCTGATGCACCTGAAAAAATAAGTGTACGTAAACATGCCAAATTCATACCCACTTGTCATTTTTGTGGAGTGAAAGGTCACATTCGGCCAAAATGCTTTAAACTTCACGGGTACCCTAATGCTCCTCCCCATTATCATCATGTCAATAACAACAAGGGTAGGTACAAATTTTATGGATATGATTGTGATGGAAGCCAAGAAACTAGGCGTAGTGTGATTCCTTATAGAAAGAATACCAATGTGATTGCTAAGCATGCGCCCAAAGTTGTTGAAATAAATAAAAAGATCAAAACTAGACTTATTTGGATGAGAAGAACAGACTTGAAAACTAATGTCGATTTGCCTTCTAATCCTCTTGATGATATTGGATCATCAGGAGAAGTTGACCTCACATTTTGATGGCTTGATCTTGGACTCGTAGTCTAGGTTAATTTTATTGTCTATCTTGAACCTAATGCTATGCTTTGTGTTATTTTCTATTGTTATTTTATTATGTTGCTACTTAGTTTCTTTCCTCACTTTGCTTATAAAAATGAAAAAAAAAAAAATTGTGTTCTTTTCTTGTTTAAAAGAGAGAAAAAAAAATTGTCATCTTTTACTAGGAAAGTTTGAGCTGAGCTTAATAATCTTTGTTGTTGCTGGTTTTTAGTTTTCTAATATGTCCTTAAGAAAATACCAAAAACATTCATACTTCTAAAATTTCAAAAAGATTCATTTTTTTTGTGGCTTCATTCTATGTCGAGTTACTATCATCTATTATAATGAGTACGGACATTCTTGATAGAGCATGAGCATATATTGTGATCTCTCACTCTTCAATGCATTTAGATGATGAGTGTTGCATGCTTCATTGCCGTATGTTCTCCACTACCTCACAAAAATTATAGATTGCTCCTTATTCGTTAGTCTCATGTATCTAGCCGTTTTCTTGTGTTCGTCCCCTTGAGATTGACCAATGGCTACTATTCCCATGTGGGTTTTATATTTATCTCTACAAAGAGCCAATATGTTAGTATTATATTGTTTACCTATCCGGGCGTTCATTGAGTAACCGGGCAATCGGGGTGAGGTACTCTCCCTCTGAGTGTTCGCGTCAAAAGGTGGATAGACCTTGTGAAGGTATTATTGGACCATTCGCTCAGTAACCGGGCATTGGGTATGAGGTACTCTTACACCCAATATTCGTGTCAAACGGCAGTGGGGTAAAAGAGAATATTTTGGTTTTGTGCTGCTCTCCAAAAAAAAAAAAATTAATACGAAAAGAAAGGAAAAAGAAAAAGGGAATGTGGCTTTGAGGGGGAGTATTTAGCTTGCTCATTCGTTAATCACATTGAGGACCTAGCTCGGTTTGACTTCTTGAGGGGGCGTTCTTTTGAAACTCTTAGTATACATGAGAACCGACGTACTTAATGAGTTGAGCTTGAATATGATCTTTGTGATTCACACACACACACACTTTATCATTCGGCCATGTTGTGTGTTACATTCTTAGTCTGATGTCTCTGAAGTGTGTTTCACGATATTTGTTCAAGTTTTTGTCTTGATGTGTGTGTTCATGGTTATTAACGATAGTGATAAGAGCAGGTGTGTCACATGTAATTTTTTTTTCTTCTATTTACTCATATTTTTAGTGTTACTTTTGCTATATAAAAATGATGTGATAAAAAAATAATATTCATTGTTTGAGGGGGAGTAGAATACCCTGGCAAAATTAATATATATTTATTGATTGAGGGGGAGTTTCGGTGTTCTATTTCATTTTTTTTTGTCTTATCGTCTTTTGCGTAGATTGACTTCATGAGGGGGAGTTAGTTTGACAACCCGAGCTTATATGAGAAACCTTGGTTGTGTTTGATAATCTTGAGGGCTACTGATTTGTCACCCACACACCTTTGTCATCGATTCGTGTTTAATGCACATTTATGCTAGTATTCACCTCTCTCATAAATTTCTTATTTGGTTGCTTCTATTGGTCATTAATTGTTTAGTGCTCTTCCACTCACATTTATTGCTTTATCATTTATCCTATTTGCCCTTTGTCACTCCATGTCAAAAAGGGGGAGAATGTTGACAGGGGAGTAGGTTGCTTATTGTTCTAATTTGGTTGGATGTTGAGTTTTATTTGCAGATTCTCTACAACTCGATCTCTGTCTTTTGAATTCATTTTATGGGAGAGATTTTCATTGTAGTGTGTTTTGTCATGGAAGTGCCAAAGGGGGAGATTGTAAGGACCAAATTCCGGAGTCATTTTATTTTGGCAATTCCATGTGACAAAACACATATTGATATCGAGTTGTAATTTTCTAAGTAGGAGTCTGTATAGGATTAGAGTGGAAGGAATCGTTTTATTATGTAATTTGAGAGTGAGTGTCTTCGTCGTTTTGTTGCCGATCAATTTGGTGCTTTTAGAACAAGAAGATTGATCATGGGATCAATCGGTTTATTGATCGGGTGTTTACTGGTTCTTTTACTTCTTTATGATAAAATAATCGTGTGCGAGCGTGCCAGAGAGAGTTTCAATCTCCTCCCTCAGATTAACTTTGGAAAAACCAAGTCTAATCAGGCGATTGTGTTTTATTGGTTCAACTACCTCAATTAAGAGGATTTTTCTTTATAAGTGAAGAAATGCAAACCAATAACTCAGGAAATTAAAGAAACAATAAAGAAACAAGGTACTTCGATTGATAAATCAAAGATAAACTTACTTCGAAATTGTCTTCAACTTCAAATACAAATGTAACAGAACTTCGAACTGGTGATTGTTACAAGAACAACCGAGAATGAGTGATTGTTTTATGAAAACAATCAAAATTATCCTAACTACTTTCTAATCTACTTCCTAATCTACTTCGAACTGAGTTCGAAATCCTAAACTACTTTGCCAATGAACAAACCAAGCATCATTTTTTGATAAATTTGTTGTTGAAGATTTGTTCGGGGTTTTTAACTCTTCAATTTCTTCTATTTATAGACGCTGCTTGTAGTTTGAACTTCCCGCTCAATGAATTTGAACTTGGCTTGCTTCGAACTCTAACTTCTGCTCTTTGAGTTGGCAGTTTCTTCCTTTCCCCACGTCTGAATTTGAATTCTTCAGATTCTTCCTCCTGAAGCTTTGATTTGAAATCTGCATAACTGCTCCACTAATTCAAATGATCACACGTTAAAAGGATAACTGCTTTTCGAGAAATACTCCACGTACTCTAACTGCCCATTATTCCATTTTATAGATTTACACGTGGAGCTTATGCGTTTAGCAATCAATATCGTGGCTTCGAAGTCAGTTTCTATTTTGTCCTTGACTTGTAACTGCCAATAACTGTTAATTTGAATTGAGGAACAATACGGCATCGTATTAACTCAATTCTCCTTCAATAATCCAGTGTATCTCTATTGACAAGTAATTGCCAACGTTTGGCATTTATGATTACGTGTCAATCAACTATTGGATTTGTTAATTTTATATGTAAACATCGGGCCTCTCCAATATTCGCACAGGCTGTGGACCGTGGTATGAAACAAATTTCAGAGCATACCAATTGATAAGAGGATCAATCGGGTTGTTAATCGACATCTTCAAAAAGTCAGATCTACAATGTTCCGATCAATCGGCTTACGATGCGATTGATCGGACTGACAACTTTATAAATATATGCCGTCCCTTTTGGATCTAGGTTAAGGAGGTCGGCTGAAAAAAATAGAGCCGCTTGTTTTCAAAGCCACAAAACCCTAGAATATCGAGAGTGAATCTTGAAGCACAAGATCGATGAAACTTTAATCAAAGCTTCAAGAGGTTTCTACATCAATCATCAATAGTCAAGTTCAAGTTGTTTTCCGGTGGATTTCCGGAAGAACGTTTGGAAGGCTCGAGGATTCGAGGCAGCGGCAATCAAATACTGGGTGTGGTGAACGAGGAGTCGGCAAGTACATCTTGGAGCGATTGTGAGTGATTCAAATCGTAGAGTAAGATTACTTGTAACTATACAATGGTTTTATAGTGTTTGATTCCTTCCCGTGGTTTTTACCCGTTTTGGGGTTTTCCACGTATATCCGGTGTTCATCGTTTAATTGCTTTTTGTTTGCGATTGGTTCATATACTGATTGATGTTATTATTTTTATTGAGATAAAATAACCTAGCAAATTATAAACCTAGGCGATCTAGGATTTTTCAGATCTTGAATTTGAAACGAAAAAATGAAAGCAACAAGAGTTTTTAAATGCAGTTCAAAAAAACAAGAGTTTTTAAAAACAAAGGAAAGTATCAAGATAAGAAGAAATAAAGAGAACATCAGTGTTTTTTTCCCTACATTTTGATTGCGTTAGGAATTCGAAAAGAAAGTGACTTCTTTGTGGAAGGCATAGATAGGATTAATTATTTGGCTGTGGTGGTCAAATTTGAGGAAGGTGGTCTGCTGTGACCAAGGCACAACAACGAGATCTCTTTCCAAACTCACCTTCGTGATTGGAACAATTCACTTTGTTTGGCTTTTCGAGTTGGTCATCCATGAGAAAAAATCAAAGTGATTAGATGTCATTTGCTATTGATCTGAGTACCTTTATTGGCAACACATTTTTAAGATAGGATACCTGAGCATTGCAGGTTGCCAATGAACCAGCAGGATATTAAGACCGGGAAGGACTTGTTGAAAGGAGGATTTTGTGAAGAAGAAGAAGAATCCAGGGTGGGTATTGGAGTTGAGCCGGATGGCATGAAGACTGTCTGAAGGCTAAAACAATGCATCAATTGTCTCTGGTTTACTTGCCGATAAAACTGCAACAGAAGTATTGGAGTGAGTTTTGGAAGTTTGAAACTGAGATGATATGTTGAGGGAATTCCCCCGTTTCCCATTCTTTCTCAAGTATTTGGACTCTGAAGTTTGTTCGGTATTGATGAAATTTTAATGTACTTTAATTTTATTCGGGTGCTATAAAATTTTGGCTACGATTGAGTTACCCTGAAGTTATGGTTTGTTTAAGATGTGATATTGTTAGGTTTATTGGCATTTTCCGGGGTATGTCAAGCCCTTCGGAGTCTGTAATTCGGTTATTGGGGTTTGGGAATTAGAGTGCTTAGGAGTTGAGTCTAGATGCTCCATTCGAGAATTTCAAGCTTCATGATCAAGCCATGGCCAAGTCAAGTGCTTCGAAGCCTAATCCAATGAGGTACATCCGTGCATATTATTTGTGCATTTAGGCCATTCAAAATAATATGTCTTAATGTGCATTAGGTTGGCTTATTAATGCTTAATTCGGATCTTACATTTCAAATGAGTTAGGCATTAGGATTTAGCTTTGAGCTTATTGCGTCTACACGCGTCTAGCTTTGACTGTTGAGATTGTGCCAAGTGTCTAAATCCTGACGGTGCGTCTACGCGCGTCTACACGGGTCTGGCAGACTCTTTAAGTGGCCACATGTCTTGTTTTGAGTGGCTATCTTCTTGTACACGAAAATGTGAGCTATAAAAGGCATTTTTCACTCATTTTCACACACCCACTTGAGAGAAAATCAGCCCTTTTTAGAGAGAGAAAGTCTCATCTTTTCTTCATCCTTCTCTCTTTTGTGAACTTGATGTTCTTGATGATTTGAGCTTGCTCTTCTCATCTTTCTTCAATCTAGAGTCTTCCTCTCCATGGATCTACTCTAGGTTGATTTTAGTTTTCAAAAACTTTCATAAAAATCCAATTTTTTTCATACATCATGTTGTGTTGCCTTGTTTCTACGTGAGCCGGTTGGACCGGTGCCGAGTTAACTCGGAGATCAAGACGGGTGTGCTTGTGGAGTCCATGAAATCAAAGAGGAGTACGGGGTACTACATCAAGAATTGGAGCTAGGTGTCACAAGGGGCTTGTTGGGTAATTCCTAGTCTTGTTAATTCTTATAAACCTTTTGATTTATGGAATGCATGAGTAGGACTAGGCCGTGGTTTTATGCTTAGGGTGTTTAGACCCTAAGTAGTTTCCACGTATATCGTGTGTTTTGTCTCATTAGTTTAATTACTCTATATTGAACTTGTTGAGTTGTTTGATTTGCCATGGTGAATTATTAAATTGGTTGAAATCGAAGCGGTTTATTTTTAAAGTGGTCGTCCTATTCACCCCCCTCTAGGACTTGTAGTGCTTTGCATAATTTCAGATATGTACTGTTCTTTGATAAGAAGAAGAAACAAGAAAAGAACCTTGCATTGTGTTCCACCTTAAATTGCCAAAAAGATGCTATTGGCCCAACTTGGAAGATATATGGAATGAACAAGAGGGAAAGGTGTAGTTTTGCAATCTACATGAGCTAGTACGACTTGTATTTCAAGCCCGGTACAAGATATTGATTTCACTGCAATTAAAACACACTCGGCCTTTCTAGAACCGTAGGTCTCTGGTTTGGAGTTTACTACTCTGTTGGAAATTTCGGAACCTATTACTTCCTTTGTTAGCCCAAAAGGTTTCAGATTTTGATGATAACAAACACACCTTTGTTTTAATTAAATTAGTCAATTGAGTTTTATTGGAATAATATACTTTTATTAGGCTAATTTAGTTATTAATTGATTTTGAAAGGATATAAGAGTAATTCACTCAAAGTCCAAGGGTGTATGAGCAATTTTCTTAAGAGGACAAGATACATCTGGGGTTTTGGTCTAAAAGCACGACTGATGAGTTCCTCCGAAGACACCGCTGATCAATTTCTTCGATTCATGGAATCAAGCTTTGAAGAAAAAAAGGAAAGAAGATTTGCTGGGTAAAATTGATGATGTAATTGCAAGGTACATCTCGTCAAATCCTATCTCCAATAGTCAAGTACTCAAGTGTATGGAAAGAATCAAGATTGAGGACCAATCTTGTTTCAAAATTCAAACGGCTGGAAAATCCCGCAAGGAAATTTGTTGGCTGGGTGAAGATTTTCAATTGCTAAAGATGGAATTGGCCAACAAGGAAAGATTTAGGAGCTGATTGTTTGTGCAACGGCTAAATTGGGTGATCAACGTTAAATAGAGGAGCAAGAGGAACTCAGGGATATACAACATTCTGGAAGAAAACTAGTGAGCTTTGCTTTGCAATTTTTCATTCAACTCAGTTCTTCATCTTGATTTCATACACTAGATTGAGTGAGAGTTATTAAGCCTGATCGTAAAAAGGGAGAATTCACCCTTATTCCCAGAATTTTTCTTAACCCTTTTTGTGAGTGATTTTTAGATAGAAAAATCATTTGGGTTAGGTTTTACTAGCGCCAGATTCATAGCTAGTTGGGAGTCGATTCGGAGTAATCGCTCGATTGTAAAGGTTTTCTAGCACCTGCAAAGCTAGAAGGTTGTAAAACTGTTGGAGATAGTGCAGCAATTCCTGAGTAGGATACTCGGGGAGTGGAGTAGGCCGTGAAGTTGCGGACCGAACCACTATAAAACCCTCGTGTTTGATTTCTCTCTCCCTTACTCTTTTACTTTCTGCTTTGCATTTCCGTACTTCATAAATTGGTTGATATATCTCTGAACTTGGGGTAGAATTGCTTGCATAATTAGTTGATTAATACCACATATTGAAGTACTAGAATTTTGTTAATTAGTTACTCGCATCTGCTGGTTTTCTGTTTTGAGTTTGCTGCATCTGTCCAGTTTTCTATATATTGGCTTGAATCTGTTTTTGCAGTAAGTTTCTTTTAATTCCGCGTTTCAGTGTAAAACCCAATTCACCCCCCCTCTTGGGTTATCGTTTAGACCTTCATCCTTGAATTGCTTCCATTTTTGTAGATGAATCAACATGGATTTCCACATTCTCTTTTTTAGATTCTGCCAAAACGACCCAAATTTCATCTATGGCTGCTTCTACCTCAGGTTTGTGTCCGACAGTGGTTGCTCCTGCATTTTGGCTATAAGATGATGAACTTGTTGACATCCAGCGAGCATGAAGCATTGAACATCACAATTCGAGTACATTATCGACTTGTATACGTATACTACGTGTTTACAAAGCTTCTGCCCATGGTGGCGTGTTACTACGAAAATTCTATTGCTTATTTATCAGAACAGCGTATATGCTTCAACTGCTCCGTCTTCAAGACTAAACCAAAAGGTAACCATGTGAAGCAAATTTCACTTTAGTTGAGGTTTCTTTTCTGGGTATCAATATTTCCTATCGAACGAAATTGCGGGCAAGTAATTTGTTCCCTCCAAAAGCCAGTAAATTGTTCCCCATTTCACTTTCGAAGTTGTATTCCAGCTAAAATTTCAAAGCAAGGAATTGTTTTCCTTCCCTTTTCTGTCTTGAACATTTTGTTTGTATATATATGAGTGGGAGCACTGGGAGGAGCAATATGTAGAGCACATTATATGTCATAGTGCTTTAAAGTCCTCACAGGCTAGTAGGCTACACTACAAGTAAGGCCTCACATTCTTGCAAGAGAATTGTTTTTCCTTGTGATTATTTTTTCGTTTGTTGACAATTGAGTTTGTACTTCGCAGCTTTAAATATACAGTTTACGTGTTAGTTTAGTTTCGGCTTTTTACATTCTGTGGACAGTGATAGCGCAAAGAGAAGGATGGAGATCATAACGATTGGAATTGCAAGCAAATTTTAAAAACACGTAGACTATGGAAGAATTTCTAAGTCTTAAAAAAAAAAAACAGCAACAAGCCCCGACCAGGCTTATTTTTAAAAGGTCTCACATGTGCGCCAAAAAAAAAAAGGGGGAAAATAAATCCTTTAAGCTTTCAAAATCACTTGGGGTTGGGTATACACCCCATGTATGCAAGTGATAAGAGAGAGTTGGAGTGTGTAGTTTTTTTTTTTTGGGTGTGAGACTGGGTACGTGGTTGACTTTCAGTGAGTTTACTATTTTGTCCTAACGGTGAATTCATGTTATGGTTAAAGCAGTTGCGCAAGTGATAAGAGAGAGTTGGAGTGTGTAGTTTTTTTTTTTTTGGGTGTGAGACTGGGTACGTGGTTGACTTTCAGTGAGTTTACTATTTTGTCCTAACGGTGAATTCATGTTATGGTTAAAGCAGTTGCGAAATTTTGTGACACCCGTTTTTAATAAGCATGTGCTTGGGTTCATTTATGTGTTTAACTTGTTAATTAAGGAGAAAAAAAAGACCAAAAAAATAAAAAAATAAAACAAAAGAAAAAAGAAGGAAAGAGGTGGGACATGGAAAAGGCTGCATGTGGAAGGCCGGGGGATAATCCCTCTTTGTTTCTCATTTAATTGTGGTGGAAAATTGTTGTGGATAATCTGAGCACCAAGTCTACCACCAAGTCTATCAAGTCTACCACCAATTAAGTCTACCAAGTCAATAGGAGAAGATTTTTAATCCCCTCACCTTTGCTTTCACCTGAGAGAGAGAGAGAGAGAGAGAGAGAGAGAGAGAGAGAGAAGAAGAAGAAGAAGAAGAAGAAGAAGAGGAGGAGGAGGAGGAGGAGAGAGAATCAAAGGAGGGAAACAATTCGGTGGGAACTAATCTAAGGTGAAATCTATTGCTTCCAATTCATACACATGATTTATGCATCATTTAGACAACCCAATATGTAGTACCACAATTGGAAAAATTCGTTTTTATGTGAATCAAGAAGTTCTTCCAGAGAAAAACTTGAGTCTGCCATGTTTTTGAAGAATTTTTCCGACATAGTTTCTGAGCTCTGAATTTTATGATATTTTTACTGAAGACTATATGTGTCCTAGAGTTGGTGTTGAAGTTTCATAAATTTTCTCAAATTACAGAAAATACTAAAAATATTTTACCAAGCTGTGGTCGGATGAAACTGGATGCAGGCAGCACTGCCGTACTTCACGGAAACGGCCATATCCTAGCCTAGAAAACTCAAAATTTCATTCCTCTTGTTTTGTTAGAAAGTAGACTTGTAGAGATTTCAGATTATGTAAGCCATGGTTTCTAATTATTTCTGAGGTATAGCAGTTTTCAGCTTGAAGTTGGTGAAAAATCTATTTTTGTGAATTTTCAGCAAGCTCTGGGTCTGTTTGGTGGCTGTTTAAAGATGGTTACCGGGCTCAGAAAATTATGAAATTTTAATATGATGATTATGTACATGTATAGAGTCTGGGGTAAAAATTCAGTGGGAAACGGATGAATTCTGAAAATTAGTGGAGCGTAGCACTGTTGGGTTGCAGAATGCATTTGCATGCATTTCATTTGCATTTGGGCATAGACTTTGGTCATGAGCCTTATGGGTGATGCATAATTGACATTATAGGCAGTGATATCGTGAGGATGGTCATGGTTACGTCTCCGGGGTGTGGAGGATAAGTCGATAGCGGAGTTTGTCCTTTTGTGAAAGGTGAGAATGTACAGCTTCTATAATAAATTGAAATGTTGTGTTTACTCTTCTTATGTTTTTGATTATATTTTTGGCAATATTCTTGTTTGGATGGATCAAATAATTTTTAGTGGGTGGAAAAAGAATTTTTATGCCTCTTGTATCAATGTTTTAGTTTGCAAGCTTGGTTGTTGCTTGCATTCGTGGGCTGTGAAATTTGTGGGCTGTGCAAACTTGGTTCTTGCTTGTCTTTGTGAGTTGGCAAACATGTGGACGTTTGCCATTTTAACATGTGCATGTTTGTTGCTGTTATTAGGTATAAATACTTGTTAATTGTATAGTAATTAGTAATTATAGTTAACGTATCTTATGATATGCAATATGTATGCCGATATGATTTATAAAATCAGAAAAACGATACGCGATATGTATTCCGATTTGAAAACCTTGGAATTGAGAAAGTTGTGTTTCATGCAAATGTACGTAGTATCTTCTAATCAACTTCACATCCAAACTTAAATCACCTCAATCGCAAATTGGATGAGAGATCATACGGTCAAACTAGTAAAAGGCTGCACTGAGTTGACTCCTAATTTGGGATTAATGGAAGTCTTGAGTTTTCCCCATGAATTGGATTGATTTGGATTTCCTTCAAAGGCCCCAAGTATCCAAGAACTCTCATGTCGTTAAGCCTCCAATCTTCGTACCATCCAAAGGCCTTCTGTAACCCGTTTCCGTCCCATTTTGTTTGTCTATTATTTCTTCATATCTCTTTTATTTCAAATTACTTATATCTTTCAATCTATAATATTTTCATGATTCTGAAAACTGTGTTATAGAACAAATTAAAATCTAACAAATAAGCTCCATATTGCATATTTTTTAATATCCACACTGAAATATATAGGCAATAGACACAAAAAAGGGGGAAAAAAATTGACAAATTACAAATTGGGACAGCGGTAGTATATTTGATGAATCAAATAATTTAAACCCTTGCGGTTTCGTGTCCAGACCCTTCACTTTAACAGGTACGCTCTAGACCAAAGTGTGCAAAAATGCATACCCTTTTTAATGGACTTTTAAATACCATTTGGGAGAAGATTTTAGCTTTTTCCATCTTGAAGATCTTAAGCTTGCAAAACTATTTATGTAATTAGATGATAGAGTAAGTTGAACGTTTACCTTGTTTGTGTATCTCTCTTTTCTCTCATAACTTTTTTCGACCTATATGTTGAAGACAAGAGTGTGATGGATCCAATTCCAGCATGAGTGAGGAGACTTAGAGATGTGTGGGATCTACGTACAAAAACTGGTTCCCTGCAATCTTATTTTAATTACAGATTATTCTTTCCCTATTTGGGAATCGTATAAGGTACATATCATCACTATGGATTAGTATCCTGGTTTGGTCAGCTTATTTAATGGTTGACTGGGTAGCAACCGTTGCCAAATAGGAAAGCCACATAGCGTGCGTGCTCCCTCCATCGGAAAATTTGGATACCCCAAAGAGTTCAACCTTTAGGCCATATCTGACTTTATATACCCACCAAAGGTTCCTTCACAAGATGCCCACTTTGAGAGACAATATCTCATTTTTTTCCCTAAATTGAATTTGTTCATTCTTTTACCGGATAAATCCTCTTATTCAGGACTATTTAGGGGAACAAGTGGTTCGGCACTTGTTCCCCTTAAGCAAGGTCTCGAGTTCGAGTCTTGTGAATGGAGGAAACTTGCGCTGGGAGAGCTTTACCCCTTTGTGGGCCGACCCGGCTCGCACCGGATTTAGTCGGGGTCCAGTGGGCTTCCGGATACCGGTGGTTTAGACCAAAAAAAAAAAATTCACTTGGTCCCACTCATTCGGTGCGGGGTGCCACTGTAATTTAGAGTCAAAAATCACGAAATACTACTCTTTGGTCAAATTTCATTTTTCAACACGCCTACACATGAATGAAATTGGCATAAACTGACAAGGAAGACAACGCAGACCCAAAGAGAGATTGCATTGACTAATTCTTTTTTTGAAAGAAGAGAACTTTATTAATCTTCGAAAGAACAAAGATTAAAAGGGAAGTAGCAACAAACGGCATCCCAACTTGGGGAACAACCTCCCACAAGAAGATCATGGCCGCTACAGACCCAGGAATAGTGGATGGCAAGAAGCCAACCATAAAGCAAGCATAAAACCTCAGCTAATACAAAGCTCAAAATACATCCAGAAAACAAGAAATTCACAGAGATTGCAAGATACTATTTAGCCTGAAGAGAAAGTCCTCAATAGAGAAGTTGTTACCACCCATCTTGGCTTTCACCCATAACGCCACTCTGACTTTGATGAGATCTGTGATATTGTCCCATTGAGGAGTTGTGCTTTCAAAAACTAATGCGTTCCTGGCATTCCAAATTGTCCACAGAATAGTAAATGGAATCACCTCCCAAATAAGCTTTTTATCCTTGTTCAATTTATTGCATTTCCACCAAAGGAGAAGGTTGACCACCGTGTTTGGAGAGACCCATTGAACACCCCACCAAGCTAGAATGCTTGACCACACTTGCCAAACTGGATTGCACAACAAGAGAAGATGGTCTGGAGATTCAATATGAAGATGGCAGAATTTGCATTGAGCTTCTTCCATATTTGTGATTGCATTGACTAATTCCCCCATAGTATAGGTAGATTTTGGCATTGAACCTTCCTTTGTGAAAACGTATTGGATTTACTGAAGGACTAGTGAACATAATGTTTTGAACTATTTTGTCGTTTTTGTAAACCAAGACAACGGATCTCACACAGAACTTCTCCTAACACAGTTTTTGTTGACAATTTGGTCTCACATTCTTGCAAGAGTATTATTTTTCCTTACAATTGTTTTTGTTGACAATTTAGTTTGCACTTCCTAGATTTAAAATATCCAATTTACATGTTAGTTTCGTTTCTGCTTGTTTTAATTTTTTTTTGGAGAGTGATAAGAAGGAGGGATAAAACTAGAACCTCGATCCTAGCATGTGAGAGGTTATACCTCTTGCCTTTGTGTAAAAAGTTTGAGAAAAGCTAGCCTTGCGTTTCGATGAAAACGATATTAGACAATCAGTCACCACAAATAATCAGCCGAGGGGTTTAATTAAAGTAATGAATGACAGTATCTGATTGAGTTACGATGACAACGTATAAACATATTTGGATGGACTCGAAAGACAATACATACATACAAACATACATATGTATGTATATATATACTAGGTGGGGGACTACGTGCTACGCACGTACGCTATAACCCGTGAATGTCAACCCGTTAACTACAATGCGTTACGTTAAGTATTCTATTAGAAGTTTATTACTATTGCTGTGGGAAAGAGGCGCAAAGATAAGAACGTGAGGAAAACTAATAGGTACAAGCATTGTAAATAGTATTCTTCAATGCTTATTGGTTTAGATAACCTAATGTAGGTCGGAAGTCAAATGTTCCATGTTGGTAGACAGACCAGCAACTCTTGTACAGGAAAACAAGTGCAAATGAGGGAGATGCAAAAGTTTAACTCCAGAAGTCTGGACATGCAATTTAACTTAGCTCCTCACCTTTTGCCTAGGAACTGCCCCATTTCCCCCCTCAACTTTGAAGTAAAAAAACAGAGCCTTGCATGAAGATTCACCAATTTTTTATCATATGCCGGCTGTAAGCTCCATAGGCTGAGCTCCTTTTTCGGTTGGCAATTCCATGACACAATATCGAGTTGTACTATTTATTTTCAATATTCTAGATGCGTCTGTTTAGGATGTGGAAGGAATCATGTTGTCTTTGTACTGGTGCTCAAGCACATTTTTCTCTCGTGTCAAGCACATTGGCTATTGGCAAAGTTCTAGCATAGTGCTCAAGCACTTTCATGCCTCGGTCCAGCAAGTAGGCTGTTAGGAAAGTGCTCGAGCAACTTCAATGTGCTCAAGCAAGCGGCAAAACAGGTTATAAAAGGGCAGCAGCTAGGGTTTAAGCATTACATCTTGTGCAGCCGATTTTTTACGTTAAAAGAACAAGGAGAGAGAGAGAGAGGGTTGCAGCTTTGCATCATTGTGGTATGGCTTGGAGTTCTTGCATGAAGTTTTGAGCAACCAAATCAAATACTCCAAGATCTTATTCAACCTTTGATTCAATCGTTCTTCCGGTGGATTTCTGGAAGTATCTCGGAAGGCTTGAAGATTCAAGGCTTGCGGCAATCAAACACTTGGTGCGATGAACGTGGATTCGGCAATCGGGTCTTGGGTCAATTGAGAGGAGTTTCAATTGTAAGTATAGGTCGATTGTAATCGCACAATGGTATTTTTAGTGTTTTGATTCCTTCCCGTGGTTTTTACCCTATTCGGGGTTTTCCACGTATATCGCGCGTTCATCGTTTCTTCGTTTATTTTTAATTCCTATTATTGCTTGATTATTCGACTGCTAGCAAAATAGGATTTTTCACCGGCCAATCTTAGGAAACTTGCTACAAGTTTGCACCAACGATAATCATATTAGAAATCATTTTCAGCTTACAAGCAATTATGATTTTATGAGATGGCTTAGCACTGCACTTCAGCCTATATATAACTATTTTGATCGGGACCACTTAGTCTTTAAAAAAGGAAGCAGCAAAATTAGAGCCTCAAACCCAGGGCTAGATAATCTAAGGGTCTCCTGAGGTTGAAAGTTATATTAACTGGGGTTCTTTGCTTCAAGAGGAGAATTGTTATCTGATTAAGCTGGAACTTTGGGGTGTTACATCCTACATATAAGCCATGGGTGAAGTCAATCCAACATCGTTTGAGTCAGAATTAAAAAGGGAGCTCAGACCAAGAATTCAAGGAAAAGCTTGCCTCATTGAGTTTGGGAGATACGTATCTTGTGGACACTGGGCTGCTCCTTGTAGGAGTGCCTTACTTTTGTAGCTGAGATTGAAAATGGCAAGATGTTTGGCTGTAGATTGCTGAGTTGTCGCACATTAAATATTTTTTTTTAGTATAGAAGGCCATAGCTATTGATGAGTTGTAACAATGTTGCGGCCACACCTGCAGTTTGATAGGTTCAATTTAGAAAATCCATGCAGGATTAGTGATTAATTGCATGTAGAATATAAGGGATGGGAAAAGACGACTAATCGACACTTTGATAAGAACACAGAATTCAGCAGAGAAGCCAACTGTTGCCGAGCCTTGGTCAAAATTTGCCAACAGAGAAGCTTTCATAGTCCTAACATCCATCAAGATCCCAAAGTACTTAATACTACAACTTAACAAACCGATAAGCTTATAGCTGATTGCTTGACATAGATAGGAAATAGTGGTTGGAAGATGATTTGCATAGTCTCATCCACCCAAAAAACTTCATTCTCTTGCTCCTAGACAATTTTCTTGGAGATGCTGTCTCTGTCCACGTTGTCGGATGTATCTTGCATCGCTGCACTTTCATCCGACATTTCTTTCTAGTTGTTTGTTGGCGACGATGTTCCTGCATAGCTACTTAATTTTGCCTTCTTTGTTGGTGTCGTAGGAGGACGCAGCAGTGGATTGTGAGGTGCATCTATGATTGACTCAGTGGTGTCGTGGAAGAATGAAGTTATGTTGAATTTGCACTATATTTCATACCGTAATGAGTTGAACCCGAGGTCCATATAAAACACCAAACTTGAGTGCAGTTGTCTGGCCTTGCAGATTCGAAGGTAAACAGGCCGTATGAACGCCACCTAGTTAGAAATAAAACATAGCCATGACAAACAAAGCATATGTTAGGGCATACTACATAAGAGCTGCAATATAAGGCGATTCTAAGTAAAGATGCACTAACATGCTTCAAGAGTTAGATTCTATCAATTTTAACCATGCCATTTGGGAAACTTGACCTAAATACAAGAATTCATTTTCTTCGAGTCATCTCCCGTAGGGAAAAGCCCTTACTTATATTCTAATAACTATAGAGGGCAGTTCTGAAATCAGAGCCGACAATCTCACTGCTATCAAATAAATAAGAACTTGCATAGCTCAATAAGATAGCAGCGAAGCACATCCAAAAAAACGCGCAACAATACCTACCACGATGGAGTGCTAAAAAATATCCATCTCTTAAAACGATCTAAGATTAAGTCCCTACCTAAAACAATTTTTATACCTGTTTTCTTTTTCGAAACCTAGGCTAGAAGTTGTTTAAGGGGGGATAGTGGGAGAAGATGGGTCAGGTAGACCATGTTTCAACAAGTTGACCTGCACAAATGCAAAAACACCATACAGATGTTCAAAGTACCACTCCTAAACGAGAAGAATATAGGGGAATTCCAATTTAATAAGATGACAAAGGAATTCTCAAGAAAGGAATCTTGGCTTCCAACCTAATGTTTCGGACAAGTACTGGCATTTTGTTGTAAAAGTGCGTACAAAATAGGAGATGATCATCTAAGAAGCACGGCCACTTCTAAAATTAGGCATGTAGCAGACACTCTAGACCAGTAGGAAATATGTGCAAACATGTCCTGTTATTTGGTCTAAAACTCTCGAGGATTCAACATAAATAAATGATCTTCTACCGTTAAGAAATAGGTCAATTCAATTAGCACATGCAGGCATGTCTTGCTATATTCACTAAATTATTCTGCTTTTTTAGGTAAATGAATCGGATGGCTGATAACTTATCAGACGTTACTATAGTAAAAACCCCGTTGCGCTTTTACAGAAATAAATTGGACCTAAATGGGATTGACATGAAAAGTCTTTTCTCGAAACCTCAAAATAATAGTGTTACATGCCTTACACGCCTGAAGACCATGAATGAGAGGAAAGGAGAAAAACTTGCACTTGATGAAAGAGAAATACAATTTAACTACAAAATGCAAACACACCACGCAGAAGCTCAAGAACAAACTCGTTACGTTGGCAGGGATCTTTGTGTCTTCTAAAATATGGGATCCAATCTTAGGCTCAGCAACTCCTAAACTGAACTTAGGCTTCTTTCCCTCAACTTTTGGTAGGGTTAGCTACAAAAAGTTCCTCTACTCACCAGTCATATGACCGAGCCCTGCCACCCAGAACAAAAGCTTAAGAAACAAAGCACACGTAGGAATGCTAATCGTTATGCAAAATTTCTAACAAATTTATTAGAGACAAACAAAAGCAAGCAAGCCAACAGAATAACAGATGAAACATAGGAATGCACTCAAAAGACTGACGCAAAATCTGCCATGTTAATTAAAGCAATGGATACCTCTTCCATTTTTGGACAAAACCCTAACGACAATATCCAGGACACTGAGAGCCAGAATTTGGCCATATATATACGGTTTCATTATCTAAAATGTGGCACTTACCAAAAATCATCCTTCAAATGGTTTGATGCATTTGTTTTGCAACACCAAAAATAATTCCCATGTTTTTACCCCCCTGCTACACCTTGGCAACATATAAAACTACAACGCTCACTTGCACCCATGCCATCTTAGAGACCAACCTGAATCCAATAAACTCCGGTACAGAAAGGCTAGTGGACACAAGATGGCCTTTTTAGTTGGAGACAAAGCTTGAACAACGTCTATGAGACACTCAATTCAGCTAAGAATCAAAGAAAAGAAAGCTTAACAGCTTAAATTATGCTCTCCGCCATAGTTTTAAAGGGATATTTGTGTGGGATTCAATTTGGACTCTATGTCCTGGTAATATTTGTGTAAAACGATGTTGGATCTTGCCATATTGAACACAATTTCATCTAGTTTTCAAGGCCAGCATTGTAACATTTACAGTGAGAAAAATATGATCTGGCAAACAAAAAAACAATAGACACCACTAACTTCACAAAAAAGAAGAAAATGGGTTTTAACTGGATCAACATATACCTTCTTTTTCCTACAGGAATTTTGATTCCCCATGACTTTTCATCCACATCCTCTTTGAGCAAATATCCTCTCTCTATATTGCTGTTGTTAGAGAAGAACTTTACACAATCTTCTGCATGCTATTTGTCCGTGCACATACCACATTGCTTGCTCCTCTCAGTTCCAAATCCACCATTTTATCCTATCCGTTCAAAACCAAATTAACAACTTAACGAAATCTAGGCCAAAAGGGCCACAAATTTAAAAGAAGACACATGTTCATTTCATAATGCCAACATAATCTAGGTCTAGATTACAGTAAATGCTAAGCACCAGACTCCAGAATATTTTCCAAGACAACCTCATGGTGCTTTGTACAGCAACAAACAACTATAAACTAAATAAATTTGCTTAATTATCTCAAAAAAGGGGCCAAAAAAAAATGTTTGAGGATGGGGCATTGCGGCCACTCCATAGGCTTTGGAAACGAGAAAGTCTCTGCTCATTGTAGTTGTGAGCAATAAATGGTCCTAGCTGATCTTCATGCAAGGGTTGGCATTGTGTCTGAATTCGCACTTCTTAAAGAGCGGAGCATAAGTGAACCAACGACATCAGTGGAATCTTGAAACTAATCCAATTAAAAGCAGGTGCTGCAAAAGTACAATACTCCCTTTTCCCTATATTTTCTGTCCATCTTCAAAAGTAGTTCTTTTATTGATGTAGAAGAAAAACGATTGACCAGTGTAGAATTAGCAAAACAAACCAAACCAAACCTTATGTCCCAATAGATCAGTGTAGAATTATTTAACAACAATCACTGTGTTCACTTCACATTTCTAAAAAAAAATTCAAAAAGATTCTTTCCCCATCTCTCATCTCTCCAATCATTAATCACAATTCTCTCTCTACTCATATCACTTTCTTCAATCATTGTTCTCATTTCTCTCTCTATCTCTCTCCAATTATTACGCCTCTCTCTAATTATTACTTTTTCCAAAAACTCATCCAAACACTATCTCAAAAATATTTCTCAAAATATTCTTCTCAAAACTATCAACCAAACACAGTGAATAATATCTACTTTATTTCTAGTGAAATCAGGTTATGTCGATATGCACATATTCGAATCCTGTATTACCTTTGACTCCAGTTGCGACTCATCATTTCCCTATAATGAGAATTAGTCCAATGACATGAGAATTAGTCCAATGACTAAACATGGTGAGGGCACCACATTCGGCAGTTGAGTACAGCCTATAACTGCAAGATACATGTAAGATCCTTCAATAGTCACTGCTAGTTTATGTAAGTCAGTTTCTCAAACAGCAGAGGAGATATAATCAAGAAGAGAGATTATTTTGTACACTCCGGGAGCCAAAGGAAAATTTCAAATACAAGCTGAACCACCATAAAATAAACACGAGCAAACAAATCTGAGTGGTATTCTGTGCACTTTGAAGCCAAAGGAAATTTTCAAAAAGAAGCTGAACAACCATAGAATAAAAACGACCAAACGAAATCTCAGTCCACCCCTATATTTAGAACTCATATATACACCAAAGGAATTCATTCAAACATTTCAAAAAAAAAAAAACAAAAAACAAAAAAACAAACATGTTCTCATTTGTTCTGATGTTGCTTATTCCATCAGTCACCTCCTCTCTTTCCCAATTTCCTTACTTACGAGATTGATTATATCCCACTAGTTGTTTCTCCTCAGTTTAATAGCTATGTTCTTCTTAAGAATAAAAAATGTTATCTTTTATTTTTCAACACTAACTTTCTATTTATTCCCTCCACGTAACAGATGGTATATATGTAATGACTGAGAAACACTTATTTTCTTTGTTGTGTTCTTTGTGTATTCCAATAACATAACACTTGTTCTTTGTTGTTCTTTCCTAAACACATAAATTTAAAGCCTTGTCACCTTCTTTTCAATAAGAAAAGGTTGGGGGAGTCGAATATTGGGTCAGACAAATCAGATCAAGCAATCTGACCTACTTCTCATCTTATAGAAGGCCTAGATTCTGCTATACTCTAGCAAAGTTTTGCACGCAAACCTTCTGGTTATCTCCACGATGGTGAATCATCTTATGCTAAGCAATGCTTGTGTCTGATAATCCCCTGCATAACATGTCACAGTGCTGCATTTGCATCAAGGTTTTGTGCAAGTATTTTGCGAAGGGAAAATAAATGAAAGGTACTTTATTCCATAATTTGAATTGCGTCTCCCCTGCCTTTTTTTCCACCTTAGTAGAACCCTTTATATATCTGAGAAAGAAACGTGGTTGCTAGAGATGCTTGCGAGAATGCACAAGATATAGTCGGCTAGTCACTCTTTTCAATGCACACAAAGAACCTGGCAATCTTCTTATAACGGATATAGCAGGTGTGGCATTTCCTAGAGCTTAGTTGATATCTCTTGTACCAAAAACAATTGGGGAAAACCATAATTTTCTTTCATTCTTGGAAAGAACAAAAAACAGTGAAAAGGAAATAAAATAGAGGGTTTCTTGACTCCAGCGTAAACGGTGAAAAGGAAACAATGTTGTCACTTTATGCAAATTTTTTTCCTCCCCCAATCCTCTTGTAGGGGCACTCTTATGTGTGATGGCCTGATGGGGGACTTGAGGTCCAATTTTATGAGGTCTCCAGACTCCAGCATAATTATTAGTTTATTGACTTCAGCGTAAGAACCCACGCAAGCACTATATAAGAGCATAATTCTTAACTCCAGCATAATTATTTGACTCCAGCATAAGAACCCACACAAGCACTACATAAGAGCATCACTAACCAAGCACCTATATGTCCATTTTAGAAAACCAAACTATTGTGTCGCTATCCTTGGTCTCCAAAATAGCATCGCAAATTTCATAGTCCAAATATGAATGCTCCTTCAAAACCATTTTGGAAAAACAAACTACTTTATCGCTATCCTCGGTCTCCAAAATAGGATTCCAAATTTCAATAGTCCAAGACTCCAACTATAAATGCTTTTTCAAAAAAAAAAAAAAAGAATTATCTCCTTTATTCATGATATTCATTTTTCAGACCAAAACACAAAAATACAGAACATGGCATCTAAGTGCTTCTCTTGTTTCCAAGCAAAGGAGGGTAAAGCTATAACCATCTCCTAGGACTTTTGTCCATATTTTTTTTTGCCTTCGATAAGACGAAAGATTGGTTACAACACATTCATGCTAAACGTATTAAATCACTTACTATATTTCAATCCTAATTTCTGAGAGAACTAAATCTGTAGTTGTAGTTGCCAAATTATCCACAGGAACACAGTTGAATCTAACATATAGTAATTGTTCATGGCTGGTGAGTCCCGTATGCAAAATAGTGGCTGCAACAATCACAAAAATTACCTTCCCAGCACATTCTCTCCACGAAAGAACCTCCGACACAATATCAGTCAGAGAGCCAACTGTTGGTTTGAGTCTTGAATGCAATAGAGATGACTGGAAAGAGAAGTTCATGTCAATAGATGTACGAGTCTATGACTCTCAAACAGGTCTTAATAAAATTACTAAAATAATCGACAACTCTTTATTGTTCATTCATAAATGGCTCGTATCTGTCAAGTCTATGGTGAACTCTCATTTCTGGCTGTAACTAATTGTTATTCTAGATCTTTAAGTTCAATTTCTTGAGGCGACGTGCAACTTAATTGCCTCCATACCATCTTTACTCCAATTGCAAGCTTTCAATGAATATATAGAAGTTTTCATGTATTTGATGAAATTATTCCCTTTGTAGTGATCTAGAGATTTGAGGCAAACAAGCTAAGATCTAATGGTAAAGATGGAGCTTCTTAAGTGCAAACTTGAAGAACTTGAACGCCTTGGTAAGCAATGTTGACTCTCTGGTGCTTTCAACTTTACAAATGTTGACGCTAAAAAATGTCACTCTTAATATTGGTAATCACAGATGAACTGAAAAATGTCGGGGTTAGAGCATTTTTATTTTGGAACTGATCTTTCAGCTTTTGTGCAATGACCAAATTTTGGGTTTCCAGTGATGGTGCTCTTTTCAATCTATTGTCATTTTTTTCGCTGCAAAATTTTTTTTTTTTTTTTGGGAGTTCAAGTGTTTGCAGTCAATCTAAGAGGAAGTAAAATGCGAAGTCAGCGTTTCCTTACCATTTTGATGGCTGGTGAAACAAAGATTGTGGAAGCGGGGACATCCGAAGTCTGCATTTTCTTACCATGGACATTCTGGTCCCATGGCGGAGTTAGTCGATTCTGCTCTCAAATCAACACTCCGAAAATCTTGAGATTCCAATCTTGGAGAGAGAGAGAAGCATCCCTAATGGTGAGAATAAATGTGAGCGAGAAAAATTTTTACAAAAGAACCCACACAAAAATAGATCGGACGAGAAGCAAGAAAGTGCTTACCTTTGCATAACAGAAATTGAAAGCCTACAAACTTGTCACACGAAAAAGGAAAACAAAACTCTATTAAACGTAAAGTTGTAAAAGCATAACATGCTAAAGAGAGCAACAAAAATACAACTGAACGTAATAACCAACACAAAAAACTCTAGGGATCAAATAATAGAAAAACAGTACTGGATAATTTTTCCAAAACATGACCACCAAAACACTCTTACATAAGTATAACACTATAACTCCATTAAGCATTCAGAGGGCAGAGCTGTGTTCGTCCATGATGAACAACAATATAAGAACCGGGCTACATATCAACAAGTGTACAAAAATTAGATGTTACGCCCTAGCATTTTTATTTACTTATTTATGTGTCATTTATATTTGGGTGCTTCGGTCGGGTCTTAATTAGTGATTTTGTGTGCGCTGCGGGTTTTGTTTAATAATTATAGATTGAAGCAGATAAATAAATCTATTTATTAGGTGTTCCCATAATATTAGTTAGTCAGTTACCTATAAGTTAGGATGTACGTGAATGGTGGGATGGTTTAAAAGAGTTATACTTGATAGACACAAGTTCATTAGGGTTCACATTTGAAATTAAAAGGCCTCAAGCGAGAGAGAGATAACTAGATGAGGTTTTCGAAGTACGCACACGGCACACCTATTCTCGATCACTTTTGCTGGTAAGTGTTCATATTATTCATTGTTTCAATTACTTTGCTATACCTCCATTGGTCAAAGAGAAACAGATCTTGAGATTTACATTATTTTGGTGTATTTGGTTGCCTTGGGAATCAGTGTTGCGGTGCAGGTTGATGAGAGAGAGAGAAAGAGAAGGGTTATGCGTGGCACTGGTGGTGGTGTTGAGTGCCACGAAAAAAATAAAAATAAATTGATGGCAACGCATTGTCTGGTTTTGGGTGTGAAGTTTAGGTACCTTCATGTTTAACTTGTAGATCTGTTAGGCTATTAGAAATTTTGGAGAAAAAGGCTGGTGGTGGAAGGTCCATACTCCATAGGGTAAACAAGTGGCCTTATGGCCATGTGGTGTTTTTCTTGAAGTCCACGTTGATGTCAATTTGTGTTTCTTGGGAAATAAATGGGAATTGAAGTATGCACCTAGTATATTTTAGGTTCTGATGGCTTGTCCTAACAGACATTAGGCTGGGTTTTTTGGGGGTTTGATAGCATATAGCTTTTTGACCTATACAGTTTATGTTCGGAATAGTTAATTAGTCATTCCGTTTGTTCTAATTTATATTTCAGGTTAGTCTCTTTTTGACGTGTTGGAGTTGCATTACTTTTGGATTCAGGTGAGTGGTTAAGTGTGTTACATACTTTCCAAACTTCCCTGTGTCCTCTAAATTGTTCTTTAAAAACAAAATAGAATTGTTAATTGGAAAAAACGAATTATTTTTTATTTGGTTCTTTAAATTTGCACGCGATAAAAAATGTTCTTTTTGGTGAGAACTTTATGGATATTATTGGGAACTTTTATTATTGGAAGTCCAGGGAAATTATTCCTTTGAATAGGTGACCCTGGCCATTAGGGAAGAGACCCGGGTTAGGCCGGTGACCCTTTTGCTCAACGGCTGTCTTTTCGCCGGATCGACTTAGGGAAGAGTACCACGGTTTGCCAACACCTGGTGACTCTAAGTTCGATATTGGATCCAATTTTGAGATTATTATTTTGTTGGCCATGGTACTATTTGGTTGTGGTTCCCCATTGTTATTGGATATCATTTTGTGATCACCATTAAGGCTTATTATTGTTTTAATCTTACATCGTGTGTGCCAAATTATGATGATATGGTAATTTAATTTAATCCATGCTTTAAAACTTTATTTAATATACATGCTTGTCATTCACTGAGCTTGTCAGCTGACGGATTTAATCCAACACCATTTTCAGGAAAATAAAGCCGATAGGTGAGGACTCTGGCAGCGTCTCGGGGAGTTACTGTGTCGACCTCCGTAGGATATTGCATGCATCGTAACTTTATTATTTAATTTATTTAGCTTCCGCACATGGTTAAACCTTTTTGGTAAAGATTGGATTCATTTTATTATTGGTGATCGTTTTTATCATTTGGTTCATGGGATGGTGTGCCCCGTGCTTTGTTGAGACAATTTGGTTTCATTTTATTTAAAAATGAAGAATGGTCTCTTAGTATTCATTATTTATTTATTTCTTTATTATTATTTTAGGCTACGTGTTCCATAAATTGGCTTTGTGGTTCACGGCCGGTCATTTCCCGTTTTGGGGTGTGACAATTGTGGTATCAAAGCCTAAGTTTAAATTTAAAAAAAATAATAATTTTGCATTCATATTGCATCATGTCATTTAGTGGAGGTCCTAGTCCCCAGAGTCCAATAGGTGTGGGCAACCGCACTAGTCGGGCATCGTTTATGTCTTCTTCTTTTTTTATCTATTGTTTAGAAGAAAAGAGTTAGAAACTTATTAATGTCTTTCAATTTACAAATTTGATTCTGGATTTGGATATTGGATTGGATGGTTATGGAATACTTGCTCAGAACTCATTCTATGAGTGTTTTGGTTAGTAGTTTGGGTGTAGTGGGCTATTATTGAATTCGATATATTCACATTGGAGTTTGGGGAATTATTTTGATATGAAAGGATTGCTTAAGAGATTTTGGTTTAGTTATTGTTGTGGGTGGACCTAGTATACTTGTGTGAGCGAGCGTATGTGTTCTTAGATTTTCCTATTTGGAATATCCTTTAACTTTACAGATTATTGGTTCGCTCCAATGGTTCCTACTCTCTACGTTTTGATTAAGGGTTTAGGACTGTTTTGTTTGAAGATTAATATTCGTACTCAATCTGAGGAGATATTTTGAATTAGGAAAAGTTTGTTACAGGATGAGCAGTTGTAATTATTGATAGGATTCTCACCTCAGACAGAAAATTGGAGGGAGTTGTTTATGGTTGGAATGCGTAGGTTTCCTTGAGATAATATAAATTGGGTTTTGAGAACTTGGCAATATCTGATTAGGCGGTGCTTTTAGTAAGGTTAGTACCTAATACATGCATACAAAGGGCCATGGTTAGTGTACAGTGGATTAATTGTTACGGTGTGTTTTTGGCAATGTGGCGGTCAATTGAAGACATGGAGCATTCTGCTGGTGATTTTGAAGTTTAAATTCATTCACTATCTCGTGGTTGTGGAAATTTTCGGAAGTAGGAAAATTGGGTAGGGGTAACCTTATAAGATGAGGATTGTTACTGTGTTGTTGAACTGAATTTGGAGTATCACTTACTCGATTTAGACAAGTGGTTTTGGACCCCAAAAAAAAAAAAAAGAGAGAGAGAAAAAAACAAAAACAAAAACAAAAACAAAAGAAAAGAAATTGATAGGATTCTATGGTGTTTAATTTTGGGTTAGTGCATGGAGTTCGTCTTTAAGTTGCATGGTGAATTTTAGGGTTTCTTAGGCAAGGGTGCTATATGTTGCTATAAGAAGCAAGACTATGGGCTAGTTAGTTCATTTATTAGTTTTCATAACACTATTGAGTTTTGTTAATTCATAAAGGTTGTAGGTCTATATACAATGACCCTTAGACATTTCCGTTTGGAAGATTCAGAGGTTAATTTGGTTTAGAGTTTAGCTATATCATTGATACATGTCTTGAACTTTGGTTGAGTTGTTCACATTAGATTGCATATATTGAAGCATTTTGGTCTTGCCACTCTTGTTGGATATTTGGAATAGGCAATGAAATTTTAGGAGGCTTGTTTAATTGTCGCCTAAAATTTTAATCTGGAGTATTAATTTGTTTGGACTTCCGTGAAGACTGGTTTGAGAATAGTTCAATGAAACTATTTGGTCGGGATAGTAAGTAGTGTGGTTGATTAGTAAATCAGTCTATAGCAAGAGCTAATTTTTGGGTCATAGAACTTGTGATACTGTAATAGGTATTAATACGATGAGGAGTTGGATAGTAGAAATTTTGGTCTTCGAGGCCATATGGATAGTAATAATTCATGGTAGATGCCAAGTCCATAGATTTTGGGTTTCTTGGGTTGAGCTACAATTATATTGGATTCTTTTTAGGACTACGAATTCCCAACTTGATTGATTAGTTGGTGGATTAACATGTTTATTACTTTTAAGTAAGTTTCATTCAGGTGAAGTTGGAATATAGTTGTAGATCAGAATTTTATGAAATTGAGGATGGGTCATAGTCGTGTCAGTGTATAGTGGTCAGATGTGACAAAGAAAAATCACGTTGGTAGGATATATATGTATAGCGGAAACTTGACTACTTATGGAGTAGGATGTAGAAAGAGACGGTTAATTTTTCATAGCTAGATATGGGAAATGGGACAGCAAAGATTCATTTGTTAAGGCAAATGAAGGAGAATACAATAAATTATGATTTGTGTTGATGGAGCATTGTTGCTACCCCCTTTATGGGTGAGGATCGATGTACTCAATTCTGTGGATTATGTGACTAGATAATACATGTCCCTAGTTTCTATAGCAATATTAAGAAAGTCCTAAATGATGGTTGCAAGGTGTAGTCTTCGAACGGTGGTGCTTGAAGTATATATTCTGGGGTGAAGTTGGATTATAATATCAAGTATTTTTTTTTTTTTTTTTTTTGGATTTGATGATGGTTTATTATTGTGGAGGTAGTCAGATGAAAAGAAAATTTTTTTTGGAGGACTTATATGTACTTTTAATTCGACTATTATGGGATCGGATGTGAACGAGAATATCTCATAGCTAGAAAATGGATATTGGACCTTGACGTATCAAGATGGAGTAGAGTAATTTGACTTCAGGAACCGTGGTTGCGCTACTCTTTTTGTTTGACATTGGCAGAGAACCTGATTCAGAAACTTACTCGGTTTATCGAGTCCTAATTGGGAGTGATCATTTGTAGTTAGGAGAGTAGTAGATTTAAGAGTTCACTTAAATTGGTATCAGTGTTGTGTTGCTTATGCTATATTGGAGACTGGGTGGTCGCATAATATGGACCGAAGAGACAATATTCTATTGTATGAAGTGTATATTAGACCAAGTGGTACCAGATTACAAGCAAAATTTTGGGGATTCGTCTATAATACAGTTACAAGAATTTGATTTTGCTATAGTGGTAATAATTTGGTAACTGTAGATTAGAACGTGAATATTTTGGTTTTGTTTGTTTTCGCTGATTGAGGAATATGAGAATCGGATTTCTTTAGGTGTTTCGATGCAGTCTAATTTGGATTTTGGTAAGTACTTAGCAGGATGACACACAACGAATAGGAATATTGATTTTGGAGTTTGGTGGATGTGATGGCATTAGGTGTGATGGTCTCGTTTTACGATTTGATTAATATTTTGGGGCATGATTTCATTGCCTAATGGGAACATGGTTCTTTCATTTTGGTAAAGGAATATTCGGTTGAGATATCGAGATTTTGGATGGTTTTCGTAAGAGACATGATGGAATTGGTCAATGAAATATTTTGGTTGACGTATTGATGTCAAATTGTATGCATGTGGTCGTCCACTCGAGGCTACATGAATGCATTTTTATATTGATATTGAAGAAGCAATGGTCAAGTAAGGACTATTGAAGGTGAAGGTTAGAGAATTTATGGAGTTCATGGATAATTGAGATATTCAATTTCTGGGCACAACTTTATGGAGTATTTCTTAGATTTCGATGGGGAGTCAATGCTGTTGTTTTGAGATTAGAACTCTTACACTCATGTTCGAGGTTGAGTTACAGATAGGATCGTAATTGGATAATAATTCTTACTATACAAGAAAAAAAAAAAGAAGGGAAAGTTGAGTTCTCTTAATATTGGACTTCTGAGGTTTTGGAAAGGATTGGTGATGTGGCTTATCGTTTGGCGCTGCCGCCTAGTTTGGCTCGGGTTCATAATGTTTTTCATGTATCCATGTTGAGGAAGTATATGCATAGCCCATCCCATGTGATCGATTATGAGCCACTTCATGTCCGTGATGATTTAAGCTATGATGAGCAACCAGTTGAGATTCTCGATACGAAGGATAAGGTACTTCGCCACAAAACGATTCCATTGGTCAAAATACTATGGCGCAATCACGCAATTGAAGAAGCCACATGGGAGCTTGTTGAGGAAATGTGCGAGAAGTACCCGCACTTGTATAATTGAGGTTAGTATTCAATTTCGAGGACGAAATTTATTTTAAGGGGGGAAGGATGTTACGCCCTAGCATTTTTATTTACTTATTTATGTGTCATTTATATTTGGGTGCTTCGGTCGGGTCTTAATTAGTGATTTTGTGTGCGCTGCGGGTTTTGTTTAATAATTATAGATTGAAGCAGATAAATAAATCTATTTATTAGGTGTTCCCATAATATTAGTTAGTCAGTTACCTATAAGTTAGGATGTACGTGAATGGTGGGATGGTTTAAAAGAGTTATACTTGATAGACACAAGTTCATTAGGGTTCACATTTGAAATTAAAAGGCCTCAAGCGAGAGAGAGATAACTAGACGAGGTTTTCGAAGTACGCACACGGCACACCTATTCTCGATCACTTTTGCTGGTAAGTGTTCATATTATTCATTGTTTCAATTACTTTGCTATACCTCCATTGGTCAAAGAGAAACAGATCTTGAGATTTACATTATTTTGGTGTATTTGGTTACCTTGGGAATCAGTGTTGCGGTGCAGGTTGATGAGAGAGAGAGAGAAAGAGAAGGGTTATGCGTGGCACTGGTGGTGGTGTTGAGTGCCACGTGAAAAAAATAAAAATAAATTGATGGCAACGCATTGTCTGGTTTTGGGTGTGAAGTTTAGGTACCTTCATGTTTAACTTGTAGATCTGTTAGGCTATTAGAAATTTTGGAGAAAAAGGCTGGTGGTGGAAGGTCCATACTCCATAGGGTAAACAAGTGGCCTTATGGCCATGTGGTGTTTTTCTTGAAGTCCACGTTGATGTCAATTTGTGTTTCTTGGGAAATAAATGGGAATTGAAGTATGCACCTAGTATATTTTAGGTTCTGATGGCTTGTCCTAACAGACATTAGGCTGGGTTTTTTGGGGGTTTGATAGCATATAGCTTTTTGACCTATACAGTTTATGTTCGGAATAGTTAATTAGTCATTCCGTTTGTTCTAATTTATATTTCAGGTTAGTCTCTTTTTGACGTGTTGGAGTTGCATTACTTTTGGATTCAGGTGAGTGGTTAAGTGTGTTACATACTTTCCAAACTTCCCTGTGTCCTCTAAATTGTTCTTTAAAAACAAATAGAATTGTTAATTGGAAAAAACGAATTATTTTTTATTTGGTTCTTTAAATTTGCACGATAAAAAATGTTCTTTTTGGTGAGAACTTTATGGATATTATTGGGAACTTTTATTATTGGAAGTCCAGGGAAATTATTCCTTTGAATAGGTGACCCTGGCCATTAGGGAAGAGACCCGGGTTAGGCCGGTGACCCTTTTGCTCAACGGCTGTCTTTTCGCCGGATCGACTTAGGGAAGAGTACCACGGTTTGCCAACACCTGGTGACTCTAAGTTCGATATTGGATCCAATTTTGAGATTATTATTTTGTTGGCCATGGTACTATTTGGTTGTGGTTCCCCATTGTTATTGGATATCATTTTGTGATCACCATTAAGGCTTATTATTGTTTTAATCTTACATCGTGTGTGCCAAATTATGATGATATGGTAATTTAATTTAATCCATGCTTTAAAACTTTATTTAATATACATGCTTGTCATTCACTGAGCTTGTCAGCTGACGGATTTAATCCAACACCATTTTCAGGAAAATAAAGCCGATAGGTGAGGACTCTGGCAGCGTCTCGGGGAGTTACTGTGTCGACCTCCGTAGGATATTGCATGCATCGTAACTTTATTATTTAATTTATTTAGCTTCCGCACATGGTTAAACCTTTTTGGTAAAGATTGGATTCATTTTATTATTGGTGATCGTTTTTATCATTTGGTTCATGGGATGGTGTGCCCCGTGCTTTGTTGAGACAATTTGGTTTCATTTTATTTAAAAATGAAGAATGGTCTCTTAGTATTCATTATTTATTTATTTCTTTATTATTATTTTAGGCTACGTGTTCCATAAATTGGCTTTGTGGTTCACGGCCGGTCATTTCCCGTTTTGGGGTGTGACATTAGTTTTTTCTACAAAAGACAGAGATTGTAAGTAAAACGAAGAAGTTCTTACCTTCGCAGAATGGAACCGGAAAAAATCAAAAGCCACATAACCTATCGCATGAAAATCAAAAGTAAAATACAACGGAAACATGATTAAAAATCTCTAAAACTCATGTTAAAGGGAAAATAATATTGTCGCTGAACAGATCCCATGACTGGATCAGTGGACGGAAGGGGAAAGAAAAGTTTGCTTACTCGAAGTAGCTTTTGAGTCCCGATTTCTCAACAAGCTTTAGGATTCATAGCCGTTCGATTGCTATTGAGAGAGTGCAGAAGACCGCCGAATCGTCGGATAGTTGAATCGCCGGATAGGGGGAAGAGGTTGCAGACATCTCTGGAGAGAGAGAGAGAGAGAGAGAGAGAGAGAGAGGAAGGAAAAATGCAGCTCGATGTCTCTTCAAAGTCTGAGAGTATTCTGACCATGCCAAAAATCTTCTCTCTCTTACCACGTGGGTAAACAATGACCAAGTGGGCTTCTGCCTTTAATTAATAGCAAGTGCAGAAGACACCGAATATAACCCACAAGCAAACCAGCGCGTGCAAAACATGCGAGAAGTGAAAAGACAATTTTGCCCCGACGATTTACACCTGCAGTTCCACTACTGAAGGGCTCAATTGGAAAAATTGGATCAAAATTCGGGGAACACAAAAATCGAACTTAAGCTTCTTTTCTTTTAAGGTGTTTGGATATATATATATATATACATATACGCCGGAGATCCTGTCAAGGATCCCGGATTGAAACATTTTGAAGCATTTAAAAGATGTTTTTGCATGATCCGAGCCGTCCAATGTGTTCAAAAGGTATTTTCCAAGGTTCACGCGGGAAATCTTCAAAAAAAAATACCGGGAAGGGCTTGATCCACGCAATTTTTTGCAAAAACTGCATATTTACAAAATTGCGTGGATCAAGCCCTTCCCGGTATTTTTTTTTGAAGATTTCCCGCGTGGACCTTGGAAAACACCTTTTGAACACATTGGACGGCTCGGATCATGAAAATTTGATTCGGAACTATGAGTTCCAGACCGAAGGGTCCCGGACTAGAGAGTTCCTATATATATATATATATATATGGTTCCACTTCCTATCCGGACTCCGGACTTCCGGACCTCCATGATCCGAACATTTGTTTGACGATCCGAACCGTCCAATGTGTTCAGAAGGTGTTTTCAATGGTCCACACGAGAAATCTTTAAAAAAAAAATACCAGGAAGGGCTTGATTCAAACAGTTTTTCGCAAAATTGTAAATATACAGTTTTTGCAAAAAACTGCTTGGATCAAGTCTTTCCCGGTATTGTTTTTGAAGATTTTTCGCGTGGACCCTTGATTTTTCGCGTGGACCCTTGAAAACACATTTTGAACACATTGGATGGTTCGGATTTCCCAAAATCAATTTTTAACGCAAAAAAATTACATTTTTTCTTATTTACGGGAGGTCCTTACTAGAAAATTTGTCTATATGTATGTATGTATATACATCGTATTATTTTCCTTTTTTTTCCGACAAAAATAGTAGATATGTTAAAATCGCAATGAACTATTATTCGAAATCGAATAAAATATTAATAGAAATAGAAAAGAAAAAGGAATTTTATTAGGTGATTCTTTTTCTATTAATCTGTTCTAGTTAATCCTGATTCACAATTAAAAGTATATTAATCTTTCTCGATCATAAGCAAATACTTTTGTTTGTAAATACAACATATTTGATTCCATCCATGGTGCATTGCTCTTTTACTATTTTTTATTCAAATTTGATACTAGATTCAATATCTAAATCTATGGAAACCTATCTTTTTATTGAAATTTATTGAAACGTACACCAATTTAGTAGAGAGCTATAATTTGCACCTTTGCGCTTTCATAACAATGCCTGTTTGGACCCTACATTTTAATTGTTACATTCTAGGCCGAAGTTTGCAATTTAATTGATACATCACCTTAAGCCAATCACATGCATGCCTCATCAAATGATAACTAAAAATCATGTTAGAATGACTGCACCTGTACCTTTTGATGGCACTTTATGTGCTATGTGGGGTCTATTGGGTGACGTGTTTATTTCCATTTATTTATTAAGGCCCTAACTCAAATTGCGTAATCAAATTTCATTCATGGATATGGTCGAACTCAACTTATGTCCAAATATTACTCTATTGTGATAACCTTTAACTCAACGCTGAAATTTTTAGTTTGGGAGCAGGAATTTAGTCATGTCCATTCTTGAAGATCTTATGCTTTGTTAAACTGTTATGCATTGAAGTTGAACCTTTATGAGATTTGTGTATCTCACTTCGTCTTTTTAACTAACTTTCATCGACTTATATATATGTTGAAGACAAGTGTGTGATGGATCAGTTTCTAGCATGGGTGAGGACATTCTGGAACACGTTGGATCTACGGATACTGGTTCTCCTGAGTCTCAGTTTACAGATCATTCTTACCCTACTTGGCAATCGCAGAAGGTCCATATCATCACAACGGATTAGTATCTTTGTTTGGTTGGCCTATTTAATGGCCGACTGGGCAGCAACCACTGCCCTCGGCAAGCTCTCAGATACAAAAGTCAATTATGGCAATGGCAAGTCATTGAGGGCCATATGGGCACCTTTGCTTTTGCTACACCTTGGCGGTCCCGACACCATTACTGCTTACTCTTTGGAAGATAATCATCTCTGGATGAGGCACTTTTTCGAACTAGTGGTTCAATTTTCTGTTGCGGTTTATGTCATTATTATGTCCTGGACACATTCCTGGTTTTCGACAATGTCAATTCCGGCATTAGTGGCGGGATTTATCAAGTATGGGGAGAGAACATATGTTCTCAGATTGGTGAGCCGTGATACACTCGGGGACATTGTGCCCTTTGGCGATCTGGGTAGAGAACCAAATCTTGGCAGTAATAACACGTTGGAGAATCACCTCAACATCTTCTTCTTCATTGTCCTTTCTCATGGAGAATCTGGTCCTCAATTCACAAATGGTGGAGGATCGCATGGGTTTGCCCACCCGACCTAATTTCATTTGCCCAATTCTGGTTCTCCTCACCCTTCAAAAATCTCGAAAGGAAATGCTGGGAATCCTGCTTTTATGCTACTATCTGGTCAATCTGGAAAGCCAGAAACGACCTCATCTTCAACAACAAGACCGCAATTTGGGAGGATATTGCTGAGCTGACTAAAATCAGGGTTGCTCTATGGATTAAAGGCCTGAATGATCTGAGACTCTACTCTGTTGAAGACTTCCTGGGTAATCTAGACGCAATCAGGAGAATCAAGCTATAACTTCTCCCAGAGCTTCATCGCAGCTTGTTTCTGCCAAAGAATCAATCGAAATTTCTTCATACTGGAGATTTGGATATTATCTTTTTACACTTTGACCCTTGTTTTTGTATTATGTGTGGGTTACTCCCCCACTTTTGTTTTTTCTCTCCTTTGGTATATCAACTTTTGGTTGATTTCCTCTTTTCCCCCCTCCCTCGATGTACCCTATCGAGTTTCTAATATATTCTTCTCTTTTGCTGAGCAAAAAATAACACGTTGGAGGATAAAAAATTTATACGTGTTTTATGGACTGCCCATGAATGTCTCAGGGAATTTAAGCGTTATATGATGTCTTATGACGTAAAGCGTCGATTTATTGTACGTCTTGAAGAGGTTGACGACATTAACATGTTTTGGAAAGCCATAGAGGTTGAAATGGGGCTCATGTTTGATGTGTTATACACAAAGGCACCCATTAACTTCAAGAAGGGAGGGTGGATTCTGCGTTGCATCACTTTCGTTTGTACAGTGACAGTATTGATAGGATCAACCTTCGAACTTATTTCCACTAGGGGAGATGGAGACAAATTGCATAAGCTTGACATTGCCATCACAGAGGTGTTAGTAGTTAGAGCTCTAGCATTGGAGATTTATGCAGTCATTGCGTTGTATTTATTCTCTGATTGGGCAATGCTTTGGCTAATTAAGCACAATAGATTAGGCAAACAAGTAATCCAGCTGCGGGAAAAAATTTCATGGCTTTTCGTCCCAAAACAGTACCAGGGTAACATGATGGGGCAATTCGATTTTATTTCTTCTTCCCTTAAGATTATCGAGGCAGATCGAGCGCTGATTAATAGAATCCTGTTATTGTTGAGGATTGATCACTCTAAGTACAGGTTGGACAAGTATGTACACAAGACTGCAGTCCCTGTCAATTCTCGTCTGCTTGACCCAATTTTAGATTGTTGTCGACGTTTGAGAAGTGATGGGCGCTTGATCCAAGATGATTGGACAAGAACATTTGACAACAACCAGACTCCAGAGGGACAAATTTTCTGCTTGCACATCGCAACAGAAGTGTGCTACAACGTGGAAATGGAATGGGATACTCATGATGATGATGGGCGCTTGATCCAAGATGATTGAATCAAGCTCAAGTTGTTTGGTTCGTTTAGGAGGAGGACTTCTATAGAGAGTAATCTCATTGATAATGTGGGTTTAGGTGGATACCCATCGAAGACTTGGTCGGGCATCTCCAACCTTGACCGATGTCAAAATATTTTCAACGTTTGCTTTAAATGTGAGAAAGTCAAAAAAAAAAAAAATTTGAAGGCTTATGTGCTAATTTTACATCTCTTTATTAGATGTCCACTCCAACCAATATGCCTAATTTCTTATAATTTAATATTGTTTATTAGGTTCAGGAACCAAAGTTATATAGAAAAAAAAAATTTTGACATCACATTTCAAATTTGACATGAGAGAAGATGTCAAATGACACCTAACGAATTGAAAATTTGGTTGGAGTTGGCGCAAATGCCAAGTCATCCACTCGGCATGCCATGTCAAATTTGCATCCTTTGTTGGAGATGCTCCAAAAATATGATTTCTTTTTAAAAAAATGTCCACTCCTACCAACGTGCCAAATTTATAGATAAGAAAGAAATGAAGAGAACAAAGTGTTTTTTCCTACCTTTTGATTGGGTTAGGAATTTGAAAAGAAAGTACGTTGTGACTTTTGTATGAAAGGCATATATAGGGTTAATTATTTGGTTGTTCTTGTCCAATTGGAGGTAGGGGGTCTGGTGTGACCAAGGCGCAACAACGATACTTCTTTACCTTCGTGATTGGAACAATTCACTTAATTTGCTTAAATCTTCGAGTTGGTCATCCATGAGAAAAATCAAATTGATTTGATGTCATTTACCGTATGTTTATCGTCGGTATGAAAAGAGTATTACAATCGTGTTTTGAATCTTGACATTGGTTTTGCCTTTACAAAATTCGTGTATATCTTCAGTATTGTGGGGTTCGGTTGTAGGAGTAGTTCTATGTATTCGGATGGAAATATTGCAAGTACCGAATGACAAGTTCTGAAATGAAATTGTTTTCTTCTAATAAAAAAAAAGGGGGAAAAAAAACCTTCATTTGCTATTGATTTGAATACATTTATTGGCAACAAATATTTAAAATCATATAAGCGTTTAATTTCTTTAAGAAATGTTTTGATTATACATTTCTTGATTTCCGATGAACTCAAATTTTATTTTATTTTATTTTGGACGATCAACTCAACCAATTTAATAAAATAAACATTTTGGATTCAGTGAACGAATAAAATAAACATTTCGAATTCAGTGAATGAACTGTAGTAAGTCTAATTCTACCTCACATCACACGCAGCCGCGCAGGTGTGCCTGAACACTACCAGCGTGAATCAAAATTACAATTTCACCACTATTTAGATGTAATTGTGCCAGGAAGAAAACAACCAATTGTCTTTATAATCAAAATGAGATGAAGCCGGTTCAAATCCGGCCAGTTCTTACTGTAGGTTATTTTTGTGCGGATTCATATCCTCTTCAGTTTTGAGTCCTCTGCAGTACTCAATAATAAAAAAGCATCGAGATGGATGGTCGAGATTTGCACTGTCTAGTTCAGTCCAAAATCAAGACGGGAAAGGATCCATACTCTTTTTTGGTGCTTATGACTGGAACATGGAAAACTGAGGGCTGGTTCAATGGTCCCTGCAAAGTGCATTGGCTAAGTGGTAGGGACATATTTGAGGGTTGGTTTAGGACCTTAATTAGGTATCACCGAAAGCACAAAACAGTAAGGGCCAGGTACATGAGAAGTGGCTAACAGTCCTTGTTATTAAATGTGTTCCACTAAAGCATCGAGAGAACTGCAACAGAAGTATTGGCTTTATGTTGTGGGAGTTCCTGCATTTCCCATTCTTTTCTTTTTTCTTTTTTGCATTTCCCATTCTTTCTCAAGTATGAGGACACTGAAGTTCGTTCGGTATTCATGAATGTGTCAAGGAATTTAAGAGTTATATGATGGATTATGACGTTATGAATAACGACTTCTCTGTGGACAAGGTTGATGACATTAACCTGCTTTGGAATGCCATAGAGGTTGAAATGGGGCTCATGTTTGACTTGTTCTACACAAAGACACCCATAAACTTTAGGAAGGGAGGGTGGATTCTGCGTTGCATCACTTTCGTTTGTACAGTGACAGTATTGATAGGATCAACCGTCGAACTTATTTCCACTAGGGAAGATGGAAAGAAATGGCATAAGGTTGACATTGCCATCACGGAGGTGCTAGTAGTTGGAGCTCTAGCATTGGAGATTTATGCAGTCATTGCGCTGTATTTATTCTCTAATTGGGCAATGCTTTGGCTAATTAAGCACAAATACAATAGATTAGGCAAACAGGTGATCCAGCTGAGGAAAAAAAATTCATGGCTTTTCCTCCCAAAACAGTACCAGTGTAACATGATGGGGCAATTCGATTTGTTTTCTTCTTCCCTTGAGATTATCAAGGCAGATCGAACGCTGATTAATAGAATCCTGAAATTTATAAGGATTGATCACCTTAAGTATAGGTTGGACAAGTATGTACACAAGAATGCAGTCAATGTCAATTCTCTTCTGCTTGACCCGATTTTAGATTGTTGTCAACGTTTGAGAAGTGGTGGGCGCTTGATCCAAGATGATTGGACAGGATTTGACAACGACGAGCCTTCAGAGGAACAAATTTTAAAATTGCACGTCACAACAGAAGTGTGCTACCATATGGAAGTGGAATGGGATACTCATGATGATGATGCATCTGAAAGTAGTGTTGTTGTATCACAACACACGATGCCGCCCTCTGGTTCGTCCTTGTCGTTGGAAGAAAACAGGGAACTAAGCAGAACTCTATCACGCTACATGATGTATATACTGGTAATGCGCCCTTCGTTGTTGCCAACTGCTTCATCAGACAAAGAGAATCTGGCTACTTTAAAAGACGGACTTCCGGAATTTATGCGTGAGTTTTCACGCGAAAATTATCGCGAAGGTACGCGAGATGTAAGGGCAGCTTGCCGAGATTGCGTAAGTAATTTCTACCATGTCAGACGTATGATAAAACACTTACAGAGCAAACAGAAGGATGAGAGATGGGAAATGCTGAAGTCCGCGTGGGTGAAGATGCTATGCGAAACAGCCATTAAGTGTCACAGATATGAGCATCTTCGGCAGCTAACCCAGGGAGGCGAGTTTCTCACTTTCCTTTGGTTCTTTATACCACAATCTCAAATCCTCTCTTCTCAACAGAAAGAAGAAGAAGTAAATAAAGAAAATTTTGGTCAGCAAGAGTCCCAGCATGGTAATCAGTAGCAGGCTCGAGTTTCTCACTAAGTGTCACAGATATGAGCATTTTCTTCATTTATGTTTTCTTCCATTGAAATAAATTTCTAAATATCAGCGGTATATGTTGTTATTCATGAATTGATAAGATCATAGCTGTGAGAGGTATTAGCATTGTTGTAATAAGAATTATTTTAATGTTATTTCTAATTTAATATTTCGGTCATGTTTACTTCACCATCGTCATTGATATATCTTTATCACTTGAATTTGATTAGGGGTGCTACTCGAGTCAAACAAGCGCAACATAATAACTCAAGCTTGGCTCGAACTCTTTTTGCACTTGTTCAAGCTTGGTTTGTATTTTTGGGTGCAAAGTCGAGCTGAGCTTGAATCGAGCTCAAGCTGTTCGGTTCATTTAGGAAGAGGACTTCTATAGAGAGTAATCTCATTGATAATGTGGTTTTAGGTGGAACCCCCCTCAATGCTCAGATTTGAGGATGTCAAAATATTTTTAACATTTGCTTTAAATGTGAGAGTCAAAAAACAATTTGAAGGCTTATGTGCTAATTTGACATCTCTAGAATGGCCACTCCAACCAATATGCCTAATTTCTTATTTAATAATGTTTATTAGGTTCGGGAAGCAAAGTTATAAAGAAGAAAAGAAAAAGAAAAAAAAAAGATTTGACATCACATTTCAAATTTGACATGGGAGTAGATGTCAAAGGACACCTAAAGAATTGACAAATTGGTTGGAGTCGGCTCAAATGACAAGTCGTCCACTTGGTATGTCATGTCAAATTTGCATTCTTTTTTGGAAATGCTCCAAAAATATGATCTCTCTTTAAAAAAAAATTATCCACTCCTACCAATGTGCCAAATTTATAGATAAGAAGAAATGAAGAGAACAAAGTGTTTTTTCCTACCTTCTGATTGGGTTGGGAATTTGAAAAGAAACTACATTGTGACTTTTGTATGAAAGGCAATATATAGGGTTAATTATTTTGCTTGGCTCTTCGAGTTGGTCATCCATGAGAAAAATCAAATTGATTTGATGTCATTTGGTGAATGGTTATTGTCAGTATGAAAAGAGTGTTACCCTAGCATTTTGAATTTTGACATTGGTTGTATATCTTCAGCATTGTGGGGTTCAGTTGTAGGAGTAGTTCCTTTTCTGTGTATTCGGATGGAAATCTTGCAAGTGCCGAATGACAAGTTCTTAAATAAAATTGTTTTCTTCGAATTAAAAAAAAAACCTTCATTTGCTATTGATTTGAGTACATTTATTGGCAACACATTTTTAAAATCATATAAGCATTTAATTTGTTTAAGAAAATGTTTTGATTATACATTTCTTGATATCTGATAAACTCAAAAAAAAATTGGACGATCAACTCAACCAATTTAATGAAATAAACATCTCGGATTCAATAACCGAACTTGAGTAAGTCTAATTCGAGCTCACATCACGCCCAACTGTGCTTGAACACTACCAGCCTGACTCAAAATTACAGTTTCACCACTATTTAGATGTAATTGTGACAGGAAGAGGACGAAGATATTAAGTTAATTGTGGAAAATGCCAACAGCCAATTGTCTTTATCAAAATTAGATTAGATGAAGCCGGTTCAAATCTGGCCAGTTCTTACTGCATGTTATTTTTGCAAGGATTCAGATCCTCTTCAGCTTTGGGTCCTCTGTCGTACTCAATAATAAAAAAGCATCGAGATGGATGGCCGAGATTTGGACTGTCTGGTCCAATCCAAAATCAAGACGGGAAAGGATCCATACTCTTTTTTGGTGCTTATGACTGGAACATGGAAAATTGAGGGCTGGTTCAATGGTCCCTGCAAAGTGCATTAGCTAAGTGGTAGGGACATAATTGAGGGTTGGTTTAGGACCTTAGGTATCACCGAAAGCACAAAACAGTAAGGGCCAGGTACATGAGAAGTGGCTAACAGTCCTTGTTATTAAATGTGTTCCACTAAAGCGACCTAAAATCACGTTTTACTGTTCCATTTGATGCTCTCAAACAAACATGTCCTAACCTGGTAGTATGAGCTGTGATATTGGTAGCCAATAAGGGCACCTCCAAATATTTTGACATATATGTGGCGTGCTCATGGGCCAGGCTAGGTCAAGAGTATTTTAGTATGGCACGACACGTTTAAAGTTAGAAGGTGAGCAGTGGTAGGAGATACGGCTAGGGAGATGGTGAGTGAGTGCACTGTTATCCTTGGTTGTGTATAAATATAACAATTGTGTATCAATTAAAGGGGAGTTGAATATTTATTAAACCCTTCAATTGTGAAGAAAGGTCAGGTTTAAGGTTAAAGGGTGGTTTCGAATCGCTTTTTAAAAGCGTTGTTGAGGCGGATTATGATTAACCTAATTTTTTAGATTAATACGGCTTATTCAACCAGAAAGCGCACTCTCTTAAAAAGCCTGTTTTGCAATAACTTATTAACGGAAGCAGGTACAGCACACTTAATGCGTATCACAGTTGTCCATCTCGGAAATAAATGGTCCGGATTTGCTGAAGCTTTTTTACCGGTAAGAATATACTTTGACCGGTAAGAAAGCGTCTACGAATCCCGATCATTGAAAACATTTTTAGACGGCTGAGATTCTGCACTGCACGGTGTAACACATTAGTGCACTGCACGGTCCTCGGTCCTTTTTAATGTACTGCTTGGGAATAAAATTCAAAAAGACGCGTTTTATTTAATACTAAATTACAGTAAGAAAATAAACTCTAAAGCACTTAATGGGCCCATTGTTTCTGTTCGTAGCATATGAGCTCTCGCACGGGAGTGGGACCAGTGACACAACACGTGGGTCGTACACCGCACAACGAGAGAAACTTCTGAACATGGAACTTCCACTGCCTAGAAATGGAAAGCAGGACGTGTTACGCAATGTGTTGTGCAATTATGACCGGTCAAATGCGTAATGGTCCGGGTTTTCAGAAACTATTCGCGGTAGTTTCAACTATTTCAGAGCATTGATTTCCGAGACGAAAGATCAAGATTGGACGGCACGCTACACAGAATGGCCAAAAAAACATATCCAAATGTCTACTGCGAGTCTGCGACAACGAAACAAACACACATGCCCCACGTGACAATGTCATGTTCCCCTCGTGGTCATCAATCGCTTATTAGGACAAGCAACATCAAATCCTAAAGACATTCTGGTCTCCCACCTCAAAAAAGTCCAAACTAAGGGTCGTTTGGATGGGGCGTTAAGGGGCCATAAATAAGGGTCGTTTTTTACGCGTTTGGATGGGGCGACCCACACATATGTAATGATTGGCGTCCAAAAAGGGTGTTATTTATCACCGTAACTAAAATCATTCTGCAAGCTATTATTTATTGGACAACCTAAAGGTCCAATATTGTCAATTTACCAAAATGCCCAAAATAATACCCCCCCCGCCCAATACCCAGGTCCATCCTTATACCCCCATTTAAACTACCATCCAAACCAAGATTATTTATTCCCCCAAAATATAACCAAAATCATCCAAACCAAGATTATTTAATCCCTCCATAAATTTATTCCCCATCTCACCAAAATCATCCAAACCAAGTATTATTTATTCCCCATATAACCAAAATCATCCAAATATTTATTACTCCCTCCGTAAATGTCACATCTCACTGTAGGGCCACCCTCCATATTTATTACTCCCTCTGTTCCAAATTGCTGGTTACTTTTGAAAATTCTAACTTTTTAAACAAACATGCAATAACTGCATTCAATAAATGTATTCACATTAAACAGATTCATTAATTTCCAACAATGCCCTTATATTTCAACTTTTGACTGAAATTATTGTTGTTGGTAAGGGGGTAATTTTGGAAGATTGAATAAATATTGTTTTGACTTTTCAAATGAAACTAACAATTTGGAACATCCCAATATAGTATAAGTGACATGCAATTTGGAACGGAGGGAGTACTCTCTACTACTCCCTCCGTCCCTTTTTAAGTGTTAAATTTTCCATTTTTAGCTGTCCCTAAATAAGTGTGTGATTTGAAAAGTTAATGCGTAAAAATTTGTACAATTATCATTTTGCCCTTTTGAAAAGTTAGTGGGTAAAGAGTTAATGGGTAAAAGTGGAGGATAATTTTGAAAAGTAGAGGTAAAAGTTGATGTGAAAAGTATAAAGTGGAGCAAAAAGTTGATGTGAAAGGTGTAGTGATGATATTTCTTTAATAAGTTAGATTTACGAAGTAACACATTTAAAAAGGGACGGAGGGAGTATCTTATACCCCCTCCATATATAATACCCCGAAAATTAATCCGGCATCCAATCGGGCCGTAAGTCACATAATTCGCGTGTGTGAGCCCGAACGCAAGCAGGAAAGCGTATTTCAATCATATATTAAATTATTAAAATTTGCGAGAGCGAGAATTGAGAACGAGAATATTGTGCGAGGATTGAAAAGGTTCCCGATAATCAAAAAAGACCCGGGAAGTGTCCGGAAATAGCTTGGAAATGACCGTCTTAACGGGATTGGAGAGGATCCCGATCCCTACTAATAATGACATGCACAACCCCACCACACGTGTGCATAGCAATCTAAAGCCCAATCAGAAATTCATAATAGTCCAAAAGTGGGGAAGAGAAAAAAGACACGTTTCCGTTTCAACCAGACAATACATCATCTTCCAAATTAGCACCAGCGACACTGGAAAAGGCACATTTCCGTTTTTGATTTGGATAAGATACATAGAAACTACAGCCGAACACCCGCGTGCGCACAGAGAGAGGGAGAGAGAGCGCTATAATGAAAAGGGTAGATAGATTATCCATTTTGAGAATCGACATAGAATTACAACAGAACATGGTTATTGCAAGATACATAACTGTAAGCCTTTATGCTAGCTAGATAATGCGCAGAGAGAGAGAGAGAGAGAGAGAGAGAGAGAGAGACTATATATGGATCGTAGGATTTACTTCCGCTAATCTTAGAGATAGTTAGATACAATTCTCAACCTTCATGGCAATTCCGGAGCAATGCAGCATCAAAGATCAAGAACAAGACTTCTTGTGAATTCAGAAGAACAAGATACTTAGCTTCCCATCTCAACTAGACATTCAAACTTCCTCTGCAATCACTTTCCTTGCTTTTCTCGTTTTCCTTCCGGACCTTCCCAGTGCCACAACCTTTGAAATGACTCTGCTTACCATCTCCACAAAACTACGAGCAATACGAACTTTCACCTGGCCTCGCTTTGGAGGAAGCATTACCTTGCTTGCTTTGCGGTGTTTGACAGATCCGCTGAGCACGTCCATTGCCACCGAGCTAGAAGTCCTGTTAAGAGACACAACCCAACAAAAACAAACACGCAAAAACGAAGAGAATTGTGTCTCCAACAGAAAAAAGGCTCACTAAATAGTAGTTCAATTTTGAGGCATTTGGTAGTACTTTGATTCACAAGGTTTCAGCCTCAAAGAGGATTTCAAGAAAATGGAACAAGAAAGGATGGAAAACATGTATCTGTATCTGTATCAACACTACTGAAACATTCTGTGTTCAGGTGCTCTGCTATTCAATGAAGAACACCTTATTTATAGGGAATGAAATCAAGAGACCAATTTATACATACATAAAGTACGTCTGAGATACATGGTAATTGTACCTTAATAAGGTGTGCATTGCTTCTGGGTCCACCCCTGCAGTTAGATAACAAAGCAAGAAGGACCAAAAAAACACGCAATAAAACATGTTCTTGAAATCCAAAGTACAATCGTGCTGATTTGGATATAAAAGTCAAGTCTTCTGCTGCCCAAATAATAGCTCGTTAGTGCTATATAACCAGGCAAGTTCATTGTATGGTCACCATAATAATTTCCCACAAAAGTCTTCTGTTCCCTGTGATAAGGACTGGGAAGCTCTGATAGGAGGAAACAGCAGACAACAAAATTGGTGTTTTATGGGACCACAACTAGGGGAAACATAAAAGGAAATAAAGTTACGTTACATAATGTGGTTAAGCCATGTAGAAGATGAGGATACAAAGTTTAGCCCATTAAGGTTTCTTGCAAGCCAACCTGGCTCCCACAAATTTGTCACTACAGTATCCAAATGCTCAATGGAAGAAATAAAGGATGAGATTTAAGCGTCGGGTGATAATTTGGCAAAAAATGTTCATATGGTATGCATGAATTCTAAGAAAAATGTCAGTTAGTGTACCAAAAACAGCCTACACGAGGGGATTCTACAAATAGTAAACAAAAACATTGTGCATCACAAATTTTCCACATATGATGTCACAGAGACGTCACAAACCAACAAATCCCTTAAGCATTGGGATGATGATACTCATGTAATCATGTGCTACATAAGATAAAGCATAAAATTTAAGTAGAGAATGAAAGGGGTTAAATGATGGCCCATAGATTAGCTATATATACTTACAGATGTAGTGGCTATAACATATACAAATTACAAATTCCCTCCACAACAGTTGCTATAGTGATAATATAAAATCTTTACAGTTTACAGCATAGATCTGCTTGTGGGATGGAATTGAATGAATTCACTTGAGTGGATAGAGAATGGTGTAGACCAATAGAAATGTGACTATAACAATGGCTCCACCTAGAGTGAAACTAGGACTGGTCCATAACATGAGGTTTGACCTCTCTGTTCTCTTGATGGGATCAACCTCCTCAGACAGTGGATAGTCGGAACGTCTAGGATTCCAGGTGACATACTTGTTCGGGGAAAACCCTGAAAAGATTGTACTCTTCCCTTGCTTTTTGAATCTCGTCCAGGCCTTGTCCCAATCTGTTGAGAACTTCTCTGCAAATAAGCACACAAAAACCATGTAAGAACAATATATAAGCATTTAAGCAAGCATCTACCTGTAAAGATGGACTACATCGGACCAGATTATAATTTTACTTCGGGAATATGAAATGAATTCAAAACTTGAACCCGTAAACGGAAAATGTCAAAGGTTATGCCAATAGCTGATTTGGCCATATAACTTGCAAACTGAGTGAATTCTGGGAACACATGTAATTGGTGACTAAACCAAACATATTGATCAAATCCAGCATATTTGCACAGGAACCCTCTTGTGTCAGAGCCTGTGCTGCGTGCTGGGTGGATATGGAGCGGGTATATCAATATTTCAGTCCAGTATAGTCGCTTATCAAATGACACAATGTGCAAAATATCACATTAAATCCAGTGCAGTTACTATCATCAAATGACACAATGTGCAAAATGACACAATGTGCAACTTAGATGGGACGGGTTCTGCCTTTGTTTTCGGCCACATGGCACGGGCACCGCAAGGGCATGATTAAGCACGAGCACGACAAGGGCATGATAAAGAAAGAGAACGATATGGACATTGTTTCTTTTTTATGTATAAATGAGATTTGCTCATTATATTTAATTACATATAATAAGAATTGCTCTTCCTACGATCAATTAAATAACTTGGATAGTTGTTGAACCATTAATTCTGTTATTTCCTTAGCATCAAGACGGATGACATGAATAGCTCAAATGATCAACATTAGTGGGAAATGTAATTGTACTCTATATGTGCATTTGATAAGCCTTTCATCTTCTAAATTTTAAGAAATGCAGAAGATAGATAATTGGATAGGGGCCATCCTACTTGGGATGAACGAAACTATTTAGTGATGCAGCGTTTACTAATCAATAGAGTGATTGTTTTCTTTTAAACCATTACAACTGTAAATATTAGGGATTTCTTGTTTTACCAATAAAAGAAGTAATATTTTTGGCTTTACAAGACTTGACTGAACACAGACACAGCATGGCATTGGAATAGCCAGGCATGGTCATGTCACACCACGACATGGGTAATTTTTGGGCAGGCTAGGTATGGCACAAAGCATGCTGGGCACAAAAATAAACATGCAGCCGGCACGACACTGTTGAGCCCATTTCTTTACCACTTAAGTGTTTGTTGGGGGCAAGTTAAACTTTTAGTAACCAACCACAAGACAAACCTCTATCCCATGGCCAAAACATAGGAGTACAACAAACAAGAAACTAAGGCAGCAGCCTTAACCCCTAGACCTACTAAGAATGGAAGAAGAAATGCTCCAGTTGTTACAAACAACAGCATTCTCCCTTGTAGAAGAGAACTGCCCCCATGAACAGACCCTACCCCTAATATTAGCTGCAAATGCAATAGTAGAGATAATATCTGAAGCTAAGCAGTGCTTCTGAAAGAAGATCCTGGAATTCCTTTCCAATAAAAGGTGATAAAGAGCACATGCCAAAGCCAATTTGCAGAGAGAGGACCTGAACCCTTAACCTTTGTAGTGGAGACTAGCCCAGCCAGTATCAAAGTCCCAATCACCAGGGCACCTCAGAATTAAGTTTCTTCTCAACAAATCAGCCCACACAACTCTAGAAAAACTGCAGTAAAAAAAGAGATGACCATGATTCTCATCACTGTGCTGGCACGAAACACAGGTAGCAGGAACAGCCATCCCCCAATCCCTAAGCCTGTGTCTAGTAGCCAATCTCTTGGAACAAGCTCGCCAATGCCCATTTAGGAACACTCCTGTGAAACCCAACAACAGAATACCAAGACTTCTTTTGACCAACATTTCTAAGTGCAGCCCAAGCAGATTTGGTAAGTACAGCAGCCAGTGGAAGAAAGAATCCATAAGACCCCATCCTTCACCTGAGGATCAGGAGAGAACTCAGGAGTAGCAGCAACAAGCCAGCAATAATTTGCCTGGTAATCCTATTCCTGGGTCTAGACCACAACCAATTACCCTCATGAACAATGGATTCCACCCTTGTAGATAAACCGCTTAAGCGTATGGAACTGTTGGTAACTCAAAATGATATCAGAGCTCAGGTAATGAGAGGTCTAGGGTTCAAGTCTCTTTATTTGCATTTCTTCCCTATTTGCATTCTGTTTCTTCCTTTGGTATTCTGTTTTGATCTATATTGCATCTACATGAACAAGACGGGGTTGCGCACGAGGGAGGATGTTGAATAGTTTGAAATACATTGTTGGGCCCATTTCCTAAAAGCTTAAGCATTTGGGACTACTGGTAACTTAATAGACACGACCCATTTGACACATCTAGTTGACACTATGGCTAAAGCACACTCATCCATTTGACCTATTTGACTCTTGGAGGGACAAGAGTCAGAACAACATGCTCGGGTGATGAGATCGGTATATCTCGACATGTCCGCCAACGATATAATACCATAAAACATTTTCACTCCAATGCAATTATAACCATTTAGTTAATAAGGTCATACGAGCAGAAAATTCATATGCCCAGGGTTTAACAGACTCTAGACAAAGAGCAAGCGAATTACTCATTGAAGGAAAAAGCTTTAGAGCCTATGCGTATGCGTTATGAGTCACCACTCGTGTTCCTCCAATCTGGTTATATCACATCCCTATTTCATTTTTCTACTTAATTAACAATTGCATCCATTTAGTTTGAGTCTCTTCACATACATGAGATTACAAAATATTGTTTCGTTTGGCAGAGTTGAATTGAGAGGCCGACATGCGAGATCTCATAAGCATCGTAGCAGAGGACCAAGTATGTCTTGTAGACATTGCATTAAATACTAACATTGATCATTTGGTAAGATTACGGTTTTGTTATTTGTGGTTTTATCGAATTCATTTTATTGTTGACACGAAAGTAACCTAATATTTCTAACAGCAGTAACTGCTTGTGCACTAGAATTTAGGAAGCAGCAGGTCCAAAATTTCACACAACCAACCAATTGTCATTTGGAAGGACACGCCAATCTGAAAGGAGAAATTGCAAACAATTACAGTCAAATAGTTTGAGCTTCAATGCAATCCATTCTAATTCTCAACTCAAGCCCAAGTTAATTAACTTGCTAACCGAGCAAGTATACAAGAGTCAACACCTTTATCCCATAATTAGGACCGAAACCCGCACACACTCTGACAGATATATATACAAAAACAGAAACTAACAAGGTGCCCCAATTAAGGAAGTACATTCGCGCAGGACCGATTCTGTCAAAATGACACCACGGACGCCTTGATTATTCGTCCTTCCTGTAACATTCGTGGTTCTGGTTTATTAATAGTTTTCTGGAATTTATGTAATTGCTTAAAAATTACACTGGAATAAAAGCTATAGTACTAGTTTGTCTACCATCACCAACTGCTACTGCACTAGAATTTAGTCAACCGTGGGTGCAAACGATCTTCACACAATACATATCCATGAACCAACACCTGAATCTCATAATTACGACCGAAACACACGTAATTTTCATAAACAGAGACAGCTAAAGACATTCGAACACTGAAATTGAAGAGGTGCGTCCGATTGAGGAAGGCAAAGATTCACTCACCGTTGTTGTTCTTGCTTTTGTCGTTGTCGTCGCTTTGTGAGGAGGAGGAGGGTGGTTGTTTGGAGAATATCCTGGAACAAGAGGGTTTGAGAGATGGTTGATTCCTTGAACTGGACCATGAAAACTGGGATCTGGGTATCATTAAGATTAGGGTTTGGAATCGAATATCCATTGGGATATCTTCTCTATCTCTCAGCCACAGATTTGATACGACACACTAACCTTTTATCGAACTGGAAGTCTGGAACAGCACGCCATTGTTGTTCTATTAGTGTCCGTTTGGATCGAGTGAATTGCAGATTCGAATAAAAAGAATCAAAAATTATTTTTGTGCATACTTCTAAATTTTTCCAACACCAATGCAAATGTCTAATTCAGTTCCGGTGAGTTTCATATTTCTGGTATTTCTGATAAGTTTTTTTTCAATGCCGAGCGGGAACCACGTTGGACACATGTGATACCTGCGCCAATCAAAACATGTGGTTTGGGCGTGGGATCCTCCGTTCGGTACAGTGCGGCGCGTGCACATAGGTCGCGTGGGCCTGTTCAATACTACGTGGTGCATTTTGATTGACCACACGATACCACGTCTGTGTGACACGTAGTACCTACTCAGCACCCAAAAATTTTCGATAGTTTTTTTTATTCTTATTAGACTATAAATAGTCAAATGAGTTGATTTATGAGAGTAGAATTGCTCTCTAATTGGATAAGTTGTAGTCCAAAAATATCAAAATTACTGAAAAATAACGTAGTGAAAATTTAGCCTAAATCAATATAGTAACAAAACATTAACACTCCCTCCGAGGGAGAGAAATAATGAGAGAAGAAAGAGGAGCTATTTCTTACCGAATCTCACAAATTTTTGTGAGAAAGGAAAGAGGCCAATCAAAACTTTTCATTTTGGTAGTTTTCTTTATTTCTGCACAAAAATATTCAAACCAAATAGTAGGTGATTTGGGGAGTGACTCCAATAGTATATTCTTTTCCTTTCTTACCAAATCACTCAATCCAAAGGAATTGTAAAGATTGGACGCGGGGCTCTGCTGGCTGGGAGCCAAGGCCAGCAGGCCCTGCTTGACGTTAAAACGACGTCGTTTTAAAAGAATGAGAAGGTCCTTGTTTGGCTCAAACAAATCCCTTGTTTCAGATTATTTGATAAAAAGCCAAAAGCCTCCCCTATTTCTCCCGCCAGAGCTCTCTTCTTCTCCTGTTTCTCCCGCCAATAGCTCCCACCTTCTCCCTCATCGATTTCTATTGGTTCTCCATCATCAAATCCTCCTGCTTCTAATCGTTCCATCATCATATCTTCCTGATTCTCCTTCTATTTCTGTTGCTACTCCATTGAAAGGTATGCTCTTTTTCTTTTTCTTTTCCTGTGTTTATGTTGGAGAATATACCCGAAAGATTGCCGATAAAAAAAGTATACCCGAAAGATTAAAAAAATTAGCATTGATAGTCTAAAACTATAATATATTAGACAATCATCTTGGTTTACTCTTGATAACCGAATGTTTAAAAAATTAAGCACCGATCGATGGTCAAAAACTTTAAAATATTAGGCATACACTGCCAGTCTTTTTTTGTTTTGGCTGTGCGAACTTGCACCGATCGATGATTTATTTGTGATTCTTAGTAATTGATGGTGGACCATGGAGTGTTGCAGAATTCTTTTATTCTGGTTTAGATCATCATTCTTTTACTTGATCTGTCTAGGATGTTGGTACTAGGTACAAAAATGTACCCATTACATATGCTTTGTTAGATTGGTAGAATCTTATCTGAACAAAAATGTACCCATTATATATGCTTCTTATTTGGTCTCAATGTGCTACTAATTAGCAGGGTCGGCCCAAAGGTTTTGGGTGCCCTAGGCCTAAGGGCATCCTCATCAGGGGACGCAAATCTCTCTGATGACTATGTGGTTGAGAGAAAGGGGAAACAAAAACCCCCCAAAATCAGACTCAACAATTTTTTTATAAGTCTGCAAAATTTGTAACTTTGCTACAGTAACCCGATAAATCCTTTGAGGCATTGTTCACAGGTTAAAGAATAATTTAATCAATTCTCTCTCCTGACTTCTCTCTCTCCGTCCATTCCCCTCTCAATCTTTATTTTTTTATTTTTTATTACTTTTTAATTCTGAACGTAAAGTGTATGTTTTTTTTATTACTTTTGTATTTAGTAGTTAGAGTAGTCAGTAGTGGGTTTTTTTTTTTTTTTTTTTTTTTTTTGGATGGGGAGTAGGAGTAGAAAAGAAGAATAGTTTAATATAGTGAAGTTATAATAGAGAGTCTGATTTTGTGAGTTTTTGAAAAAGTGACTTGTTAATTTATAAAAGGTGTTTTTGAGGTTAAATTTCGTCCAATTTTTGTTGAGCTGGATGAGGATGCTCTAATCTAAAAAAATGTGCCCTAAATTTTTTTTCCAGCAACAATCGCACGAGAAAATCAAAACCATATAAAGTTTTACTAATTATTACATAAGAGCACAATGGGTCAAAAACAGGTTCGATGTAAATTGTGCAAGTTAAAAAAATGTAAAAATGTCCTTTGATAATACTATTTTGCTGAAATTCAGTAGAAAGTAAGAAATATACCTTATAAACTTTATCTTTAGGAACATAATTTTGCTCTACAGGCCGAGTTCTATGATGCTCGGGCTCGGCTCGCTAAAAAAACACTTGAGCACGAGCGAGCTAGAAAAGAAATACGAAAATTGATCAAGTGGTAAAGAAACTATGATATTGGGGAGAAGGGAATCTCATTGGACTGTGTTAGGTTCCATAAATGTAAAAAAAATTCTTACTTGGCTGCCTCATAATTTTTTTTTTTTTTGTGGGCCAACCTTAAAAAAGACTTCTACTTAGGCCTAACACAAAAATTTATGAGAGTGCCCCTAATTTTGAGAGTTTTTGGAGTGCCCTGGGCCCAGGCCTCGTAGGCCTTAGGCCTTGGCCGGCCTTGCTAAGTGCTAATTAGATGATTGGTTTATGAAATTCGGTCTTGTTTTATAATGCTCGTGGAGTAATGAAGTTGGGTTTTGTTTTATGAGATTGGGTTTGTTCCCTGATTCTCTCCCTAGGAGGAATGAACACCATGCATTGCTTTGTTTCCCATTATTGACAGCCAAACAAGGAGAAAAGAGCAGAAAAGGGGTCTCCTTTTTTGTGGTAAAACTACCCCATTTATGGATCAGTAAAATGGGGTCGGTAGGGCCTGCTGGCCTTGGCTCCCAGCAGAACCCCCGCGTCCGTAAAGATTGCAAATAACATGATAAGTATATCTCTCTTGTTTCACATTTTGCTTTATTCATTTTTTACTTTTGGGTTTGTGGGGGGAGAGAAGCTTTTTCACTTTTCACTTTTTGTTAACATAAAAGCCCACAAAAATGTATCTTTATATATCTCGCAAAATACTACTATTACTGTTGCAAAATACTACTATTACTGTTGCAAAATGCAAAATACTATTACTGTTGCAAAATGCATGTTGCACACAATCTCAAAAACTCTACCAATTCATAATGCATCTTGACCATAATCTAAAAAACCAAAAAGTAGAATGCAAAAAGTGAAAATCCAAAAAATGGAGGCTCCCAAATACCCCATAAGGGTATTCTAGTGGCCTAACTGTCACACCCCATCCTGGAGAGCACCTCACAATATCGCTCCCAATGGGATGGACACTCACACCGTGGCCTTGCTCACCCAACCACAATAATATTAACGGGCAATTCAACAAGATATCAAAAGCCTTCCACAACTATAGATTATCAAAAGCCTTCCACAACTATAGATAAATACACCCACCTCGAGGTCCAACAAAAAGGTACCAACACAAGGTTACTCCCACGTGGAGTTGCGGTACTCCTCGTCGCTTTCATTCCTGACATAGAACACAACAATCCGCACATATGAGCACCAAGTCCCATACAAATAAACAATTGATGTATCCTTTCCTTAAAGAATTTTCAAAACTAAAACAATTAGTCAAGTTCAACTCTAACTTTTACTTCCTGCAATTACCAACTCATATTCAAGCACTTAAGGACACATGAACAGCATAATGAAAACCTTCTCTTGCACTTAGGCAAATAAGATCAATTCCTAGCAGTTGGAATTCATTTTCGGCATTTATAACTACAATCACAGCTTCCAATGTCACATATACGGCAACTATGGATCATCGTCAAAACGATGCCGGCATGGCGCTGAAAGGGGCTGCGCAGCACCTCCCCCGGTAAGCTTAGTTTCCAACCACAGATTTCCAGTTCCAGCACCACAGAGGTTAATTTTCCAGCATATACAACAAATTTCCTGTATATAACAATACAATTTCTGTATCTAAACCGAAGTCACAACAAATTCAGCACTCAAACTTTAATTACAGCAGCTACAGAGGCTGTTTCTTGCGTAAACACAGCATTTCCAACAAAATAGAAGGTTCAGCTCAAACTCTTTTTTTTTTTTTTTTTTGCCTCTCATACAGATTCCAATTACTATTAAGAAAGATAATCAAAATATAACTCTAAATCAAAGTTAGGCCACTTAAATCCAATTTGATTTCCAAAAGAAAACCCCAAAATATAAACCCAATTGGTTACAGTGTGAACTGCAAATCAACCAGTAGGTTTGGAATTTACATATACGATTGTTTTTGTTGAAACAATGTTTCAAACGGCATTTGTAAAATATTACTTACTCCATTCCAAAAATTTTGGTCCATTTTCACTTTTTTGATTCTCTTTTCAATTGTCTATATCTTTCAATTTCTAGTATTTTTTTTTTAAAAAAAAATTGAACATTTTTTTTAATAAAAACTAATTGAGATCTATCAAATAATTAAGATCTATATTTCATATATATAAAGTGTTATAGCCCATGTGTTGATTACTTACAAGGGCTCTTCCGTCATAATTTGTTTCTCTTTTTGTTAGTTTTATCGGAAAAAAATTATTTATTCTTTTTAATTTTATAATACGATATATAAGTTATATGAATATTTTTTGATAGATCACAATTAGTTATATAAAAAATTAAAATTAAATTAAATTTCACCAACTTAAAAATATGAACAATTTATAAATGATGATGATGAAATCCCAACAAAAGGTGCTAACAAATTGGTTAAGAAGGGTGAGGTGTTGCTATTTGGTGCTCCCACTTTGCATGCCCAAGACACGGCAACTGGGCCTAACAACTAAAGCTCTTTTGTCTTTTCTTTTCTTTGTTTTGACGGTAGAGCGTGCGGGGCCGGTTTACGCACACTTCGATTAATTTATTTTTCAGTCCGATCAAAGCCAAATCATCCACAACGAGATTCAAAAATTCAAAAGAAATCATTTTTGCGATCTGACCCCAAGAATCGAACTCCGATAAATTGTGTAAGAAGCAAACCCACCAATTAATTGGACCAACAGTTGAGCCTAAAGCTTTCCACAACTCACCAAAACGATTATTGACCCACCACGTGTCCCGAGACACTTGACCAACAGAACCAGTGGCCGCCCGTGGGCCCTACCTGGCCGTTATCCACCACAAGTTAAAAACCCAGTAATTCGAAGCCGTGAGATTTCGTTTGATCCAACGGTGGGATTTTTACGGGATGGATTGAGCGTGGACCCAACCAGCATCAGCTTTTATGCGACGACGGTTTGTGGCGGAGAGAGCGTCGTACGTAGCGTCACGAAAATCGCCGGTGGGACCCATTACAAGTAGGATAAGCTACGATTACTCGTCTGCCTGTGGGGGAAAACATCGGCCCAGGCTGTCGACTGATTAACGGAATAAAAACCGCACTAATTGACGGAAACTTCGTTAAAAGTCTAGGATAACATAGGAAAAGGAGCCATATCTGAAAAGGTATCCCGAAAATTATTCCAAAAGTGAGATTAATGATTCAGAATTACGTACTTGATTAGCTTATTTAACTTATTGGTTTCACTGCCGGAGTAAATTTTGGGGTACATCTTTAGGGGATAAGGGGTCCCTACGTTGCACTAGGTGCATGACTCTGTCCGACCGTCCGTTGCAAAAATGTATGGCGTTGCAAAAATGTATGGCATTGCTAACATAGGAAAAAGAGCAAAATCCGAAAAGGTATCTCGAAAATTATTCCAAAAGTGAAATTAATGATTTAGGATTACTTGATTAGCTTATTTAACTTATTGATTTCACTTTCGGAGTAATTGTGGGATAAGGAGTCCCTACTTTGCACTAAGTGCATGGCCCCATCCGACCGTCCGTTGCAAAAATGCATTGCTCAGATGAAATCCAAGCAATGGCTCTCACATGAGATTGAATTTGATCCGAGTCATGCATTTTCACAATGACTAATTGGATGGATGCGTAGTACGGTGTCATACACATAGTGAACGACAGAACCCCTCCTCCCATTTTTAGGATACTCAGCATTTTTCTAGGAAATAGTCTATTACGTTTGAAAAGAATAATCAAACGTTGAACCCAATTTTTTTATTATGACCTATAATGAAAATACAGCTTATCTTTAAAAAAATTTAAAAGAATGATTGAAAGACAGCGAAACCATATTCTAAAATTTTTCTCCTCCTAACTGAATAACCTTTAACTTTTAAAATTTTATTCATCGAGATCAAAATGAATTCCAAACATTTGACACTTATCACATTCAAAATGGTAGTAATAAAAAAAGATGACTAATTAGCTTAATTTAGGGTCAAGTGGCCGTTATAACGAAGGTCAACTATTTTTTTTAGTCCAAGTCCACGTTACATGACCCCCGATCTTCTGTTTTTTAGAAGAAAAGAGAGTTAAAAGACCGTACGATTAAATCGCCACATTCATCAAACGAGTAATTGAAGAGCATTGCTGTGGTTACAATATTTGTTGTGCACCAAATGTATATCACTTTGCGTGAAATCTATTTCAATATTTCATACAAAATATCGGAGCCGTATAGATGATTGACAATATTATTTTACAAGTATTTAAAAAAAAATCAGCTCATTCGAATATTGATAGAGGCTTCGATCATTTTATTCAGTTTTTTTTTTCCAAAAAATTCAGGGAGAATAATGGATCAAGTTTTTACCGATGTCCAAATGAGTTGTCTTTTTTACCGGGACTCTTAAAAACCTGTGTAAAACAAGTTGCACGGTTTCGATCATTTACGTGAGACCTTGAAACATGTTCTAGACAAGATGCTACTCATTGTTGTTTTGTTAATTGAATGGCTTGGGATGACTCTTCTCTCATTACACGCCCGCGCCAGTTTCAGGCCACATCTCTCTCTCTCTCTGGAAATTATTACTGTTGGAGAAAGTTGAGAATAGTCTATGCGGTCACCACCACCAGGCTGTGAATCACCACCCATGAATTCGAGCAGTTCAAACGCTCAATCACCGTCATCATCATCCATGGCAGCGGCGAACTCATCGACCCCAACTGATGGCAAGAAGGTGAGGAAGCCTTACACCATTACCAAGTCCAGAGAGAGCTGGACCGATGAAGAACACGACAAGTTCCTTGAAGCCCTTCAACTGTATTTTTTAATCTCTCTCTCTCTCTCTCTCTCTCTCTCTCTCTCTCTCTCTCTCTCTCTCTCTCTCTCTCTGATCGATTTCACCTTCTGCCCTATGTTGTATTCATAATTTCTTTACTCAGGAGCCGAAATTTGAGCTTCTTAAAAAAACCCATTACACCCCATTTCAGTTTCAGTTTTTCACCAAATCTATATCAAATTTGGTTTTGCTCAAATTAAGAAAGAAATAAAATTATTTCCAATCTTTAGAAGACTATTCCTTCTCTCAACTCAAATTTATCCATAGGGGACTTAGGGGTGGTGTCAGGTTCGAAAACTCCGGCTACTATGAATTCTTTTGGGCCAGTACATAAGGGTCTTTGCCTCGACTTTAATTGCGGCCGTTAGTGGGCTCCGAATAGTTGGATTAGTCTAGGCACGCTTAAGCTGGCCGCACACCTGAGTCATAAAAAAAATATTCGAATTGTATCGTTTTTGTCATTGGTGGGCTTCATGTAAAATAAATTGAAGGTTTTACGAGTAGCGGCAGATTTTTACTCTAATTAGTATGAGTAGTGACTGGAGATGCTTTTATGCATTCAGATATGTATGGATCAGTAATCTTCAGTTTGCTGTTCATTGCCTAATTTTTGCATAGATTTCCGCTCATTTGTTCTCTGCTAATTTCAGATTTTGTACCTTTTGTGTTTGTTGTCTGGTGGAAACTTGAAATACATACAAAAGCTTTCTTAGAGATGATTTGGGTGATTTTCTATTCCCTGAACTTAGTTTAGTTGTCTGGTTATGTGTACTTTGAGGGGGATTTTTAGTTATTTCGTGAAAACGGTTTGACTTTTGAGGACTTTAAATTGAATGGGTTTTCTTTTTCTGTATTATTTTTTTTTACAATAACGACCAGTAGAGAAATACATCGAACTAGACAATTATTCAGCAACTTTGCATAATTTTGGTAGAGATGGTGGTCCATTAAGTTTGGACGTCGTAAACGAAATTTATTGTCTCGTGGGTAATTCAATGAGTTGTTGCATTTTGATGGTTCAAGGTATATATTTAGGGTAGTTTACTTGCAGCTATCATTTGGACTCTGTAGTATTACTTTTGGTTGATCGTGCTATTGGGATTTGGGACTGTATGTATTGCTGCATTTACTATTGGCAATTGCGATTACCTTGTCATTGCTTTGAATTATTGCTGATTATACTTTCACGAACTTGAAAGAAACATGAATTATATGCCTTTGTTTTATTGGGTGAATGGAAAGTATAAATATATATAGTTGTGTTCTTATGTGGTTCTTTTGCATATTTTCTGCACTATTCAGGTTTGACCGGGACTGGAAGAAAATTGAAGATTTTGTCGGTTCAAAGACAGTCATTCAGGTGCTTATGCCACCATGTTATGATGTCCGTAACTACTTGCTTATCTTTGATATAAAGTTTTGTTTTTATGTTTATTTGTGGATTATCGTGAGTCTAAAGATGTTTGCATATAATATATCATAATATCAATTATGAGTCTTACATATGCTTTGAGATCTCTTCTTTTTATCCTTTTTCATAGTTTTCTTGGGTGGGTTGGGTTGAAGAATAAACTCAACACAAAATAGAGTCTATTTGGCATCCTCTTTTAGTCCTTATACCGTTGTTGTAAGTGAGCAGTTTCACCATCTCGATGTGGATTGTCTTGGTTTACTCTTATTTTAATTATTCTTTATCTGGTACTTACAAGGTTGGCATTTATCACGTCAGCATTCCCCAGTTTTGGTTGCTAGCAAGGGCTGTGTTGGGGCCGGGTGCTCTGCCCCCCGGGGCAATTTTAAAAATCCTATTTCAATGATATCTAATTTTGAGTTTTATTGATATTACTAGTGCAATAACTTCTTAAAATTTTAATAATCTTGGTTTGATTAATAAAAAACAAGTTATTTTGCATCCTCTTTTCACATTTTCTTTCATACCTAAAATATAAGTATGGGAGTGTCGTAGTAGCCTAAAGAAATATAACAAAATGATTCGTATACTCTTACCGCATTAGGCTGGAATAATTTCAATTTATAATGTATTACATTAGAAAGCAAAAGTTCTTCGATAATATGTTTAGATAAAAATAGATCTATTATGCCGGCCCCCCAGGATCAAAATCCTTGCTCCACCACTGGTTGTTATTTTGTTCGTTTGTTTTTTACAAGGAGTACTACTGCAGCTGTATGGTATTGTTGTAGCCTAGGGTACATGAATTAGTCCTTGAAAACTATGAATAACTTGGGAGTTGCACATCTAGCCCTTTTATACTCGATAAAACAGCTTTTGTTGAGTTGTTTCTTGTACCATAAAGTACCCTGAGTGAACACTAGTTCCATCCCTGAATGTTGCCGTCTTGGGGTCAAGGTGTATCCTTGCCTTTCTGGATAATAAATTGCCCTAGTCTTAGCCCTTAGGCCAGAAGTGATAGCTCAGCATTGCTTGATGCCCTGTGAGTAGCCTAGCTTCACATGAGACTTGTAGTCATTAAACTACAATAGTTTGCACTAAGAATCAGCACGACCAAAGATTTGATGCGGCTCTCAGTGCCTTTGATTTGCAGAATTGTCAAGTGCCAAGATCTTTGTCTTCCATAGAGCATAGTGATGTCATCCCCATTTTTGTAGTTGATACTCTTTGTTCTTCACCATACCCTTTTGTTTTCCTTGTAATTCTGCACAACTAATCAGTCTTTTGTCCCATGGTATGCTGCTAAAAACTTGTGGGTAATTTACATTTGGACATTGAACAATGTTCATTTTTAGCAATTTATCAGCACATGCTCTTTATATTTCTTTGCTAAATTACATCATTTGCAGATCCGAAGTCATGCCCAGAAATACTTTCTGAAGGTCCAAAAAAATGGTACAACGGCACATGTGCCACCACCTCGCCCTAAGCGCAAAGCTGCTCATCCTTACCCACAGAAGGCCCCCAAAAATGGTAAACGTAACTGCATTGGAGGAGGATTTCATTGAAATAATGATCATCCTGACATGCTCTCTCTCTTTGTATTGGCAGTTTTATCGCTTGTGAATTCTTCCATGGTTTATCCTTCTTCATTGAATCCCCTTGCACCTGGATATTTTCCATGGGACGACTCTCCCTTGTTAAACTCTCTGTCAGGTGGATCTATGGCATCCCAAGATGAATACGCACTTGGAGTTGAAGGCATGCTTATTACTTCTGTTGTATTATGTCTCAAGTGTATATATATATTTACGAATAATTTGTTAAGGGATTTTCTCACTCTATGCCATACAATGTTACTGATTCAGCTGATATTGGATCAAAGGGGGTAGCAAGGTTCAATAACGGCAGTATTGATGGCGGTGGAAGCTCAGGTGGAATGCTACAAACTTCAGAGTTAGAAAAGCAAGGGAAACAAGCTTCTTTGCTTCATGGTAGTTTCAGTCTGCCTCTTTCTTGCTGTTTCGATTAAAGTCACAGTTAGATGGTCTTGGTCAAGTGTAAGCCTTACAGTGGTATGCTCAAGTGGCTCAGATTTCTGTCTTCCCAATGTTTTCCTCTGTTACACTTTGGTGGAGGTGTTTAGTGCGGGCTTGTGTCTAAGTGTGCTCCATTGAATTTCTATCTCAAGGACGCAAGGATATGCTGCAACACTCTTATTGTTTAGTATTTTTTGCGAGGATGATGGTGTTTACAAGGTGCCTTAAGACCTTTCATGCATATTATACAAGGTTCTAAAACTCGCTAGGCGCTACCAGGGCGGCCAGGCACCTTCTAGCTTCCAGGGCTGAGTACTCGGCGCCTGGATGGGCAATTAGTCGGGACAGTCAGTCTAGTCGGGCTAGTCAGCGAGGGTCCTTCTAGCGCCTAGGCGGCGAGTACTCGCCCTTCTAGACCTTCTTTTAAAACGCTGATATTATAGGAGTTCTAAGTGTCCATGGCACAAACGCATTACTAAATGTGCTTTTTAGATGAATGTTTAACTTTAGACGTTAAACATGGATCTGTACTGTTATTCAAGTCAAGTATTAGACAAGGATCCTCACGAGATCTAGACGAGTCCATGTCGAATAGATGTTTTCCATGTTATCTTTCTGCTTTGCATTTTAGTGCGTAGTACACACTCATGGTGTTATCCTACTTCTCCTATTCCATTGCTGTGTTTCAGCGTATGTAACAAAAAGCTTTTGAAGTTGGGTTGTCCTTGACATTTTTAGCTCTCAAAATCTAATCCTCTTGAATTATAGTTGGTAAATTATGCGACTCCCAATATGTCATCTAAACATGTCATATCAAGGCTGTTAAAACATTTGCTGGCATGATAAATGTTGGTCTCGGACGTGTCTCTCATAAAGTCATATTTATATTTATTTGAACAGTGTTCTATAAGGGTTAACAGTTGTCCCCTTACCTGCCTACCGAACTTTAGATCACAAGGGCGGACATAAGCCTTGGATGGTTGTGATGCTGTGATACTGCTCATATGTGAAGTACTTACCAATTTTCTCCTTCCTCATCACACAGATTTGAATGTGAGCATGTTCAGATGTCAGTCTGAATTATCTATGTTATCTATGAATTCTGAAGAATCCAGCACGCATGCTCATATGTGTTCTGAGTTGTTGAAGCAAAGGGTCTGACTGACATATTATTTTTTGATTGAACTATTTGATACTCAAGACTAGAATGCTCATTTGATATCCCCGCTTATACTTATCTAGCCAAGAACATTTGTTTTGCAGGCATACCTGATTTCGCTGAAGTCTATAGCTTCATTGGAAGTGTCTTTGATCCAGCCAGTAATGGTCATGTGCAGAAGCTCAAGGAGATGGATCCTATAAACTTTGAAACTGTGAGTTGAATGAAAATTTACCAGTTTCCAATGTGTACTTTAAGCGGATGATGCCTCTTGGTAATATGATGTGTGTTCAGGATATGACCCATGGTGTTCATGAAATATAGAAGTGCATTTTGGAGTATTGTGCTGTTATCCCCCTTGTCCAATGAGGCAATATATATTTTACAGCATTAGAAGATTGTGGTTTGGAGAAATATAGAAGTGCATTTTGGAGTATTGTGCTGTTATCCCCCTTGTCGAATGAGGCAATATATATTTTACAGCATTAGAAGATTGTGGTTTGGATAATAAAGACAGCTTCTGTGAAACAGTGTTTCCAGAATGACTTGTTCAAAATAATTGGGATCCCTGAAAACACTGTCTTTGAGCCATAGAAGGAGCAAATATTGAAGAAAAAGAAAATACTGATCCCTCAGGAGTTGTTTATGTCTGTTCTACAGTAACTAGCAAATGACATGTAAATTTACCTGGTGAATAATGTGGAGCCATTAATAGGATGTGGAGCATGTTGCTTGCATTTGCTCGAAATGGCCCGACAACATGAAATCCTAGACTTCTTGTCTGTGCATAAGTTTTCATGTATTTGCTTAGCTTGAGTATTCTTTTGTATCCGTGTTAAGGTATTCTATCATCTATTATAAGGATATTGGCAAGTGCACATCTCTGATATTTTTTTGGGTTCCCTGGACATTTAGGTTTTGTTGCTGATGAGAAACCTCACCCTCAACTTGTCTAGTCCTGATTTCGAGCCATTTGTAAGTTTTCCCCACTTCATACTATGCTGCTTCATTTAACGCACCTCTATGATGAAACATGTCCTGTTCTGTCAACGATGCTGGATTTTTTCTGGACTTGATCTAGTTGCAATACAAATTCCATTGATAATCTTGTGCATTGCTCCTGTAAAAGTTTTAGCTTGCGGTGAATATTCCTTTTGGGTTACTGTAGTTGAATCCATATTTTCAGTGCAAACTGTTGAATTTTGGCTCATATTAGTCATTTTCAAAGATAAGGGTGCAAGTTGGAAGATATCAATCTTTGATTGGATATTTGAAATCTTGAAGTTTTGGAGTTATCAGAAGGTGTTCCACGTTTTTGGTACTCCATGATTGGTCAAAGAAGATTGAGAAGCATTTAATGCTTTGCTTGTGTGTTATCTATAAAATGGCTATGTAGATGGATTTATCAGAACAAGTGAAGAGAAATGTAGAAATGGAGAGGTAGAGAGATGGGGCAGCACCTCTGGTGCTGCGGGGATACAGTGTGAGGAAAAAGAAAAATACTAATGAGCGGGTAACCCATGAGATTTGGGGCTCATGGACACCGGGTGAGCGGAGAAGTGTGTATAACTTCAGGGCTCGGGTATTGGTGTCGGGTTGGGTATTTTTTGTGTCTCGAAATTATTGTAATCTCTCTAGTGCTCATATAATGGAGTGTCTCTCTCCCGTGGACTAGGCCGGTTTTGGGCAGAACCATGTAAATCTCTCGTGTCACTCTTGTTTTTCCTTTGTGTTAATAGTTGTTTAGTATTGGATCTCAATATGTGTGTTGTGGGTATCACCGAACTTGTGCTAAAATTCCAACAAATTGGTATCAGAGCCCATGGTTCATAACGGGCGTGTTTTTCACATTGGTGAGATCGGAATCACAAGGAAAAATATTCTGATGGTAGATTTGGGGGAAAATACAGCATGTCCAAATCTAGTTCTAGAGGATGGCGGTGTGTATTTGCTTCGTGGAGAGCAAGTGTTGCTCTTGTCAGCTGCAATGAGGAGAGCAGGGCGCAGATCGGTGGAATCTTCATGGCTCAATTGCTGGTAAATATCTTAGAGATGTCCTCACATTCTCTTAAGGTATTGGCTTTTTGGGTGGTGTGACATGTCCCAAAGACGTAGTAAAAAATTAAAAAATCTATCGTAGCCGGATCGTCTCTGTTAAGTTATGTTAGATTAGGGTTTACCTTGTTATGTTTTCTATTCCTAGGGATAGTTTGGTCATGTATAGTTTTGGTCTTGTATATGTGAGTGTATAGACCCATTTTACCAAGTAATGAAAAAATACATTTGATCTCTCTTTCTCTCTCTACATTTGAACATGGTATCAGAGCATTTATCCTCTATTGATGGTACGTTGTAGAGCTTTAGAGATCATCTGTCTCAGTTGACTGTGTTTATCAGTCGTTCTTTGTTACATCGTGTGACCTCGACCACCATTGGGTTGAGTTTACCGACAAACGACCTCCGGCGAGCTTGGGTTGAGATCAAGGACAACCAAGGGTGGTTCACCTCACTCGGACGACCTCACTGGTGGTGACACGGTAGCCTTTAGTCACGGGAACAGTGCACAAAGTCGATTTGAAGGTCGACGGAAGTAGGCGGACGACAGCCGGAGAGTTTCTTGGCTATCGGACTACAGTAGGGTTGTCGGAATCGAGATTTGAACTGTGGGTTTTGTTCGTCTCGAGGAGACGAGCACGTTGGTGGTGGACCGGTCGCCGGACTCCGCCGGAGTCAGCCGCACGCGCCGGTTGAAGGCGGCGCGTGCAAGGCGCGTCAGATCTAGACGCGAGCGTGTGCTTCACGCGTGCTGAAGGTTGAAGGAGGCAGGGTCAACGCGGGTCAACGAGGTCAAACGGCTCATTCCGCGAGTCAAAAGGGTCGTGCGGGGGTCCAAAGAGGGTCAGCGGTGGTCAAAAGGGTCAAAAGTGGTTTTGTTGACTCCAAAAGGTCATCTGGAGGGTCCAGAGAGGTTCAAAAAGAGTTTCTGGCCGGTTCAGACCACTGTTGGGTGGACCAAGACCTGTCCCTGACTAATTTCGACGTTCCGGATTCATTCGCGGGGTCGGTTCAAGGTAATTTGACTGTTACGGACGTGTTTTGACTGCTCCGGACGTGTTTTGACTGCTCTGGACCACTTCTAGGAGAACCGAGACTTATTCTTGACTAATTTCGACGTTCCGGATCCATTTGCGGGGTCGGTTTAAGGTGATTTGAAACGGAAATTGTTGGTACAATGGAGGCTTTCACAACTACTCAAGTTGGCGCCCTTTTTTCTGAGGGGGAGTTACAAACTCTCAGGCGCCTATTGGCTAGGCTTGACACTCTATCTACCACTGCTCCTACCACTGCTTCTACCACTTTCTTTGCTCACAAAGAGATACATGCTAATGCTTCCACTTCCACTGCCTCTCTTCCGTGGATCATAGATTCTGGTGCCACGGACCATATGACAAGTTGTTCGTCCTTTTTTGATTCCTACTCTACCTGTTCTGGTAAGGATAAGGTTAGAGTAGCAGATGGTTCTTTATCTGCTATTTCCGGGAAAGGTTCTATTCATTGTTCCCCCACCATTTCTCTTTCCTCAGTTCTACATGTTCCCAATTTTTCTACTAACCTTTTATTCGTTAGTAGTCTTACCCAATCCTTAAATTGCTCTGTAACATTTTTTCCTACACATTGTGTCTTTCAGGAACTGGATACGGGGAGGATGATTGGCAGTGGTAAAGCTCATGAGGGCCTTTATTTCTTGGAGTCTAAACCTAATCCAGTTTGTCCACCTTTGTCATGTGGTCAAGCTCTTGCAGCAGATACGGGTTCGGCTCTTTCCTTGTTACATCAATGGCATCGTAGATTGGGTCATCCTTCATTTGGGATTCTTGAAAAATTATTCCCCACTTTAGCTAAACAATGCTCTCGGAGTCAGTTCCTTTGTGAAGCTTGTGAGCTTGCGAAACATAAGCGCTCATTTTATGCTCCGGTCAATCAAAGAAGTGATTCGCCATTTATGGTCATTCATTCCGATGTTTGGGGTCCTTCTCCCGTCACATCTTTGGCAGGTTATCGTTGGTTTGTGACCTTTATTGATTGCTATTCTCGTGTCACTTGGGTGTATTTACTAAAGGCAAAAAATGAGGTTTTTTCGTGCTTTAAATCTTTTCACCAAATGGTGCGTACTCAATTTGATGCGACTGTCAAAGTGCTCCGTAGTGACAATGGGACTGAGTATATAGATGGGACTTTTCGGGCATATCTTAATGACTATGGCATTCTTTTTCAAACTTCTTGTGTTGGCACTCCACAACAAAATGGAGTTGCCGAGCGCAAGAATCGCCATCTTGCTGAGGTAGCCCGCTCTCTATTATTCACCATGAATGTTCCTAAACACTTTTGGGGCGAAGCTATCCTTACTGCAGCTTTTCTTATAAATCGCATGCCGTCTAGTGTTCTTCAGTTCCAAACTCCAATTAAGGTTCTCTTAGGTTGTTCTCGGGTCTCATCTCTCCCACCCAAAGTCTTTGGTTGTGTGTGTTTTGTTCATGCTCCTAAGCACCCAGGTGGTAAGCTGGATCCCAAAGCCCGCAAGTGTGTTTTCCTTGGTTATTCTCCCACTCAGAAGGGTTATAAATGCTATGACCCGCACTCTCGCAAAATGTATGTCTCCATGGATGTCACTTTTTGGGAAACAGAATCCCTTTATCCTTTGTCTACTTCATCTCTTCAGGGGGAGAATGATAGACAGGAAGAGATGCTGACATTTCATACTCCTGAGTCGTGGTCTTATTCTTTACCTTGTCATGGTGAGGGGGAGAAAGAACCTTTACCTGCAGAAGGAGCAAAGCATGATGGTCGGGAAAGACTGGATAGGTCAAATTTGCAGACCTTTTCTCGAAGGAATAAAGGCAAGTCTACATGTGCAGTGCCACTTTGCCAATCTCCATTACCTACTCCAGTTTCGGACTCTCCCGCTGATTCATCTGGTAATAATTCTTTCCCTACTGCTGTTGATGATCTTAATGCTCCTATTGCTCTTAGAAAGGGAGTTCGATCATGCACCCAACATCCTATTTCTCAGTTTGTTTCATATTCCCGTTTATCTTCTTCGTATCGTGCTTTTGTCTCTTCTCTTTCTTCTATATCTATCCCACAGGATTGGAAAGAAGCCATCATAATACCTGAGTGGAAAGAAGCTATGGTAGAGGAGATGACAACATTGAAAAAGAATGGCACCTGGGAATTAGTAATTCTTCCAAAGGAAAAGAAACCAGTGGGATGCAAATGGGTGTTCACTGTAAAGCACAAGGCAGATGGGACAGTTGAGAGATACAAAGCCAGACTTGTTGCCAAAGGCTTTACTCAAACATATGGCATTGACTATGAGGAGACCTTTGCTCCTGTGGCCAAGATGAATTCTGTTCGGACATTGCTTTCTTGTGCGGCCAATTTGGATTGGCCTCTTCACCAGTTTGATGTGAAGAATGCTTTCCTCCATGGTGAATTGGAGGAGGAGGTGTACATGGCTATCCCACCGGGTTTTTCGTCATCTCAGACCGAGGGGAAGGTGTGCAGATTGAAGAAGGCACTCTATGGCTTGAAGCAATCTCCCAGAGCATGGTTTGACAGGTTTCTCAAAGCCATGTTGAGATTTGGATACAAGCAGAGTCATCTTTGATCATACTATGTTCATCAAGAGAAGTAATGGTAAGATTGCCATTCTTATTGTTTATGTGGATGACATAATCATGACAGGTGATGATGTGGATGAGATTGCTAGCCTTAAGGCTCTTCTTGCTCAAGAATTTGAGATTAAGGATTTGGGGTCTATGAAGTACTTCCTTGGAATGGAGGTGGCTCGATCTGACAAAGGGATTTTTATCTCTCAAAGGAAGTACATCCTTGATCTCTTAGAAGAAACTGGTATGTTGGGATGTAAGCCAGCTGATTCTCCCATTGAGGCCAACCATCATCTTTGTAGCAATGTGGGGGAGCTTACAGAAAAGGAGAGATATCAGAGACTTGTGGGTCGTCTGATATACTTGTCTCACACTAGACCAGATATTTCCTATGCTGTGGGGGTTGTGAGTCAGTTCATGCATGAACCTCGTACTAGTCATCTTGATGCCGTTTATCGTATCTTGAGGTATCTTAAATCTGCCCCAGGTAAAGGAGTTTTGTTCTCCAATCATGGTCACTTGAGATTGGAAGCTTTCACTGATGCAGACTGGGCAGGTTCTATTGATGATAGGCGATCTACTTCTGGCTATTGCACCTTCCTTGGAGGAAATTTGATTACATGGAGGAGTAAGAAGCAGTCTGTGGTAGCTAGATCCAGTGCAGAGGCTGAGTACAGAGCCATGGCTCATGGTGTTTGTGAGCTTTTATGGCTCCAAACCTTCTTGCGTGATTTGGGATTTCCTGATCGTGGTCCTATGAAGCTCTTTTGTGATAACAAAGCAGCCATAAACATTGCTCACAATCCTGTTCAACATGATCGAACAAAGCATGTTGAGATTGATAGGCATTTCATCAAGGAGAAGCTGAGCAACGGTCTGATATGCATGCCTTTCGTGAGATCCGAAGACCAATTGGCCGATGTTTTTACTAAGGGTCTTAATAGTAAAAGTTTTCACCCCATTGTATTCAAGTTGGGCTTGATAGATATCTTTGCACCAACTTGAGGGGGAGTGTTAAGTTATGTTAAGTTATGTTAGATTAGGGTTTACCTTGTTATGTTTTCTATTCCTAGGGATAGTTTGGTCATGTATAGTTTTGGTCTTGTATATGTGAGTGTATAGACCCATTTTACCAAGTAATGAAAAAATACATTTGATCTCTCTTTCTCTCTCTACATTTGAACAGTCTCCATGCATAATTTTTTATTTGGAGCCATGAAAAATTACACACGGCAGGTTGGTCCTAGTGAAGTGAGAGATGTGTTCGTCTGGTTTAAGCTCGATGGTGGCTGGAAATGGGATGCTTTTTTAAATATTTCCAGTAGTGGTGTAAACGGGTGTGAGGGGAAAATTTCCTTTTGGTGGAGGATGGGTGGATCGAGACCCACACCGGAATTAACTAGCAAAGTTAGTTCGGGTCAGCAACACATGCATTGGATGTGGTAGAGAATAAAGGAGATGGACCACAAATCTTTATTTTGAATGTGTAGCTGTGATGCTGGGACGCATTTGTGGCCAATGGTTTACAACTAGTACCGGTTTTGGTATTGGTGGAGCACTCAGGATCATACGAGTGCGGGCACTCCGGTGTGGGGTGTGGAGCCAGGTTCAGACTTGTGGAGGACTCGTGAAATTGTTCGCAGATGACAATACTCGCCATGGTGGAGATTGTTGAGTTTTGGCTCATATTAGTCATTTTCAAAGATATGGGTGCAAGTTGGAAGATATCAATCTTTGATTGGATATTTGAAATCTTGGACTTTGAAGTTTTGGAGTTATCAAAAGGTGTTCCACGTTTTTGGTACTCCATGATTGGTCAAAGAAGATTGAGAAGCATTTAATGCTTTGCTTGAGTGTTATCTATAAAATGGCTATATAGAGGGGTTTATCAGAACAAGTGAAAAGAAATGTAGAAATGGAGAGGTAGAGAGATGGGGCAGCACCTCTGGTGTGAGGAAAAAGAAAAATACTAATGAGCGGGTAACCCATGAGATTTGGGGCTCATGGACACTGGGTGAGCGGGGAAGTGTGTATAACTTCAGGGCTCGGATATTGGTGTCGATTTGGGTATTTTTTTGTGTCTCACAATTATTGTAATATCTCTAGTGCTCATATAATGGAGTGTCTCTCTCCCGTGGACTAGGCTGGTTTTGGGCCGAACCACGTGAATATCTCGTGTCACTCGTTTTTCCTTTGTTTTAATACTTGTTTAGTATTGGATATCAATATGTGTGTGTTGTGGGTATCACCAAACTAACGCTAAAATTCTAAAACACAAACATCAAGGTTAAAATCCCTCGCAAATAATTTGAAAGCACTAACATCTGGTGTGCTCTCCCTCTCATATTTCCTGTGTGTATGGTATATGGGGAAAGAACTAACTCCTCTAGCATATACATTTTTTTTTTTTGGTACTTCAAAAATGTTCTAGCATATATATATGTAGGCAAAGCTTCTAGTGTGGGATCCGGACTTCCGGACCTCCATGATCCGAGCATTTTTTTGACGATCCGAGCCGTACAATGTGTTCAGAAGGTGTTTTCAAGGGTCCATGCGGGAAATCTTCAAAAAAAAATACCGGAAAGGGCTTGATCCAAGCAGTTTTTCGCAAAAACTGTAACTGCTTGGATCAAGCCCTTCCAGGTTTTTTTTTTTGAAGATTTTCTTATTTCCGGGAGGACCGGACTAGAAGTTTTAGGTATATATATATAGAGGCCCGATCAAGTCCGGGAATCCCGAATCCGGGACTCCACCTTCCCGATATTTTTTTGACGATCCGAGCTGTCCAATGTGTTCAAAAGGTGTTTTCCAAGGTTCACGCGGAAAATCTTCAAAAAAAAATACCGGGAAGGGCTTGATCCAAGCAGTTTTTCGCAAAACTGTAAATGTACAATTTTTGCGAAAAACTGCTTTGATCAAGCCCTTCCCGGTATTTTTTTTTGAAGATTTCCCGCGTGGACCTTGGAAAACACCTTTTGAACACATTGGACGGCTCGGATTTTCCAAAAACAATTTTTAAAAGCATCAAAACACCGAAAAAGGCTTCAATCCGGGATTTCCGGGATCCCGGACTGGATAATTCGTGTATATATATATATAAGTTCCATTTACCATTTTTTCATGACTGAGGGAAACGTGAGCAAAAATTCAAAACAAAGGCTCCGTTTGTTTGACCGTTAAATGTTTCCCGGTAAAATATTTTATCTATTTTCCGGTGTTTGGTTGCACAAATCGTAGGTAAATTTTTTTTTCCCGTAAAATGGTTTTGGGCAATTGAGGGAAATTGACTTACGGTGAAAACTCCCGTAAGTCAATTTACAGAGCTCACTGATATCTCCCTTTTCAACAGCCCATTCAAATTTCTACCTAACCAGTTTCCAATCCATTGATTGTTGGAGAAAAGTCTTGTTGCTAAGAATATTTTCAGATTATCTGCCAAACACCGTAGAATAAAAACAGGAAAAATTATTTTTGCTGAAATTATTTTACGTGAAATATTTTACACCAAAAATTATTTTACGTTGAAACAAACGGAGCCTAAGTTGTGCTCTCCCTCTTCATATTTCCTATGTGTATGGTACCTGGGGACAATGTACATTAACCCATGCTACCAATTGGTAAGATGTCAATAACTGCGGGTGCTTCTATGTCAACTGGTTTCATAATCTAGTTTAACCACGTCAAGTTTATGTCAAGAACGAAAATGATTCGCGTACACCAGGATGCGTACCCCACTTGCACACCAGCACATCCCGACCGTCCAAAAGCTTTTTTCTACGTTTCAGATTTGAAATGAATTCTTACCGGTAAGAATTAACTCTTACCGGTAAGAATTTATTTCAAATCCGGACCATTGATTCTTGAAATGGACGATCGGGATGTGCTGGTGTGCATTTGGGGTGCGCGTATGTGGTGTGCGCGTAGCAGCGTTCATGTCAAGAAGAAGCAGCTCTATATCTTAAATTCAACTTGTCCTTAAACAACTGGATTCTAGACACAGCTATAGATGATGCATATTGATTATTAAGTAAGGAGATTTTTAATGCTATGTTTCTGTAGTTTTAACCTGGAGATTATTTCACTGGCTGGTGCAGAAAAAGGTCATGTCTTCCTACGACGTAGACACCAAAACTGTAGGAATTGCTGCAGGAAATGTTGCAGTTTCTGAGCGATGAGCCATCATCATGTTGTATTGAGCAGGCCTCATAAGTTGCCCTGTAGTAAGTATTCCCAATTTTCAGAATTTAAAACTCATTAAGGGAGCCTACTTTTTAGTTTTTCATTTTTAACTTTTTGGCTTTTTAGTTTTTTGGATTAAGGTCAGAATGTGTTTTGAATTTAGGAGAAGTGTTTAGGAGAAATGTACAGAATGCATTTTGCAAGAAGAGAATGAGAAGTAGAAATGGAAAAGTAGCCTCCAACCTCTTTTTAACTTCTTGCCTAGATTGTTCAAAATGAAGAATGAGTTTTTTGAGAATGAGTTTTGGGTGTTGTCCCCCAAACACCCAAAAGGAGAAAATGAGAAGGTGAAAATGCAATAAAGAGGTGGCCAAACACCCTCTTAAATCAATAAGCATAAGAAAGTGGAAAGATCACCATTTCATGGTCATGAGATTGACATCTAACTGGTATATCTGTCATTTCTTCATCAGCATAACAGATGAGCCCTCTTACACTTCTGAAGCGGCATGATATAAAAATACTACAACCGGGGAGAATTGCTAGACGATGAAAGAAAACATTCCCGACGTCTCAAGCCTTTAAAATATCTCAAAGTCCTGAGGCCGAATGGAAATGTGCATATGTAGTCTAGTGATCTGGGTATTTTAGAAGAGTGCTTATTTTTGCAGTACTGTTTGTTGATAGAAAATGGTCACTCCAGTTTTGTGCAGTGTAATTTGCCAAGGCAGTTAGCTCTGACAATTTGGATCCTAAGAATATGGTTCTACCTTATCCACCTTGCGAGGTTTTTTTTTTTTTTTTTTTGGTCAAGTTGTAACTAGAACCACATTTTTGGCGGCCTTTTAAAAGGCTTCGAGAGGATGACTTTTATTAGTGCGGCCCTGTTTGGATTCCTGATATTATGCTTGCGAAAATCAGTCTTTCATTGTTTTGTAATGCGGAGCTCGGTGTTAAATTGCTTGACAGGAAATCAGGATTGTTTGCATCTTCTGGTGATGAATGTTTATTGAACAGAGAAAGTGAAGTTTGGGTGCTCAATATATGGGAGTGTGCCCTTTGGAAACACTTCTTTCACGAGGCTTGCTACGTACGTTTGAACAATATTTTTGTGGGTGTTTGGCTTGCTTATCCAATATGCAATTTTTCATAAAATGCATTATTGGATTTGCATGATAGGCAGGCCAAAAATGCAAAAGTAAGGGGAGATGAGGTTTTCAAGTTTTTCACTTCTGGGTTTTTGTTCAAGATAAAAAGACCTTTTCACCCTTCTCATATTTTGAGAATTACAAGTTTACAACCCTCACCTCAATTATATCTATTGGCCCTCTATGTTGAGTAGTAATTATGCTGCATTCATGTGTTTCTTTTTTCGTTACTTCATCGGATTGATCCCAAATTCCCAAATGAACTTACATGTGTAGATGTTATATATATATTCCTAAAAAGGTTAAAAAATATTGGAGACTTTCACATATGTGACAAGTTTTTTTAAGGTGGAAGGACCCAATGATATTTTCATCAACAATATCTTAAAATTATTTCTAAAACGTTATTCAAACACATTAGTATAATACAGTCATAAATAACCGAGGGCAACATGGTAAAAAAACTAACCCATAATCCATTTTAATGATTGTACTCCCAACTACTACTTCTATAACAAAAATGTATTCTGCAAGTACTATCTTTTAAACACTTCATAATACATTAATTCTGACAATTCAAAAAGTTAGAACTGGAAAATGCAAAATGCAAAAAGCCAAAAAGAGAGGCTACCAAACACCCCCGTATAATTCGATGACCAAAATATTTTCAGTTGGTCATGTGTAAAAGCCGATGATCTAATTATTAATGGAACACTAGGCAAGAATTATTGGTGAGGGAGAAAACAATAAGGTTGTGTTTGGATGGCAAGCATCTTTAGGAGGAATGGGAATGTGATTCCATAACTCTAAGATTTCCATGTTTGGGTATTGATGGAATGGGAATAGGATCCCTTATCTTCCAATCCAGGAGCAATCAGATTCCTAAATAGAGGGGGAATCTCATACCTCCACTACCCCCTGGGAATGTGAGATTACTAGGGGAAAAAGAAAAGTTAAATCAATACCTCTTATACCCTCAAGATTTTTTCACATTGATTTTTTTTTTCCTTACATCTCAATTTTCCCACCAAACCCAAGCTCATGTTGATATTTTTCCCTCTGATACATTTTTCTATTCCCGCCTTTTTTTGTTTTTCCATGTTATCTACATATTTTTTGCAATCTTTAGGATACCTAGTCGTCCACCTTCTAGATCAATCGCAGAGGATTTTTCATTTTCCAAATATCAAAGGTATGCATATTTTTCCATTTTTTTTTTCCTAGCATCCTAATTTTGCCCAATTTCCACGTTGATTTTTTTTTTCTTAGCATCCAAATTTTCCCTCCAACCCCAATTTTTTCCCTCCAAACCCAATTTTTTTCCCTCCAATACCTCTTTCAATTGCCGCCTTTTTGTTTTGTCATAATCTCTCCTATAAAATTCCAACCTGTTGCAAGCTTTATTGTAGTTTATTTTTACAACAATTGTCCAACATTTTTAAGTTGTTTAATTGTTTGTTCTTATTTAACTAGTTTGACATTTTTAGCAATCTACTATGTTCAACTATTTGCGTTCAGGAATTGTGATATTTAGTATTAGTTGTTGAAGGGTATTTCAAGAAAGTGAAGTAAAAATACATTCCATTCCTTATCTTCGAATAGTCAAACCAAACGCTTGAATGAGAATTCGTCCTTTTTTTTCGTGAAACATTTCTACATGAACCAAACACATCAATTGGATTACCTAGGTACCCCATTCTTGGGAATGGGATTCCCAGGAATAGAATACCCATTCCTGATCTTTGATTCCTACTATCCAAACACAGCCTAAAAGTGACACGGATATATGACTTTTAATTGGAGTAAATATGATTTGTCTATTACGTCAAATCATACATTTTTCTTTTAATCAGCAAATTAAAAGAAAAATTACTTGGCAAATTAGCACCAAAATCCTCAGAAACCAAAACACAGAGCTAGAACCAGATGCACTCCCATTGTTGCAATTAAGGCCTAACCAAACACCTACTAATACTTGATTCCGAAACCGTTGGTAGCTAGTTATCATAAGAGCTACTAAAAGTTATGCCCAACTAGTTTCAAACAAATAATGCCGCCCGTCATTGCCAAAATAGAAACCCTCCTCTTTCACGAACCAAAAACAACTATATTTGTTATTGTGTAAACATGAAGGAGCTAACTTCTCGTCGTACAGGACCAAAACTTTCCTCTTCGGGCCCGAGATGAAACGGCAGGTGTAGGTAGGCATTGTGGGGTAATCGGAAGGAGTAAAATCGAAATAGTATATTTCACCTTCGACGAGTTGGTGCCATCCGCGATCTTCACCGGATCCGGAAATGCAAGGAACGGCTAAGGGCGGAGGTTTTGAAATGGCGCTAATGATGAGTACCGTCCGGACAGGGTTAGGATCACTAGTCAAAGCTTGTTGCCCGGACAACGTTTGCGTGCATACTAATAAGTGGAATAATGCAACAACGGCTAGTGGAAGGAAGCGAGTCATCGTAGTACATGTACTGTTTTGTATGACGAGGGGTTTATATACATGTTGAAGGGGATCCGGGATCCTGTAGCAGCAGTGCACTACAGGTTTTCCGTTTCATTTTGAAGGTGAGTAGAAAATTGTGGAAACGTCAGATCATCGTATATATGGTACGTAATTTTGTGTTACTAATATTTTATCTTCTATCTATCTAATTCCTTATTTTCGGATTTTCAGGCAAAGAAAAGGTAAAAAATAAATAAAAGAAGAAGAAGAAGAAAGGAAATTGAGAAGATATGGCACGGCTCCTATTATGGACGCATATATATCCTTTATATTTTCGGATTCAGCAGACAAAGCACAAAAAATGAAGATTGAGTTTACTTTTTTGATATTTTCGAAAAACAATAATAATAACTCCTACTTTCTTTATCAAACTTTCCTTATTCTTTCAGAAAATGAAGATTGAGTGTACTTTTTTGAAATTTTTGAAAAACAACAATAATAACTCCTACTTTCTTTAACAAACTTTCCTTATTTCCTAGTACAATGTACTCCTTTTTCTTTGTCCAAATTTAATTTTCTTTTGTTATTATGGACATAGTATGGAAAGTCTTCATAACATCTCAGCTATAAGGGGCAACAATTTTTTTGTTGTAATTTCAATCAATCTCTTTCTCTGCCCTAATAAATTTAAGGGGCACTTAAATAATAGTCCACTAACGCACTTCAAAATATATTTTCATCCCGTGCTTATTTTGGAGCTATGTTTTCATCCCGAAATTCAAATAAACCCATTATTGCCCTTTATTGTATATATACTAAGAGATTGAGGACTAAAACATAAATACTATACAGGAGCCGGAAAATTAGACTATTTTCAATTTTTGGAGGTCCTACTATGCAATTAAGGGATTGGGTCCTCATACTTGTTCTCTTTCCTTTTTTCCCCTTTTCAAAAATTCTTTTCAAAAAGAATCTCTCTCTACTCATTAGCTCATTATTTCATTTCTCTCTCTATCTCTCTCTAATCATTATCTCATTATTCTCATTTTCAAAAATTCAACCAAACACTATCTCAAAAATTCTTCTCAAAAATTTCTTTTCAAAACCCATCCAAACACAGCAGCTTTACAGTTTTCTTTCAAAATTGAACCTAGCAATTTAACACCAAAAACCATCTCAAATCAGCACTCCTCCCAAATTGTCGTCTCGAAACTCACTCCTCGCCATCCCAAAGCGCCATCGACAATCCACCAAATCGGTGTCCCAAATTATCCACCCTCGTCGTCCCAATTTGTGGTCCGAAATCTTCACCCGCCGGCGTCCCAAATTGCCAGACCAAATCACTCAACTCATCGGAAGAAACAGGCGACAATCGATGTCCTCCATCACCATCCTCCATTCCCGTCGATCACCACCGTCCTCCATCGCCGTTGACCACCATCATCGCCAATATGGCGGAGTTGATTGTAATCTCACACGGCGGAAATTAAAAACAGGTGACTACCACTTGGTTTTTAGTTTGATCTTCCGTTTGGTTCTCTTTGATGTTTGTTGCTTTGCATGTGACACTAGTTTTGTGATTTTGATGTTTGTTGGTTTGCATTTAGTTTGATTTTGATTTAAAGGTTTGATTTTGTTGGGATTTTGTTTTGCCCATTTTTTTATCACCCATTAAGACGAGATTGGCTTTGTTTGAGTTTTTTGGGGGGGGGTTTGTTATAATCTTAGTTTTCTTGAAGATTTCTCTGTGGGTTTTCACTAATCGGGTGGATTTATTGTAATATCTAGGTCTGGTCAAAATATTTTTTTGGGTGTGTACAGAATTTGTCTTGATTTTTGAGTTTGTTCGAGTTTCATTGTAGATTGGTTTTGTTATTGTTTTTTGATCGACAGTAAATTGGTTTGGTTTGATTTCCAACCATGGCTCGTGGTTCAAAATTTTGTTTGAGTTGGTTCAAAATTTATGATGATTTCTCGCAAAGCAATTAACATGGTAACAACTTAAATCATGGTGAAAAATATAACATCTGCCAATTATCATGGTAAAAAAAACCCCAGTAAATATGGTAAATATAGTTGACTTGTTTAATTGAATCATGGTAAAATATGTCAACATTGTCCAATGATCATGGTAAAATATATGATATGTTGAAATTGTCCAATGATTATGGTAAAATATAGGAAACAATAATTGTCCAATGATCATGGTAAAATATATGTCAACATTAGTTTTTTATTTAGTTATGTCATCAATAATTAATTTTGAAATTGTATTATTTTTCACTAATTGAAACAATAATTAGTAAACACTAATTTAGGAGACGTTTTGGATTCCCCCTTTATTTCAAAATAGCCATAATTATTGGTAATCAATTTTCACTAATTTAGTAAGTAGTGTTAAGTTATTTACTTATATATAAATATCAATGTATATCACAATGAAATGGTAAAAAAGGTAAATTACATTAAATGAGGATGAAAACATAACCTTGAAAAGTGGGCGGGAAGAAAACTTACGTGGTATCCAAAAAAAGGATGATTATTTTAATTACCTCTAAAATCACTTTCTATCCCTTAATAAATTTCTTATTCTCTTTGTTTTGTCTTTTCCGTTCTTTTTTTTTTTTTGGTGCTAGGCCTAGTAGTTCTTATTGAAGATTTTGGCCTTTGGTACTGTTTCGGATGGGAGTGTTTTTCTGTTTTTTGTTTAGCGTAAAACCTTCATTGATAAAAAAAATATTACAGCCTATTGAGTTTTTTTTTTTTTTTTGCCATTCAATGTACATGGGGGTTAACGGGGGAGTTAGTGAGTTAGTCCAGATGGGATCTAAAAACTATCCATAGCCTTAAACCCCAAACGCCTTTGTCGAGGCTCGAACCCTGGTCTCCCTTATGGGGGAGTTCTATTCTATAGTCGAACACACAAACTTTACAGTCACATTCTCATGTTAACTTAGGCCTATTTTGCCACGAGGAAGAAGTTTGATAAAATCTCATATTTTTTAATGCAAAAATCTGAGATTTTATCAAACTTCTTCTTAATTGATAAAATCAAGTGATGACTTTATCAAATCAAGATTTTATCAATTGGCAAACTAGGCCTTAATGTCAAAGAAAAAAAAAATCCTCACATTAACTTCTCTAGTCACCAAAAAGTAAGTATTTCGACAGATCTCTATCTTTACAAATTCAGCCTGTTTTTTTGAGGATTGAGCTACCCAGATCATGGGTGTTCCCGGGATAAATATCCGGTTTGTCCTATCCAATGTTTATTAGGCCAAACAACCTGGATTGCTTATCGCAAGGGCATAAGGAAGCCCCTCATCTCCAACGTACCCATCTGTATTAGTCGAAAATGGAGAATGGATGAAAAGAGATTTTGTAATTTATATCTTCTTTTCTTTATTTTTGTACTTTATGGGATAATTTTTGAGGAAACCCACTGTCTTTTTTAAAAATTCGGTCCTCCAAAACTATTTTGATCTTCTAAATATATAGAGAATCAAATCTCATTTTTTTCTCCTCTCTCTACTTTTAGAGGACCAAATCTTTGAAAGGAAAATGGGCTCCTCCAAGATTCTTTCAAAAAGAATAAAAAGTTAATAAAAATGACATTAATTACAAATTCTCCCTTCAATGTGTCTCATCCATCCTCTATTTTAGGGGAATAGAGATGGGTTGTTCGAGTTTCATTGTGATGGTTTGGGATTTTTTGAGTTTGAAAGCAAAATGACGTCGTTTTTTCTTAATTTTTTAGACATCTCCAAAACTTGAGAGCTTGTTTTAGAGTTAATTTCCCAAAACATGCTTAAACTCTAAATCCAATATTTAAGCCCGTAAAAAACCCAAAGTGCCTAAACTAAATAAGTTGACTTGTTTAAAACCAATTATACTCTACCCCAAAGATCCCCTAAAATTGAATCCCAAAATTAACTCTCCAAATGGTAAAATATGGAAGATAATTGTCCAGAAAATGGTAAAAAACGATGTCGTTTTTTATTTTTATGTAAAATAATTAAAAAAACACTAATTTACGAAAAAAGCAAAGTCCCCGATTCCATAAGCGAACCCCCTTTTTTCTTTGAACGGAAGCCAATGCTTTCATGAAATCGCCTAGTGGCACTTACAAGGATTGTACCTAAATACATTGACAGTAATCTAGAAAAACAACCCACAAAGATAAAACAACTTGAAAAAGCGGGAAGAAAACTTAGTGGTATCTAAGAAGCCGTCTCAAACGACGTGATGTGAGCCTAAAGCTCACTAACCCATACTACGCATCGCTACCCTAACATTGCGTGGGCAAACCGAATCAAAGTCTGGTTTAGGGTGAATCGCAAAGAATGAGATTAACACCTTACGGATCGTGAAGATTACAATCAAATTAGAACACGGAAATCAGGGAGCAATCCAAACCAAGACAATCAAAACAACCTAAAAGCAGAAGTTATTAACCCACCACCAATACCCACCGAATCTGGGATCACCAGATCGGGAAAAAAAGAGAGACTAACTAGCCGAAAAAACATAAGCGAACCCCCTTTGAGCTGTCGTTATTGTAGTGTTGATTCTGGCTCCGGATATGAGAGAGATTATCTGGTGTTGGTGGAACATAGGAACAGGACATACAATTATGGAAGGTGAAGCACTGACTTGTGTTCTTAAGACTAGTGATACTGTACATTGTCAAATCTTTGAAATCAAATAATATTAGTACTTATTTTGAGAATCTAAAGGAAATAAAAATTTCTTATCTTATAATTTACATTTTGAAAGCCCATATATAATTAGGAGCGACTAACCAAGTTTTGGTCCTTAGATACTCAAAACTAGTACTACTAACATTTTGCCAATAACTGAATTTGATGGAACCTACATGTACATAATTACACAAAATGACAAAAACCTTCTCTTTCTTTCCTTCTCTCTCTCTCATTAATGTTTATGAAAATTGAAGTATTTTGAGATTTTTTTGAAGTATCATTTCTTTCAGAAACTGTTTCTTTTTTTTTTTCAGTAACATTGTTTCAAAAAAAAAAAACACTTTGGGACATTCAACAAATCAACGATCTGAATTTTAAACACTCTCTGATCGGTAAGAGTTAACTCTTACCGGTCAAAGAGTGTTTTAATATTTAGACTGTTAAAAATTCTTTTGGACGGCTAAGATGCATTGTTTGTGCATTATGGGTATGCACACCTACGCGTAGTATTTTTGGAGTAGAACAGAGCAAATAGGCTAGCTTTCATTTGAATGTGTGAAAATGGAAAAAGCGAAAAAAGTACATTGGAGTGTTTTTTTGTTTTGTTTTTTTTTTTTCGTCTTTTTTTGTATATTTATTTTAAGCCCAGTTCTTACAGTAGCAAGACTCTACGTATATTACCTCTCCCAAGGCTAAGTTTGTACCACCAAAGGTGGTAACTTATATGGCAAGGGTGACCGAATTTCAGTGCTCCCTCCTTCTCGTACATGATCCGTCGAGGTTCGAATCTCGCCAAGTGCGGGACCAACGTGGATGACCTTTAATCCATCTAGTACCTAGGTAGTGTTGTGGTGACGGACTCACCTCCGAGCAGTAGTTATGACTCAAACTGGACATTCGACAATGGGTCAAGAACCCCTATGATCGCGCATAAGGAGAGTTGTTACATTAATTACCCCTCCCCACTAGGGATGACAATCTCGACCGAACCGATGGGTACCCAAACTATAACCGACTTTTTTCCCCAAACCATAACTGAAATATTCTCTGTTGGTGCGGGTATGGTATGAGATGTGAGATAACCGAACGGATTTGGTTCGGTTCTGGTTTGAGCTAGTAACCGAACTGTTCCCCGAACCGAACCGAACTGGATATGCGTAATTACTATAAAATACCCTTCATATGTAGAAATTTAACATGTGTATAACTTCAATGCATTGAATTTCTACTTAGATGTATATTAGTTTTGCATTTAAAATGTCTAGATGCATATCTGCATACCTTTTTAATTGACAGATCTGTGACATTTCCAGTTTAACTGATTTTTATATTTGAATTTCATTCATAATTATTTCGTTTTTATTTTGTTTTCTAATATAACGGAGAGTACCCGAACCTAACTGATCCCCAATTGGTTCAGTTATGGTTTCAATTTTCCCTACCCGTTGGGGTTTCGATTCAATTCTGGGTACCCTCCTAGCCGTAATGGGTTCGGATATGGCAATACCCGAACCAAACCGACCCATTGTCATCCCTACTCCCCATGCTTTTTTAGAGAAGAAAAAAAAGAATTGAGTTTGTACGAATTCGGAAGACGTCCTGGGGGGAGGAGTATAAACTCTTACGAGGCTGATTTAGTCGATTAGTCTATGCATTTATTCTCCCTGCAAAGGCCGAGTTTGTACGTGATAACTTCGGAAGGCACGTGTCCTCAACCTTGACAACCCTTTGGGTGGTATGTAGCATTTCCCACACGAAAATGATTTGGGTACACCACCGAGTGTACCCTAAATGCACACCACTTCATCCAGACCATCCAAACGTTTTTTTCGACGTTCCAAATTTAAAGTGCTCTTTTACCGGTCAAACAACTCTGTCACCGATAAAAGAGCACTTCAAATCTGGAACGTCAAAAAAAACATTTGAACGGTCTGGATGAGGTGTTGTACATGTGGTGTACCCATAGCATGATTACATGCACTAATCAATCTCATGTTTCCCATAAGATGATGAAACACAGAGTCTCACATCCCATCCAAAGAATACAAAGCACGATTAAGGAACAATGATACATACACACTCACTCGGACACACTCTGCCACACCCCCTCTCACATGTGAGGGGACCCACCCGGGAGGGACCCACTCCACATGTGAGGGGGTGTGGCAGAGTGTGTCCGAGTAGGTGTGTCTGTATCATTTTTGTAAGAGAATAGTAGCCATTCAATCAGCTATTACAAAAGTAGTAAAATTACACCTACTAATCAATCTCATGTTTTTCATATGATGATACATACATAGAGGTTACATCCCAAACGATACTATGCACGAATTGCAGGAAAGCTCAAGCCAGCACTAAAGGCATCGATGAGTTTTAACACCGCATGATGGTCGTCAATATTTATGCGGGTTCCACGATAACACTCTTCAGGCAGATCTTTTACTATGACATCAACCTTCTGACTTTCCACCCTAGTGTTGGCCTCTTTCAACCCTACAGAGCAAAGGTGAGGGCAATATCCAATTCCATCAGAAACAAATTTAACTGAAACTAAATTTGAAAAATGAATGCACCAAGGGTCAAGGACAATATGTGTTTTTCTTACTCGCCAAGTGATCACGAGCCAGATCTGCCCACTTTTCTGCAGCGTTCTACAATAAATAAAAACATGATGGCCAAAGCCAATAAGACGCGATAGTTAAAGAGCCAATGTCACTCATCAAGAAGCATACATATTAATAAGCTTCTAACAAGCTCAATAACAAGTACCCACACAGGTAAATAAGTTTTACAAAGACTGGCATGTTTGAGGCAGATGAAAAAAACGAAGTGGCACTAAATAAGTCAATACGAAGATCTTAACAAACTTGAACCGTACCTTCAAGCTAGTATCGTTTTCCTGTTTCACATATATGATGGCCAAGGCCAAATGCTCAAGTTGCACAACGTTCTCGCCTGCAAAGTACATAGAAACTTGAAATAAGGTTAAGGTAAACAACGAGGAGGAAATAGCATAATTCCTCACACCCACCCACCATACACACCTGACCCTTACCACACACCCCAACAACAACAAAACCAACACTGGTAACAAGGACGCAGCTATATGTTTTAGACAAGCACGACGAGAACGACAACAATAACACGCCTCAAAGAAAATACCGAAGTGGAAAATTTACTCATTATAAAACAACCAAACATTAAAATATCGGGTAGGGACATGCGAGTAGCAGCACTAGAAGAGTCTTGCGTACTCTTTGAAGCTCTCTCAATGCTTTTCTTTTCCTATTGTAGTGATAACAAATATCTTTATGACAGCAAAATTTTCTTTTGCCAAAAAAATAAAATAAAAATCAAGCCATTCAACATGAACTGAAGAGTGTAACCGTGAAACAAGACAAGAAACCATGGTGAACAGGAAGACAGAGATAACTTACCGAGAGAATTTGCAGCTTCCCTTGACAACATGTAAATGAAGTATACAGGCATTTTTGGAGGCTTTTCAGTTAACTTGTTAAGCCCCCTGTCATTGAGGATTTTCTGGACAGCCTCACCAACTCGAGACAGTGAGAGGCCAAACACAATATGTTTCAAACTGATGTAACGATAACCTTGGATTCTTCTTTTGTGATCAGCAATCTGAACCACTTTGAAAACCTCCTCCCCAAACGTTCCGAATTCACCACATGCCAAAGGATAGGTAACCGCTTTCTGAAACTCAACTAACTGTTGTGTGTGCACGTGCGTTCATGCAAATTTCAGAAAGAGAATGAAGGAGGAGTTGGAAAAGGGTGGGGGTGGGGGGGCGGGGGGAAGACAAAAGACATAATTAATAAATGAGCAACTGTTACTTGGGATCAAATCATCACACCGGTGCATAATAAGAGGGCATACTAAACACGAAAGACAGCAAGACTGAGACAACATGCGCCTTAGACTCCCCAAAATCCCAATTTTTTAAGATGCCAACTGCACTTGCGCAATAGGTGCACAGCAGAAGCTACCAGCAGGAAAGTAATGCATAATACAGTATCTTTACAATTTGTGCAAACCTTCTATAGCAAGCTAAGTGCTAAAACAGAAATGAAAGCACCCTCAACTGCAATCAACTACTTTAGAAGTTGCCGGCAAGAAGAGACAAGGGTCAGTGCGAACAAAATTCAACCACGTACTATGGAAAGCTAAAGCTAGAATGTGTCGGCAGACTTTTAGATAGCAAGGAAATAAAGGGAAACTAATTAGTTCATTGGGACTGGTGTCAGAACATTATCTTCTCGCACTTCCAAAAGGCGCACAAAAAAAAAAAAAATCATTTAATGTGCGTCATGTATGACTGTATGAGTACGAATACACTTACATATAATAGAAAAATCAGGAGTCAGTAACACGCAGCTAATATGGTACTACCGTACAAGTAATCAGTTAAAACTAACTATAAAAATGAAACATCGACTGGAAACAGTTCATTACTGCCCAGAAGACAATATCTAAGATGTACAGCGTTTGGTTGTAGCTTAGATTGATGCAAACCAAATCTTTTTTGTACAGAATGCAAACCAAATCAAAGGATAGATTTAATTAAGAGATAGAGGATCCAAAATGGGATACAAGGAGTTAAAGCTCTCAATATTCTTTTATCAATATATCCAAAAAAACTACTTAATGAGGACCCAAGACACCTATTTAGACCCACTACCACTAAAGACATAAAATGACACTATTAACCCAAAAGTTACTGCATCATAGATGAAAGCCATAATCACTTGATACAAATTTTAACGGAAACATGTCACTGCAATGTCTACCTGAAGGGGGGAAATACCTAACATAAGAATTCATTATTCAAGCTGTTAATGCATAGCTGTTCTGGGGCAAATGAAGAATAATCAAAATGCAAGGAACTGTTTCAAAAATAGCAGGCGCAAAATTCAGACAACTACAGACATCTACTGATGCAGGGAGATTATCCAATAACTCCATCTACTAGGAAACAAGGATACTCACTTTAAATTGGAGGGAAAATGTAGAATAACTGGAGGACAAGTCCCAGAGACATGCAACACAAATAATAAAGACAGGAGAGTACCGCATAGTATTTCTGCGTGGCGAGGTAAATGATCCCGGTCTTAAGAGCACAAACAAAATCTTCTAGCAGTTCTGCTTTTGCATTAACCGGGACACCATCCATTGGGCCCAAACATTGAACCAATTTACTATACTCGACACCCTTCCAAGCCTCTACAAGCAAAGCATCAAGAACATGATAACATCGGTTGTGCGTTAACTCCAAAGTTAACTGCATTTTATGCTCTTCCTGGATTGACACCAAGCAAAATTAGAGATAATAATTTACCCCCTTAAGGGGATACAGATCACAAAATTGTGACACCCACACATGCATTTAGAGTGCTGGGGTTACAGTAATTATAGCGAGCAAATTCGGTTACAGAGAGTTTGGCGAATGCAAAAGGAAACAATGTTAAAGCAATATTACAATCTTAGAAATTTCCTTGTGAGGAGATAGTAAGATCAAACTAATTTCGAGGTTATACCTTGAGAGGCTTAAACTTCTCCATTTGCTCCAATGCACGCTTTAGATCACCCTCACTAGTATCATCCACCTACAACCAAAAGAACCATAATTTGGCAGAGTATCGTAAGTAATCCATCAATAGTAAACAAGTAATGAGAGAAATATCTCAAGAATCAATGCAAAACTTCAGCGAACAAGTCAAAACAAAAAGATTACCTGACAAAGGCCAGTTTGAAAAAAGAAAGGCGCACCCTACATTGAGAAGTATACACACACAAATCAGAGTCCCCAAGAGATGATAAATCATGTTCCATTCAGATACATAACCATGCAAGAGAGTAAAAGAAAAAAAGAAAGATATATGAAACAATTAGTTACACAAATGGTAAACCAAAACTAAGCAGCGCGAAGCTAATTAGAACCAGAAAACACCATCAAGTCCAAAGGGAAAAAAAAGAAGACAAAACCAACACCAGCAAAAGACAACTGGAAAATAAGCGCACAAACATTACCGTTAAGCCGAAAGGTTCATCTTTAAACCAATGATAATTCTGCAAACATGCAAGTGTATATATAAGAAACTTGAGGTAAAATGAGTGTGATGACGGGTAAAATAGCAACACGCAACAGATAAAGTACCTGCAATGCCGCACCAACATCCTGCTCCCTTAGGCCACAAAAATCTTCTTCCGTCAGCTTCTTCTCCGCTATGGCTGCTAGAGGACCAGTGTCAGCCTGAAAATTGATTATGAGTTTACCCAATCCCCAAAAGCAAAATGGGTAAGGCAAGACAACGTGGAGAATGACGCCAGGGAAAAGTTCAAGTAAGTTTTAATCCTGACTAGAACTGCGGATAAGAATAAATAATATAAAATAAAAACTAGGACAATTCAGCTTGTTAGATTGCACCTAAAGATTCAGTGTCCAATGCCATCCAGTGACAAAAATTGTGCATTTCTTATCTAACACAAAACACTCTGCTTTAAGGTGGTAATTTGATAAATGCCTGAAATAACATGCGCTTGATCAACCAGCCACTCAGTATGTAACATTTTAAACACTTCGTCATAAGAGCATACAAACCTTGAGATTGCATAACTTCGATACCAACTTATCATGCTTTTTACAGATCGTACGTGACTTATATACCCTCTCAAAATCCTCCTGCAATACAAAAGGATAGGAACACAAGAACAGTTAAATAGTTGTCAATGATTTATCCAGCAGAACTGTTTATCCAAACTTGAAACAACACAACTTCCCACAAGTCAATATTAACAAATGCACAAGTCCAGTTTTGCAAAAAGAACCACCAGAAAATGCAAAATGTTTCCTGATGACCACCCCAAGAATGAAGATGAATTAAAACAAAATCGAGTCCAACCACGTCATAGACAGAAGAAGCACGTGCAAGCAGCAACAAAGCAACACAAAGGTCATATTATCAACACACTAGACGCACTTGCGCTGTTGCGCAGATGAGAACTTTTTCAAGCGTACCAAAAAATGATCTAAAAACCCATCTCCTGTGTGCCAACTTTCGCAAATCAATAGAACTTACACTTTGCCTCATAGCCCACACATAAAATGCTCGTACTAGAGTCATAACTGATGCGAAATACCAAAGGCTACCTACATTCTATGCTTTTATGCATAGATAAAGAACCATACTAAAGGGCATATTCACCTTTTTGGTCCCCAACGTATTTGTTTAAGTGTCATTTTCATCCCCAATGATCAATTGCACGAATTTGGTCACCGATGTTTAGAATTGCATCAAAGTCATCCCTGGCCCAGACGTCGTTATTTTGAGCGTAAAAACTAGGGGAATTGAGGTCATTCTACCTACGTCTTAATTTACCCGTTGTCCCCAAAGATAACACTGAGTCTCATTTTGGTCCCTAATGCAAACATCCATAACATCGCCACCCTCTAACGACCTACACCACTGGCCACAACAGCTATCAATCCCTATATTTTCCTCTTACCTTCTTTGTTACCCTCCCCACCCCACCCCACCATTGTCTGCAACTTCTCGACCCCAACCATCAGGGGCAGACCTATTAAGTGGGCGCGTGACCCAACTTGTTCCCACTCAAAAATTTCCTTTTACTAGTATATTTTCCAAATAAACTTGTACGTGTTCCGTTAAACTAAAACATATTGTCCGACGCATAGTCATCACAAGATCTTAGTATCCTTACAATGAGCACAATCATTAAAAGATTTCATGAAAAGACGTACCTTCAAATTATAGAATCAAATTCCAGTTCTCTTCTGGTCATGTGATTAGGTAAAATAACTTGCCAAAGTTTAAGAGGTAGGTTGTTATACATCTTGTTGATGGGAAATGTGTCCTCCTTTTGGAAGCGTTTTTATAATTTTGGCAAAACCAAAGGGGGGAAAAATACTTTTGAGAAAATGTATTATGTCAGAACAAATGGAGCCTTACTTGTCATAAGGTTAGTACTATCAGAGCCAAAAGGAATTAAGATCACTGGGAGTAAGGACACAAGATACCAAAAGTATTTTATTTTGTATTTTTCGCTTCGGTTCTGCCAAAATTATGGTGATATTGTCCGAGTATTTTTGGCAGTTAGGTTCAATTACTAGCAAAGATGGGGAGATTGCACATGATGTGACTGGTAGGATCCAAGTGGGGTGGCTCAAGTGGATAAGCACAACTGGTGTACTATGTGCAAGACGATACCCACAAAATTCAAAGGAAAGTTCTACAGAACTGCCATAAGACTAGTGATGATTTACAATACAGAGTGCTGGCCTATCAAGAAACAACAAGTGACAAGAAGTGTATAGCTTAAATGAGAATGCCGAAATGGTTCGTGAGATGGTAGGTTTAGTAGAAGTCAGAGAGAAAATAGACTAGGGTGGTTTGGACATATCCATCGTAGACTGGTAGATGCAATAGTTAAGAGAATTCATATGATAGTTTTGTGTAGTACCGCCATAGGGAGGGGCAGGCAAATTGAAATAGGATGCAATAGTGCGCAAATATACGAGTCTACTAAGTCTAAGTGAACAAGTAGCCATTGGCGAAGCTCAATGGAAAAAATGATTCATGTAGCCGACCCCAATTGATTGGACTTAAGCTCGGTTTCCTTTCGTTTGGTTAGGAGTAAAAGAGAATAAATTGAGCGTAAGTTTAATGGTAGTCAAAATGATGCTTCATCCATACCTAGGGGACCGAAAAGGTACATAAAACGTACTCTCTATCCCATTTTGTTTGTCATGTATTCTATTTGGGATGTCCCAAAATGTTTGTCCTCTGCTCTTTGAAAGGATAAAGATAAAAGCAGTACTTTTTTTCTAAAATTCGGCCGACTCGGCAACTAGGTCGGGGCCTCACCGACCCGATGTAGGGGTAGTCGTTTTAAAAAGTCGCTCAGCGACTTAGTCGGGAAAATCGGAACAAGTCGGGGGAAGATGAGAGAGAGATCTGACCTTTATCGACGTCGACGTCAATCGCTGCAGCTCCAGCGCAATTTGAAGAAGCAAGAACGACAACACTCATTCAGCTACTTAGGTTTACTTTACTCTTTAGGCTTTGGGCTTATAATGGGCCTCTTTATTTTAAACTTCTACTGGGCCTATATACCTTTTTTTGGCTACTAATGAATTTGTACATCTGGACTATTCTTTGATGTCAAAAACAAAAGATTCAATGTCCATATACTTCATAAATTATTTATTACTTCGTATATTCAACTTTAAAAAATTAAAACAATAATTCAAATTTTTTTTGGGCCTATATATTTTCTTAAAAATCAAAACTTAGGAAGGAGAAAGGAGAATATATATATATTATTAAAAACATGAAAATCCGACTAGCTGATTAATCCCCTAGTCGCTAGCCGACAGCCGACCAACCTGGGACCGACTAGCGACTTTTAAAACACTGGATAAAAGTGTGTACATTTTCACAAACTAACCCTCATAGCTGATTGAAAGGAAAGGGGTAATATTGAAAATCTAATCAAACTTTCAAGGCAGACAATGTATTAATTGCCTGTCCCCTAGAAAAGTTTAGTTCCTTATACATGACAAGCAACATCGGACGGAGGGAGTATAAGATAAAGTGACTATACTACCCCTGATTATGACGGCCAAAACAAAAGGCGTCCAGGCTACCAAAGTCGCGCAATTTATAGATTGGAGAGAAGAATAACACTTGATTAATACATCGGGAACAAGAAGGTAAATAAGCCCGATCTAAAGTCAGAGTAACAAGGGAATCAACTTCCAGAACCTATTACCATCTCCCATACTCCGACAATCAAAAATTGTGGTTTTCCAATCTCTATAGAATTTACCACCACTGCATAACTCTACATTAACTATTCAGCCGCCGACAATCGAAGTATGAACAAACGAATCATTGCCTACAAACTTTAAATGCATAATCATCACTTTGACCACAGGTCGCCTAATGCGTCAACCAAGGGTGCCAGACCCACTCTAGAACGTGAATACCCGAATCGAGTGTGAACTCAGTTCAAAAGTCACAGATTAATCTTTCAAGTTTGTGAATTATGTGAATAGCATACAGATTCTCAAAGGAACCAACGCGATGTGACACTTCACACATGCACCCAAAAAAGCATAATACAAAAATTAAAAAACGAGCACATTTGTTGCATTTGCACTAGCCCTGTGGTTGTAAGGAGAAATGATTTCGTAGTTAAAGGGGACAAATGATTTCGCCTGAAGTATAGGACCAGAGTGATAATTCCTCATTCGAAAAGCTGTGTTAAACTCTGAACCGTTAGCAGATTTGTTTGCAAGAGGCGCAGTTTTGTATCCAATCATTTTGGTCCTCTTTGTCCAGCAAACAATGAACCTTAACCAAGTAAATTACACTGCCATTGAAAAAGAAAAGGAAAGGAAATTAAACCACCATTTTTCTCCTCCTAAAATTAAACCGCCATTTTTCTCCTCCTAAAATTAAACTGCCATTGAAAAATTAATTTAAATGCAAACTTAACAGAAAAGAAAATCTTGGAATAAACAGAGTAGCCAAGAAACAACAGCAACAAGTAAGAAACCACCCACACATGGAAGAAGACTTTACCGCATCAAAAATGCTCAAGACAAACTTGGCAACACTGTTAAAAGCACTTTGCCGGATGGCTTCATAGTCATCAGGTGAGAGTAGCTCAATAAGGTAAAACATATCAAAGTTAGTCATCCCTCGTATGGTTAACGTTGAAACGGCCTTTGCAATCTGTTCTTTTTTTCTACAGACAGTTTCGTCTCCAATTGCAGCAGACCACAAACCAGTTCTTAAGGCCTACAAATAACATACCAGTTAAAGTCAAAATTTAAGAGCAATGCAATGCAGAACAGAGACATTTACCTCGTAACATAAATGCAAGAGGTACAATTGATACAAAATTTTAACCTTGCTTGAATAAGAAACGTCTCAATTCTGCTTCTAATTATATGACATGCTGAACAGTGAACCCCCGTAACAAACTCAAAAGCCATTGGCATCCTTTGAGAATCGAATCAAGTCATAACATTACACTACCAAGAGCTAAAAACCACAACGCATAACATTACACTAGCGCTGTTCCAAGAGCTAAAAACCACAATACAGTTCACCAATTTGTACTCCCCACAACAAAACATTCACCAATACATTCCCTGAAACCAGTTAAAGTTGTACCGTAATTGTATTTTTTTTCCCTTTTCTTATTTTTGTTTCTTCTTTCATCATAACTTTTGTTTTCTATGCACACCTACCAGGATAGGTGAATAGCACTTAGCAGAGTAAAAATGGTCACCTTACCTGCCAATTTCCTTTTATATTTATCTGATAAAGATAAATGCCTTACCATCTCATCAGGGACATAAGCAATTCTACGGAATCCAAAACATTTAACAATGCACTACAGCTGTCCCTTGAGCTAACAACCATAATAAGGTACGCCGATTTATACAACCAACAACAAAACTTTCACCATTATAATCCCTGAAACCAGTTTAAGCCCTCATCATGCATTTTCCCCCACTTATTTATTATCGTTTCCGATTTCATAACCTTGTCTTTTATGCACACCTACCAGGATGGATGGATGTATGGATAATAGAGTAGGCTGTAGACATGGTCACCTTACCAGCTTTGTTCCTTTTTTCTTTATATATTTTATATTTTATAAGACAAGGGTACATGAATCGGATACAGGTATGTATAGCTAAGGTTCAAGCATCTCAAGTCTAAAAATAGAGGACTGGTGGATATGTATCCAAATTTGGATATACGGATAGGGGTATACACCAGAGAAGCGTAAATATAAATGATATATGTTAATTTTAAGATGGGGATATATTTATATATATATATATAGGATGAGCTTCTAATGAGGACCTCACCATGAGGACTTCCATGAGGACTTCACCATCCGGACCAAATTTTCATGATCCGAACCGTTAGATGTTTTTAAAATGCATTTTTAAGGGTCCACGCGGAAAATCTTCAAAAAAAAATACCCGGAAGGGCTTGATCCACACAGTTTTTGTTAAAAACGCTATATATATAGCGTTTTTAACAAAAACTGTGTGGATCAAGCCCTTCCGGGTATTTTTTTTTGAAGATTTTCCGCGTGGACCTTGGAAAATGCATTTTAAAAACATTGAGCGGTTCGGATCGTCAAAATTTGGTCCGGAAACACAAAAAAGGGGCAGGTCCGCATAGAACTTCCAATGAGGGAGTCCTCATTAGAAGCTTACTGTATATATATATATATACATATATATATATATATATATAAACATTTTTAAAAAATTAAAATGGAGGATGTAGTGCAGAACTACAAATAAAATTATCTTATTGCGCCAGCCCATTTAAATTTGTCTTCCGATCACGATCTGCTGTTGCAACGCCTACGATCTACTTCTCTGAATGTTCATCTCTCTTTTTCCAAAGCAGGTACGATCCTGCTCCTCCTCCTTCCTTCCTTCCTTCTTCTTCTTCGATCGTGCTCCTAGATGAACTCAACGTGTCCGATTCTCAATCGCTGCACCGCGCACACAGCCCACACCCGTATCATGTCGTGTTGACACAGGTTCTTTGCTAAAAAAGCAAGGATCCGTGTATCATAGGTTTTTAGAGAGGCAGGAGATGGAAGAGAGAAACAGATGAGGGAGGGAGAAAACAATGATACTGATAACCTAAGATCTAAAAATCTTAGGAAGTTGATTATGCGTTAAGGAACTAGTATCAATATTACTCGCTTACCCCAGGTAACTTAGAGTGAAATTGTGAAGGTGCACTTTATTAGTTTCAGAGAGCATGAGGAATTATAAGCGTCTATCTCAACATTGAGTTTGGTGCGAACATGTGCCATTACAATTGGGGGTAAAGCATATTTTGCCAATATATATATACGCCACGGATCCTATCAAGGATCCCGGATTGGAGGTTTTTCGGTGTTTTAATGCTTTTAAAAATTGTTTTTGAAAAATCCGAACCGTCCAATGTCTTCAAAAGGTGTTTTCAAGGGTCCCCGCAAGAAATCATCAAAAACAAGTACCGGGAAGGGCTTGATCCAAGCAGTTTTTCCCAAAAACTGTATATTTACAGTTTTGCGAAAAACCGTTTGGATCAAGCCCTTCCCGGTATTTTTTTTCGAAGATTTCCCGCGTGGACCCTTGAAAACACCTTCTGAACACATTGGACATATATATATACAATCCCGTTCTACTAAGGACCCTGCCAGTCCAATACCCTGGACATGCAAACAGTACAGCCACTTTCCAATATCCAAATACCTCAAACCAACAGACTTTTACAACACGTTTCTCTCAATGCAGCCGCATGCAAATGGAATTTTAAAAATAAAGATCGCAGAGAAAAATAGACGGCCCAAACCAGGAAGGCTTGATTCTCATCAATACAGGAACAAATTCAATGGAGAGTTCTTGGAAACTCCCGGTGAATCGAATTTGACAACGTCATTGATATTGCAATTGTTTCAAATCAAATCTTTTTGACAGATGATGGAACACTTTTCCTTTAGTTCTTAGTCACTACTGGAGGTACACCAGTGTAGATTGCAATCAAAATATTGGCATTAGTAACACTACCAAAGGAAAAATAACCGTTAGTTACTTTTGCACGTATGCTTCTCACAGTTCAAGGAATACAGAGCTACTTGTCTTAGAGGACTACCAAAAACTCATGTCATTGCGTAGTCCGGATGCCAAAAAACAAGTAAAACAAAGTAAAACCACCAACTATTTCTTAGAAGCAAAAACATTCTACAGTGCAAAATGCAAATACAGGATTCCACTGCCAATAAGGAGCAAAACAACAAGACATGCACATTTTGACCTGGCAAGAAGCATGTGAATGGAAGTGCAATGTATCTAATCACCTTTAGGGTTTAAAAGTACTAGAAGCCTAGAATACTAAAAGACTTCATTAAAATAACAACAAACCAAACAATCGAGAAAATGCTCAGTAGCAATTGCTATTATTGAATACAAAAAAACAGAGATTGCGCAGTATGAAGCATGGGTACTTCCAAATAATAGCCGTACCCGTAGTTGGTAATTTCTGGAACTGCCTACCGGTGCTTGACATACTACTTCTAAATGCATACCACGTATACCAAATGCGTAACGAATCTTTATCCCTTTACTTTTTGCCGTACGCAGAGCTACCGACTACACATTGGGGAGTCGTACCATTTCTTACTTGTTAAAATTGAGGAGATTTTTGGTTGTTTATATCGTCCTTCCAAAATCAAGCTTTGCTGTTTAATTTCTTTCATGTAAAGATTAAATACTTATTCAAACTTTACTTTTAGCCTTAAACTGTTGTTTCTACTTTCTATAATAAGACACTTACTCGATCAGGCCAAGTGCCCAGTTTCCATGTCACTAATGTTTCGGTTCAGTTTATTAATCGTTACCTAAAATGCATTTCTTCCAAGTACAAAAACAGATTTTAAGGACGTACTGTAGCCATATCCATACCTTTCTTTTTTTAGATTTTGTCTTATTGACACACCAGTGTTTTACCAATAACCACAATGTTTCATTACCTGTATATATACCCGTACTTGTGCTTCATAGACTATCCATACTTACTACTTTAGATTGAAAAAAGTACCACTTGCATCCTGTCAAATAACCCATAAAACAGTGCATTGGTCGAAAAGATTTTAGCAAAGGATTGAGAGAACATCATCAACTTTTTTCACCCAGACTATCCAAACTTAAAGGGGGAGATAAGAAAGAGGAGTACATCTGTGTCACTTCTATTTGCACAACACATGATTTGACACCAAGGATATGAGGAAGCTTTACCTTGGCAGCAGACCAACCCCTATCCTCTCTTTTTTTGGTAATCGACATATTCCTATGCCTTCTCTTTCCCAATACTTGAACCTTTCTACGCTCAGACTGGAGTAGAGCAGCAGCATCCCTGTTTTACAATATAGAATAACAGAAAACAAGGATATTATAACACCAGCAGCCAACAAATGTGGCATGGAGAAAAGAGAAAACCAAAGATACACAAGAATGAACTTCTCAATCATTTAAACTATTCCTTGCATAAATTCTGCAGTGACTATAAGTACCGACGCTTCCACGTGCAGGTATTAATTTGTCTCATGCGTAAATGATGCTCTTATGACACTCTCAAGTCATGTCAGCAGACATCATGTAGGCAAACATAAGACGGCTTTCTTTTTGCCTTTCAAAAAATAAATAAATTGTAGGCAAACATAAAGACGGCTAGTTTTCCAAAACATTCGTCCACAACATATGTGCTCATTAGTCCGATGCTCTGAGTCAGGACCATGAATGAGGAAGAATGGTAACGAGCATAGATATTGATTTGGGTCTCTAGGCCCGCCCTCTATTGCCTTTCGGCTTTGATTTGGGGGCATGGCTCTGCAGCAAAACGTCTTGTAACTCCTTGGTTCTTCGAGATTTAGGGGGCCACTTTGTACCTATATTGCCAAAGGTTAGGCTCGCTACAATCATCAACACCCATACCCCAATGATTGGGGACGAGATGTGTTCTATTATTATTGTTGTTGTATACAATAGCAACAACATGTGTGTTGCTATTCAAATACCTCGTTCCGACCTCATGAAGTAACAGATGGACTTCCCCGACACACCCTATGGATCCTTGCCCTGGTAGTCTTGACTGAGTGATGACAACCCGCATGGCAACCCAGCCTCAAACCGAAGCAAAATAGATTCTAACAAGGAGCGATTAAATTCAAATTATACCTCCTATACTTCAAATCTATTCTATTCCATCTATTCTACAAAGAGAGAGCACCCTTTGGAGTGGACCAAAAAATGACGATGGTTCATACTTTTAGCTTCCAAAATTAACTAATATGAAGACTAAAATTGTTTTCACCGCTTGCCTGCCTTCTCTTCTCAATAAGAGCAATGGGTAAACATGTCAAAATTCCCCTAATTTACTGAACTGTTTCGGTTACCAAATCTCAGAGTATTAACCTTCGCTCAAACCCCATTCTCCTACTCCTCTTCTCGTATTCTTAACAAGGAAAACACATAGTTATGATTGGAAGAACTACAAGCAAAAAAGGAGAAATGGAGATCTCGAAAAACCTGTTCGAAGTTTCGATGATGGAACGGAATTCAACTAGTGGAGAAATATGGGTATACTGCAATTTTTGCAAGTCTTTTTTTATTGTTCTTAATTGTCAATGGCAAAGGTATTGTCTATATTGTGTTTGTGAAATACAAAATCGAAACCGATTGGGCTTTTGAGAAGTTTGGCCTCGGGCTTTCGAGAACTGTGACCCCAAGAATAGGTATCTGAAACACAAAACCGAACGCAGTCTACTTGATCTTTCAAGTGGTCAGGATTGCACGCGCATCCCGTGTGATTACATAATAAACCAAGAGAAGACAAAGTAAGAGACAAACCGAGCAAAGAAAAAAAGAGAGAGGGACGAACTAGAACGAATGACTTAAAAGCTCACCATTCGTCCCAAATATCATCCTCAGGGACCCCGTCTTCCAAACCCAACATGTCTCCCGGGCCTTCATCGCAATCGCTATGGCTTTCGTCTAGAGAACGGCTTGAGCCTTCGGTAGTTGTCTGTCCTCCATTCGAAACCACATCTGGATTCAGACTATCAACTGACATCATCTGTTCATCGGGAGAACTGCTTCTAGGTTCATGTACTCGACCCCCTAACTGGTTGTCCACTCCAAGGAATTCCCTAATTCCAGCCACCGCAAAAACCAAGACATAAGATGCAACACTAACAGAAGTTGTAAATGATCCATATACACGGCAGAAAAGAAGAATAGCCATTTGTAAAGGTTACCTTCCGCTTCCAGTACAATCATCAGATCCCAACATTGTATCCCTTCCCCTCGTTACCTGACCAACTCCTTGATTCCTGGCTCGAACAACGAAGAACGAAACCACTCACCCCAAAATGCAATAAGCTAGATAGAGAGAGAGAGAGAGAGAGAGAGAGAGAGAGAGAGACGCTGAACGAAAAGGGAAGAGAGAGGAGCAGATCGAAGTATGGAAAACCCTAGGTGCCCGAATATATCGACATGCCATGCAACGAAGTAAATATAGATTTTATAGTAGTAGTACATTATGCACTCTGAAATTTATATTGGGAAATTTTCAAAATATCCCCAACTTTTAACCTCAATATCTAATAGGCACCCAAACGTTCAAACAAAATCAAATTCACCCATAAAGTTTCATTTTTTCAGCAAATAGACCCCTACTGTCTCAATCTGTCAAATTGCTAACATTTTTTTTCTTCTGATTTGGATGTTTTAACTCCGTTAAATGCTTACTGGTATCCTATTCCACTTAGAATCCACTCATGTATCCGTAGCAATTACTACCAAACTTTATTTATTTTTCTACTCTTCTTCACAGTAATTTAGTGGCTAAACTCTATCATTGTGAAAAATATCATTGTTACGACCTTTTAGAAAAAAACAACTTATTGGGTGGAGTGATTCTTTTTTTTTTTTTTTTTTTTTTTGGGGGGATTTTGGTGCTCTTTGGGGTTTAGGTTTTTGTTTTGATTGTTTGGTTATTTTCTCGTCAGCCTTCCAATCTTTTGGACTTTTTTGTCTTTCTTTTGTATCTTTGATATTTGATTAATAAAATCTTTTTTTGCCGTGCAAAAAAAAAAATACAATGCTTTTATACTAGCCAGGTTGACTCAGTTCAATGCTTTTATACTAGTCAAACCAGCTTCACCAATTGTTATGACTCAGTTCATGCCCGCATATTAGGCCCGGGAACACGTAGGGGGACACGTATCGGACATGCCATGTGGTGTGTCCCTTAAATGAAATTATTTTTTGGATGGGGACAGGGCATGGACACACGCGTCCATACTCTCACTCACTCTCTCTCACACACACACGCGCGCGCACACACACAAACACATGGCATTGCCGTGACCACATGGCATACTCTCACTCTCCCCCCACAAATACATGATGACCATTAGTAAAATTAAAATTAAGAGACAATTAGAACCAAAAAAATAATTTATTTTTTTAATTCAGTGCTTAATATGTTTTATCATACCGCTTTTCATCTTAAAAAATTCAGCATTCAGTTTTCAGTACTTAATTTTCAGCTTTCAGTTTTCAGTTTTATCCAACAGCTCCTAAGTTTACCTAATAAAGACAAAAAGGGAGCGCCAATAGAAAAAGGGAGTGTCAATAACACTTTTCATTTTTTGGTCTTGCTAGCGTGTGTCCAATGAGAACACAATAGGCACACAAACAAACAAATAAAACACACACTCCAATACATTTTTTTACACTTTTCAATATACTTTCACACATCTCTATATACTTTTCACATATTCAATACACTTTTTCAACATTAACGTGCAAACTATTGGGCACACATTAGTATTTTCCTTCTCTTTTTTTTTTCATCTTTTGTAGAGTACTTATATATTGCCGTGACCACATGGCATACTCTCACTTTATATATTTCGCAGTCGTCTTCTGGAATTTTGCTTCTCTAGTCAACAAATGGACAAAAAGGTCAATGAATGATACTCCACAATCAAGCCATCGCAAGACCAAAAATGCCCATTTTCGTCCTATTCCAATTCTTATCTGTGGGCTTTTTGACCAAGTATTTGTAGAGTTTCGTAGACATGTCTGTATGCGTTTTCACAAAGGAACTCTGCCCTCTCCTCACGCTTGCCGACAACCCGCTTTCTATCCCCCGAGCACTCAGTGGAAGAAGAGGAATCAAGTTATGCAATCTCCAATCCAATCCTTGCTCCCGCAGTTCAGTCTTTGGTTGATTTCCAGGTTCTGGTTCTGCCCCTGGTTAAAAGCTATTAGTAGAATTTCTTTATTTGCATAATTGTGATTCAAAATTTCAATTAATTCCATGCTTGTAATGATACTCCACAATCAAGCCATAGTAAGACCAAAATTGCCCATTTTCGTCCTATTCATTTTCCTCTTTTGTTGAACTGACACTGGTTTCATTTCTGTTGTTAAATGTCCACATAGTTGTAGATAGTCAATCCACTCTGCTAATTGTTCAAGACCCTTTTTTATGTTCATCACCAGAAAAATATACTCTCTGTTGTAAAAACCTAGCCGATTTTGATCATAATATACAGACTCGCTCATCGCTTCCGTGGAAGTATCCGATCTTGGGGAACCACGTAAATTCCTATGTTGATTTCCTTTACTGTTTTCGTATTCTGTTGTGTGCGTGTGGTGATTATTCTAACACTATAGGGGATGTCTGATCAACGAGTATATACCCGGATCAACAAACCAGGAATGGATCAATTCAAAATTCAACTCAGATGTTTGAGAATTATACTAGTACATAAATTCAAGTTGGCAAGGCTTGCCGGTCCCTAAGGACAACAAAGTAGGGGTGAAAAAAATATCCGACACACCTGAACCGACCAAAATTTTCGATCGGTCCAGACCGGTGGTCGTCGGTTTCGGTCCTAGAATGTAGAAAAATAATTATTTTGGTTTGGTTTTTGGTTGTTTGGAAATACAGACGGCTAGAAAAATTAGTCATAAATACACTATATTTTGTTTTTTTTAGTGGGAGGACAAGGAACTTTTTGGAATGTAAAAATAAAGACATTACTTTTAGGCTTTGTTTGGTTGTTGATGTAGGGAGAGAGGGAAAATAAAAGAGAAAAGGGGAGGGAAAAAAGAGGAAAATTCCATATTTGAAGAAGAAGAAGAAAAAGAAAAAAAAAACCTTGCTGACATGCCTTTGGATGTCATTAAAATGTCCATTTTTATGGTGGCTAATAGATTCCTGCTCTCTGATGTGTGTATAAGCAGTAAAATTTAAGTCTAAAAGTTAGTTAAAATAACATTTAATGCTATTTTCTTTTCATTTTCTTTAGACAACCAAACAAAGGAAAATTCTCAACTTTCCTCTTTATTTTCCTCCAAATTATTTTCTCTTTTTTTCCACTTCTTTCCCCAACTTCCAAACAAAGCCTTAATATTAGTTAAACAAAAGGACAAAACACACACTCTCTCTTTATTTTGGCCAGAAATACCTTTTTCTATCAATTCTCTCTCGCACTACACACCTCGCACCTTTGGAAACCAAAACCCCAAAACCAGAACACCACTCTCTCTCTCAGTCTCTCTGGTTCGCAAATGGTGAAGAATCGCAATTGCGATTGCAATGATGCAACATCGACTCACAATGCAGTCTTCATCAACTCCAATCTCGACACCCATCAAGCCTTGATCGTCTCCCCACCGTTCTTTACATCAAAAGTACCATCCCTTACGAGTTCCAAAATTAGTTCCAATGGCCGAGTAGGTGGTTGATCATTAAAAGCTTTACCGAGTTTGAATAATATGTTTTGAGCTTAGCATATTGTTCGAGTGTTCCAAAATATGTTTGAGTGTTCGAGTTGGAGTCGTTCATTAAAAGCTTTACCGAGTTGAAGTTTAGTGAGTTATCACTAGATTTGAAATAGTTTTGTTCCTTGAACTTTTAACCTTTTATGAATTATAGTGAGTTGTCACTAGTTTCAGGATCTGATAGTTGACTAGTTGATTGATTTTTTTGAATTTTTTATATGAAATTAGTGAAATGTCACTATTTTTTTAGGTCGCTGGTCGACCAGAGGTGGGGTGGTGGTTAGCCCGAGGTGGGGGTGGCGGTTAGCCGGTGTTAGGAGTTGATTTTTTTAAAATTTTCTGTACGAAATTAAAAATATAAAAATTAGTGAAATATCACTAATTTTTTGGGTCGCCGGAAGTCGTCGACTGGGGGTGTGATGGTGGTCGGCCAGGAAGCAGAAGTTTTTTTCTTGTAATTTTCTACACGGAATTAAAACTTTTTAAAATTAGTGAAAATGTCACTACTTTTTTTGGTCGCTAGAAGTGGTCGGCCAGGAGGCAGGAGTTGGTTTTCTTGAATTTTTTGTACGAAATTAAAATTTTAAAAAATTAGTGATATTTCACTATTTTTTTTTTGTTTTTACGTTCGATTGCAAAAGTTCTTTGTCCCTCCTATAAAACAAGTCAATTTTTTTTATTTTTTTTTTCAAGATTGCAAAAGTACCTTGTCATTCCCTTTAAAAAAGTCCAATGTTTTGGATTTTTGGCTAAGTAGCCCAATTATAAATTGGTGTAGGACTAATAGGTAAAAGTTTGTAAAATTATCATTTTGCCGAAAACAAAAAACCGAAAAGAAAAAACAATATTTTTAATACTCCCTCTGTCCCTTTTAAGTGTTGACATTTCTATTTTGGGTTGTTCCTTAATAAGTGTGTGTTTTGAAAAGTTAATGGGTAAAAGTTTGAAAAATTATCATTTTGCCATTTTGAAACATTAATGGGTAAAAAGTTAATGGGTAAAGATGTAGGACAATTTTGGAAAGTGGAGGTAAAAGTTGATGTGAAAAGTGAAAAAGTTGATTCGAAAAGTGTAATGACGATGTTTCTTTAATAAGTTGGATTTACGAAGTAACACACTTAAAAAGGGACGGAGGGAGTACTATTTTTAAAAATTTTCATTTTTTTATCCTAGGACCAATCTGGTCCACCACCACCACCCCCACCCACTACCTCCAGCCACCACGCACCACTCACCATCACTGCCACCACCCACCACCCCAACCACCACCTCCAGCCTCCCTCCGGCATACCTCCAACCGACTCATAATTATGTTTTTACTTTTTTTTTTAAAATAATTTCACACAAACATATTTTTTGTTTTCACTTCCTTTTTACGAAAAACAGAAATTAGAAAACAGAAAACAGAAGTGTTACCAAACATAGCCTAAGTTATACAGTAAACCGTTCAAAAAAAAAAAAAATTAACTATAAGTTATAATAGAAAATTCTAAAAGTGGACAAAAAGGTCAATGAATGATACTCGAGAACTTCCAGACGCGTTATTAAATTATCAAAGCCCGTCAATGTTTTCACCCCAGAACTTCATATACTCCCTCCGTCCCAATTTGTTTGCTCAATACGAAACTACGTGCAATTTTGAAACTAAAAAATAATGTACTTACAAAAATAATTTTCTAATCAATATGGATCTTGTTTAATGGATCTCATTGAGAACTTTAATACGGTATAAAAAAAATTAAAAATTATTTTGATAAATACATTATTTTTTAGTTTGAAAATTACGGACTTAGGGGAGGTGCTGTGCATGGGATGCACAGCACGGCCGGCAGCGCCGGCATTTTTTTGATGATCGGAGGCATTCATCACGTAGACCTCGTCGAATACTACAAGTTTAGAAAAAATCAATTTGATCGGATATCTTTAAGTACGTCATCGGAACACAAATACTTTGAAAACAAATGGAACACAAATGGACACAAACACTGGATCAAAACCACTTTTTCATGTTATTTGTGTGCCGATAAGGCACTTAATGATATCCGATCGAGTTGATCTTTGGCAGACTTGTAGTATTCGACGAGGTCTACGCGGTGAACGTTTCCGATCGTCAAAAAAAATGCCGGCGCGACGGCGCCGTGAGGCTGCACAGCATGGTGCTGTGCATTGGGATGCACAGCACCCCCAGGTTTCCGAAAATTACACGTAGTTTCGTAGTGAGCAAACAAATTGGGACAGAGGGAGTATTTCGCAGTCGTCTTCTGCAATTTTGCTTCTCTTGTCAACAAATGGACAAAAAGGTCAATGAATGAACTCCACAGTCAAGCCATCGCAAGACCAAAAAATGCCCATTTTCGTCCTATTCCAATTCTTATCTGTGGCTTTTTGACCAAGTATTTGTAGAGTTTCGTAGACAAGTGTTTGTATGCCCTCTCCTCACAAAGGAACTCTGCCCTCTCCTCACGCTTGCCGACAACCCGCTTTCTATCCCCCGAGCACTCAGTGGAAGAAGAGGAATCAAGTTATGCAATCTCCAATCCAATCCTTGCTCCCGCAGTTCAGTCTTTGGTTGATTTCCAGGTTTTGGTTCTGCCCCTGGTTAAAAGCTATTAGTAGAATTTCTTTATTTGCATAATTGTGATTCAAAATTTCAATTAACTCCATGCTTGTAATGATACTCCACAATCAAGCCATAGTACGTCCAAAATTGCCCATTTACGTCCAATTCCTTTTCCTCTTTTCTTGTACTGACACTGTTTTTTCATTTCTGTTGTTATATGTCCGCATAGTTGTAGATAGTCAATCCACTCTGCTAATTGTTCAAGACCCTTTTTTGTGTTCATCACCAGAAAAATGAAGAAACCAATCCAATCAAATCCAATCTCATATCTGCTCTCCATTCTTACTACAACTCTACTGCTATTACCGGACACATCAGTAGGAGATCCAAGAGACCAAAAGGTTCGAGTCATGTGCGGGAACCAACCCGAGCACAACGCAACCATCTACGTACCCAATTTCGTTGCAACAACGGAGAACATCCGTGTCCAGATGAGGACATCTGGTTTTGGAATAGCCAAAACCGGTTCAGGACCTGACACCAACTACGGCCTGGCCCAATGCTATGGCGATCTATCTCTACTTGACTGCGCCATATGCTTTGCCGAGGCATATACTGACCTCCCGCAGTGCTTCCCTGCCAATGGTGGCCGCATTTTCCTCAACGGCTGCTTCTTGAGATCTGAAAACTACAGCTTCTTCCAGGAGTATAGTGGGCCCCAGGACACCGCGGTGTGTGGAAACTTGACTCAGAAAAACTCAGCATTCGAGGATTCGGCTAAACAAGCCGTGAAGCAAGTGGTTGCAAATGGGCCAAACGGTAATGGGTTTGCGCGGGCTAAGGTGGCGGTTTCTGGGGCAAAGAACGAGTCAGTTTATGTCTTGGCGAATTGTTGGAGGACGTTGAGCGCGGATTCTTGTAGGGCGTGTTTGCAGAGCGCTTCTCAGTTGGTGTCGGGGTGCTTGCCTTGGTCCGAGGGGCGAGCGTTGAACACTGGATGCTTCCTGATGTATTCGGATACAGATTTTCTGAATCCGGTGGTGGGAAATGGGAATTCGAGAGGTAAGTGAAGTTTTTCACATCTTCTCCTACATTGTGAAATTATATTTCTTTTTCTCTATGCTGCTGAGTTTAGCATGTTCTTGGTTTTCCTTTGATCTGTTGTGCAGTGTCTGTGGCAGTGATAGTAGTCTTGGTTGTTAGTTCGGTCTTGGTTTTGGCAGTTGGGGGAATCATTGGAGTTTACAGGTGGAAGCACAGAGTAATTGAGAAGAAGAGAAGAGGTACAAGCTTCTTAAACATTATTTTCCCATCACAAACATTTGCACATGAAACTTCGAATGAATGGTTAATGATGACCAAAAAATGCCATAGCTATTCAATCCCAGACATTGCAAATTTGGTTCAACTAAAATAGAATAGCAAATCTTAGTGGAGATTTACCCGGACTTTATATGTAGATTTTGATTCTTCAAAATTCCTCGCTCCCTTATTCATCATTCTCCCTCTGCAGGTTCAAATGATGCGGAGAAGTTGGTGAAGACACTTCGTGACAGTAGCTTAAATTTCAAATACTCCACCCTTGAGAAAGCAACTGGATCATTTGATGAAGCAAATAAACTTGGTCATGGGGGATTCGGAACAGTTTACAAGGTACGTATCAAAAATATACCAAAACCATCAGTTCGGCCGATAGCTTTAGAAGATTGAGAATCATTAAACAACCTCTTTTATTGTGATGGATGTTATCGTGATGCAGAAATTTACCAGTACTTCCAAATGCAGGGAGTTTTGCCCGATGGAAGAGAGATTGCTGTGAAGAGGCTTTTCATTAACAACCGATACAGAGCAGCAGATTTCTACAATGAGGTTAACATTATCAGCAGCGTGGAGCATAAAAACTTGCTCAGGTTGTTGGGATGCAGTTGCTCAGGATCCGAAAGCCTTCTTGTCTATGAATTCCTGCCAAACAAAAGTCTCGATCGCTTCATCTTTAGTAAGTACTAGAAAATGACACACAGAAAATTATAAGTTGGACTGGCAGCTTATTCCTCTATATCTACTATGCGTTATGTGAGGTAGACTTCGGTCATTGACAAGGAAGCGATATCCAATGGATCTGACGATCCTCTCTTTCTTGGAAGGCCATGCCCGTATGAAAAACATTGAAACATCCTACAGAGTCAAAAGGCCCTTTATGCATTCATATCTAGAACCATATCTTATTGTTTAAAGGTGCCAAAGTGAATTTAATTGATGGGTATATTTGGAATGGACAGATTCCGACAGAGGCAAAACGTTTAACTGGAAGAAGAGACACGAAGTAATTATTGGCACAGCGGAGGGTCTAGTTTACCTTCATGAAAACAATACGAACAGGATCATTCACAGAGATATAAAAGCAAGTAACATCTTGTTGGATTCGAGGCTTCAAGCCAAAATTGCTGATTTTGGTTTGGCAAGGTCTTTCCAAGAAGACAAGAGTCATATCAGCACCGCAATAGCAGGAACACTGTGAGCATCCCTTTGACTTTTATAGTTCACAAAGTAGTAGACACTTACCAACCAAACCAAACCAAACCGAGCCTTATGTCCCAATCAATTGGGGTCGGCTAAAAATACTAGACACTTCAAATTTTCACCAAATTTTTAGGTCAAAATCTGTTATTTAACTTGCATGAAAAAATCTACTGCAGAACATGACCTTGCATGTCTTCGTATATTACTTTTCTTACCACAGGGGATATATGGCTCCGGAATATCTAGCCCATGGGAAGTTAACAGAAAAGGCAGATGTATACAGTTTCGGTGTTCTTTTGTTAGAGATTGTTGCAGGAAGGCAAAACAACAAGGGCATGTCTGAAGAATACTCCGACAGTCTAGTCATAATTGTCGGTTCAGTTACTTGAGTACTTAAAAAAATTTGGACACGTAGCAAATTCAACTAATTTATGCCAGTTTTCTCTTTTTTGTGTTGTGTCATGTTGGATGAAACAGGCATGGAAGCATTTCCAACATGGAACAGTGGAGGAACTCTTCGACCCGAGCCTAATGTTACACAACTACTACCACAACACCGACATAAAAAACGAGGTATCCAGAGTCATCCATATAGGGCTTTTGTGCACTCAAGAGGCTCCTTCCCTGAGACCATCGATGTCCAAGGCACTACAAATGCTGGCAAAGACAAACGAACACCTTCCTACGCCTAGTAACCCGCCATTTATTGACAAGAAAACCATGGAACTTAACTACGCGTGTGAAAGCCCCACGTATCCCCTTGTTTCTGTTGCCACTGTCCCCAATAGTTCGTTTTACCCTAGGTGACACCTAAGTGGGCAGTAAATTTAATGGGAAATTTCCTCAGAAACGGATATTATCAGAGAGGGAAAGATCAGAATTATATTGAAGATTAAATCTTGACCTTCCTTAATGGGGAGGCATTTGGAAACTGCAGATACATGTGATTTGAGACAGGCATTTGGGTTTGTGAAGAAAGAAGAATGGAGTGGGTCTTCAGTGTTGGCATCCTTTTTTTAGCTGATATGAAGTAACATATTTTTGTACATACATATACTCAGAGAGAGAGAGAGAGAGAGAGAGAGATGTTTGTAAAAGACTGATGGTGTTAGAGACATCTCTTTCAGATATATTGGAAGTTTACACTGTCTGTACCAAACATACGATTAGTGAATAGAAAATTTGGCCTTTTTTCTATGGACACTTGGCTTTCTGATTACTACTCTAAAAAAAAAAAAAAAAAAAGGGTTATCTCATTGGTTGCCTCATGTGTTCACTGTGTTGCTATTTTGTTCAGTTATAAGCTACTTTTATTAGTTCAAAAGAAAGAAAAAAGTTAGAGACTTAGTTTTGGTCTTTCAGAACCACAAAAAGTTCTCTAATTATTATTTTCATCTTTCTATCTGTCTCTTTCCATTTCCAGCCAGCTAAAACCCTAAGAAGCTTAAGTGAAATTGGAACGTTGTCCACTTTTGCACCAATTTTTCCAATTAAGTCCCTCGATTCGCGGGCTTCCCGTTCACGCCTTTGGGGTAGATCCGACATTTCGATTGGGGGTCCTTTTTGCACGCGCTTTGGCGTACGTATGGTGGGTGGGTAAGTTGCAGTTAAAGCCTCCAAAAGCAACAGGACGACGTGGGCTTCTCAAATCCGCTTATTCTTCCTGCCTACTCTCGTACGCGGTTTCTCTCTCTCTCTCTCTCTCTCTCTCTCTCTCTCTCTCTCTCTCTTTTCTCTCCCTCTTTGCCTTCATTCCACCGATTTGCTGCTCCTCATCTCTTTCCACGAGTTATTGAAGATTGATTTCGCCGGAGATCGAACCAGGTGAGTTCGTCGTTCTCTCCTCCAGTCTTGATTTCTACGTTTTCATTTTTCAAACACTTAAACTACGGTTTCTTTTTTGAACCGAACTCTATCTCCAACAGGGCTTTTGATACCCTGAAGTTTGTCTCGTTTTTCCCCTTCTCTCCACAGCAGGGTATTCCGATCGAACCCCAGATCGCCGTTACGGATTGCAATTGAAGCAGATGACTCCCTAAACTATGACTTTGATTTTTTTTTTCCGTGTCTATTTCGTATGTGTTTTTAATTTTTTTAGTCGAATATATTCATGTGGGTATTTTCAGTTTCATGTGGCTGCGATGATATGAACCGAAAAGGAGATATTAATTAGTATTTTTAAATTTCGTAGATCTTCTAGAATGGTAATACATTAATTTGGAGACTGGTATTTGAATGTTGATTCGTCTCTGTGCAATTCAATAGTCATATTTTGTAGTGTTATTTATTTAACTGTTGTTATTTGTGTTTACTGATATCTTATGATGTGGTTAATTACAAGCATCAAAGCTCTTTCCCCCCTTTTTGGTACATGACCAAACCAGGTTGCTACCATTTCAAAGAGAAGATGTTATTCAGCCATTAAAAAGGTCAATTGACTTATTTGTGTTTCATAATATTTGCTTTTGGTTTTTTTTCCCCCTACTTTTCTCTTATTGCTATGAGCTATGTATACTGATAGTTGAACTTTATATGCTATTTCATTTGTTCTGGAATGCATTCATTATGTGTTGGAGTGACAAAAACTTGCATACATGTTGACCTTGATATTTTTATGTGTAACGGAGGGAATTAGATTTACTATCTTGGTGCCGCGAAGAGAAAGATCATAAATAAAACACTCACAGGGCTATCTTAGCTAGACAAATGAGTGATTCATATAGTGCTACAGGAGGTGGTCAAGAGGTAAAACAAAATCAGATGGAGTGGAACGATTTAACTTGGCACCACGTAATTTGAACTACTCAAAAAATGACTTTAAGAGACAAGAACATGCGTTCTCTGTATCCATGGATATTTACTTGTATTAAGAAGAAGCCTTTTAGCTACTTTGTTAGTTGGCTTTGCCTAGCTAAGTACGGAAATCGACAGTATTATATGCACCTTAGAGAATGCTCCGTCAATTTATGAAACAAATATAGGTACCATTGAAGTATGTACTTCCACTTTTTAGTTTCTTCAATTCATGCTGCAAATCGAATAACTATTGCTATGTCTTCTTTGGCACTTAGTAAGGGCTGCAATTTTATTAGAGTAACTCATGCCTAACGTTTGATGATATGCAGGATCTCTATCTAATGTCACAAAACAAGCGACCTCCATACTCTGAATGGTCACAAGGAGACAAAGATATGAAGAAAGCAAAACGAAGAGAAACCGCTCATAAAAAAAAAACAGGCTGAGGAGCGGTTGGTTCCAGTTCTGGTTCAGCAACATGACGGTTCTGAAAGCTTTCCTGCATCCAGCATACATGGAAAATTTGAATCTGATCAGCATAGGATTGATGTTAGCTTCTCAGATACAGGCTTGGTAACCAATAAGGTTTCCATGGGTGAGCATGTTTATATTCATGGTACTTGAAAGACTTACAAATACATTTATAGCATATTCTATTTGTCTTAAAATTATTCATTTCAATGAGAAAGAATACAAGACAGATCTCGATGTTGTTTCCAATGCTAGCTATACTACCAACTGTCTTGCTCCACTTGCCAAGGTTTGCTTACTACCCTTTCCTTGATTTTGATGTATGTATGGGCCCTTTTTTTATGCCATCCTGGTATAATTCAATGTTTCGGGACTTGGGAGAGTTATCTTATGTCTCTTTGTCATTGTACAGGTTATCAATGATAGGTTTGGCATCGTTGGGGGTCTTATTCGAACTAATTATATTTTATTAGGGACAGAAAAGTCAGACTTAAGCTACTTCATAAATTAATCTCTAAAGTCAGACTTAAGCTACTTCACTAAAATCAGACTTGAGCTACTTCATAAATTAGTCTCTCATCACCTTTTTTTTTTTTATTAGGGACAGAAAAGTTCACAATACAAAATTCTTAAGAATTAAGAAATTCTCATTAGGATGGGAGATGGTTTGTGTGAAATGCAGAGTTTCCTTGTTAATAACTCACCATGTCCGGATAAATTTCGGTTTTGGACATTCGGGATTATGGAGAGAGAAACAGGAGAGAGAAAGGAGAGAGAGAGATAGAGGAGGAGAGAGAGGGTTTCGATGTGGCCCGTCCAATACACTTTTGGACGGCCCGGATGTAACGTTCAGGTATCGCTTAGGCTCGGCCACGTGATACTGCTGCTCCTAATCTCTTTCCACGAGCTATTGAAGACTGATTTCGCCGGAGATCGAACCAGGTGAGTTTGTCGTTCTCTCCTCCAGTCTCGATTTTCTATGTTTTCATCTTTCAAACACTTAAAACTATGGTTTCTTTTTTGAACCGAACTCTATCTCTCCAACAAAGGTTTTGATTTTCTGATTTGTTATTTTTCTGGTTTTTTGGGCGTCAGTGCGTATTACCGCTGTGTTTTCTGATTTGTTATCTCTGGCTTTTTCCCATCGAGGAACATTGAAAGCATAAAAATGTAAAGAATTACAACATAGTGCTGTTTTGATTTAAGAGTGTCTTTTGAGACCTAGGGGCCATTCTTACGTTTAAAACTGAGTTATTTTTGCTTTGCTTTAGAGGATTCCGTTGGGACTTGGACACGTTTTCCACGGTCAAGGGATGGGAAAGTGGATATTGCTCAAGCATGGGAATAAAACCTGGTCCATTTTCGTTTGTGACAATGAGCTTACTCGTGGTTGGGAAGAGTTCTGCGATGATCATGACCTGCGTTGTGCAATATGACCTGATCATGATCCTAATATGGTATATTAGGATTGAACTGTGGCTATGGTCTGGATAAGTTTTTCCTCTGGGCTGATTAAATTTGCATGTTGTAAAACTATTGGAATGATCTATTGTTATGCACTTGGTGTTTGCCTCCTACTTGGTTCCAACCAAGGCAGGTTACAGGTTAACCATGTGATTAGCATCACTCACATCGGTCCCTGTGACCTCCAACTCTATCGAGAACGATAATGTATTGGTTCAGTATCTTTGTGTAGGCCATGGTCATTTTGCAATTCCTTGTGCCTTCTCAATATGGAATAGTTGGTCTATGATTTTGTACTTGGCTTGGGTTATATGAAACAGCTGTTGGTTGCGATGATTTTTACTCTCTCTCTCTCTCTCTCTTATTTTTTTGATATTTGATTATATGTGGCAGTGGAGATTCAAGTATAATGTGCTCTAGGTCTTCCTTTATTAGGACTTCATTTTTCTCTTCTTTTCGTGGAATTAAAATTATGTTTTTTTTTATTTTGTTTAGATCCTGAGGAACGATAGCAGTAAATAGCACTGCTGGTAGTTGAAAACTAGAGAATGGGGGCAAGCCACGTCTGAAGGGAGATAGCTATTTACCATGCGTTAAATGCCCCTACCAATATTTGCATTTTCTCTCTGCTCATCCCAGCTGCTTGTTCTCCGTCTGTGTTCCATAGCCAGGTAACTCAAGTTTTTTTTTTTGTTAAGTTTCCGTTTTGTTCTTTATTGTCAGCGTCTATCTTCCTTCACGTTGATCTTGTGCTCACTTATGGACTGCTAATTGTCTTTATTTTTACTGCTGCCTTCTTGATTTCCAAGTTAGTTCTGTTTTTTGGGGTAGTCCCTTTTGCAACCACTCGTGTTTTGCAACCACTCGTGTTTGGGTTAATTTCATTTTCGACTATTGTCAGAGTAACGACCTACAAAAACATGAGCTTAACTCAAATAGAAGGTTGGCTTATGACCATCGAATCTGAACAAGCTTATCATTCTCTTTTTGGTCCTGTCTGGGCCGGCTAAGAGTTAATTGTACATTTGCTAAACAAGAGTTCTTAAATTCGTACATTAAATACATGCAAAATGCTAACTCAGAACAAAATGCTATAAGAATAAAAAACACTGCTGATAAAAGGGATGTATAAAAGTAACTCTTCTAATTATCAATTTGTTGGCCCTAAATATCAGTTTTCACATGAAAAAGAGGCAGAGGAGAGGGAGGAAGAAGAGGAGAGTGGGTTGGAAACAGAGGAGTTGAACAAGAGAGTTGCGGATTTTATTGCAAGGGTTAAAAGACAAAGGTTGGCTGAAGCTAGATTTGAAGATTGTGGAAGGTAATATTAATGAGAGTTAAGAGATTGGATTGAAGATTAGGGGGTAAAAAAAATAATTCTTGACATGAATAATTGGCTTAACTAGATAATTTTTTTAGTTTAAGCGTTTATTCAATTGGACTTTTCTAATATGCTTAGTTTGCGTAGGTATTGGTTCAATGGCGATACGTGATCCTTTTGTTCGATGGGCTTTTGAACAAAGCTATTATTCCGGTAATAATGATGGCTTTTACCTTCTCTATACTGCTGCTGGTTCACATGCCATGGCAGTGGAAGTGATTAGAGATGCACCGGAGGGTTTGATGTGTAAGGCCTCAGACTTCTTTGTGAGGCATTATGGAGAAATACTGCCTCTTGGTTGTGTGTTGCAGTGGAAAGAGAGTGAGGACATGTCTGCTTGGTTGGATAGTGTTGTCTACCATTCGTTTCTGCGATACAGTGTAGAAGGTATAATCGAATTGGCTAGGTTCAAAATTTCACCCTTCTATGACTAGACTTTGGCTTCTGAGATGGTATTACGGTGAAACTAAATTATGTATGTGCAGGCTCCGATAGATGCTGGTATCTAAAAGAAGTTAAAGGCCATGGTTATGATGAGGTAGTCTCTTTTGTCATATATCCAATTGAGTATGCATTGGGAAAGAATTTATTACGGTAACTGCAAAAATGACCATGTGTTGGTACTTGGTACCCTTTTGTCGGACCTCAAGGCGTAAATTCTTTAAGTACGCAACCAACATCTGGAAATGGAAGTTAAAAACTACTACTTACTAAGAGAAAGAAGTTGCTTCTCGTCCGAAACAACTTTTAGGTAGCAAACCAAGCATGAAGAAAAAAAAGAAGTCAAAGGCCTTTCGTATATACAAGAGAGTAAAAGATTTACAACAAACATACGATTTGAATAAAATTCAGAAAAGTACAGCCAAACTTCAAAATAAAGCAGATTCTTAACATAGGACTTTACCTAAACATATATGTTATAGATTTCAGGTGTCTAAGCACATATGTCCTTTGAGAGACGTAACCATCGAAAAAAAGCGCTACACTATTGAGGCTATGGTCGTAGAAAAAGGGATGCCACGGACAAAATTCAAGATCGCAAAACCATATCAGCGCATAGTACTTCAGGATGCTGAGGTATCACTCTTAGACATATTCAATACCTGAGTTTTTTTATTCAGCAGAGGTCCAACCACAACGGCTAACATTGATTCACTTGAGTTGAGAGGTGCTTTGTTTTATTGCCCTATCTTTTGTGAGCTTGCATGGTATACTATAACTAATGTATGGGCTATGGTATGGACAAGTTTCTTGTTTCAGCTTGCTGGACTTGTGTGTTGTAAAACCTTGGGTTAACTGATTCCTTGTGTGGTGGCTATTTTTAATGGTGCATGGCTATATGCTTTTTCTTCTTTTTTTTCACGGAAAAATCATTTGCTTTGTGTGTGTGATTGGAGAAGTCCAACATCAATACTTTGGTGTTGGGGTTTGGATTCGAGCTGATGAAAGAATATCGATACTCCTTATAACGAATATTGGTACTGTCATCCAGCAAAAATGATAAAAGAAAAATCCACGGTTTTCAAAATCAGACGGAGTGGAACCATTTAACTTGGCACAACGTAATTTGAACTACTCAAAAAATGACTTTAAGAGACAAGAGCATGCGTTCTCTGTGTATCCGTGGATATTTACTTGGGCTTTTGAACAAAGCTATTATTCCGGTAATAATGATGGCTTTTACCTTCTCTATACTGCTGCTGGTTCACATGCCATGGCAGTGGAAGTGATTAGAGATGCACCGGAGGGTTTGATGTGTAAGGCCTCAGACTTCTTTGTGAGGCATTATGGAGAAATACTGCCTCTTGGTTGTGTGTTGCAGTGGAAAGAGAGTGAGGACATGTCTGCTTGGTTGGATAGTGTTGTCTACCATTCGTTTCTGCGATACAGTGTAGAAGGTATAATCGAATTGGCTAGGTTCAAAATTTCACCCTTCTATGACTAGACTTTGGCTTCTGAGATGGTATTACGGTGAAACTAAATTATGTATGTGCAGGCTCCGATAGATGCTTTGGTATCTAAAAGAAGTTAAAGGCCATGGTTATGATGAGGTAGTCTCTTTTGTCATATATCCAATTGAGTATGCATTGGGAAAGAATTTATTACGGTAATCGCAAAAATGACCATGTGTTGGTACTTGGTACCCTTTTGTCGGACCTCAAGGCGTAAATTCTTTAAGTACGCAACCAACATCTGGAAATGGAAGTTAAAAACTACTACTTACTAAGAGAAAGAAGTTGCTTCTCGTCCGAAACAACTTTTAGGTAGCAAACCAAGCATGAAGAAAAAAAAGAAGTCGAAGGCCTTTCGTATATACAAGAGAGTAAAAGATTTACAACAAACATACGATTTGAATAAAATTGAAAAAGTACAGCCAAACTTCAAAATAAAGCAGATTCTTAACATAGGACTTTACCTAAACATATATGTTATAGATTTGGTGTCTAAGCACATATGTCCTTTGAGAGACGTAACCATCGAAAAAAAGCGCTACACTATTGAGGCTATGGTCGTAGAAAAAGGGATGCCACGGACAAAATTCAAGATCGCAAAACCATATCAGCGCATAGTACTTCAGGATGCTGAGGTATCACTCTTAGACATATTCAATACCGAGTTTTTTTATTCAAACAGAGGTCCAACCACAACGGCTAACATTGATTCACTTGAGTTGAGAGGTGCTTTGTTTTATTGCCCTATCTTTTGTGAGCTTGCATGGTATACTATAACTAATGTATGGGCTATGGTATGGACAAGTTTCTTGTTTCAGCTTGCTGGACTTGTGTGTTGTAAAACCTTGGGTTAACTGATTCCTTGTGTGGTGGCTATTTTTAATGGTGCATGGCTATATGCTTTTTCTTCTTTTTTTTCACGGAAAAATCATTTGCTTTGTGTGTGTGATTGGAGAAGTCCAACATCAATACTTTGGTGTTGGGGTTTGGATTCGAGCTGATGAAAGAATATAGATACTCCTTATAACGAATATTGGTACTGTCATCCAGCAAAAATGATAAAAGAAAAATCCACGGTTTTCAAAATCAGACGGAGTGGAACCATTTAACTTGGCACAACGTAATTTGAACTACTCAAAAAATGACTTTAAGAGACAAGAGCATGCGTTCTCTGTGTATCCGTGGATATTTACTTGGGCCATATCACACAACAGTGCCACAACAATAGCGACCACATAAATTTTCTAGAATACAGACTGTGTCTCAGAGAACTTCAAAGCGGCAAAAAATAGTGCTTTGTTTCCACCCTTCATTTTAATTCCTTCAGTTTCGTTTCGTTTGTATTTGGAATCCAGGCTGTGGTTGTTCACAAAGAAAATAACTATAAGAATTTGTACCATTAGATTCCATTTTTTTTTATTCCAAAGTGCTTTTTGGGCTTGCGCTCTTTCTGAGAAGCTATTAAAATTTAGTCGACAATCGCTTAATAATTACAAAAATCTACTTATATTGCAATAGAGTTGACGATAATCCATTCCAAGTAAAATCGTCATCAACATATCGATTAAAATTAACGGGTTGACACATCCGTGCATAGCACGGAGTGTACCACCTAGTATTACTTAAAAAAGCCTCACTCAAAACCTAAACCAAACAAATACCTGAGTCTTCTGCACCACAGTGCGCAGATGGCATTTGTTAATGTTTTAACAAAGGAAAAAACCATCCAAAACGGTATCTAATTTTATCAGAATCATATGGGAAAAGATGTCAACTAATGACGTTTAACAAAGTAAAGTTTAGCTTTAACTATATTTTGGTTCTCAATGATTAGTCGAGATGCGCGTAAACATATATTCATTAAATAATCAAGCACACGATCAAACCTAATTTTTCTATTGGCGATAGTTACTGGGTCTGTCTCAATGTCCGAATTAAAAAATTTACATGCGTAAATAAATTCTCAAAACTTTGAACAGCTGTTAAAAATCTAAATTCAAAATCTTATGGATAAATTAAAAAATAGTGCTAATTAGAGCTCTCATTTAAGTTTTCATCCCTAACAACAACAAGAGTTAAGTTTTCATACCATAATTGCATGAACAATCTTATTTTATGCTTATTATCCATTTTTAGTACAACCAACCTTTTTACAGAGTCCTAATATATTACAAAGTCCTATTTTATTACAATCGAAACGTAAAAAACTGCTAACTTTTGTGCCTCCAGTATGTCAATTACATCAATTGTGGTGAGATATGCAAGAGATTAAATCCAGCTGATAAACTTTGAAAACAATGAGAAATTTTAACTTCCAAACCGATCGACTGAATCACGGTAGATTGATTTACGTTCAATTTCAGTAGCAATGACCCAAAAAGTTTAACAAAATTTGAAAATAAGCATGATAAAAATCAATTTTGACTTAGAACGGCTTAATCATAGTCGATTTTAATAACGACCAAAAACATTCAACAAGATTTGAAGAAAAAAATGACACATTTTGGGTTCAAATAAAATCAACTGAATAATGGTTGATTGCATGTATCAACCAATCTGATTACAATTGATTCATGAATAATTGACACTATACTTAAACAACAATTTAAACCAATCTGATTACAATTTTTTTTTTTTTTTGAACAGGAGAAAAGCTTTCGCATTCATAAAAGCCCAGCGGCACTTACAACGAATTCCAACCGAAATACACTGATAAAAACTAGGAAAAACAACCTAGAAATCATCAGATAATAATCAAAGCACTAGAGTAAGAAAGCAACCTCAATCCTCTAAACAAGAGTATCAACTCATCTAACACATATTGCAGAGCGTAACCATATCGGAAACGCAAGCAAACCGAACCAAAGTCGGGTTTAGTGTGAGTCTAGACGGAAGGAGAATAAGCTCCTCACGGATCAACGTCGGTGGAATCCGGACACTAACAAAATAACACTGTACATCAAAGAACAGAAAACAACAAGTCTGCTCAACAAAAACCGAGTCAACCGAGTCACCCCGAGTCACACAGATTTTACCGAGTTAGGACGAGTCGCTTCTCCGGGAAGACCCATAGCACTCCATAGCCGCCGCCGATGGTTCTGGAGACTTTATTCGCCGGAGGGGGCCGAGTCACCCAGATTCACCTCGCCGTCATAACCGAACCCCAAAACCCAAGAAAACAGAGGGGAAAACGACAGATAGAGAAGGGGAAGGAAGGAAGGCGGAGGGGGAAGCAGGGTGTGATGGAGGGAGGTTGTGGGGGTTGGAGAGGAGTGGAGAAAATACAGAGGAAAGGAAGATCTGATTTTCGGGTTTGGGTGTGACTATGGCAGAGAGGTGAAGGTGGGTGACCGGCAAGGAGGACAGAGAGGGGGAGATGGAGCGTGGGGGCGGCAGCCCCACCTCCCTAGAGGAAACCCTAGCTGAAGGAAAAAGAAGGGAAGAAGAGGAAATAAATTCCTAGAGAGAGATTCATGAATAATTGACACTATACTTAAACAACAATTTAAAGAAAACACAGAGAGGGACTAGATAATAGAAACTTCTACACTCTAGACATGGAAGAAACACCTCCAATCAAAACTTCACCTTCATTGATTGGTGGTGCACAAACACCGGGCCGGACCGGGTTTATACTAAATAATAACGAGACTTGTCCATTCCAAAGCCCGGCCCATTGAAATTTCTATCAAACGTAACCTCTTATCTATAAATAATCTTTACAGAAGAGAACCACCCTCAACATTAGGAATGAGTTAAGTTCGATTTGGGAAAAATAATGGTGGCATAGAAATCGGGATTTTTGTTGCGTTCCAATTAATAAATGGGGAACTTAAACAGTCAAATTGTTTGGGGAACTTATTTATGTCTCCATCCTAGTTGATTGGAATAATTAAATTGGCATCCTCAAATTCAAATAAACCACAAACCACCCTTCTTCTCTCTTAATTATCTAGATATTTCTCTCTTCAAATACTATCTAATTTATCTTAATCTCTCTCTATTTTTTCACAAATCTTCTTCTTTCCTAATCTTTTAGTTCTTTCTCTCTCCTAATCTTCTCTTCCTTAAAATCTCAAAACAAAATTTGTAATATTAAAATACTAAGCAAACACGGTAACCCACAAAACATGATAACATTATTTATCATAAATCTTGTGTTAAATTGTATAACGAATCATGATATGAAAGTTTAGACCCACTCAAATCAAACACACACAAAAAGAAAATGGTGAAGCAAACGGGTATATTGAAGAAAGATGAAAGTATAATCCAAACGGGTAAAGATTGTTGGCCACAGTCATGAGGGGACCTTGGAACATTGAGGGGTCTGATATAATGGGGCACAAAAGGTAAAATATAAACAAATAAAAAAATGGTAACAGTTCAAACATAGCCCCATTCGTTAAATCTCCTAAAATATGTTTTCACATTCTCAGCCTTTTAATAAGCGTGAAGTCTAAATAGTTTGCCCCTAAAAAAGAGGAAACGTCTTGTTTCTCTTTATGCTGGCATCGTACAGTTCTCTTCTAACCTTTCTTTCTCTGTGAAAGTATAATTACTGTTATTGACGAATAAACGGGAACTGTTGAACACAAAGGAAAGTTTGAAGACGTGAGAAAGAGAAGTGGGGTAGAGAATGATAGGGAGAGGAGAGAGAGTGTTTTGAAATTAGGTTTAGGTTTTAATTAGGTTTTGTAAGAAAATACGTTTTGATAAATAAGGGTATTGTTTGGATTTTTTATAATTTCAAGATTAGAACACAAGTATTCAAATCAACTAGGTTGGAGACTTAAGTAGGGTTCCCAAACAGAATGTCTATTTAAATTTCTTTTTAATTTAAATTTCTTTTTATAGGGTTGGGAAGGAGAAAAATGGGATTTTTGTTTCTAAGGAGCATGGTTGTTAGAATCGCACGATTTACGATTCGATTCACAATTCTGTGCAAAAACGATACGAATCTATTGGTGAATCAAGGTTGATATAAAATCGGAGGTGAATCGTCTGATTCACGGTTCGATTCGCGATTCGATTCCCGATTCTCGTAAAAAAGATTCGAATCTTTAGGTGAATCAAGATTTATCACAACTTTCATTCGACAATATGAAACCACTTTTGCTATTTTGCCTTGTTTTTTTCTTATAGAAAAGTAAGACTATGAGATCATATAGTACGGGAAATCATATTCCTTTTTCAATGGAGATGTATCTACCATGGATATGTAATTTCACAAATCAATCTTTTTGGTTCTTGTATCCTCTAAATCATAGACCAGGGCACGGCTTTGAGGCTCGGACTAACCCACATATGTTGCCATATAAGCTAGTTTCCTACCTATTAGGCTACAAGCTTTATTTTGTAAGCTTTTTATTATGAATTCTTAACATTTATATGCATATATCGGTGTTACTATAGTATTTATTTTGCTATGATGTCGTGTGATCATCAATTTATAGTAGAAAACAATCTTAAATATGTATTTTAGCTTAAATTTTTCAATTTTACAATGTATCTTTATTATGTAGAGACATAGATACATTTTCCAATGTATTTGTGAAAGTTGAACCGAATCGTTACAATTCACGATTCGATACGATTCACGATTCAGAAAAGGGTTCATTCGATTCTCGATTCGATTCGCGATTTGACAACCTTGCTAAGGAGTATTATTTGGGTTATCTTAAAATTCAAGACCAAAATATAACCTTATCATTCAACTAGTACTAGTACCGAAGATTGACTAGAGATTTGGACTACTATTAATTATGAAAATTTTTAGTTAGTAAAGAGGGGAAAAAAAAACCTTTTAAAAAAGGTAAACAAGATATATATGTAATTCAACTGGGGCACTTAAATAGCCATTATGTCCTATCCTAGTTGGTTTGAATAATTTAATTGGCATCCTTAAATTAAAATAAATCCCAAACCACCCTTTTCTCTCTCCAAACTTTCGAATTGTTTGTCTCTAAATCTTTCCTAATTTATCTTAATCCCTCTCTCTTATCTTTCAAATCTTCTTTTTATCCAATCTTTCAATTTTCTCTCTCACGTAATCTTCTCTCCCCAAATATCTAAAAACAAAATTGGAAATACTAAAAGAAATACTAAGCAAACTCGGCAACTCACAAACATAGTAAAATTATTGATCATGAATCATGTGTTAGATTGTATGACGAATCATGAGGTGAATTTCACGATAAATTAATATATTGTTGTTTTTATTCTAACAAAATCAAATACACAATTCATGAAAACTCCTATCATGGTGAAACTATTTATCATGAAATCATGTGTGATGACACCTAACATAATAAAATCATTTGCCATAATCCTTTTGATGCAGGGAAGCGTGTTGAAATTGAAGAATGCGCAACAAGGACATTACAAAGAAATTTGAACTAGCGGTACTCCCTCATTGAACAAACAATATTGAGTAAAAACTCAGTTTTTTCATTAATTATAAACAACCACCTTTCTAATGCCACCCTACAACCCCTTTTATATTAGAAAATTAATACCGAAAAGAAATCAACAAAACAGGAAGTGGAATCTCGGTAAATTGTTAATTGACTCAATAATTACCAAAATCAAAAGAGTTGAAATATTCCCAAATTTGAAATACTAAAATACTAAAAAGGAGCAATACAAGAAACTTCTTAAATGTTAAAATACTAAGAAGGAAATAAAATATAAAGTTATAAAATTGACCTTAATTCTTCTTAACCAAGCAGGGGCGGACACAGGGGGTTGCAAGGGGGGTGTTTGGCCCATGTACTCCTCCCAATTTTCTTCCTATTTTTAGTACACTTTTATTTTTTTTAAAAATTACTGAACAGTGGTCCCTGCAAATTAGGCGAAATTTTGCAATCCTGCGTCCACCACTGTAACCAAGCCACCTACAAAATAGGAATACTGGATTAAAATAAATTAGGAAACTAAATACTTCTAGAAAATCTTGATTAAAATAATATGTTTCTGATAATAAAATGTAATTCATATATTTATAGAATGGTAAAATATTAGCCTGCATCATTGTTTAGGAATCTCATGACACTAATACACCTAACCCGGTAAATAAATTAACCGTGACTCCTGTGTGAAAATCGAAAATCCGGATCAAGAGAAATTACATCACATATGCAAAATTATCATGTATTATCATGCAATATTTCTATTAATTTACCACAAAAATTGGGTCTCAACAATATAATCATGGTTGTTTATATACACACAACTCCCCAAACAAAATCATGGTAAGGCATTCACAGATCAAACTGTTTCCAATTAATTAAACTATATACGAGACTAAAATTTGCAAGGATAACAATAAGCAAAATCGACGTCTGAAATAGACATGCATATCATGAATCTGGTAATGTATAGAAAATTACAAAAATTTCGTCAAGGATATTAACCCACTACTTAACCCCTCCATGGACGCCAACCTCTAAAATAGACCTCACCATTTTGGAGCTTGCTGCCCCCTCCTCTACTTTCTAAGAATAAAATCCTCCGTCACCTAGATCCATGCCCTACTCACCTCTGTGGATGCCGAAGCCAACGGCGCCGTTAGATTCGATGAGTTTATTCATGAAGTCGATATCGAATCTGTCGGTGGTTGCTCGCTGCTATGACCTCCGCTACATCGGCCTTGTTGTTGGCACATATCTCGATCTAGAGAAAGTGGGTTTAAATTTTTTTGGAGGAAAGAGATGGTATACGATTTTTTGGAGAAGAAAGAGGGGTGGATCACCAATCTAGATCTAGAGAAACATGAGAGTGAGACTAACTAGGTGTTTATAGGAAATTTTTTTTTAATACCCTTTTATGCAGAGAATTTTAATTATATCGACATCCTATTTGGAAATTCTACTTATGTTTTCATCCTATGAGATTTGAATACTTATGATCCTATCCCGATATTGAATATTCAGACCTTTATGCCCTTATTTATTCCATTAAAGTATATATTATATATCTAAATATATATTCAAGATAGATACACTTAAGGCATCCTAAATAAGGGATAATTTATAAAGTGTGATTATTTTCCATACATGATTCTAACTAATTCATTTCCATATCTGCTAGGTGGATTTGAAATTCACAATTTCAAATATCGAGCAAGTAAACAACACACAATCAATCATCAAACAATTCATTAAGCATTTGTCTGCTGTCATTTTGTCTCATTTATCGTAACTTCTCTCATTCTTATTTTTTGAATTTAATATTTGTGGACTATATCAACATTTCAAGCCCATTTGGATGGAGAATTTCATGAGAAAAAAAACGAAACAGATTTGGTTTCTTGCTAAACCACTTATTTTGACTGAGTATTTTGTTATGATAAATGAGACAAAATAGAATGTTTTGATTGCCTCTCCCCCTTTCTCACACAATATCTCCCAAAATAGTGAGCCCTTTCTTATTATCTCCTAACTTCACCATTCGAATGAGTTATACCAATTTTCTAGATTTTGTGATGAAGTAATATACCATGTTCACAATACTATTTCGATATCCAATAGATACACAATTAATTTACCATGTTCGTCAGTAGTGTGAACATGTTTATCTTTTCAACGTCTTTTTTTTACCAATTGTTCACATCCTTAACTTAGTCGCATCATAATTCCGAAAATCAAGTAGCCAACATCCCAATTTTGAAACAACCCATTACCCGTTATCCCATTATCCCATTCAAGTGGGAAATATCACGGCAAAAATGGTGAGTTTACACCAGGAATATGGTTTATTGATTAACCATGTTAACTGCAACGTAATGTCATACAGGGAACATGTATTATTGATTAACCATGATTGAACATGTATTATTGATTAACCATGATTGAACATGTATTATTGATTAATCATGATTGAACATGTATTATTGATTAATTATAATTGACCCATCGACACATTATTGGATGATTGATTAACCATGATCATATAGGGAGTATGGTTAAATAAAAAACCATTTTTTACTGTATGAAATAACGAGATTGGTGAATCAATAAACCATGTTCACAATATAATCATGGTCAATTAATAATCCAGCAATGTATGAAGGAAACATGGTTAATAAATAATCCATGTCCATGTATGAACATGTGGACACCCCGCCGAAATTCCAAAGTTTCTGAAAACGGTTTTTGATTGATTAACGGGAGTCGTCACCCGGGTTTGAGGACCGTACCCGAGAAACCATTTGAAAAATGACTCTTTTGCCCTTAGAATGGAAAATATTTCATTGGCCTTTCAAAATGAGATTTCTCGGGTCCGGGAGCTAGGTTACGAGAGGGAAAGGAATTTAAAGCACTCCTCTCGCCCGGCACGATTGCCGGTCTCTACTCAACGCTCAAGGGATTTTGGAAAGATGTTGTTTGAATGAACTTTAATTACAAGTACATACGAGAGCACGTAAATGCAAGCCATAAAATTCATGCGAGAATACATAAATGTGTTTAGAATGTCAATATGATACATGTGAATACATGTGCTAAGTGTTATGAATGCATGAAAGTGATATTTTTTTCCACTTGAATGCAAGAAAAGGTGACTAAATGACTCAGAAAGATCTCAAAATGGACTCGCGAACACCACGCTATGCACACCTGGGCTGCAAACTGAGCACCTGGATCAAACTGGTCCAGGCGCCTGGAAGCCCTATGGGCGCCTGGAACGTATCAATACAGGCGCCCGGAGCATTGATCTGGCAGAAAATTCCCCAATCTAGGCCTCAAAGCGAATGACAAATGCAAACTTTGTGACTTGTTCTCACATATTCAAAATGACGTTTGATGACTCTATGGACTGAATGGATCTCAACATCAACTTGGAAGAGGACTTGTTGCTTAACTCACCATGACTTGAAATATTTTATGCATAACATAGGATGAACCGAACTGATCTTTTACATGGATGATGCCCTTATTATCTTACTATGCAATGGATGACATAAAGTAACTCTTCTTACTTGATGAGAATGAGAATATACTATGAATTTGTTCCAAATCATGAACTTACTCTAAACCCTATATGAATGAATATGATAAACAAATCATGAGATTAAGATCTTTCCATTTACCTACTGTGATGTCTTTGCATGGTCTAGAAATTACTTATCAATGCACATATGACTTTTCATTAACCTATGCACACCATTTTAACCATGGTCTTAACACCAAATGCATTCAAAAGCTATTTAAATGAACCACTTTATCCATGCAATGGAACATCAAACTGAAAATGATATGAAATGAGCTTGGATACACATGCAAAACTGCAAGAAGAATGAAGAACACTGGATATAACATTGGATTCCAGGCGCCTACATTAGGCTATTCTAGGCGCTTGGAGCAAGTGAAAAGCTTCCATTTGTGATGTTTACCAACCCTCCCAAACCTCAAACTGATATTGATGATCAGCCAAGGTTGGGTGGTATTCCCCTCAGGGCCCTTTTGAGCACATTTGGTAAACAACTACCTTTTTGAACTTGGTTTGTGAACTTTTGGAAGGTTTTTGGTACTGTTTTTTGGATGTATAGCTACTGGATCTTTGTTTATAGAGCTACAATAGATTGATTATGGATGCTATGGTTGGGTTTGATTGAGGAAATTGGATGTATATTGGGTTAATGTAACATGATGGTGGTTTTTGAGGTTGTAAGGGAAAGGAATTGAGGGATGTAAACTGGAAACTGATTTCTGGGGAGATTTTGGCAGCATAACAGTAGGAAAGAGAGGGTGTGTTTGATCCCCCTAAAATAAGGCAAAAGGGGGGGTATTTATAAAGTGAAAATGGTTGGTTTTTGGGTGAAAAAGAGAGGGAAATGGCAATTTGAACTCAAATTTTTGAGGGATGCAGTGATGGAGGAAAATTTGAGTGAAAAAAACGTGGGACGATGTAAGGTAGGAGCCCATAGTTTCACAAAGAAAACAACTGGAAATTGCTTACTGGAAGTAATTCCAGGCGCCTGGAGTTGGTGAGTCTGGGCGCCTGGATTGAGTCCGGGTGCTTGGAATAGGGTAATCTTGGCGCCTGGACTAGGAGATTGCACAACAATCCAAACTTCGTGGGGTCATTCCGTGTGCTATTGAACTCTGTTTTGTGCATGGTTTGAAGCGTTGGAAAGCTTATCAAATCTACTTTCTAACCCGAGTGGTTTTAACCCAATATGATTTGTACATCAAAATCTATGACTATTTTACCCTCAGAAGGTCGGGAAAACAAGTCGTTTTGGTAAAACGGGCACATCTCCCTCATTTCAAAACGGATTGGAATGCATTATATATCAATAAAGAGGGTTTTGAATGTACTAGAAGGTGATGTAGGCTCGGGTTTATTTTGAAGAGGTTTTGAGGGGGTTTCCAAGTTCACAATCAAGTCTCGCGTGCTCTTATCGGGCATTTTCATCATCGGGAATAAAAATTAATCAAAATTAAAAAGTCCTAAACTAAGAACTAAAATAAAAACTAATCAAAATTAAGTAACCGTGCAAATTGTCCCCGGCAACGGTGCCAAAATTTGACCGTGTCATTCCGAGTCAAAAATATATTTATAACAATTAAGAATTAACTACTACTCTAGAGAATAGTGGCTAAGTCCGAGTATCGATCCGCGGAGACAATTTGGCTAAGTTACGTTAACTTTGACTAATTTCTAATTTAATTCAGAAAAAGAGATTTGAGTGATTGATTTTTGGAAACTGAATGAATTAAGAGAACAAGTAATTAAATTGGTGAAAAACTAGTGAGAGAAAGATCTAGGGTTTCGAATCCACCCTGGTCACGTAACTAAGTTATGTGTAGGCTAGGTTTATTATTCGAATCACAATTTGTTAAGAAGATAATTATGTTGTTAACAGGCATGGACTATCTCATAGCACGGACCGTCTCGCTGGCACAACCCGTCTCTTTCACGGACTGTCCACTGGCACGATCCGTCTTACGAGCATAATCCATCTCAGTAACCCAAGCATAAATGTAGAAAATCATTGTTTAACTAGGTATTTGAGAGTGCACACACAAATACTCAACCAATAGAAATAATTAAAACGATTCCATCTGATCATAATGAAAACATGTTCTAAGTTAAACAATCGATTCGAATGAATAAACCTAAATCCTATACATAAACAAAGTTACTTGAACCGGGGCTTCATCTTCCCCCTAGAAGTTGTTTAGCCGGCCATGGAGATGGAGACGAATGCTTGATTTGATGAAGAACTTGAAGAACCTATGGAACGGCTCGTGTTTCTCTCTCTAAACTTGCCTTAAAAATATTCTAGAACCCCCTAAACGTACAAGGCAATGACCTATGTATAATAAAACCTAAAAAAACGTGGTCAACGCCCTAATCCGCCCTTGACTCATGTAAAACCGCCCGGGCGGCTTTGATTCCCACCGGGGCGGAAAATCCAGATTGTAGGCCAAAACTTTGCGGACTCGCCCCGGCTTCATCCGAACTCGAAATGATGCGTTTCTTGGACCGTTGCGAAGCTCTATACGTCTACTTTGTGTTTCATGCATCGTATCGACTCCAATTAGCACTTTTAATTGTTCGGCACTCTCCAAAGCCTACAAACACAATTCAACCATTATGATTCATCAAGTAACCTTATGAATAGACTATTAAAGTGTTAATTAGAGGGCTAAATGGGTGCTTTTCGGCACCTATCAGCATCGCACAGCAGCTGCTGTGCATGTTAGCTGTTGTGCATAACATGCACAGCAGCATCCCCTCCTCCACCACCAACACTCACCGAATCTGTGATCACCAGATCGGGAAAAAAAAAAGACTAACTAGCCAAAAAACACAAGCGAACCCCCTTTGAGCTGTCGTTATTGTAGTGTTGCTTCTGGCTCCGGATATGAAAGAGATTATCTGGTGTTGGTGGAACATAGGAACGGTACATACAATTATGGAAGGTGAAGCAATGACTTGTGTTCTTAAGACTAGTGATAACATTGTCAAATCTTTGAAATCAAATAATATACTTATTTTAAGAATATAAAGGAAACAAAAATTTCTTTATCTTATAATTTACATTTTGAAAGCCCATATGTAATTAGGAGTATTAAATTTCAACAAACAAAAAAGAAAAACCGGGCACAACAAAAATTATATAGTAGGAATCAAGTAAAACCTAATCCCCTCTTTAACTTATTCCCTTTTTTTAACTAATCTCCCTTTATATCTTATCTAGGCTCCGTTTGTTTAGGGCGGAAAACATTTTCTGGAAAAAAATTTCCAATGGAAAATATTTTTTGGTGTTTGGTACGACGGAAAAGTAAAGTCAATGGAAAACATTTTTCAAAGTCAATGAAAAATGAACCATTTGGGCTGGAAAATGATTTCCGGATTTTAAGCCCCGAAAACATTTTCCATGAGCTATCAGTCGAACCAGCCCTCCTTGACATTTCATTTACTCCAATCGCCTCTCTCTCTCCCTCTCTCTCTCCAATACCATCGTCACCGACGGCGGCAGCTCTCCCCGCCATCTCCTTCCGTCAGCAACTACTCCTCTAAACCTGCCGCTGCCGTCGCCGTCGTCCAAGCTGACGTCTCCGTCTCTGTCTATTGACATGGGTGGCTACTGATTCACATGCCGCCATCGTCCAAGCTAACCCAAATCCAGATGAGACCTCAGCAATTAAGTCACATGAGGCCTCAGCAATTAAGTGCTAATGATTCACTTTTCTATCTTCTCTCACTTTTTACTCTATTGAAATCAAAGAATTTGGGTTAACAAGTTTACAACAGATCGTGTCATCAAAATCCAGATGCTAGTTTTCTAGAGAGGGAAGGGAGTCGGCAGAGGAGCCTCCTCTCTCTATCTCTCTCGCTCTCTCTCTCTCTCTCATGATCTTTCTCTGTCGTCTATCCTTTTCTTCTATATATGTAGATGGATGTGGCCTCTTGTTCGGAGTGCATACAACCTGTTCGAAGAAATAGCCCAAAGGTGCCATTTTATGCGAAACTCTGTATGTTGTTTATCAAACAGTGCATTGAGCCAAACCCATTCCCATGAAGACCCAATTCAATTTTATTATAGAACTGAAAATGTAATATCTTAGACCTCAAAAATCTCAGCTTTAGTTTTTAGTTTGAATTTGAACGTATTGGGCTTTGTATTTTTTATTTCTTAGGGAGTTTATTTCTTTTTTTTTTGTTTCGAACAGATTGGAAAGTGATTTTATCACATTAGTAGTTTCCTTGTCAACCAAACGATGGAAAATGTTTTCTAGAAAATGTTTTCATCTCACAATCAAATACCAGAAAACGTTTTATTTTCTAGAAAATGGTTTCCGCCTGAAACAAACTGAGCCTAAGTATCTTTTATTCTCCTTCTTCCTTATTCCGAGAAACCTCTCGGACGGACAAATGAGCTGCAATTTATTTGAAGGTTGATCAAACCATAAAATATAAAAATATAAAAATAAAAACGCTAGTGTTGGTTGACCTTGGAATGATCGTTTTTGCCTTGAGGTTTCTTACTATTTTTTTTTATTAAAAAAGGGAAGAAAAATTACGTCGAGGCTTCTTGGGCCCATCAATAAAAGCCTTGCAATACAACACTAAGTACATTATTTGGGCCCATTTTGGGCTTTTTCCTCTATTGCTCCATCGTTGAAGTCTTGAAGATACGAAAATGCTCTCTGCAACTCAACGGCCGACTCAACGTCGTCTTCTCCAGGTGCTCTCTCTCTCTCTCTCCCTCTCCTTCTACGATCTCCTTCCCACCCTCTCTCTTCTCTTCACCTATCTCATCCGTCGTTTCAATTATTCAATCGTGGTAATTTACAGACAATTACTTGACGGAAGCCGCCATTGAGGCACTGACGAGTTTTGTTTCTAGTCACGAGGTTAGTTGTTTGACTTGTCGTCTAGATTTAATTGTTTGATTCTGTGCTTGATTATCCCTGTGAACAGTCCATTTGAGCTTGCATATCACGTTTTCAGCATAAGGAGGATGCGTACTAAGTTCGCATAATGCGCTTGCGTGAAAGATTATTTCGAAGACATCTCGAATTTGTATGCGAGAGCGAGGACTGAGTGTGTAAGCATAGAGTGATGATTGACATGTTCTGTTTATTGCATTGTAAGGGCTTTAGGGTTTTACTGTGGTGTTGTGAGATTCGTATATCCTACCTACGTGTTTTACATTTTTATTGATCTGTTTGATTTCTTGATTTCACTCCGATTCTTATGCCCCTTTCGATATAATGTGAGATAGTGGAAGGGAATGTTTTTGTGAAAAGTGCATAGCTCTCATGGTACACACATGCATTGTGTGTGCTTGAAGACTAACGATGCATAAAGAAGGGGCACTTATATAGGCTCCGTTTGTTTCGATGCAAAATTTTTCCATGTAAAATGCTTATGCTGAAAACAATTTTTTTTACTTTATTTCCGGTGTTTGGTTGGCACATGAAAAGCATTTTCCAAAACAATGATTTCTCGTTGTTTGGTTGTCAAAAAAAATTTCAACACAAAAGTTATTTGCTAACTTACTATTTTAAGTAGAAATAGAATCTCCCTTCAAAACCTCAAACATTCGGAGAACTAGAACGTTTTCCGTTTTATAAAAGCTCATCAAATAATTATCCAATCACGTAAGAACACATTAACATTTGTCTCTCTAAATTCGAAACATGACGAGAAACCGTCAGAAAGTGTATAAAGATTTCATTAATGCTTCACTAGTAAAAGAAATCAGACCAAAGGAAACAACAAATCTTTGAAAACTAACCCTTGCAACAAAGAAGATTTGTTAAACAGAGATATGCTACTAGCAACAAGAACTGGCAAGTCATTAACTTCTTGCTAAAATTTTCAAGTCAAATCCTTCGGAGGTTAATGCTCTTTGCCATAAATGTCTTTCCAAGCATTTCATGCTCAACTAAGTTATCAAATGCCGAGCCTAGAAAAGCCTCCTCAATACCTTCTATCTTCATTGCTTCATCTTGAAGAGCTTGCACATTGAGCCCATCCCATGTCAACCTAGTAATCGCATAGGCAACTTGCCCAAGCTTGTCTGAAATTCTTTTGATATCGGACTCCTCGTCAAAACAAAAAGTATCATGGCCACGCTTGTGATGAGATCTTGGCTGGGATGAAGTTCCACTCGAGCATGCTGAATATTTTCCAGCATTCTTGTCTTTAGAGATGTCTTCAAAGGCAATTTCATCATCCAAATGTATTGGTTCAATCTCTGGCCTAGCTTCCAAGTCAATGTCATGGTTCAATCTCAACATACGTTTCAATCTTCTTGTTAAGATACTTCTCATGAGTTGGATGCAGTGTTCGAAAAGGTGGTCTGGGTGGTCGAGTACTCGCCGCCTAGGCACTGAGTGCTCGGCTGCCTTGGGAGCTCCTAGCGAGTTTTAGAACCTTGAATGTGCTTATTTTCAAGCAATGAAAATTAGATGCTAAAAAGATTTTTTTTAGGAGCAAGTTTTAGAACCTTGAATGTGCTTATTTTCAAGCAATGAAAATTAGATGCTAAAAAGATTTTTTTTTTTTTTATGACTAGAAACTTAAAGCAAATAAAGAGTAATATGACCTTTTTTTCTTTTCTTTTTTATCGGGAAAGAGTAATATGAATTAAGAATGGCACTTGAACATGATCTGTGTAGACAGTTGAACTGGATCATCTTCATGTTGTCATCCCGTCCAAATCCAGATTTATCTTGAAGTTGATCTATGATACCCCATGTAGTTTTCATAGTTGTAGGATGATGTTCAACATAATCTGATGAACATTCAACTTGGAATTTCTGAATTATGACAATTGACACCCGATTGAATGAGCTTGTTCTAAAAGTGTTGTTAGGTCTATTTCCAATTTTCACCTTATCAGCAAGAACTTCCAACAACACGCTCCACAGGTTTTACCTTACCTATAAAATTTAATTATGAATATCTGTTGACTTTACTTACCGTGAACCTAGGATAAAATCTCCGATTGTTTCTTATCTGTGAGGAAGTGGAACCAGTTGGTAGTCTAACAAGCTGTGGATACTGGATACAACTTCAAAATTGCGCACAAAGCAATTAAAAAAAATATCGGTCTATGGTTTTAGTCGACCGATAAAAGCTTGAACCAATTACCCTGAATCTCACATTATGTCCAACTATATGTAAGAAAATCATCACTTGCTTTCTCACTGTCATGTGAATCGTGGGTTGTAAAAAACCTTTTCCAGCCAGAGTCTTGCATAGCTTTGAAAAAGCCAAAGGACTCATTCGTATCTAACCTATGCAGTGCTTCATACTAGCATACAAAATGCTATTGATATAGCTCTCCCTCGCTTGGTCTCTATTGATATGAGGTGCCCTATGTATATTAGGGATAAGGGTCCTATTACTATATCTTAAAATGTCAATGATTGCAATTCCGGTTGCTATTATTGAAGCGGCGGCTCTGATTACTACAACTTCAGTTATACTCACATCATTTAGATCATTAGCCATCTGCATAAAGATTAGAATTAGAGCACAATTTTTAAGGGCTAAGTACATAACATATACACTTCAAAACACCTTGACTTACCCTAATAATCCCCAAACAAAAATTCTCCAATGCATATAGTTATCTTGTATTATTATCCCTTGTGAATAATCATCCCTGATTGTGTTCAAAAATAAAAAAGGAAGGTGAAGAAGAAATGGAGTTGTGATTGGTAATCAAGATTCAGGACATGTGGAGAGAGATAGAGAAAGATAACACCAGTAACACAGCCATTATTAATTTATTACAGTACCATTATTGCAACCAGACATTGTTCCAAATTACCAATGGAAATACCACCAGATTTAACCCAACATAGCCCACTTATTTAATTACCACATACACACCGCATAAACAATTAAACCATGATAATACCATAAATAAGGCTAGATTGGAGGAGCAGAAGATTTATACATGCATTTCTGCATATACAAGAATGTAACATGTAAATCAAGCCAAAATCGACAAAACGGCAGAGGATTTTTTGTAAACCTAGAATGGATGAGATGATGAAGCAATCAGAGGTAATCGCCGCAGAGAACGCCGGTGATCGGTTGCAGGCTAAGTGCTGGAGAGAATCCCAGGATCGAGTAAGCTTTCTCTCGCCGCCTCCTCTCTCTCGTTTTGGATCTGATATGATTTGGGAGAAGGAGTAGGATACATGGTTTCGACCCTTTGGGAAATTGTCGGGCCATCAGGGGGTTGAGTTCAAAAACGACTTATGGCCCAAATTAGAGGAAAACGATTTCATTGCAAAATGTTTTACCTTGAAAATATTTTACTTCCTTTTTTTTTCTAGCCAAACAACGGAAAATGGGTAAAATGTTTTACCATAAAATATTTTACGTCCAAACAAACAGAGCCATAGTTCTACTTATTTATATTATTATATAGGCACCCATCGCAGTAGTCTTCTGCTCTGTTTGTAGAAATGTTGCTACACATCACGTTTTCCGAATCAGTGGGTATGCTTTGTATGAAGTTTTATTTCAAATTTCAAATTTCAAATTTCAGTACGAGGTTTATTAGAAAGGGTAGTGAAATGTTTTAGTAATTCAGAGACTACAGAGGGAAAAGCCACGAACTCAAGGAACGCACGTTGGGTCACGTGTCTTCACTGACCTCAGTTTTGGTTTTTTATTTTTTTTCCCCCCTTCAAAATCTATCAGTAAAAATAGTAGCGTATTTTTTTTTTATTCACTGCAATCATCATTTATAAGTCGGCGATGATATGCCACTGCACTACCAAGTAGGGCTGTAAATGAACTGGGCCGTTCGCGAACTATTCGAGGCTCGGTTCGGTAACAGCTCGTTCGAGTTCGATTCGTATACTAAATGAATTGAACTTGAACCTCAATATTAGGCTCGTTTCATAAATGAGCCAAACCTGAACCTAAGTGTATTCGGCTCGGTTAGGCTCGCGAACCTGGGGTCGAAATGTAATTAATAATACCTTAGGGGTTTATACGTAAATACTTTAGAGTTGAGGGATGCATATGTAATTATTAATCATTTTACAACAGGAGGCCAGGACCCCCACCCCCTATTCTCTGAATACGATCAGTTCTTTCAGGATTTTACCAAAAAGCTTTCCTACATCGCCGCACCCCTCCACCGCCTCCCTCCGCCTCCTCCAGCGCCTTCCTCCGCCACCTCCTCCAAGTCGCCGAAGTGCCGATCTACCTAGGTATTCTACTTAGTTGCTATTTAGTTCTCAAAATTTTCTTTTCATGTGATGTTTTTCGTTTGGTTCTTGATGAGTCTGGTAAATCTATTTGTTTTCTTCAAAATCTATTTGTTTTCTTCATTATAGACATGTTTTTCCATCCTTTGACCCAAAAAAACAAAAAAACAAAAACTATCTTGTTCCATTGTTCTATGTTACAGCTTGTTTTTTCTATTTTCAGAAGTTAGTAAAACCATTAATTTGATGATTCTTTTAACTATAGTCAGATCAGTTGTAAGGCAGTACTATGAAAATGGATGGCATTCGAAATTTTAGAAGTCATTGGAAAGGAAGCACAATGTCCTGCGAGGGGTTGTTGTAGGACAGTTCTATTATTATTATTATTTTTTTTTTCTCCTCTGTTCTTATTTCAACGAACTGGATTTGAGCCTAAATTCGGCTCGTTTGAGCTTAACAAGCCCTACCGAGCCGAGTCCAAGCTTTGAAATATTTTCACAAGCCGAACTCGAGCTTACTTGTCTAGGCTCGAATCGAACTCGAGCCTGACTCATAATTTGCCGAACTGATCCCGAACTTCGTAGGGTTCGGCTCGGTTCGGCTCGTTTACAGCCCTACTACCAAGAGACAACGGTAAGCGCTTTCCTATGGCATTCTTTGTGAGATCAAAATTGAAGCCGGGAAAGCATTGGGTGTGTAGATCAGTTTAGCTAGAGATTCAGTCAACACAACAGGGGTGTTAAAGCATCCAACTCAAAGCCAATTGCCAATGAGTGGAGAGGCCGCCCAGGCTCATATTTTTGCTTTAAAGGTTATAATTAACCAATGTGGGACAAACTTTAATACTCCCCCGCACGTGCGACCCCTGACCCGCACGTGGAGAGAGAAACAAACGATTCAACATATACGACCACTATCAACCATCAACGACAAACTAAGGGGAACCAACCATCAACAACATAGAATCTTGTCTAAAAGTCTTCGAAAGCCTAGCCCTGATACCATGCTAAAGCATCCAACTCAAAACCAATTGGCAATGAGTGGAGAGGCCGCTCAGGCTCATATACTAGCTTTGGAGGTTATAATTAACCTATGTGGGACAAGCTCTAACAAGGGGAAGCTCTAACAAGGGGAATAATGGATTTTGCAGTTCCATTATCTAGTCATTAAAACCTGCACATGTATGAGCAAATTGTAGTGGATATGAGAAATTACGGGCTGCATGATTAGTTGAGTGGCCTATGTTAAATCAGTCTCAACGATAATATTATTGAACTCTAGGCCAGGAGCGGACTTTTATAGTTGTAGCATTATATTGATATCTCCATGTAATTGTATTATACCCTGTAAAATTTTCTATAGTGGAATATTATTATTTATTAGTTCTTACATATTGACTTTAAAATTATGAGTGAAGTTCACTACCCTTTATCATATGTTCGCCACCCTATAATCTATATCATATGGGGAAAAAAAAACAAAAACCAGTCACCTTATAAGTAATATGTGCCCCCACTAATGCAATATTCTAGGTCCACGTTCTATGCCACTTGAAGGCCCATGTAAACAGCCCAGATTTCTGCTTTAGGGGCAGTAGCATGGCCAATCCTTTACACGAAACCCCACGAGGATACTATCAAATAGTTCAAAGACCTCTGAAACCTTCTAAAGTTGTGGAGGAATATAGAACTCTACAGTCGGATGGCAGACTTTGGCCTTTCAATGATCCACTTGGAAAGCCCCATATTTTGAGGGGTGACTGCACAACCTATAAAGCCATAACTCAACTGAAGTGGAACAGATGGCGGGATTTTGACTTGGATTTTTATTTTCTATAATTGATTGGATTGCTGTGGTGGATTTAGTAGACATACTAATGGTAGTAGTTGATAGCTTAGTATCTAATAAGTATGTTCGAGCATGTTACTTTCTGGCCTTGTTTGTTGCAACTTTTTATTTTAATGCTGGGAGTTTGCAACTGTGTTATTGCAAACTCTCCTGTCAAGTTATAACCATGCTTGAATTACCATCCTTTTTAGCATAAAGTAAGCTGTTTCAGATAGGGCCTCTGTAATTTGTGTAGGGTTTTTCATGTTGAGAATTCAAGATCATACTTTTCCTCATCAGGCAGGTTTTGATGTATCTCTCATTTGCTTTTATGTTCTTTTTCGTTTATAATTTAATAGTTGTCCTGCTGGAGTTGGCCAAACTTCGAGTCTACAGACTAACGCAATTCCTGTTATGGTTATTGATGGCTGCATTTATTGTTATTTATATATTCTAGAATAAAATATTGGTTGGTTTCATTTGGATTGCTTGTACATTGTGCTGTGTTTGAATTAGGTCAAGATCATATTTTTTAGGAGACCATATGCCATGTATAGAAGAAGTTACTTCTTTAACTGCGTGTCAGGCATGCACACACCAGGAAACAATTAGCGGTTTCCTTTTTCTTGCTTGAAATGCAGTGCTTGCTTCATGGGTTAAACTTGGCCCCAAAGAATTACTAATCAGTAGTACTATTTTCCCTGAAGTTCTCTCCTTCACCACTTCACTAACGATTCTTTGCTTGAAATAGTGATCTGTTTTCCACAGTTCAATATCTTGTGATTAATATAGTGTTTTATATTCTCATTTCGTTGTTGTTTTAGGTTTCTCTGAAAGGAGTGGAAATCCAAGATGCTACAAAATGTCCCTCACCAAATGGTACAATCACCAGCCAGGCTAGGCCTGCCAAATCCAAATTCACCCTCTCTACAAAACCCTACCCCTCCTAAATTCTCCTCCCAACTCCCACAATCTCATCACCCCAATCAGCAATCAAATCCATCAACTACCACAACCACCTCCTCAACCCTACTTCCTCTGCTTCCGCCTCTGTCTAGAGCCCAATGTCTTCTACTTCATATGTCCTCGCTCGCATCCCGAGTATTTGAAGTCTCACCAAATCGGTCTCACTGGCTTAGTACCTTCCGGGGCTCCTTCCCTACATTTCTATCACCCCAAACCCAATCCGTAACACAAATTCCGCCAGACTCCTCTCCTTCCTCCACCAAAGAAATCCTCTCCCTTTTCACATCCCTCCAAACTCAGCTTTTTGAAGCCGTTGCGGAACTCCAAGAAATTCTCGACCTTCAAGATTCTAAGCAGAAAGTCGCTCGCGAAATCCGGTCTAAAGATACCGTGATGCTTTCCTTTGCTAACAAACTCAAAGAAGCCGAACAGGTTCTCGACGTCCTCGTCGATGATTACTCCGATTATCGCCGCCCCAAAAGATCGAAACCAGATGATAACACAGACAATTCTTCTATCACATCTATTTCTACTCGGTTGAATTTATCAGACATTCTGTCGTATGCCCACAGGATAAGTTACACTACATTTGCGCCGCCGGAATTTGGCGCCGGACAGGTTCCTTTGCGTGGGGCCCTCCCGCCTGCCCCACAGGAGGAACAAATGCGTTCCTCCCAGTTGTATGCATTTGCCGATCTTGATATCGGTTTACCTAAATCAGCAGAAATGAAGGAGAAAACAATTGAGCCATTGTTCGAGGCTGCACCTGCACAACCGGCAGATTCCGATCTGCTGGCCAATCTTTCTGCGATTCCAGGGCTTGTTCCTCCAAACATTGTAGTTCCATCTGGATGGAAGCCTGGTATGCCTGTGGAATTGCCAAGTGATTTGCCCATTGTACCCCCGCCTGGATGGAAGCCCGGAGACCCGGTTCCATTGCCTCCATTGGGTTCCCTCTCCGTTCCTGGTAGAGTCGAGGAGCAAACGCCTAGGCCGATTCCTGCTCAAGGATTACCTAAAGCACCAGAGACGATACAAGTTCGACACGTTCAGCTTGATATTGATGATGATAGTAGTGATTATAGTAGTGACATGGGGAGCTCAGATGATGAAGATTGATAGTTGGCTGTGTATATGTTCGAAATTCCCTGATCTCTTTGTATTTAATCTGGTTTGTAGGGACACTGGAAGATGGGCTTGTTCTAACTATGCTTGACTGTGCTATTCTTATGGATCAATATGCCCATTTAGTTATCTCGTATCTGTATGAAATCCTAGAATCAGAGTTCTTGTTTCGATTTGAGCTTTATAATTTGAACAACAGATAGCGAGTTGTGGTACTGATGTTCTTGTCCTTGCTCGAGAAGTCTTTATATGTACATGTTTCGAGGAAAAACTTATCGTACCCAATGTTTTCTGTTCATTCAGACTGTACTGTTTGCCTTCTGATTTCGAGTTGGACCATGAATCTCCCGGTCTCACTTTTGTATTTTGCAAATCTAGATTGCAGTCCGGGGCGCAGGTAATTGATCAGTTGGAGATCAAGAGCTGTTGTATGATGCATTCCCTGCGAAATCGCATACTACATTGGTGAATGGACTATATTGGTGGTAAAAGAGAGAGGCCGAATACCAGTGATAGTAATTGCAAAGAAGATCTTTGAAAGATCTAGCCACGGGCTGGTATGGCTTGCTCCTTGTACAACCAAACGAAAGGCTAGTGAGGGCTAGAATGGAATATCGTATTATAGGGTCAAGAGTTATGCCCGTGGGTAGGGATGGCAATTCAACCCGCCCCGCTCCGAACCCACCCCGCCCCGATAGGGTATGGTTTTTTTCTATTTTTTTGGGTAACGGGTAAGGGCAGGGGGTATGGTCACCCCGTCAGGATTAGGGTAGGGGCAGGGGTATGGTCACCCCGCCCCGACATACATATATATGTATAACTGTATTTATATATATATATGAAATTATATTTTCTCCCTTATATGCATCAAATTTTATTTGTATTCTTATAATTTTATTTTTACAACTAAAATACATCATTAGATAGTAGATTTTGGTTAAGTTGTGAAAGTTATTTTGTGAACTTTTATCATTTGTGCTCACTAATATTGGAGTCTAAAATATACTTTACTAATATGTAAAAAAAAAATAGGGGCGGGGCGGGTAAACCCGATACTCGATAGGGGCTGGTTAGGGGTGGTTCGGGAATTTTAGGGTCGGGGGGCAAAACCCGCCCCAACCCGCCCCGTTGCTATCCCTACCCGTGGGCTTGCAAATAAATCGAACTGTTCACAAATTGTGTAAGGCTCATCTTGATCAGGTCTTGTTTGAATTCAATTTGTCTACTTAATAAACTAAACCCGAGTCTCAATTGTAGGCTCATAAAAAGGGAATTCGCATTGCCTACTGAAATGTCAATAAATTTGGGGAATACCAATATCAATTTTCTATAAAAATAAATTATATATTATAGGCTCAGTCAAAGTGTGAATAATATTTACAAACCTGGGTCAAAGTTCCTAGTCTTTAGAGAGTATCCACAAATTTTACTTTTTGGGAGTAAAATTACTACTAAATAGTGTATGAGTTGTTATTGTTTTTGCCCTCGAACACACTCCTAAGTGCATCTCCTTATCACTATTTTAGAGACCAAATGAGACATAATGAGGGAACATTTGTAATTCGTTCATTCTTTAATTTTTTTGTACTTCATGAGAGAATACTGGAGGTGTGGCTCTAAAAATTACTATGGGTCACTCCAATATTCTATTATACAGTACAAAAAAGATTAAAGAACAAATGAAGTAAATCACAAAATCTTCCCTCAATCCGGTCTCCAAAATAGAGATATAGAGCTTGATAGGAGATGCTCTAAATCTCTAAAAGGACGAGAAGTCTCTCCAAAATTAATGAAAAGAGGGGACAAATTTACAAAATCTCCCCTCTTTATGTCACATTCGGTCTCTAAAATTAAATGGAAATATAGAAATTTCTAAGAAATGCTCTAATCATTTGATAGCCTAATGTCGTTCTCATTTCACTTATTAGTGGTTTGGGTTTCAATCCTGTCTTTTGTAATCGGTGCCGGATGGCGTTTGAATATGATATCTTGACTATTTTAAAAAAGATACCAATTGAGATATATGGTTTTGTCCAAAATTTTGTTCCAAATCGAGCCTCCTCTCAATCTCCACCTCCACGCCGGAGCTTCCTCTTGATGATAAAAATTCTACTTGCAATTGAAAGACAAACAATACACACTTCACACTTCACAGTTACGGAGTTACCTTAGACTCAGCATAAATATATAATTTTTTGTGGATTATTAAACTCAACTCAAACCTAGGTAGTTACCGACTTACCGTGGTTTGTTAGATAATCAATCCAAACTTGAAATTGTTGAAAACTTAATTGAGATTACTTGTTTGCCGCTTCACGTTGGGAAACACAATTGTAAAAATTAATTTGACTCAATTATGTAGCCAAAACACCGTCAATTGTTAATATTGAGATTGGTAAATGTATATTTTACAAATGCAGGGAACGACCACGAAGAATTACGGGAAAAAATGGTGATCTATAGCTAATTTAACTCTATCTTGTATATGTGTTGTACGTGTTGTGGTAAGGAGATTTTTTCAGCATCGAGCGGATATGGCTAACGTGGTCCCTTCTCGCGCACATCGGACCGTCTAAAAATGCAACGGATAACCCAAATGAAAGCACAACTTTTCTTTCCTTTTTTTTATTTTTTAAATCTATCTAGCACTTTCAATCCGTTCGTTGCATTTTTAGACGGTCAGATATACACAAGTGAACACCACGTTATACCCGCTCGGCAGTGAAATTTTTTTCGTTAGCAGGTGATGAGGGGCATTGGTGCATTTTTCGAATTGGACCAGAGTTTGTGGGAATTAGGTTATCTCCATGGCAAACCCAGCTCCCAAGGCCCAAACAAGCCCGTGGCAAACTCGTAATAAAACCTCATTTCCACATCTATATAAACCCTCTTTCCCCTGTAACCCTAGCTCCACTCTCACTTCCCCCAAAACCCTAGCCCCCCTTCCCCCTCTCTCTCTCTCTCCTCACCACCTGAAATGGCCTCCGCCGCCGCCGTTCGCCCCCTGGTTTCCATCCAAAACCTCGACTCCGACATGTCCACCGACAAAAACACCCTCCCTTTACCCGCCGTCATGGGAGCCCCCATCCGACCAGACGTCGTAACCCACGTCCACGCCATGATGTCCAAGAACAGCCGCCAGCCCTACGCCGTCTCCAAAAAAGCCGGCCACCAGACCTCCGCCGAGTCCTGGGGCACGGGTCGCGCCGTCTCCCGTATCCCACGTGTCCCCGGTGGCGGGACCCACCGCGCCGGCCAGGGAGCCTTCGGAAACATGTGCCGTGGTGGCCGCATGTTTGCTCCGACCAAGATCTGGCGCAGGTGGCACAGGAGGATTAATGTTAACATGAAGAGGTATGCTGTGGTGTCGGCTATTGCGGCGTCGGCTGTGCCGAGCCTTGTGATGGCGAGGGGGCATAGGATAGAGGATGTGCCTGAGTTACCGCTTGTGGTGAATGATTCTGCTGAGGGGATTGAGAAGACTGCGACTGCTATTAAGGCGCTGAAGCAGATCGGGGCGTATGCTGATGCTGAGAAAGCGAAGGATAGCCAAGCTATTAGGCCTGGGAAAGGTATATATGGAGTGACTTAGATTTGGTGTCTTGATTTACTTGAATTTATTTATTTTTTATTTTTTGCTCTTTTTCTGTTCAAATTGCATGGATATTGTAGCTCACTTTGGATTGTATGATTCAAGTGAAGGACAGAAGAAAGGGTTAGAGTAGTGGTTTGGTGAGAAATATTCATCTGATCAGAAATGGCGTTGAGATTTAGTCAGAAATGATTTGAACTTGACTTGATTTGTCCCTGTATCAGTTTCTTGCCAATTTTACTTGGCTTAATTCATAGCTCAGGCAATTTTTGATTTTAATCTCATAGGAAACAATTGATAGCTTTTGTAATTTTACGTTCACTCTCCTAAGAAACAACTGAGAGCCGATTATTGATGTCCAAAGGGCTAATAAGGAGGACCCATGAAGTCTGCTGTGTGGTTTCAGTCAGTTTTAAGTATCACTGGAAAGGTGAAAATACATATAGGATGGATTAGGAATTCGGACATTCGTACTTCTCCAAATTACACCTCAGCCTTTCCCCCCATGTTTTAAGTATCCTTGGGTAATAGCCCCTTTGGATTGTAAAAAAAGGCTAATGAAGGGATTAGAGTAGTGATCTCATGAGAAATGTTGATAATTATTTTTATTTTTTTGATGGGCTCCTTTCCCTTTCTCACTGTATCCCTTTAAGAATGGTGTTTAGTGGTGTGGGCTGTGTGTCAATATAGGTGAACAACTTGTTGCCACTTTCCTCATTTGATATCATTTAATTAACTACTCATTTTTGTGTCTCAATATTCATGAACCAATTTTTTGGCCGTTTTCCTGTGTTAAAACTTAAAATGATGTAAGAAACGGCTCTTTGGATTGAATTATTCGGTTAGGAAAGAAAAAAATAATTAGAGTTTTGAGTTGTTTGGTCAGAAGTGAGGAGATAAGTACAAATGAGGTTTATGAATTGGTTCATTTCCCTTTTTCACTAAATCTGATGGAAATGGTGGTGATATTTAGTGAGATCCAAAGGTACTGAATTCATATGTATCTATTTGCCAGTAGTCTTATTGCTTTCCTCTATTGCTTGCAGGTAAAATGAGGAACCGTCGCTACATTTCTAGGAAAGGTCCTCTGATTGTGTATGGAACTGAAGGATCAAAGCTCGTCAAGGCATTCCGGAACATTCCCGGTGTTGAGGTCATTAATGTTGAGCGTCTCAATCTGCTGAAGCTTGCACCTGGTGGTCATCTTGGACGTTTCGTCATCTGGACCAAGTCTGCTTTTGAGAAGTTGGATTCAATTTACGGATCTGTGGACAAGGTTTCAGAGAAGAAGAAGGGGTACTTGTTGCCAAGGGCCAAGATGGCTAATGCTGATTTGCCTAGGATAATTAATTCGGATGAGGTGCAGTCTGTAGTGAGGCCGATCAAGAAGGAAGTAAAGAGGGCTCCGATGAAAAAGAACCCGCTGAAGAACCTGAATGCTATGCTGAAACTGAACCCATATGCCAAGACCGCTAGGAGGATGGCGCTTTTGGCTGAAGCACAGCGTGTGAAGTCAAAGAAGGAAAAGCTTGATACGAAGAGGAAGCAAATCTCAAAGGTATGTTTACTTTTTTCCGTATTTTGCTCTGCAATGTTTGATGTGAATTCATGTGTATTGTGTGTGACTGTAGCCCTTCAGGTGTAGACCATTGGCCTGGCATTGGGTGGGAATTGATATGATGATGTGCTATTATTGGATCTTTAGCATTATTCCAAATTTTTGCCATTGTTTTGTTTGTGATGTTATCTACATGTTATTTTGATGCTGAAGCGGGTATGGTCTCTGTTTTCAATGTTTTATTATGATCAATATAAGTGGTACTCATTGTGTTGGTGATTACCCCAATGGAGTTGTGGTGCTAAGTTCAATTGCTTGGTTAATCATTAAATGGAGTTTTATGTTTGTTTTGTTTGAATCCCGTATATAGTAGTAGTATCTGCGGATAGTACTGTTTTCCTGGAACTGGAGCTCAAAATTTGTATCACAGTGCAAGGCGTCTGTTCTTTTGCATTACTGGACAGTCTCGATCAGTGCTATTGTTTTGTTAAATGCTAATGTTGACTCTTATTTTTCTATAGCTTTCAGTTATGCGGCCGGTTCCGTTGACACAACCGTAATTGGAGCCACTTAGTTTGTTTAAAACATGTTTTTAAGAATGCCCATTAAAAATCAACTCATTCGGATATCGGTAAGGACTTGATTGATTCATTCAATTTTTATCCTGTCAAATAAAAGAACAAATATCGGCCGATATCCAAATGAGTTCATTTTTTACTAGGACTCTTAAAAACATTTCAAAACAAATTGAACGGCTCCCGATCATTTGGGTGAGAATCCAAGATGGGTGTTTTTCATTTTTGGTGTCAAATGTTGTGTCAATGGAACCGGCCCCTTAAGTTATAGGTTTGAGTTTGTGTGAACACGTATGCATATACTTGTCCGTCTGCTGTTGGTACGTGCTTCTATTAAATAGTTACGAATAACCAAAATTATTGAATGAAGTAGTTTATGTTGCTGTGTTGTCACTTCAAGTCATTGCTCAGTTGCATTTGTCCCTCACTTATCCGTCAAGGTCAATTAGCAAAAAATTTCTTCTATACTCGTCGTGGTAACTGATCAAGCTTAAAGTGTTGCAAATCCAAAATTCTTGTCGTCTCTGTTTTGAGATTTGACAGTTTAGAGTGGCATGGATGTGTAATAGAGTCTAGTTGGGATGGGACCTGTACAATTATTATCCCGAAATGAATCTTCTGTGAAAATCGAAATTCTAGTATTTTCTTCCCCCAAAACTAGGTGTTCCTTTTGGCCATGGCCACTTGGCGGGGCTGGGGCATTAGATATTTCGATGTAAATCTAAATGTTTAACAAGTATGGGTTTGGTTTTGTTGAATTTTGAGGGTAAAAGCCCATTTTGGTTCTTTGGTAGGTATTTTTCTCTTCTCAATCTGTTTGGCTATTCAAGCGGCTTGGTTGGCAACTTAATTGGGCTGGTTATGTGAAAACACCATTTTATCTGTTTATAGAAACTCTTTCATTACTTACTGTTCCTCCCTTGTTTTTTTTAATTTGTTCATGCAAATCACTCTCGTTGTGTTAATGGTGCCTCATGCTAGGCAGAATTGGAAACCATTAGTCTTAACAATTCATTTAATTTGTGGAAAACTATAAGTTTTGATAATTTCATCCTTGGCAGGAGGAGGCAAGGACAATTCAGGCAGCTGGAAAGGCATGGTACAAGACCATGATATCCGACAGTGATTACACCGAGTTTGAGAACTTCACAAAGTGGTTGGGAGTGTCCCAGTGAGATCATTTCTCTGGGTGATCTTTATAGGCGCTATCTTATCTTTTTGTAGTTTCAATTGTTGTCCGTTTGGTTTTTTCATTTGCCAGTTTTTGCGACTTGAATTTGAGTTTAGTGGGAAGTGAATTACAGGAAGAATCGGTGACTCACCATCTCAGTCGAGTTTTTCCCATCCCCGTTTTGGTGTCATAATTTTCCTTACTAGTTGGACAAAATTTTCGTTTAAGCAGATTGGGAATTGGATCTTTACAGTGATGCTTGTTACCTTCTTGTTATCTTATGGTTCGTGTGTTGCTTCTGGTTTGAAGTTTTGATCTTCATTTCCATGCGTGACTATCATTTCCTAATCAAGAAATAGCATGAAATTCCTTGGATATTGATGAATGTATTATTCGTAGACAGTTGGTGGCTTGTTGGAGGTTGCTTGTTTGAGACTGGGGATCTAGTTTAAGCTTGTTAATCCTTGGAGCTTCGTTTTTTTTTCTTTTTTTTTCCAGGAGTCCCTCCATTTTTAAACTTGTTTTGATTTCTAGCACAATCAGGCACAATCCGAATGCAAGCCGCCGCCATTTCAGTGCATCCGTCGTCCACAATGACTTCAAAATGAGAATCGTGTGGAGGGCCGTACTAAATCAGATTTATAATCTCTTCCATATCTGATACCACTTCAGTTCCACTCATTTCATGCTCCAAAATACTCTTCAGATCATTATGGATGCCGGATCCGGGGGCTGTAGTTAGTGAGCTCACTACATGCGTGTAGTGAGCTCTCTCGGCCATTTGATCCGAGATCAACGGTCCGGATCGTTTTATACTTTAAAAAGCATTTTACATATACTTTAACTCCAATTTATTCGGACCGTTGATCTCGAATCGAACAGCCGAGAGAGTTCACTACACGCATGAAGTAAGCTCACTCACTACAGGGCCCCCAATCCATGGATGGCCCCTGGAAGACTGGCAAAGAAGCTCATGGCTCGAAAGCCCCTCTCTTCTCAAATTACTTCCCCCGAAACCTGCTTGTCACGGATTGCCTCTCGAGAGTGTTTGATCAACAATCAAAGATAGCAAACTGGTTACAAGATACCAGTACATGCTTCTTCCTACTTTAATTGATCCATTTTTTCTGATAAAATCTACCCCCAACAATAAACCGTTCGCGAACTGTTAGATTCGATCATTTTCTAACGCTTGGTATGTGAAATTTATTTTTCTTCTCAAATGGCAGAATTTTACTGATCCCAGAAATTGGCAGAAATATCATGTCCTTATGTAATACCCTCAAACAGCAGAGACACAAGAAAAAAGAATGTTAGTGAAGAAGACATTTAATTAACCGAATCTCCTAGTGGTTTGTGGATTGCACCACAAATTGTCAGGTATTCGCGGCACTCCGTATATATATATTTTTTATTACTCAGGTGTCCGGGCACTAACGAGTCCTCATAAAGTCCAAGCCCTTGCTGAAAACTTTGAGACTAAGGAAAGTGGTTATCGAAATAAATCTACACACTAAGGACGCCCACATGTGGAATTCGATTCCTCTTCAAATTCCAACAGTTGAAAGAAAAAAGGAGTTATTAATTAATAAAAAGAGAAGTGAGTTCTCCTTTGTGAAGTCCTTTTTTTCTCTTTAGCTGGAGGATCTGTTGTAAAGTCCTGACAACAAAGTTAAATCACACACTTTGACAAAAGAGAGAGGAAATATAGAAAAAGAGAGAGAATAACACTCATCTTCCATTTGATTAGCTTAAAAATAACTAGACGTATAGAAAAAGAAATCTTATTAGTATGTAAAGGGACCTAATAGAGAACAGCAATGCTACATAAAATGATGAAGGTGAACTAATTCGGACACAGGTGTATCTAAAACCGTGTGACGCATGTGAGTCTCATACCGAATGTGAGCCCATGCACATAGGCACTTTCGGACGGGTCTATGTCAGCCTGTCAGGGCACTTCCGCCGGGTTTTGTAGCATGTTTGCTGTAAGCTCCATAAGCCGAGCTCCCTTTTGAGTTGGCACGTTCATGACCAAAATACACATTTGCCTGTATTCTCTTTTTATCGAGTTGTACTCTTTTCTATTCAAATTATTTTTTATCTTTTAGAGCGTCTGTTTTAGGATATGGAAATGAATCTCACATTTTGTATTTTTTCGTTTTCCACATGAGTGCGGTAGTTGTTAGTCAAGTCTTTTGACGGTGGGAATCACTCCAAGCAACATCGGCCTTCATCACTTAGAAGATTTTGAAGTAGAATTATTTTGCTCAAGCAAAACAGACGTTTTATGAAGCAGTGACCACACCATATTATTTCTCATCATTGCTCTATATATATATCACATATTAGGTCGAAAATTAAAAGCTTGGTGGCTGTATAACCCTAGCACACTTTGTTCCATCATCCATATCTTTCGACAGCTAGGGTTTTGTGCACCTCGAAGAAACTACAAAGATTGAATGGATCTTTGATTCTCAAAATCATCTTCGAGGGGTGTTCTTACATCAACAATACTTTTCTTCAAAACAAAGTCCTTTCGTGGAGTTCGGAAGACAATTAGTAGGAAGGCTTGAAGATTCAAGATTCGGCAATAATGCAGAGGTGTGATTAACGTGGATTCGGCAAGTAGGTTTTAGGCTTCGTGGTGAAGATACACGAACACTGAGTAAGATCTCTTGTATTCACATAATGATTACAGTGCATGATTCTTTCCCGTGGTTTTTTCCTGTTTTGGGTTTTTCCACGTAAATCTTTGTGTCGTGCGAATTTCATTTGCATATAGAATGACTACGTTTGTTAACTGTTCCTGTGTTCATGAGATGTAGATCAGAAGGTAACTGTATGATTTTGTTAGCCGTTAGTAATAAGCTTAAAAGTATTAGAATTAGAGGTGGACGGATCCGGAGACACAAACAAAGGCGCACGTGACTCCGATGCTGTAATACGAGGCCCATACACATTGGCCAGTTTGGGACACATTTATATCCGGATACATGCATTTTCATTTGTGTCTGTTGCAATCTTTGGATATTAGAACATATGTTAACAATGTTCGGTTAATTTAATTTTTGACAGGAATATCCTACTTGACAACTCAATCATTCCCCATTTCTCCCACCAAAGGAAATCATCAAATGAGATCAGCCCAGATTTCTTTTTGCTGTTGTAGTCTCACTTTCTCTCTGTTTCTTTTCTTTTTCTTTCTTCCTTTTCCCTTTCTCACCATTTTTAAGCTCTTATTATGCCTCTGTATTCCTACTCTTCACGCAGGAGGAAAATGGATGCTAGGTTTCCACTTCTCTCTCTCTTCTTCTCTCTTTTTCTTCTCATGGTTGCCACCAGAGCTCAAATGACAGGTACCTTTCTTTTTTCTTCCCTGTTAAGTGCTTGTTTCGGCATTGTTTCTTTTTCATTCCTAATTAGTAAGCTAATATCACCACATTACAAGTTGTAAGTATACCCTTTCTTTTAGAATGCAAGCATGACTTCATAAGTTTATTGGGGTAACCATTATACTTCAGGCAACTTGTACTTCACCTTTTCTATTACCTGATTTGAGGCTCTAAATTGTGTATGTGGGTGCTTATATGGTTTTAATGCTTTTGCTTTTCTTGGTTTTTGTCGGGTTTGATTTGGGTTTATGGCTTGTAAATGATTCACCTTTTTTTTTGGGTAGATTCTTCCTTGTTATGCAGTAAGTTCAAGTCCATAAGATTCATTCTACGTCTGTCTTTGTTTCCAATTTGCCTTGTGGTATAAGACTATTAGTATTGATAGATCATGTCATGGCCTAAACAATGCCTCCTTGTCCTCTGTTTTTCTCTTATCTTCCCCCTGATTCGAGTGTTACTATATGCTTGAGCACTATGTCATTTTAATGAAACCTGCGAAAACTGCTCCAAATGCTCCGATTACCATTTTTCTACCTTCCTGCTTTGAAAAAGATTGTTGCATTGTGGATGTTAGAGAAGAGAGGAATGCCACCCGCCTTACTTAGACAGAAATATGATAATCTTGCTGCTTCTTTTTTCTTGTACTCATTGGGATTATGCTGATAAATTTGATCATGGGCAGGTTTTGTAAGTTTAGATTGTGGAGGTAAAGGTAATTACACTGATGAACTGGGTCTTGAGTGGACCCCAGATGATCAGCTTATGTATGGACAAACAGCTAGTATTTCTGTACCAAATGAGACAAGGAAGCAATACCAGACTCTCAGATACTTTCCGGCTGACAACAGAAAGTACTGCTACGAACTCCCAGTCATAAGCAGAACTCGGTACCTGGTACGAGCAACCTTCTTGTATGGTAACTTCGACAATGCAAATGTTTATCCAAAGTTTGACATCTCCCTTGGGCCAACTCATTGGGCAACCATTGTCATCTCGTATGCTAATACGATAGAGGCACAGGAGTTGATATTTCTGGCGTTAGATCCGACAGTGAGTGTGTGTTTATCTAATGCCACAACAGGGCAACCATTTATCTCTACTCTTGAACTCCGTCAGTTCAATGGATCAGTCTACTTGACACAGTACGAGAGTCAGTTCTATCTCAGTGTGGCTGCTAGAATAAACTTCGGTGCAGATAGTGAAGCTCCTGTCAGGTAAGCCTCAGCCTGTCTGACTAATTTTTTTTTGGTCTTTTAGAGCCCAAGTTGATCTAATTCTCAAGACACAATTGGGTATAAAAGCTTACTCTAATTGGGCATAAATTAATACAGGCTTATGAAATGAGACATCTCAAATTAATTTGGTGTTGCTTTTTTTTATTTTTAATCAAAGGTAGTGCTTGGTTCACTTGAATGATTAGTATAGTGATACCTTATCCTCCCAATGGAATGGTCATTTACATGAATTGGTGATTGACAATGCATTTGTAATGTGCATTATGTGATTCTTCAAACCAAATTTCCAAATGAGTATTCTAAAGGAATGACTACTCCATTTCAGTGAACCAATCATTGCCTTAAGTATTCGCAGGCTGTGGTAGAGTTGGTATTATGCAGGGAAATATTCCGTGTAGGACTTCTCATATATTGTATGACTTCGTATATGTTGGGACCAGGTATCCTGATGATCCCTTTGATAGAATATGGGAATCTGACTCTCTTAAGAAGGCAAACTACCTTGTCGATGTTGCTGCGGGGACTGAGAAAATATCAACCCCGAAGCCCATCAATGTTGACAGTGTAGACAGACCACCCCAGAAAGTGATGCAAACAGCTGTTGTTGGTAGGAATGGATTGCTAACATACCGCTTGAATTTAAATGGTTTTCCGGGTTTTGGTCGGGCATTCACCTACTTGGCGGAAATTGAAGATTTAGGTCCAAGTGAGACTAGGAAGTTTAGGCTTGTACTCCCAGGCATCCCTGATCTCAGTAAACCAGCTGTTAATATTCAAGAAAATGCTCAAGGAAGATATCGTTTGTATCAGCCGGGATTTGACAACATATCGCTGCCCTTTGTGTTATCTTTTAAATTTGAGAAAACATCTGGTTCTTCCATGGGGCCGCTCTTGAACGCAATGGAGATCAACAAGTATCTTAAGAAAACTGATGGGTCTCTTGATGGTAAGCATCAATTTTATTTCTTTGAGCCTTAGGCTCCATTTGGATAGATGTGAATTTCCAATGAATGGATCAATTTGACTTTCAATTACTCAATGAGAATTGCTCCAAATTTACGTTTGATGGGGTACACATGAATTACGATGCTGGGTTTGAGAGATTTATCATGATGGGTTGCAAATGAGTTTTCAGCAGAAGTGATTTGAACTTTAAATACCTTCATTTGGAGTCCATATATATCCATACACAGCCTTAGTGATGCACAGCTTATTGTAAGTTTCTGTGAGCTTTCAGGATCAGTAATTGCTAGTGTAGTCTCACTGTATCCATCAGCAGATTGGGCACAAGAAGGCGGTGACCCATGCCTTCCAGTTCCGTGGTCTTGGGTGCAGTGTAACTCAGATCCTCAACCTAAGATAGTTAAAATGTAAGAAGTCTTTCCCTTTCTTGGTTCTACTTTGCAGTGATCTAGCTACTCCCTCTTTCACATGCGATTTTTCCGAATGTAAAATACAGACAGATATATGTTGACTAGGAAGATTTGACTAACATTGGATTTTCTCTGGTAATTGCTAGTAAATTGTCTGGGAAGAACTTGACAGGCTATATCCCTTCGGACTTGACAAAGTTGAGAGGCTTAGTTGAGCTGTAAGTTTTACATTGCCTTCTCAATGTGCCGTTTGGAAATGCTGAATCTTTTGGTTTTTGCTCAGTCAATTGAATTAAGGAGTGATATCTTTCTTGTCTGATCACAGGTGGCTTGATGGGAATTCACTTACCGGTCCAGTACCTGATTTTACTGGCTGCAGGGACTTGGAAATCATGTAAAACCCAAATTTTCAGTTTTATCTGCACAATAATTAGGAAGATTATCTAATCTTTTGTTATTTTCATTGTAGTCATCTTGAGAACAACCAATTGACTGGCGGGCTTCCGTCCTCTATGACAGACCTACCAAATCTTAGGGAAATGTAAGTCAGCTTCGACATTAACCTGAAAGTTGAAATGTGAAATATAATTCACTAATGCTATGTTTTTAGTTTTTAGTTATCTCTGTGACAGTTTTTCTAGTTCACTGAATATAGTTTTTGGTTACTTGACGAATATAATGGCTGCAGGTACGTGCAGAATAACAAGTTATCCGGCACAGTGCCATTAGGTCTTCTGAATAAGAATCTTGTTTTGAAGTGAGTATCATCTTGTTTTGAAGTGGAGTATCAGTGTTTTTTGTATGTGGAATTGGAAACATGAGATGGAAATTAATGTTATTTGTTCCTTTTTATGCTCACCTTCCTGCATATGTTGTGTATGTTTTGTTTTCCTTTTATGCTTACCTTTATATATATAAGTTGTCGTCTACATGATTTCCATTTTCAACATATCTTTATAATGCATCATACTCTAGAGATTTGGGTTTAAGGACACAGACAAATGGTCCAGCATGCATATGAAATGTCTGATGTGGAGATCTTTTAGAAATCAGAGCATATAGTCAACTAAATAGCAATTAGGATATACTTTTAGTTGATCGGCAAAACATTATACTTTGGGGTACTGTGATGATTTATTTGTTTCCGTAACTTGCACGCTGAGTAATTTTAGACTAAAGATTATTCAAGCTGCAATTATGCGCACAGTTGGAGACCTTTAGAGATTTCCTAAAGATAGCATAATCACAGGTAGTGTGCTCAAGTGAAGTATTCTTAAACGGCTATGCATATGTATTGTTGAAGTACCGATAATGTCATAATCTAGCTTTTCTTGGATTTTCGTTATTGCTTGCCTGACTCATTGAACGAACTTCATTTGGCACCTGAACTGATTAGATTGTTACCTTAATTGATTATATTGTCAAAGATCACCCATTTTTCATAAGACTTTTGGAACTGTTTCTGGAAATAATAAATTGAGAAGACCTTTAATAGATGAGCAGAAAAAAATGAGAAGACCTTTATGGCTATACCCTTGATTTTTAACAACTCACAAAAGTTCAATGACGAACATATTGACTCTTCTAGTAGTGCATTAACACATTGAAATGGCCTTGCCTATTCCTGTACTGCTGCTCAATAATCAATATGTCCCAAATGTTAGTTCAGTTTTACAAACACACTTCAGATGATTATATGTTCGACATGAGGGCATTTTGCCAATTTTACTCTAATTCTCGCTCTTCCGCTAATGTTTTAACATAGTAATCTGTACTATTTGTTGGCTTCCATCAGCTATGCTGGAAACCTTAATCTTCATAAAGCGGAAAGAAGGAGCCACAATGCAATTATTGCTGGATCATCAGTAGGGGCTACTCTTCTACTTGTAGCTACTATTGCCTCCTGTCTACTGATGCACAATGGAAAGAAGAAACACCCTGGTAGAGTGTGGAATTTGGTTATAGTTTTCTGCTTGAGTGCTTTCTAACTGTGAGTAGTTGGCTTGACATAAAATTTTGACTTCATTTCAGATCGTGCGCCAATATTAGTTTCATCTTTGGGTGATGCTGCTAAAGAAACTACACATTGCTTCAAATTATCTGAACTTGAAGATGCCACAAGGAACTTTGAGAGAAAAGTTGGTTCAGGAGGTTTTGGAGTTGTATACTATGGAAAACTAAAAGATGGAAGAGAGATTGCAGTAAAAGTTTCAACTACTAATTCCTTCCAGGGGAAACAAGAATTTTCAAACGAGGTAGCTTCTCTTTTTTCATTTACTTACTACGTTAACATGTTTTCTGTTCTGGGTGCTCAACTCTCCTTGTAAATGCTCATTAGGTATTTGTGTTGGTTCAATTATTGACGGCAACTCTAAGTTAGATCCATAGGTTGCAAGATCATATAATAACTTGTGGGAGGCGCCTCAGTAAAGTAACCCCTTTGAGCTTCTAGTTCTGTCTGGAGAGGGGATGAGTTGGCTGAACCTCGCTTGAACATTGGGAGTTGGCCTGAGAAGATGACCTGCACACTAAACACCTGTGTTAGTGCCAAGCTTGGACCGTTGGGAGTCCAAGAAGGCACTCTGACGGTCTAGTAAGTGATCAGAGAAGGAGAAAGTAAGTCGGAATTCTAGAGAGAGAGAGAGTTTCGGCTTGGAGAGAGAGAGAGAGTGTACAGAGATCCTGAATGGGGTTAATGAGGGAGCCTTTTATAGGCAAAGGCTTACTTTCTCACCAATTTGCTCGAGTCTCTCACGCTCGCCGTCCGTACCTGACACAGCACATGGTCGAGTCAGAGCGCCTCAATCAGACCCGTCCTTTCGACTGACGTCACACTTGACATGCCTGGTAAGTCAACGAGTCTGGGCATACTCCCTGGTCCGTCACGTGGTCCTGCAGGCGCCATTTGCATGGCGCCTGCATGCTGCCTGATGTCACATTTGTCATGTCAAGCATGTGTGAGGCCCTGCCTAGCCAAACAGCCTCGGAACCCATCGGTTCAGCTGTGGCCGGGACATCTCGAACCCACCGGTTTGGCATTGATTGGTACTCTGCTGATACCCACTGGTTCGGCAGACTTATCCTTGTTATACCCAATGCTGGTGCCGAGCAAAACGTCTTAGCGCCCTGACCCTCCGCAAACCCAGCAATTGAGCCCTGGTGTCGGTCTTTAGGTCGTTCCACTCTCCAGCCGAGCTGTCATTACCGATGTGATGAAAACCGAACCCATCGGTTTGGAGCATTCATCTGGGGCACATCCTCTTTCTTTACCGCCGAAGAGGCTTCATCCGACGTGATACATACCGAGCCCACCAGGTCGGTACAACTCATGTGGCTTGTCCGTATGTCTTGACCTTCCTTGCTGAAGAGTCAACCCGTTGATCGTTGGTTCGGTTAATGGGCAAGGGTGGACTTTTTGGTCCTCAGAATATTCTGGCCACTACATAACCTGAATGAAATAATGAGACGGGTTTGGGAACCGTTGTTGAAATGGTCAAGAAACTAGGGGCTTCATTCATGTATCCTCATCTCACCTTCAAATGAAAATAACTTGAATTTGACCATGGCAGGTAGTTAGACTGAGAGAGACTTGCTGCAATTCGCAGGCATAGAGATGCATCTGGAATCCCTATACGGAATAAATGTGGTCTAAATTCTCTTATGCTGCTACCTTATTACTTATTAGTGTTGGCTTCAATACGAGAAGGTTGACGGCTGCTGGTCTTCACAGTTATTGGAAGAGCCCTGAGCCCTGAAAATACTTCATATATATTGACACTCGTTTCGAACTTGCTGTTCAGTAAGTACTGGGGTGGTGACCATGTGGGGAAGCCATATTGTTTTATGCTCACTGGCTTATGTTATTCCTTCATGCATGGAAATGTATATCCCAATAAGGGAAATGTTTTGAAAACTTAAAACTAGATTGAAGTGGGTATATTGCTAAAACTTTTAGGTACATATAAAGGGGGAACGACCTTCATATATGTTAATCTAGTAAACTAATCTGATACTTTTACGATTTTACCATCCCTATGATCAAGTTGCAGTTCCCCTCCTGAAATTTTCCTAAGATACACTTTCCATCAAATGCTCTGTCAAGTAGGTTCTTGGATTAGGCTTTCGAATTTTGAAAAAGTTGTGGATGTTACGGTCCTTACAGAGGCTGTTAAGTTAAATTTGGGCTTGATTGAGGCATATCTTACTTGAGTTGGTCTTGATGTCAGGTTTCACAGATCTGCATGGATTAGGTAACTGTGAACACCTTTAAGTTTTTTGTCCTCGGGGAAGTAGTTAGTCTGTGAACAACAAACAATTTAAAGTCATCTCGACAAAGAACGAACTTGGATTTTTTTTTTTTAATCTTTAATAAGGGTGATTCTATCCGCAGCCCTTCATTTACTCCATGTAACCCACAAAAAACTCTTCCATTTTCATTATTGTGTGAAGACCAAAATGCCCCCGAACTGCGTTTTTTTTCAACATTCATACCCCGAAATATGTGAACTTTTTCAACATTCACACCCCGAAAACACGATACCTGAGAAATTCACATGTTTGATTTCACAAATTTCGACATTAAGAAGCTGAAAATATGGTTATATTTCGACATGTTATTGTCGAAAACAACAATATTTTATCCATATGTATCTAGTTCGACATTCGAAAGTTGAATATAGACATAAATTTCGACATGAGGATGTCGATGTCGAACATAGACAGGGTCCAATTTTTGAAAATTCGTCCTTCAATATAAATCGACATGTGATTGTCAAAAATGGGTGTGTATTTCGACATTTAAAGTACGAAAACTGGTCGCGGGGGTAGTTTGGGTAGTTTAGGTGTATTTTGTGGGTTGTATGGAGTAAATTGGTCTGAGAAAATTTTAAGTGTGGGTTACATGAAGAAAATGGGTTACATGGAGTAAATGATGGGTTGCGGATAGAATCACCCTTTAATAACTAACCTTCGTTAGATCAGAGTTTTTGTGAAAACACTAGTCTACAACTCAATTCAAAGCATAATTTTTTTTATCGGCATTAGTGCTCTCCCATCCTACTACTACTCCCAACCAAGCACGCTTAGCTACGGAGTTCTACTAGGATCCAGTGAATTAGTGCTCACCCATCCTACTACTACTCTCGCCCAAGCAAAGCTTAACTGCAGAGTCAAAGCATAGATCCTAATTACTTGGACTAGTTGCATGTGTCCATCTTCTCAATTGCATCTAAGTAAAGCAATCTCCACCACATCTAAGTCAATCATGTCGATTCTCATGGCCTGAGCTGAAATTCATTTTGGACTCTCAGAGACTCTCTTGTTGTCGTCTATGAGTTTTTCGGTCACCCTTCTGTAAACAAAGAAGAACCAAATCTCAATACAATTCCAGGACAATATTGCATATTACTTTGTCAACATTTTTTCATGTGCTTGTATCGGTTTTCTATTTGTGCAGTTAATTTTCCAGTATCGGGCAGAATTTTCTTTAGTTGGCATCGAAACTCCATTCTTGTGAACTTATTCATTCTTCCATTTGACATAGGTGACTCTTCTTTCGAGGATACATCACAGGAACCTGGTACAGTTTCTTGGATATTGTCAAGACAAAGATAGAAGTATCCTTGTTTATGAATTCATGCATAATGGAACCCTCAGGGAACATCTTTATGGTAAAGCTTTATCTGTCCTTAAAGACAAAAAAGAATAAATTGGTTTAGCCTGTGCTTAACGTAACAAGTTTTCCTTAGGACCACGAATACATGAGCCAAGCATCAGTTGGATCAAGCGCCTTGAGATTGCCGAAGAAGCTGCAAAAGGTTTGTGTTCCAAGGGTTGAAATTGTCATTTAGCTAAAGAGAATCCTCTTCCTGCAACAGATGAAGTAATAAAACTCTTGTGTTCTCTTTCTTGTTTTAGGGATTGAGTACCTTCATACAGGATGTATTCCATCCATTATCCACAGGGATTTGAAAACCAGAAATATTCTTCTTGACAAAAATATGCGTGCAAAGGTTTCAGATTTTGGTCTCTCAAAAGTTGTAGTTGGCGATTCTCATGTGTCAAGCAGAGTTCGAGGCACTGTTGGATATTTGGATCCCGAGTAAGGATCTTGTCTTCTGAGTACATGTGAATGTATTAACTACTCAAATGTTCAACATAATTATCGCAATAATTCTTGGTTTCCTACATCAATTTCAGCACCTCTCGTCGTTAGTTCAAGACTAGCATGACAGAAATCAACTTTTAGCACCTTGGTGTTAAAGTAACCAATGCTAAAATGCCTGCACGTCACATAAGAATGTGCTGACAAACATGCAAATGCATCATCGCTAGTAGATGTATCTAAGTCATTCCTTCACGCCCTCGTCTTTGTGATGTTCTCCATTCACGTCCATTATCCTTATCTACGTGTTCAGACATGCCAAAATGCAAAACTTTTCATTCACTTATACGGGGAATTCTTGTGTTCTTTCTTTTCTGTTCTGATCTTTAAGAATTGATAGTTCATACGTGAATAAGAATTTGTTCTCCTCTTTCCCTGTTTGTATTCCCTGGCTGTTAAACCTGAAGTTCTGATATCCTTTGCGCACAAATATGCAGGTATTATACCTCTCAACAGCTAACAGACAAGAGTGATGTTTATAGTTTTGGTGTCATCCTTCTCGAGCTAATATCTGGTCAAGAAGCAATATCCGATGAAAGCTTTGGTGTTAACTGTCGCAACATAATTCAATGGGTAAGTCGGGCTTAAATCCCAAACCCGATTTCATTGAATTTTTGAGTGGCTAAATACATTTCTCGAACTCTCCTCGTTCAAACTTCTCAACTTCTATGACTTATATCCCGTTGCTCACATCTCAGCTTAATTTGTAACCTCAAGTGCTTAATATGCGCAAGTTCTATAGAAAATGCTGCGTTAAGTATTCTTTCTAGTTTCAACACTTTTGGGCTTGTTTATGGAAAGGAAATTGAAAGAACTACATGGTGCTACTAATTACACAGTGCTTAATATGCGTAACTTCTGCATTTTCCTTGTGTGCTATTTGTACACTGAACAACTGTTCATATAATCTCTAATGGTTTTTACCACAGGCAAAGCAACACATTCAAAAGGGAGACATTCAAGGAATCATTGATCCCTCCCTACGTGGTAAATACGATATCCAATCAATGTGGAAGATAGCTGAGAAAGCTTTGATGTGTGTCCAACTTCGCGGAGTTATGAGACCATCGATATCAGAAGTTATAAAAGATATCCAAGATGCGATTTCGATTGAACGAGAACCAGATGCTGCAAGGGAAGGTAACTCCGATGAATTAACAAGGAATTCCTCTCATTCTTCCTTGGTTATCGGTTCCCGGGATTTAGGTGCAAGTGTGCATTACTTGTCAGTTGATGAGTTAACAGCGCAGCCAACTGCTCGATAATTTTGGTTGTTCATAATGAGCTCATAATTGTTAGCATTCTTAATTTTGCAATGGCTGGAAGTAAGTTGAGAGAGAGAGAGAGAGCTGTATATTTCTGTTTCTGTTCTAATTCTATGTAAAGAAAAATTCAACATTTTTCATGTTGAAAATTAATGGGACACTTATTCAAATTCAAATGGTCTATAGTCGTCCAATGAGTGTGAATCCCATGTCCATCGCCAGTGGGATGTCTGTGCATGTATGGTTTTGGGTCCAAATCTGTGTATCAACATTTGTGTCCGTGACATTGCTCCTTTCATATGTGGTACGGTTTGTACTTTGTACCAGTGGTGAGCGCAGAATTGCAAATTTCGCCTAATTTGCAGGGATCACTCTTCAATAATTTTACAAAAAAAAAGGGAAGAAAATTGGGGGAGTGCAGGGGCCAAACGCTCTCGTGTCCACCCGTGGTTTGTACCTTCAAGGTTTGAAAGTTCCAGTAGGATACGCCATACCATAGTATTGTAGGATTTAGGGGTGGGCCATGATTTTTATTTAGTGGTGACAAAAAAGTAAGGAAAATTTCATATTCAAAGCTTTATATAAAATAGATATATTTATTTTGGTTGAAATTTTTTTTGGCCTAGGTTATTTTTTTCTTCTGTTGAGCTAAATTACCTAATTTCTCACATATTTTTACACGATTTTATTTATTTTAGCTAAATAGGATTAATTCTGTGCCGACAATGTTAAAGAAAAATCAAGTTATATGCAAAAAAATTACAAATTTTTAGGGCATTTTTTTGAACCCCTAAGAATAAGGTGGAGCTGCCCCTGGTAGGATTTCTATAAAATAAAAAAAAAAACAAAAAAAAACACGGGTGAAATATGTATCGTTTTTCGAAGAAAATGATACAAATCATTGAATATGTATCCGGTAAAGGCCGTGTTCTTTTTCCGTCCAAAATACTGGCTGCCGCCACCTACACAAAATCAAATGGTAAGGATGCAATGGGAAAAACTAAAAGTTTAAGGACTAATAAGTAAAAATCGAAAGTTGAGGCAATAAAAGTGAAATTAACGCTTTCCATCCCGGGATGGAGGTTTATAGACTGGAGTGTATTATCTTGCTCATCGTTATGGGCTCATGAAATCCGCCTCTCTCTCTCTCTCTCTCTCTCTCTCTCTGGGAAAGCAACGCCACAGTTGCCGTCGCAAAAGTACGCCTCGTTACTCTCTCTCTAAAGCATCTCTACTCTAGAAATGATGCTCGGTTCTGATCATTCATTCGAAGCCCCTAAATGACCATTGCTTACCAGCTTCGAAGCAGCTTATTTTCCGCCGCCATCAATCGCCGCTTTCTCTCGGGAAACTCTGCCGCCTGCCCACCGTCTCAGCTTCATCCCGTCATGGTGAATTTTCTGTCTTGCACTTACATATAGTGTATATATATACACATTCATGTAACGCAGGTGTGAACCGTGTGATGCTTAAGAGCAAGTCCATCCGTTTGGTGCCAAAAAATGACATCTTCAAAGTCAAAAGTCATTTTTTTAAGCTTGAAATGGTATCAAAAAGCTAAAAAAAAATAGCAATGGTGCTGGACTGGTTTCGTGCCATTTTGGCACAATCTCAAATTGCAGACCATTGAATTAACTTCATCTCAATTTTCGATGCGATTAAAGGGCTAGGTCAATGTGGCAATTTTTGCAATTGCTGAATTTGGCAGTGAGTATGGCACAATGGCGGAGGGGATTCTGCCATCCTTGATGCCGAATTTTGGCTTTGGCAAGGGATTTGTCACTAGGGTGGACTTGCGCTGACATAGGAAATGGAATTATTGTTGAATTGGGTTGAGTAATGTTATTAAGAAGTGAATGCAGTGTAAGCCATTTCCCTTTTCCTTAATGGCTATCTAGTGTTCCCCCCTAAACTCGTGAATGGGACACCAAACAGTTGACCATGCATCGCAATTCAAATTCAGTACCGGAAACATGTGGCTATTGACTATTGATGTCCAAGTGCGTTCTTCGTTTTTTTTGTTTTCCCCCCTCAATATGCCAAAAACTCGAAAGGAATCAAAGTTTATTGGCAGCTCTCTCTTTCAACCCTTGAAAGGTTTTATTTTGACCAATAGACATAGATTGGACTTTAGGACCCTTATTCCCAATGTTCGGGGGATCAGCATTTGCGTTGCCAAAAGGCTCGAAAGGAATCAAAGTTTCTTGGCAGCTCTCTCTTTCAACCTTAAAAGTTTTATTTCGACCAATGGAAATAGATTGGACTTTAGCACCCTTTTCCCCAAAGTTCGGGGGATCAGCCTTTGCAATGGCAAAAGAAATATCCAATCCATGGATAAAGGTTTACTATGTGAATTGGCTCCCTTTCGACACCTCTCAATGAATAGAATGGGAGCGCGAGTTTGAAGAGCTAGGGTAGATTCAGGTTGATACTGCTACTAAGTTTTTGTTGTTTGTCACACATTCCATATGTTTGAATTATCCTTAGCTTTATACTAATGTTTTCTACTTAGGCAATACGGATTAATGTTTGCAAAACCCCTTGTTGACCAAAGAGCAAGGTCTTATTGTTTGATTTCTAAGATCAATCCTTTTTCTTTTTCTTTTTTGTTTTGTCATGTTATTCATTTTTTCATTTTCTTTTTTTGTGGTACTTGTCACTTGGAATTGTTACAGTTGCAGATCAGGATGTTGCAAAGTTACAGTTGCCCTTATTTGCAAAATTCATCATTTAGCATTGGTCATAAGTATGAGAAATGCTTCCAGATTAGATTTAGGAAGCTCAAGGCTTGTGTTATCAAAGGCAATCAACCAAGCGTTATTCCTGAAGGAAATTATACTTCTAGAAACTCTGATGGGTGTAGGTGGGCCATTACCAGTCAGCCTCAATTTAAATTTGCGTATTCGAGTATCATGATGCCTTTGAATCATGCGGGGTACGGATTGATGTCGCCTAATACTGGTAAGAGGTACTTTTCTCATGTACTGAGACCCATGATGAGAAAAGATGATGGTGTTGGTGTTATAGATGGAAGGATTAGTGGGATTACCTCAGGATTCAAGGTTTCTAATAAGGATTGGAAGCAGGCAAAGTCATCGGCTGCTCACAGGAGATATGTTGCAGGCAGGGTGCGGGTTGCAGCTTGTACTCAGACACTAGGGATGAATGATCCTAAGGCTACAAAGTCAACTATTAAACATACTGATATGGTGAGTTCAAGCAAGCAGCTAGTTGGGGAAGGTAAGAATGATGTGAGTTCGGTTTCAAGTTTACCTATTGGTACTAGCAAGCAAGTCTCCAAAGCCAGAGGAAACCAGAAGCGGCAGTCAAGAAGCAAGAAAAGCAATGAACAATGTTCTGGCATGAATTCTGCTTCTGATGCAGCTGCTCGGACAGGAGGTTCTGAAAAAGTTTCTAAAGCAAAGAAATCCAAACCGACCAAAAAGAATCTGCCTTCAGCTGCTACAAAGGTGAGCTAATTTTTCTTTTTCAATAATCATGAAGTTTAGTTTGTATCTCGCCAATATATCAACTACCGCTACAGTTTTCCAGAATAAGTCTATTGGAAAACACCCATTGAAGTTCCTGATAATTCTGTTTCTACCGAGCAGAAGTCCGTAAGGACAGTTGAGAAATCTCGTAGAAAGGGAAAATCTATGAAGGAAGCTAATGCTATCGTTAAAGCCCATGAACCCCAAGCTTCATCCTTAGCACAGAAACAAGAAAATCCTGCAGGTGGCAAATCTAAGCCTCAGAAACAAAGGAAGATTCAGGTTTTAGAACCTACTAAAGGCAAATCTGTTGTGGTTGTGGAGTCTGCTACGAAGGCAAAAGTTATTCAGGGCTATCTTGGTGACATGTTCGAAGTTCTACCTAGCTATGGTCATGTAAGAGAGTTGCCCTCCAAGTCAGGATCTGTGCGGCCTGATAACGACTTCAGTATGGTATGGGAAGTTCCATCTGCTGCCTCAACTCATCTTAAAAGTATCAAGGTTGCTCTTAGTGGGTATGACATATTCTTTCTTTTCAATACCTTGTTGTCGAAAGACTCAAAACAGTTTGTTTGCCTACTGAAGTATTTTGAAAGTAGGCATTTGTGCGGTTATATTAAACAATTTGCCTTGGTTGCTTTATTAGGTGCTTGCCAAATGCATTCCACAATTCTATTTTAGACCTTTCACCTGTAGCTGTACTTGTTTTCACAATTTTAATTTTTTAGTAGACTATCCTTTTATCATTTTCATCCATTTACTGGGGGCCATTTCTTACTTGCTCTGCCTCATGACCCAGAGCAGAAAATCTTATTCTTGCATCAGATCCTGATCGCGAAGGAGAGGCTATAGCCTGGCACATTATTGAGTTGTTGCAGCAGCAGGATGCTTTGCGTGAGGATATGACTGTAGTAAGGGTTGTCTTTAATGAAATAACTGAGTCGTCTGTAAAAAGTGCCCTGCAGGCTCCACGAGATATTGATGTAAATTTGGTTCATGCTTATCTGGCACGTCGAGCTCTTGATTACTTGATTGGGTTCAACATTTCACCATTGTTGTGGAGGAAATTACCTGGTTGCCAATCTGCTGGACGAGTCCAATCTGCTGCTCTAGCTCTTATATGTGACAGAGAAACAGAAATTGATGAATTTAAATCACAGGAATATTGGACCGTTGAAGTTGAGTTTAACATAAGCGATTTGGGTTCGGTAATGAATGAGTTCTCTTTTTCATCACATTTAACCCACTTTAATTCTGAAAAATTAAATCAACTGTCAGTTAGTTCCCATGCAGAGGCCAAGGACATCGAACAGAAGATTACTTCATCAAACTTTGAAGTGGTTGGATTGAAGAGAAACACAATTCAGAAAAACCCTCCCCCTCCGTTTATAACATCAACACTTCAGCAGGAAGCTGCAAATAAATTGCATTTTTCAGCAACACGTACGATGAGACTGGCACAGAAACTGTATGAGGGAGTTCAGTTGTCGAATGGCAAGGCAGCAGGACTGATAACATACATGAGAACAGATGGATTGCACATTTCTGATGAAGCTGTGAAGGACATTCGCTCCTTGGTCATTGATAGATATGGACATGATTTTGCAACCCAGGGTACTCGTAAGTACTTCAAAAAGGTGAAGAATGCTCAAGAGGCACATGAGGCGATAAGACCCACAGATATCCGGAGATTGCCCTCGAAGCTTGTTGGAATAGTAGATGAAGATGCGTTGAAGTTATATACTCTGATTTGGGCTCGTACAATGGCTTGTCAAATGGAACCCGCTACCACTGATCAGATCCAAGTCGATATTGGTAATTCTGACCAATCAATTTCTCTTCGATCAACATGCTCAAAAGTGGGCTTTCTTGGATATTTGGCAGCCTATGAGGATATAGAAGCTAAAACAATAAGATGTAATGCAAATGGAGGAAATGACAGAATTGAAACTTTCAAAATTCTTGAAAACCTGAGGCTAGGGGATTCAGTGTATCTTGGTGAAGTGAAACTCACGCAACACCATACACAGCCGCCTTCACGCTACAGTGAGGGATCATTGGTTAAGAAGATGGAGGAGCTTGGCATAGGAAGGCCTTCTACATATGCATCCACAATTAAAGTTTTACAGGATAGAAATTATGTAACAGTTAAAAGCAGAGTACTACATCCACAATTTCGTGGTCGCATGGTCTCCGCATTTCTCTCACACCATTTCTCCGAGGTGACGGATTATGGTTTTACTGCTGACATGGAGTCAGAGCTCGATAATATTTCTACCGGCTTGACTGAATGGAAAGGACTACTCGGAGATTATTGGACACGATTCAGGAAGTATTGTGATCTTGCTGCTAGCGTTCATATTCATCAGGTGGAGAAGATGTTGGAGAAAACATTTGGGGATTTCTTGTTTGCTTCTCTCCCGGACAAAAGCAGGACTTGCCCACGTTGCTCTGAAGGCACATTGATATTTAAAGTTAGTAGATTTGGTCCTGGTTATTTTATAGGCTGTGACAAACACCCAAATTGCAAGTGAGTACTTAGTTTCTAGATTTGATTTTTCCCCTCCTAGTCTCATACATATGCTTAACATTTGTGTATGCATGCATGTATTTATAAGCTCACTGGTGTTTTTACTCTCCTGTATTTATTTTCCGAACTTTTCTTTCTGGTGTCTTCGCTTTTGCCAAAGTCTATGTTTCCGAGACTGTTCAGGCATTGCTTTGTTGATGTGCGGTTCTAGCTTTGGTGCTGTGAAGGTTTTAAGTGATATCATATTAGTTTACATATACTTTGGGTAGAACAGTAGTCTATGAACCTAGAAGTTGTGTCGCCTCCTGGAAGATACTTGTTAAGGACATATGGGATCACCAGACACCAAAGATGCGAAATGAAGAGTATAAGAGATCTCAATCGGAAATTATACAAAGAGTTACGATTACTATCCGTAAGTTTTTATGTTTCAGTAATGCAGTCCTGGTGTAGGCCTTTTATGATCTCCACCAAAAAGGGATTTCAGAAAGCTGGCTAATCAAAACAGACTATTGTTGTACGAAATCTTTAAGATACGAACTTTGGCCCTGCATCATAAGGTTAATTAATATGGTCTGCACCGTTGGTCAGTCTGAGAGCAATTTGGATCAGGTTCAGATTGGTCCGCTGCCAACACTACTACAAATTAAGCCACTGTCACCGCAGCTGAACAATTAACAGCCTTTTTATCAATGATAATCCAGCCTCAAATCTAACATCATGCAGAAAATGGCACCAAAAAATCCCTGTTAATGAATTTTTAGATCCTATGCCAGTGTTAGTGTCGTGTTGACACTACGACATGGGTACAGCCCCCTAAACCGAAGCCCGGAGGGTTGATGTAACCAAAAGTGTCTGAAGCATGTTAGTTCTGAATAAATTTGGAGAAGAAGTACGATATTTTTAATGTTTTTCTCAATATGTACACGTTTTACATGACTATTGCACCTTCTTGGACATGTCCATGCACCTTGGATATATCATCCCAAACTATGTTGATTGTGTCTTAGCATACGGAATTGTGCATTGATAAAAGTCCTGTTTGATTTCACCATAGAGTCCCCTACTACAAGTAGAAAGTTGAGGTTATTTACCCACTACAACACCGTTTATTTGCTGTGAGTTTTGTGTGGTTTCCGCCCCCTGCTTTTTGGTTTGTTTGCAAACTTATCCTCTAAAGGGTATAATAACCAAGGGCTGGAGGCTTCATTTGCTGCAATATAAAAATTTCTATACAAGGCTGTGTAGTTTGGACTTTGGAGAGTCCATTTTTCTTGTTATTGTTCTCTTTCTTTCGGAACTCTTGTTTATTTCTTATTAGCTATCTTGATGGAATGTATGCCAGTCATAACTTTAGTGCAATGATGGCGTGATTTAGTCAATTCTGAAGTTAAATTATGGTTTAAGCAGAATTATGATATCTAGTAATATTAACTCTTAATGGCGTTTTACTTAAACGGAATCAATTATATGTTACATGGAAATACTGTTGATATGAAGGAGTCATATGATTATTTATCTCCGTCTTCTTATACTAGTGAGTGTAACTAATAAGAACTAATAGTAGTACAGTATGTTTTTAAGTTATAAATGTCGTAATTTCCAGTATCTTTGATTAGTGAAAAAAAAAAAAATCTTTCTGTTCTGTCACTCTTCCTAACTTTGATTGGAGTTGTTCGCAGGTTCATTGCTAAGACGTTATACGGTGAAGACGACACCACAGTGGTGGAACCAAAATTTTTAGGTCTTCATCCTGGATCAAATGATAAGGTTTTTTGTTTTTTAGCATTAAATGAAAAGGTTTTACTTGTTTGAATTTGACTGTTAATTATGTGCAAAAAGAATGTTCATCATCTCAACAAGTTTATTTACTTACAGATTCTCTTGAAGAAAGGACCTTATGGTTTCTATGTTCAGCTTGGTGAGGATAGGAAGGGATGCGTGCCAAAAAGAGCATCTGTTTCCCAAGTACGTATATGCCTCACTTGCATGCGTTTGTGAATGCTTAAGTTATCCATCTACACGTTTTTTGGTTGTCAAGTACCTCAGGGATAAATGTTAGCCTCAGTTGGTCACTAGAAGTTTTATCATAGATGATCTGTGGGCCAGATGAGTCTTGGGATTCTTTTGTTGATAGCCATTAGCCACGATAGAGCTACGGGTATAGAAGCAAGGGATTATAGGATCAACTACTTACGCATATCCAATTGAGCTCATTTTTTGCATGGCCACTAGAATAATTATTTTATAGTTGATCAACGGTTCGGATCACTCGTGTGGGACCCAAAAGTGGTCCCCACAAGCCGTCAATACGACTTCTTTACCCCTTGCTTCTGTACAAATAGTCGGGTCATGAAAGCCATCCTCATTTTTTTAATACTAGCTGTTGGTGTTATTTTAAGGGTAAAAGTCCACTTTACCCCCTATGGTTGGGGTCTTGTGCGGATCACCTCCTGATTTTTAATGTTTCCACATAACCTCCATATTTATTTGAATAATAATCTGTACATGTGGCTCTATTAACGGCAAAGGAAAAAAATCCAAAATACCCCTTTAACATCACCTCCATTGGCTGCTCATGGACCATCTCACCCATCCTGGAGCCTCTTCTGTGCCAAGATGGACCGTCGCAATTCCAAATCTCAAGGAGGGAAGAAGTCATAGGAATTAGGAGGGAAAATCTGAGCAAAGGCCAAAGAGTAGACCTCTGGGGTGTTAGTGAAATTCTCTCTTTTCTATCAGCATTTTGCTTTCTGAAAATATGGATTACAGAGATGTTCTATGAGTTCTCGTTGTGCATATATGCCCCTTTCGAGATCCATGCCTTCATTTTTGTACTCTATGAACAGATATTGCATGCTTGCTTCAGTTTTAATCTTCTTTGCAAACTATTCTGATACAACCGTTCATGCATCAGTAGATGTTCCTCGTTCTTAGCCCCGGCCCCCTTTTGAGAAAAGAGAAAAAAAAAATGGAGGAGAAACCCCATTATATTGTCTTCCACCGTACTTATTATATTTTTCTGGATAGGAAGTATTTTTATTGAGAACTACAGACTGGAGATCAATTAATGAAGGGCCTAAATATGAACCACAACCATTTGATATTACACCCGTAATACTAGAACTCCAATTATAGCTCGGTAATGGACTTGTACACTTTTCAATACTATGTGCAAAGAAAATAACTAACAGTAAAAAAAACACTAATTCACACTTAGGCGTGATCCTGTTATGTCACCAAAGATGGTCCCCAAGTGCTCTAGCTACTAACATGTATTCGAACCTGCAACTTACGCGAGCTTCGAGTTTATCCCAGATTTGAAACCTCGGAGTGAGATATTGCTACGCTGATCTGCACATAGGGGAAATCCTCCGGAGATCCAAGTAAGCAGAATAAGCAAACAATGGGATAACAAAATACAAGAAAAAAAAGGGGGCAAAAGATGGTATTTAATGGCCTTCATTTGTTGTGACCATACAATATCTTTCTCTTTGATAAGTTTTTAGTTTGTAATATGTTATCTGTAAGTGATTGAAAACTTTTTCTTATTTCAGATAAAAGACGTAGATTCCATTACCCTGGAAGATGCTATAGAGTCGTTGAAATATCCCGTGGTGTTGGTATGTCTTCTTCCAAATTTATTTTCTTTTGTTTCAGTTGTAATCATGGAAATCATTTTTTGGGGGCCTTCATTTTAGGGAAACCATCCTGACGATGGCCAACCAGTTGTTTTGAAGCTTGCAAAATTTGGGTTTTCTATTGGACATCAGCAAACAAGCGTGCGTATACCTAAGGTCTGTCTTTCTTCATTGAACATGCATCTATAAAACCGTTGTGATACCTTCGATTAATTATGCATTACTTTTAGCTTCAATCTCCTATTATAGTACTTCATTGTACATATAACAAGTATTCACAGCCAGTGTTATCTATGTGAGAGGCGATGTTTTCTTTTTTGTATTTTTGTGTACTTTTTTTTGTCTCCCATAAAGCGAGATGTTTTGTTCCTTAGGAATTAAGGCATGCACCTCGATTTGTCGGGATGTAAGTTGTAGGCCGTTTACACACCATAAATAGTAAAATTGAGCAAAAACCCTCAATTTAATTAGAATAGCGGATACCACAGGGCAGAGACACAAAGTTACATACTCTCAGAATCAATTCTTTTTAAAGGTCGAGAGAAATCAATTGAGTTTAGATTGGCTCAAATTAAATAAGTGAATTAACATTATCATGGGGAATGGACTTCCTACCTTCTTATGGCTGGATGGCACCCTGTTAGTCCAATTTTCTGGGGATTTGGATCATTGTTGTCTATACCTTGGAAGATCCTTAATGCTAAGGTTGAGTCTATTATTTCTCATGGCATTTGGAGGTGGCCTAGGAGTAGAAATCCAGTTACTCGGAACATTATCAGTTTAACCCCTGCTAACTTTAAGCCTAACCCTGCATTGGAGGATAGAGTAGTTTGTTCCTTGCACCCTTCTGGTGAATAAAAACACACCGACTTTTGAAAGAACAAAATAGGCAAGGGCAGCTCTGAAGTCATCTAATGAACAAAAGAGAGCTCACTTACTCTTCAGTTCTTTCTTAGCAGATGTTCATCTGACAGTTTTTTAATATCGTTTTCTTTTGGCATACATGTTGGCTTCCTTAATTTATTGGTCGCTATATTCGTCTGAGTCGTCTGATTCGCTGATTTTTGTCTCTCTCTAATTTCTCCACAGGACATAAAGCCAGGGGATGTGACCCTAGAGAAAGCATTAGAGCTTTTGTCGAGTAAAAATGCAAAAATTTACTCAAAAAAAACACTTCGAGCCAAGAGCACACCCAAGAACAAACCCAAGAGCACACCCAAGAGCAAACCCAAGAGCAAACGGAAGCTTGAAGAAGCTGTCAAGGCTATATAGGGTCATATTAGGGTATGAGTTATTTTTATGTCATATCAATTGTCCCTGTGCGAGGAAGAGATGAGTCGATTTTTGGTTTTCATTTGATGTAGGTTTGTTCCTTTCTGTAGCTCTGAAGTCTTCATTTGTTTGCATTTTCAACCCTCAATGTCATGAGGAATTTTGTCTCCCATTTCTTGGTCATGGTTCGGGCTGGCTATATGTATTTTTGGGCAAACTTTGCTTTTACCTCACCTGGTTTGCTTTTTTTGGTTTTTTGATGAATGCCTCGGTTGGTTTGCTCGATGTGCAGATATTAACCCACTTTATATGCTTCTCCAAATTAACACAATTGGACTCCACAGACCAACTTTGAGTTTATGTAAGAAAAACATGGGATGGAAATACGGTATTGCCCTTGTTTTTATCTCCCTTCTCGAATTTAAAAACAACCCTAACCTACTCGAATTTTGAGCAACATAAACATATATTTATAACCAAAAACTACACAGTGCAGGGGACCCAACAGGTCCAAACAAAAACAAGAGGGAAAATGCTAAAATTGACAGCCCCGTTGATGGAGATCACCGATTTGCTTGGGGATGTGGCTGAAGGAAGATGGAGGATTCATATATCGGCACCGGAAAATGCTAAGTGCCATGAAAAATCAAATAAAAATTTGAAAATGAACGGCTAAGATACTCCCAAGTGAATTTGAGCCATTCATGTTCAAATTTTGGGTAGTTTTCCTATGCATGTAGCACTCATGTATCGGCACCTGGAGTTCAATATCCCTTCATCCCACCGCAATCACTACTAGTAGGAGCCACCACCGTTGCTGTTAGAGAGCCCGCAGATCCGTTGCCAAGGCTGATCGGATTTGAGAGCCGAAAACCCAAATTTGAACTAGATCTGGGTCACCACCATCCAAAAATGATGGAGTGATGGGAGAACATCTCTCGTGAGGACGAGAGTCCCGACCACCACACAACCATGGAGGAGGGAGAGCCAGAAAGGAGGAGCAAGAAAAGGGGCTGCCTAGAATCACTAGCAAAAGAGATCGTCGCCTTTCATGGCCTGATGATCTTGGAAAAACTCATAGATCTCGACAGATTGAATGTGCTGGTCTTTAATTTGGTGCGAAAAAAATTGAAAAACGATACACGGAACCACTTCATTTTTTGATTTGAAATATGGTGATTTTAACAACTGGGTGCTAAAATCTTTTGAAAAACTGAGCCTAATAGTTGAACCAATTTGTGCACAATTGTTAATGGCCGATTGAATGTAGAAGCAATGGGTACAAAGTTGTATTTTGCTTATTTGTTTTTGACGGTTGTGCTTAGATTCTTTGCACTGTTCTTAGGGGTTGTTCTACTAAAACAGTTTTTAGAATGAATAGGCTTTTTTACGGGTTTTTATGTGATGTATTGTGAGAGAATGACTTGTCTTAGTTTTTGAAAAAAAGCTGTTTTTTGTTAGTAAAACACTCCCAGAATGTCATTTTATAGAAAATCTAACACAGCAAAATAGAGCAACAATGGAATATTAAAATCATAATAAGCTAAGCAAAAGGGGATGGTCTCCTAGAGCATCCGCATTTGAGTTTTTTAAAAATGTCTGTTGTATGACACAAAGTGTTGGAACTGTGGCCCAAAAATTGTGTTTAGAGGGTTGTTAGATAGAGAAGGTAAAAAAAGGTCCATTTGACATTGTTAGGGGTATTGTTAAAGTCCAAAAAAATAATCAAAGTGGGACTCATGCTCTCTCTTCACAGACTTTGAGTTCCCGTAGCGAGCCAAATCACTACATCCCTGTAGTAACTTCATTAGAGAAGTATGAAGTTGAAACTTGTGCAAAGAACCATTTAGAAGACTGGAAGTGAAAGCGGGAACGCTCCAAGCACTACCTTCTTTCCAAGCTCCATCCACATGAAGGTTATAAAACATTGATGTTACAATAGGAGTTGTTGGATACAGTTGATGTTGGAGCTTGAGAACCCACCCCAAACCTAGTGGACCAATCAGTAGCTTTTTTGAACTAGAGAGCGTTAGCCCATTTTCTCTGCCCCATTGGTGTCCAACCTTTTTCAGTCATCGATCTCGGCAATTGATGGTCCAGATCTCATGCTGGCACTCTAAGTCTGAGCCGTCTTTTGCCAAATGAAATCCGGACCATTAGTTGGCAAAATCGATGGCTGAGAAGGGTGGAACAGCAATAGGGGCAGAGAAAAAGAGTCCATTATACTTTGTCATAGCAAGACTGCTTATTTGGGAAAACATAATAGTTAGCGTTATCCTTTGCCATAGCAAGACTGTCTATTTGGGAAAACATTATGGTTTCTTTGCTTAAATATACTCGAAAAAATTTGATATAAAGTGTAGAGTCTATCTTTATCAATATCCGAAGAGTTTAAGTTAATAGTAATCCGGTGCATCAAGCAGCATGTTAAGAGTAAGGTTAGAACTGGGAAAATCACTAGCGTCGCAGACACTGCACGAAAATTGACATTTGCAAAAGAGATGCTCGATCGGATGGCTTTCTTGTTCAAAAAGAGAAGAAAGAAAGAAAGGGCCAAATAAGACATTTCATATTTTTCTGTCCATATCGTGAATTCCAAAATTTTAGGGAAATGATTTTCACACCCCCATTTTACAATCCACTCCCTTTTTGTCTTTATCTTACATGAATTTACAATATTACCCTTGGATGTATGAAAAATGTGTATTAAAAAAGGGCAATATTGCAAATTCATGTAAGATAAAGACAAATAGGGAGTGTGGATTGTAAAATGGGGGGTGTGAAAATCATTTCCCAAATTTTACTGCAACAAAATTAAGTAAAATATCGCTAATTTTCGCTAATACCTGTTATTCTTAATTTAGACCAAGTGGACCCAGGGAATGCATAACAAATATCCTACCGCGCACCAAATTGCATTTCTTTTTTAAGAATTCTCAGGCCATTTGTTTATTGGGCCAAATTGTGATTTTTAGAGGCCTTCAAATAAACGAGTGGTCGGATAAAAAAAAATTCAAAAAAAAAAAAAAAAAATTAGTGGTAGAAATAACAGCGTCCACCCAATATAGCAATGACAAACAAATGGGTTTTGCTCCTCACGCAATCGACTAAAGTTCGATTATTAAGATTAGGCCGCAGAAAAAGCAATTTCTTGCGAACTCTTAAATTCTAGCGTGGATGATTTGTCTTTGACTGGACCGATCCGACCTGAGAAATGATTAATCAAGGTGCGCGTGCCACACTGTCAAACCAAAAATTGAAAAATAAATTGAAAAATAAAAAGACAAACTAGGGGACTGAATATACTCGACGTATTACATCTCATCTCCACCCAAAAAACAACCCCATGATCCTGAAGAAAAGAAGTGGTAAATTTCGTTGACAGTCCCTAGATGTTTTAAGAATCATGCTTTCGACCCTCAATTTCTGAAATTATACTAACCCTCCTACTTCAGTATTATGTGGAACAATTTAGTCCATCCCTGAGTCATCCGCCAATTAACCATACAAAAAGTACTTGGCCTCAGACGAAATAGCCACATCATTTTTGCACTTGCTAAACAAAATGACCCATATTAAACCTAGATAAGTAATATAAGACTATCAAATTAATATCATAATCCTAAATTACTACCAAATTAATCAAAGCAAGACATAGTTTGACCCAATTTAGTTAGTTGGGCTTATTTTTGTTTTCTTTAATTTTTACGTACTAGTTTTGCCTCCAAAAGTTATTATTTTTTGGATTCGCATTGACGAGAGTAAAAGGTTAAAGTTATAACCAAAAAGTACATTGAAAAATAGACAAGTTTTTTTTTATTGTCTTTTTTAACATTTTCAAACTCGGTCTATATTTTGAAGATTTTCTGATTCTTTTCGTTAACATGAATCTAAAAAAAAACTAAAATATGATTAATAATGAAAATAAGATTTAAAGTCCATCAAAACCAGTTTAGACATTTTTAGTTGGGTAGAGAAATGAGTAACAAGTTGGAGAAATGAAGAATAACAATTTTTAAAAATGGGCAAAAAAATTAAGCTCTATAAATTACTATAAATGTCGCCATTACATGGTACTTTTCCAAATGTATTATTTAAAACTATACTATAATTGATTTACGAATGTTTGGACTAGGCAATTACAATGGACAAGAGTAAAAGATTTTCTAACATCTTTATGAGGAATTCAACCATATCTTAATGGGTTCATTCAGCTCCATCGGGGGAGGAGGGTATTAGACACTTGCCAGAAGCACTAACTGCAATGAAGTTGCCTTTTTCCCTCCAGCCCGGCGATAGAATTGGTCTCAAATTCTTTCATTCAAGCGAGTGTCTTAGCTATTGTAGACTATAGGAGTTTATTCTCTTAATTATTTTTAAGGCAATTCTTTCTTTCTAGATATCTAATATCCAGATAATGAACAGCTACTGAGTATGTACATCAATACGTGTTAGCAGGATCAACAAGATCTATTGAATTCACAGCTTCATTTCATACAGTGTAAATCCAAGGATTGCTACCTCAGACTTATACCCATGTTTGCAATCCTTTCTTCAAAATATTGAGTCTATTTCAATAACTTTAATAGGTGCTTGCCGTTCAAAAAACAAAAACTTTAATACTACTACTAATTTTAACATGGTTAAACAACATTTTCTGACAAGGGGTGTCAGTAGGAGTTCAATAAGTACGAGGCGCAATGGTGTGATTCTAATAGAATCCAGGGAGTGTCGGTGAAATTTACCCTGGAAAATATCCCCTCCCACAACCACCTTATCAACGCCCTCTCTCCTCCACTCGCCTCTGCACTCTCTCTCTCTCTCTCTGAATTTGAACAGAGGACCGTATGGAACGGCCATGACCACCACCACCACCACCACTAAACCACCGCCATCACCATCAAAAAACCACTTCCCATCTCCTCACCGCCTCACCACCCTCCACTGGCTTTCACCTCCTCCTCCTTCCTCCACCATTCTCTTCACCCCCACCACCACCACAACACCCTACCAACCCAAACCCAAGTGCCCATTTCTAACACAAGCCGCAGAAAACCACCCCCTAACCACCACCACCACCACCGACCAAACACTCCTTACTCTCCTCTCCCAAAGGGAAACAGAGCAAGCTTGGCTAACCTACGTTCAGTCCCCACACCTCCCAGGTCCCACCTGCCTTAGCCGCCTAGTCTGCCAATTATCCCACCAAAATACCCATAACAGCCTCAACCGTGCCCAGTCCATCATCAAGCGCCTCCGCAATGAGCGCCAGCTCCACCGCCTCGACGCCAACTCCCTCGACCTCCTCACGGTGGCCGCCGCCAAGGCCGGCCACCACCACTACGCCGCCTCCGTCGTCAAGTCCATGCTTAAGTCCGGTTACCTCCCCCACGTCAAGGCGTGGAGTGCCGCCATGAGCTGCCTCACCAAAGCAGGCGACGACGGGCCCACTGAAGCCCTTCAGATTTACAATTCCGTCATCAGGAGGGTGCGCAATGTCGCGGACCCGAAAATTGTGGCCAACTCGAGGCCCGACACGGGCGCATACAATGCTGTGCTCAATGCTTGTACCCAGTTGGGGGACACGGAGAAGTTCCTACAACTGTTTGATGAAATGCCTGAGTTTGGATGTGAACCTGATGTGTTGACTTACAATGTGATGATGAAACTGTGTGCAAGAGCTGATAGGAAGGATTTGCTTGTTTTTGTGTTGGAAAGGATTCTTGAGAAGGAAATTCCTTTGTGTATGACCACGTTCTATTCACTGGTCGCGGCTTACGTTGGCTTTGGCGACATCGAAACAGCAGAGAGAATGGTGCAGGCCATGAGGGAAGGCCGAAGAGACATTTGCAAAGTGTTAAGAGACTCGAATTTCGAAAACCCAATTCGAGATGATGAGAGGAATGTGTTTGACAAGTTGCTCCCCAACTCGATTAACCCGAGTAATCGTGAGCCGCCATTGTTGCCTAAGGCGTATAGTCCTGACTCTAAAATTTACACAACTCTAATGAAGGGTTATATGAAACAAGGTCGAGTTACTGACACGGTGAGAATGCTAGGGGCAATGAGACGACAAGAAGATAGTGCTAGCCAACCTAACCATGTTTCTTACACGACGGTTGTGTCAGCGTTTGTGAAGGTGGGAGCGATGGATAAGGCGAGAGAGGTTTTAGCTGAAATGACTCGAATTGGAGTTCAGGCTAATAGAATCACTTACAATATTCTCCTCAAAGGGCACTGCCAGCAGCTGCAGTTAGACAAAGCAAAGGAACTGATGAAGGAGATGACTAAAGATTCAGGGATTGAGGCTGATGTGGTCTCTTATAATACTATGATCGACGGGTGTATACTGGCTGAGGATAGTGCTGGGGCTTTTTCCTACTTCAACGAGATGAGATCGAAGGGAATCACTCCTACCAAGATCACCTACACCACTTTGATGAAAGCGTTTGCCTTGTCGGGTCAACCAAAACTAGCTAATAAAGTGTTTGACGAGATGCTCAAGGACCCTAGAGTGAAGGTTGATGTGATCGCGTGGAACATGTTGGTCGAAGGTTACTGTAAGATGGGTTTGGTTGAAGAAGCAAAGAGAGTCGTTGAAAGGATGAAAGAGAGTGGGTTCTACCCTAATGTGAATACTTACGGAAGTCTAGCTTATGCAATTAAAGTCGCTAGAAAGCCGGGAGAAGCCCTGTTGCTTTGGAATGAAGTGAAGGAGAGGTGTGGTGTGGAAAATAGTTCTTCTTCGGCCATTCCACGGCTAAAGCCTAATGAAGCTCTTTTAGATACTTTGGCTGATATTTGTGTGAGGGCTGCTTTCTTCAGGAAAGCTTTGGAGATTGTGGCTTGCATGGAGGAGAATGGAATATCACCAAACAAGACTAAGTACACTAGAATTTACGTGGAGATGCATTCGAGGATGTTTACTAGTAAGCATGCCTCGAAAGCAAGGCAGGACCGAAGGAGCGAGAGGAAGAGAGCAGCAGAGGCATTTAAGTTCTGGTTGGGATTGCCTAACTCTTATTATGGGAGTGAGTGGCGGCTTTACAGCGATGAAGGTTATTACTCTTCTGAATCTATGTAACCACCGGGTACATTGCCATGTTGTAAACTGCATGTAAGTGGTAATTAGTGATGTATCTATAATTGCGGATCACGATTTTGTGATCCTCTAATTGCAAATGTAATATGTAATTTGATATAAAAGATTTTGGTATAATACTCGCATTGTCAAGGGCTGTATGTGATGTGATTTCTGTAACAGGACTCAGTACTGGTGATACTACCACCTGAGAGAGGAAGACCACTTACATACCAGTTGTGAGGCCTTGTTCCTCTTTAACTTTTTACATTTTTTGGTTTTTGTTTTATTTCAAAAAAATTCGCATTTGTTAATTTTGCGTCGAACTTTTTAAGTGCCGTGATCCGTCTTGACGATAGGAATCGAAAAAGTATAAAATTATGACCGAGTCTCGACAAATACTAAACCCTAAAAGTTCAAAAAGTTACAAAAAGAAGTTATGTGAAACAACCCCTGAATGGGGTTATCGTTTTTATGGAATAACTAGACGCCAAATTGTGTTACAGTATTACCCTCTGGTTTTTATTTTGATTTCCTATGCCAAAAATTTCACCTCTACTGGTACCATGCAAAGGGCTCTTTGATCCTACAGCCAATCAATTTACGGGGTGTTTTCTGTACAAGAGCTCTGATAATTTAGTTATGTTAAACCAGCACACCATAGTGGAGATTGAGGATTTCCACCATTAAGCCAAGTCAAAAGAATGAAATGAAGAGAGAAAGCATCAAGGACTATTTAGATACTCTGCGAAAATTGAAGTTGGTATCTGCTACATGAAATTTTCTTGCTAAAAGGAAACATAAAGTATGTACTACTATCTGCAGTATTTACCAATGGTAAAGGAAGGAGAGAAGCTATACGAACAAAATTTGACCTGTTATTGGATGCTGCAAAACTTAGCCCCTTGACCTCGATGACTGACTGCGTGAATAAGATGATGATAGCACCTGCATGAAATAACTCAAGATTCTAAGTGATAAAGTATGATTTTCTATCATTTTATCAGTTATTTACTTGATTCAAAAAACGGTTTGATGTCAGTCTGCAGCAGGTTATTCAAAGACGGTTGGTATATGGCTACATCAGGTAAGGATTAATATGCAATTGTGAACTCCACAGATCCATCTCCTCAGGTATAGTAGAGTTGGTTTCACTTAGGGTTTTGGACTCTGATGCAAACGTGAGATTTCACAGTACCTGATAAGTCTTCGGCCCCTTCTTTAGGAGAAAATTTGCACTATTTAAATTATCCACGAATGTGTCAATGTCTGGAACTCTTAAGCCAATCCTATCTGCCAAACTGTATATTTCCTGGGAAAGAAAATTGAACTGTAAGATGGAGTTGGCATGGAACTGTTACCAGAAGTACTAGGAAAGGCAAGTGAGCATACAGAAATGGAAAAGCAATCTTTTTGCAGCAACTCTGATTGTGCGTTCAGAGCACTTAGAAATCGTTTTGCTTCCTTCGGTTGACTCATCCCCCCACTCCGGCAAAAGTCCACCAAACCATGCTCGTCAACATACTTATCGTACAAGGATTCTTTCATTATTTCAACAACATCCTGGAAAACAAAGGATGTGAAAATTTGTGGGAAGCAGTAACCAAAACTTACTCCCCCTAAGATATGGTCACGATCAACTCTCAATCTCGTCATTCACATTGCACTAGCTGTTCACGGAGCGTGAGCTTAGCAGTATGTCAGATTTGAGTAGATGGCTAGATGCACTCTCAAGTTTATTAATTTGACTAAGATAAGCAAGTTAGAACAGCGGGAAAGATTTTCCTTCTAGCACTATGAAGATGGCGAGTACTCCAGTTATACTTCCAATTGCGATAAACTACAAACGTGAGTAGGGCGCAGCTTGATCACATTATTGGATTTCCAATGCGATGGTCAACTGATGTGCATGATTGCATCCAAGACGTAAAGAGAATTTTTGTTACTTACTAATGCAGTAAACAGAAATTATTAAAATGCCCTCCAATGGGCGTGCGTATTTATCAGCCAAGTTAACTACAGAAATAAGAACCAGATGAATACTCCCTAGAGGATCATCAAATTAGTACAACAAATATAAATAAAGGTTTAGTGTTTTGTACAGATAACCAGCAGAATACATACATGATGACAACAGTAAACCTGATCTAGCAGATAAAGTGTCTGAAACGTTGCCCTACGGACGAGTAAACCTCGAACAAGTGTACTTTTTTGTAGTTACCACGGACTACCCATCTAACCATTTTGCATAGTTGGACACTTGGACCCCTAACTTTTGCCTTCAAAGCTCAATCATTGCAGCTTAAGAAGCACAGACACGGATACTTGATACCGACTTTGTAGACACAGTGAAGATAATAAATCAAAATACATATTTGTATTATTTGAAGTCGTTATCAATATGAGTATTGTATCCACAGACAACAAAACTAATAGAAACAAACACGTGGCATAAAAATACAAACTAACATTAATTTTAGATAACTAATGGATGATCCATCAAACAGACAAAGCACTATGCACAATAGACAAGTAAAATACTCTTGGTTGCATGGGGGAAAGTAACTCAAAATAGAAGTATGGGAGGTCTGGGGATAAGGAACATAAAGGACATGAATGATGCACTACTTTTCAAATGGTGGTGGAGATATGGCATGGAGAGAAACGCTTTGTGGAGAAAGGTTATCAACGCAAAATACAAGATGAAAGGAAGTAACTGGATCCCAAACTCTGATCTATCCAAGAAAGTCTCATGCATTTGGAAAGACATTATGCAAACAAAGGAAAGAAATCCCAGAATGTACACTATCTTCTTGAACAACGCCAAAATCAAAGTTGGGGATGGAAGCTCCACCCTTTTCTGGTTGGACACATGGCTGGGAAATCAAAGTCTTGCTGAGGCTTTTCCACCAATTTTTAGGAGGAACTTCTGAATGTGGTATTATCTAGAAGATTTCAATCTCATGATTGGGGGATACAGCTCAGAAGAAGACTCTATGATTGGGAGAAGGACATAATGGATGAACTTCACTCTATTCTTGATGGTTCTGGAATTCTAATCTCACCTGGCGTTAGTGACAAGCTGAGTTGGGAAGGTAACTCCTCAGATTTTTTCTCTGTAAAATCTCTGTATGAATTAGCCAACCCAAGTACTCTTATTGTTAACTCTGCTTTTGGCCTCATCTGGAGGAATGTGGCTCCCTACAGAGTCCAATGTTTTTGCTGGCTAGTTCATCTCGGTAGAATTAAAACTTTAGAATTTCTGTTTAATCTGGGAATCATTCAAAATGTAGAAGAAGCTTGCTGTAAATTCTGTTTTTCAGAGATTGAGTCTGTTGACCATTTGTTGCTCCTTTGCCAACCGGTGTGGAATCTGTGGTCAAAAATCATGAATTGGTGGGGTGTGAAATGGGTCTCTCCAAATTCAGTAGTTAATCTCCTCCTTTGGTGGGAAGATTGGAAGATGAATAAGCAAAGAAGATTGATTTGGGATGCAATTCCTATGGTTGGAATGTGAGGAATAAACTTGTGTTTGAGAACGAAGCTCCGGACTGGAACAAAATCTCTGATCTTATCCTCTCTAGAGTTGCATTTTGGGTTAAATCCAAAGAAGGAGGCTCTGAGTTCTCATTAGATGATTTCATCTTCAGAATTAACAGCTTATTGGAAGCCATTTGAATGTAATATCTGATGTACTTTGCTGTATTCAGTCCAGAGTGTTTCTGGTGTTTTTATTTTGGTTGGCTCCTTGCTAACTTACTTTTCTTTTCCGGGTCAAGGTTGCTCTGTTTGCATCGGTTTGTGATGCTCTTTGCTCCTCTTCCCTTTTAATCTTTGTTCCTTTTCAGAGATTAATAAAATTCTTTGCCGTTCAAAAAAAAAAATGCACAATAGACAAGTTTCTCTTCCACTTTAACTCGTGAAAGATTTTTTTTTTTTTTTTTTGAGTAATTTCCTCTGGAAGAAGTTTCTAATGCCCTCCACCGTGTCTTAATAGGTGTCTCACTTGAGCTGACCAAAAAAATTGTCTCACTTGAGACAAGCGTGTTCCCTGCTTAAATGTAATACAATTGACAAGTTTTTAATCCTGCGTGTCCTTTGGGGGGTAGTTGCCACTTTGGTGTGTCGGTGCTTTATAAGTTGCAACTTTCATCTGCCTATCGGGCTAGGTTCAAAGTCCAAAATTGTAAGAGCACTAAAATAAAGGTCAAACTTTTGGAGGGTTTTTCCAAATTTTCGCGGGAAATGGCTGTGTTATCTGTCAGACTAGTGACTAGTCAGAATGATATCTGTCTCAGAGACAAGAAAATAAACTCACCAAAGCATCTTGGGCAGTTATTACTTCTCTCAACTCCAGTCTAGCTCGAGCTTCCGCCAGCCTTACTAGACTTTCTAGCTGTCTTGCAGTTATTGGTGTGCCATCAGCAGTTGTGTTACGGTCTCTCAATTTTAAGTAAAACTTCTGTAGGATTTCGGCTGCAGGTTTTGACATCCTGATACAATGAAGTAATTATATTAATGAAAAGTCTAAATGAGTGGGGAAGATGACAATATCGCAACTTAATAGGAAAATAAATCACCTTGGAAAGACAAAAGTTCTTGCATAAGCAATATACTTCCGAAGAAGCGAACCATGTAACGGAACAAAATCAGCATCCTTCTTCGGGTCAAGTCTCAGTCTTGAAACCAAAGAACCACTTTTTCCAATCATATCTACATCTTGAGCAGTCAATGAGGCTGCAATATGCACCAATAACAGGTTCATTTGGCTGAGATTCACCACTGAGAAGTATTTACTAGACCAAGAGTAGAAACACCACCTGTATGTAGCTTTTCTGCAGCTGGTGAATATTCTCCAGATCCGGTATGAAGCTGCAAATGTAATGTTCCTGTTATATGCTTATCACGTCCTCCAAATAAACTTGAAACATTAAGCTCTGTTGTTACATGAACCCATAATCACAAATTCACAAAGCATAATGCAAAAGAGAGCGCACGAAGAAAAAAAAATACGAACAGGAAATGGAAAAGCAAGAGGGAGAAAAATGCACGCCATTTGGAGGGGTAAATTTAAATATAAGTGGTACCTTGGGGACCACAAAAACCATGGTCTGGCAAACATACAAGGTGGTAGAAAATGGTGTCAACTTGCCAGGTCAGTTGGAAGTCGCAAAGTTCTCCAATTTCTTAAAGATGCCATTGTGGTCGTAAGTGTGTTAAGTGGTAAAAAGTAGTCTCCTGACTCTCCTCTTTCCGCTTCAGTCTCAAAGTTCTCCATTTCGTAAATACCTCCCGTAAGTTTTGCATGAAGATGTGTCAATCAAATTAACACTCTAGTAAGTGGGGATTTGCTCTTGAAATTTCTTGGTAACTACCCTTGGTGGGAATGAAGGCTATGTGAACTGTAATGTTAAGCCAAGAACAACGCCGTTATAACAGTTTGACAGGCTTTTTTAGCAACAGACTATGATTACATCTGTATCTCATTCCTGAGCTGAAACAACAACCATCTTGATATGTCATATCCATAAATTTACAATCAAGAAACATTTGGCATGATGATTAAAAAATGGGGATTCTATATCAACCCCAAAATTCCCCAATCCCAAATTCTCCTCTTGTCCAACTAAAATTATTCAAACCAAAAATGCTCTTATCTTCAACAGATTTTTACCAATTTGACCCTACACAACTCACCAGCCTCCACCACTAATGCCCAGCCTTCTCCCACGCCTCCTTCACATCCATAGGAACTTGGGTTGAAGGAATCCGGGATTGACCCATACAGTTCGCTATTAGCGTTCAACCACATGCTGATGATCAATTTGATGCTATGGTGCAAAACTGTTAACCACTTTGCAATTATACAAACAAAAAATGGTTTTGCAACTCTTAAACTGACTGATCTGAAGAGGCTACATGCATCTATCATACGTAACAAGTTCAGTTCACATAAGAATGCCAGTTAAGTAATTGAAGTTTCCTGAAAGGTCACCTATCAAAGTACTCGTTAGGGAAGTTCTTTCCGGATAGAAAATTCGGAAACAACCTATTCGAGCAAATATTTAAATGGGTGTGAATAGAATGGAGGTTAGAGAGAATTTTTCAGGTTCAAATCGAAACACCCTCCAAAATTATAACAATTGAAAATGGTCAGGAAGGATAACTTACAGACATAATGTGCTCGGAGACCCTCTTGTCGAGTAACTCATCAGGTTTATCAAGTAAAATGAAAACCAAATCAAATCGTGAGAGTAGAGCAGCACTCATTTTCAAATTTTCATTGACAGTTTTTGCACGGCTGCAATTGAAATTTGTAACGAAAAATTAGAAAAGCCAGGTTGCATGACAAAAAATATATATATATATGTAGCAGGCAGTTGAACTGTGCCATCATCCATTCTTTATTATATGATAACTTTTGTAGAAATTATTTCGACAATGTTCAGTTCACAAAAAATAGTGATGCAGTGATAGTACTTTAGTTCCCACCCCCACCCCCAAAGAAAAACAATATCTATTTGTTGTCCTTTTTCTCCAAGTAGAAACCTAAACCCCTTATCTAATAGGAAAACAATTAGCTCATGTATAACTCTTCTCAATGACAACTCAATGTTGGGGGACTATGAATAGACCATGTCCCTATAGTTCATAGCAAAGTGGCTAAAATATGGGCTTAAGTCCTATAACGAGTAGCTTTGCTTTTTGTCCTCCACTCCATCTGACGCCTCTCCGCACCATTTGCCAGTAACACAGGTGTTATTCCATCTCTAGTTTCATCGAATCGTTCATGACCAAAATCCCTTTGACTTACCAGAGTAATCACTTAATAATTCCATAGTTTTATCTTCCAATATATAGATTTTCCTAATCATTGCGGTGCTGAAACCCAAAGAATCTTAACAAAGAGTGAAAACCATATACTGACGATCTGCCCCATTTTATCACTTTAGTTCGCCATGGAATAGCCAAAAAAAAATCAATGATTAACATCATAGCAGTTCACTAGGTGCGAATAACATATAAATTGAACGGAAAGACTAAATATGTACTTATAATGACCGCCAACTGGGTTTGCTGCTGCTAAAACAGAAGTTCGAGCTGATAAACTTGCCACCAATCCAGCCTTTGCAACAGAGACACACTGTTGCTCCATAGCTTCCAGTAGAGCCTGAGGGTATGGAGAATTTGTAAACCTTAATCTTGGTGTTGTGTAGGAAACCCTACCTGCTTCATAATCTATATTGACAAACCTGGTGTTGTGCAGACATTTTATCAAACTCGTCAATACAGCATAGTCCCTGATCAGCAAGTACCATGGCACCTGTAGGAAATGTCATATTCAGTTTAGGATTTAGATTTTGATGTTTCATGAGCTTATAACAACCTCATACAAACATTAATTAAGCCTGATAAGTTCAATCTAATATGTTGGGCTACTGAACTATTGGAGGTCTAGGGGCCATTGTTTGGTACCAAAGAGAAAGCATCGGCTCTTAAGTCATAAGAATGTGAAACTGTGAATGCAGGTTCAAGTCCAGATGCCTCAAGTCTGTACAAACCTGGCTGTATGGTAGGTCTCTCTTGTGACTGGTGTGCCGCTCTGAGCACTCCACAGTCACCAATCCAGCATTAGCTCTCATAGGACTTAAATATTCTCAAATAGGAAGCATTTTCATGATTACTATTCACGTACATGCCTTGCGGAAAGTGTTTTCATGATTATTAATCATATAAGTATGCCTTATTTGGAATGTTAGATTGTGTGTTAGATGAGAAATAGACTAACAAACAGAAATTGATGTTGGTTTTTCCTCCCCATAATACATCATGTGGGAATCCAAGTGATGTGCCCATATCTCTGGAAAGTCGCCATTGGTGCTGAAGAAGTTCAAATTCTTTCTCCTTTGGTTCTGATTTTCCTCACCAAAACATTTAGCCTTCATATTGGCCACATCTTTGGAAAGTCACCATTGGTGCTGGAGAAGTTCAAATTCTTTCTTCTTTGGTTCTGATTTTCCTCACCAAAACCATAAAGCCTTGATATTAGCATTCGTAAAGGAAGAAAAGAGAAACTGGAGTATTCCCATAGCAGGCCATTAAAGATTTCTGTTAAAGTCCCTTCTTAGAAATCGGTGAGCACTTGATAGCCATTAGATTTGCTTCAGTCAAATGCATATCTCACTTGGTTAGATGCCCTTCAGGCATTACTCTTATAGAACATGGAGAAAAAAAAATTCACAACATTTCAATCTAATATGAGCTTTTACAAGAGGAAATATATCAAACATACTTCTCTGTAGCAATTAACAATACAAATCATCCACAAGCCACAAGGCAACCTCCAAACTCTAAGAAAGTAGCGTAAATTTCAATTTAACCCAAATTGATGACAAATATGTTTTGCAATAAAATTGTGGGCTTTTCTTTTTTGGGTAGTGATTTTGCACTCCCCTTTTTACCATTCACACTCCCTTTTTTGCCTTATTCAAGTGAATTTACACTACTATCCTTTTATTGATTCCCTTTTTTTAACACATGAAGGGATAGTGTAGTGAATTCACACCAATAAGGATAAAAATAGGAGTGCATCTCGTAAAAAAGGGAGTGCAGAAATCAATTTCTTTTTTTTCTCTACCTTGTTAAGAAATAGCTTCCATAAAAACGGGGAGCTCATGTATTTACGGTGGACCTCTCTCATGCTACTGCCCCCAGGAGAAACCAATGAAAAGCCAGGGTAGAGCCTCAGAGCTGGCCCATGAGAAGTCTTGTGACATGGATTACATTTCGGGAAAAGGAAGTTTGCAGCCAATTCCCAGACACCCGCTAATCTGGAGTGTCTGGACATACTCTTGCTGCAGACGTGCAACTCTCTGCTGTTTTGCGCCTAGACCATGGTTAAGTCCACCCGGACGCTCGGGGACACGCATCATAAGTATTGTGTGGATTTTAGGGTGTTAAGAGGATTTTCTCAGAGAGAAACTTGGAGAAACAAAGAGGAAGGAGATGGTGAACATGGAGCATTGTAATCCTTATTGTTCAATAGTAGATTTCCCTTCCCTTACCGGCGATGTAGGCGCACAATCTAATGTGTCGAACCACATACATCCCACATATATCTTGTGTTCTTGTTTGGGTATTTGCTTGTTTTCGTTTCATCTTTATCGTACATGGTAGATGGATTATTTGTTTTGTTTGCATAACGAGAAGATAGGCAGTTGAAGGCTTGATGAGCAACCCGAAATAAGGAAAGCACTGGAGACTGAAGATTACATCCTAGGCCGACTAACTACTTTAAAACCATATGCTAAAACAACAACTACGACGGTCATAACATCACAGGGTAATCAACAAAGAAAATAAAGAAGGGAACAATTACCAGCCTCAAAAGCGTAGTCGCTTGTCATAGGATCTTTAACCACTGCAACAGTGAGGCCAACTTTTGTAGTGGCATTGCCACAAACATAAATGCCACGTGGAGAAACAGCTGCTGCTGCTTGCAGCAGTTGGCTCTTACCCAATCCAGGATCACCTAGCATTTAAGAATTTTAACTTTTGATCATGTTTGTGGTGTCTACATTTTACTTCTGAATGAATCAAGACTTTAAACGCAAAACATGTACTTTTACAGCAATAGTGCTTGGCATACCAACAATTATAACATGGATATCTCCTCTAACAGGGACCTTGTTCTGATCCGTTGAATGCTTTCGCACCCCTCCAAACAATGCTAACGTAAGTCCAGCTGTCGAGGAAAAGGTAAGCTTGTGTCAATTCACCAAACCATAATTGTTGGCTGGTTAAGCAAGGGCATAACGCTACATCTCACTTAATGGAGTTGCAGCAAAGTCGTAATGGTTGTACTATCATACCCGCATTTTGGGGTATGGACAATGGCTTATGGCAGTAAGAGTCACAAATCTGAGTCAGAGGATTGGGTAGTAGCATTTGAATTGATAAATACTAACTGTTGACTGTTGAGGAAAAGCTCAATACGCATATGGTTTGAGACAAATACGGAAACATTTCATACCTACCTTTAACAAGTTCATGTCCATAGATGGAGGGACAAATAGATTGAAGTATTTGACGGAAAACGTCAGAACCATGCTCCCTGGAGAAGTTGACCACAAATTCCAAATCTTTTTGAGAAAATGTGTATAAATCAGACAGCTCTGTAGCTCTAGCATCATCATTTCTGTCTTGTAAACCCTCTGGTTGAGATTGCGACTTAGAATTTTTAATAGAAACTGCTTCCAGGTACAAATAGTATAGCCCTTGGCTCTTGCTTTTTGATTTTCCTGAAACATTCAAACCCTGGTGTAGTTACAATTGATAAAGGTATTACTATTCAAAGGTTCAAACTAAAAATTTGAGCTATGAGTTATGAGTTATGACCAACCATTAGTAATGCAAATAACATGAGAACAATAACCATATCAAATAACCATATCGAGGGCAAGTGGTTTTCACCGCATTTCCAAAGATACGAGGACCAAATGTGTTATCTGCCAGACTATCACTATAAGATTTCACTTGTGTGTGTAGTTAAAAGAGCAGAAAGAGGAATTAGTTTCCAAGCATTAAACCACTAAAAATGTTCTCTTATGCTTTGTGCACAACATTCCTTCTGACTTTCTTCCTTTCTTTCCTCTTACTTTTTTTTACAAGCCCAACTTATGTACTTACGCGGTCCTTCATTTCTCTTGTTTGCCTGCCTGTTTAGAGCTCACTGCAATGTGCTTGGTCGTACGCCTATGGAGCACTTGGCTTAATGTAATAGAAAGGTTAGGAGACCAAGATACAGATGTTCACAACTTGCTGTCTACCGCAAGTTCCATCAATTTTCAGCGGGATTGGGTGGAACCGTTGGTCATCTGTCAAGAAAAAAACTAATACCTGATAGGATTGGGGGTCGACCTTGTAGAAACTGACCGACAGAATGGGAATTATCTAAAAAGTTTACATAACTGAATAAGCTCCACAAGCTATTTGATAAACTATCTGGTTCCATGCCACCAATCCGCAAAATTTGTGTTGATCAGAATAGGCATTATGTCGTTATTGTTATTGAACGGTTGTCTACTTCAATATTTGCAATTGACAATTGGGTGACAAATAAAAAAATAAAATCTCCAAGAAGATTTGGTTAAAGTCACAACTCTTCTATGTTGACAAATTTGGTTGTAACTCAGTTACACCAGTGATTCTACATTTTCTACACATCTAGTGTACATGCCATTTGGGACAACTTAAGTCATGTACAGCTCCATAAACTCCAGGGCTTTTCGTTTGATAATAGCAACTAGGAATCCATAAAGAACATCTTTGACATAACAAGGCTAAATGTTGATTTCTCTACAACCCATCTTATTTAAATTATTTTAACTGAATCTAAGAGTCCTCCAGGTCATTGACAAAAGCAAATGAGAAATTGAGAAGGGTACCAGTGTGGTGAAATCTACATTATACATGTCAATGCGGCACTGGGAATTTAAGATATGCTGTTATGATGCATATTAGATCCGCCATTTACTGACTGAGCATAGGAGACAACAAATGAGTCAGTCCATATAAGACATAACTGCACACTCAATACAAAAGCCTGATATGTACACAAGTGATTAGATTGTTCAATTATTGATTGAGGCACTACACTTGTTATGTTATCAATACCTTGGGGAATTGCAGAGTAAAGTCCACAACACCCTTAAGGCATGGAAAGGAATATGGGAAGAAAGTCAATAACAGTATCATCAAGCACCGGAATATCGATTCAAAGAACGTAATGTCATACCTCCTCCAATATCCATGTAATTATTTATCACCCTTATAATACCAGTAACTGTAACCACATCTCCAGGGATGCATGCATCTACGAGATCCTCAGTCAGTTCACATTCTACAGTTCGAGGCACCCGACCTTGTTCATGATGTTCAGACTTCAGCAGCTCCTGAAGTCTAGGAAGAGAAAGATTCGAGGAAAAAAGACAGCTAGATAGATCAGTTTTCCTGTATGCTAAAAGACCAATAACCAAAAGAAAGATACAAGCATAAAAACAGAAAAAACAGCATCAAGCCACTTACCTTATCTTCTGGAAGTCTAAGAGTTGAGCAGTAGATCTACCCGGAATAAAAGTTTTGCTCTTACAGCCAATCATTTTGCATTTAGAAGGTGGTGTAAATTTTCCATCAGGAAAGTATTGCGTAATGTTGGTTCGACACTTGGTGCAGGAAAATTCCATTAATACCACAAGAGGCCTCACGTTGCTAACTTTTACTACGGTACCGCGCACGGATACAAGCCTATCTGCCATATAAGCAAATGATACAGTATCTTCACATCTAATTGTCTTTGCCGCATGGCTAAATCAAATCTGTGTATCTGAGTGAATGTGTGTGTGTGTGTGTGTGTGTGTGTGTGTGTGTGTGTGTGTGTGTGTGTGAGAGAGAGAGAGAGAGAGTGTGTGTGTGTGTGTGTGTGTGTGTGTGTGTGTGTGTTGGGGGTGGGGTGGGGTGGGGGAGCTGGTTTGTAACTGGAATTTGGATTACCAATATAAGCTGCTTTTAAATTCTTCAAAGAGATAAACGATTCAGGATGGTTGTGCAGACGGATGTTTATCTTTGCATGGTCCTTCAATGTGTCTTTACCCCATTTGTCAATCAGAACCTTGAAAAGAAGTGTAAAGTGAGTAAAACCCAAGGCAGCGACTTACAAAATGAGATGCCTCTTATAATTGAGTCATTGAGATATCAAATAAGCCATCCCATTTTACTTTGTACCGTATGAACTGCAGCACTCATGCATAACAAAGCTTCCTTAGGTTTTTCCTCCAAAGTTGCATAAAATTCTTTGAGTTCACATATTTTCCGAAACTGCAGGAAGTCTAGCGACAGAAAGTATATCACATCATCATCCTTCACCTGATGACATGTCTTAAACATCAATTTTCTATAATTGGTGAGATATCATCTGAAACAGTAAGAAATTCTAACTGAAGACTTTTTCGACATTATAAACCACGGATAGTATAAAAATAGAAAATAAGAAAGTACATATGAAATGCAACAGAACAACAGAAATCCCCAGGGGTATGGCCAAATCAAGAGCAGGTATCCCAAATCAAAAATAGGCTCGAGGGGTGTGGCATCCGACTCTTGAATTGTCCTGAATCAATATTCTTCTTCTTTTGAATTATAGCTAATATCATGGGTGATTAACAACTAGTCCCGCCAAATATCATCCCTTGATTGTTAAGGAATTAATCCATCGATCATCAAGAAATGTTATTATGCACCAGAGGGCCAAATGGGCCAGAGTGAAATCTGGCAGATTCAATATGTTGCATCTGAGGTCACCAAAATCTGGTTGACAAGTTAATGAGTTCATAAAATAGTACGACCATGTTTCAAAATTATAAAAGAGGGAAATAATCAGCAGATTCCTCACTAGTATATGAATAATGATGTCAGAATCAATCTTAAACTACACAAGAGGTTGCTTCAAGGACAGAGAAATGTTACGAACTAACAACATTAGGAAGCTAATTTTAGATAGGATATAATTAGATATTCAGGACTTATTACAATGGTTGGGTTTAACACTATATTTAGCGCACAAGTTAATGCAAGCATTGATGCTTGGAGACTATCCTTAACATCTACATATGATAATTTGCATTTGATCATCCTCAATAGTAGAATTTTGATCAATATTTGCGTCACCCTAACTAGAATGATTCATAACAACACCAAATATTTTTGTAACTAGCCAAAATAGTAATCCGTGACATGTATCTATTCATAATTGACCAGAATATTACGTAACAAGTACCATAATCAAAAAGTTGTTACAAACGAACCAAAAGTACGCAAATATTGAACCGTAAAAAAAATTGTATGACACGTGAATCATAAATTTGGAACCTAACCATCAACCACAAAGATGCAAAACTTTACTCTCTGTATGGTAGATACCTCATCGTATTTATACCAAAAGTACGCGTAACTTTAACACGAAAAAGACATAATCCTTCTCCTATACAGCTGTCGATGGAAGTAGGTACAAGCAGGTCACTTGACCCCACTCATTTTGATTTCTCTCAAGCGCATTGGATAGTTTCGAGCTATATTTTGTTATTTTCACCCTAGCAAAAATTAAATTGCCCCAACTTGCTTCAAAAGCATTCATAGGAATCCCAAGCGAGAGTTGATAGCATTACCAATGGGACTATCATGCATCAATACAATTATAATTTTTCAAAATTACATTTTATCAGGTCTACCTTCTAATTGACCTCTTAATTTAGTTATTTTTTGGATTGGCGAATAAGAAAATTAAATAGCATATGTACCTAATTTTTCAACCCAAACCGAAAATTATGGCTCCACCCCTGCTCCTATATATACGAGAGAGAGAGAGAGACCTGAGAGACTAAATATTGACCATTCGGAGTAGAGAAGAAGTCTAGAAGCTTGTTCATGAGCTTGAGCTTCGGCTGCGATTCAGCGGCAGAAAAATCCGTATCGGGGAAGTATGAGGGCAAGATATCCTCGATGACTTCTGTGTTCTTGTAGCGATTCTTGAAGATCGACTTTGTGATGGTTTTCTCTCTCTGAGATGAGTACATCTCGATCGGCGCCGATTGCTCAGCCGTGCACGGCGGAGTAGACCTGGAATTCGCCTCTGGTTTTGGCGGGAGAAATTTGAGAAGGTTGCCGAGAGGGAAAGAGTGATGGGAACGCCTCTTGGGAGTACCATTTAATTCTCGATTATTTCTTCAATATAAATTGAAAGAAAATGTAAAATGTCAAGGTTTTAAATTAAACATTTTCAAGAGAGGAAACAAAGTTTTATTGGCTGTGTTCGTTTTCCAGATTTAGTTTTGATGACATCATCATTACTCTTATTTCTCTCTTTATCTCTCTTCACTCATTACACATTTTTACATCATCAAAACTAAACTAAACTACTAAACAAACACAGCCATTGAGATTGGCTAAATATGTGAAAATACAATAAAATTAATTTATTCCGCTGGTAAAAAGCTTATGCGTTATCATGTAATAAATTGAAGCGCTTAAAAATTTTATAATTCTAATTTTCAGTCGCGAATTGATAGTCAGGGGTGATTTGGCTAATTTGAAAAAACTGGTTTTTTAGGTTTTTTTCGTTTTGTCTTTATTCAAAAAAAAATTGCATTTGTTAGTTTTGCGTTAAGAATTTGTGGTTTCTGGATTAATCTCGTCGAGACGAATCCAAAGAGTATAAAATTATGGTCAAAAGTAATAGTTTTTTTAATGAAGCCGAAATAAACCAGTTTTTTGTATTATTTTCCGTCTTTATTCACAAAACTTTAAGTTTGACTAATAATTTTATATTTTTTAGATTTCTCTCTCGAGACAAGCCAAGAAACCACAAAAAATCGACTGAAAACTAACAAATGCAAAAAAAAATTGAATAAAGACAAAAAGAGAGTGCCTCTTCATTTATTTCCTATTTAGATTTATAATTTGGTGATCCCGTTAATGTATTTATTGGACTCGAACTAGCTACAACGAAAATTTTTCCTCCCTTATGGGAACGGACACCCTGTATTCCTCCTTTGGGTAATAATCTAATAATCTGGATTATTGGATTATTCGTTTGTCCTTATTCAAATTTTTTTTGCATCCGTTAGTTTTGCATCAAGATTTTGTGGTTTCTGGATTCCTCTCAACGGGACAAATCTAACAAGTATAAAATTATTGTCAAAACTCAAAAAATTTTGAATCTTATTAGTACCAATTTTGACCTTAAAAACCTCATGTTTTCTTGATTGGAGTTTAGTAGTAGTCGTTAGTGACTTAAAACACATGGTTTTAATCTCACCCAAACACGATAATCCATGAAAGGTTAGCAATTTTCACTTTCCTTTCTTCTATATTCGCAACCTTTTTTTCATTCATGTCAATTCCATGTTATCCTTTTATTAATTGATCAACAACTTGAATATCGCTTCATGAATCATAAGCTTCAATTTGATATGTATATATTTGAGTCAGGAGTTAGAGTGAATTTGAAGAAGTTCATAGACAAATGGAATGACAAATTTCAAGTTTGAGTTCCAAAAAGTTCTAACCGTTTCTTATAACGGAGATGCCCTTATAATTTCTACAGGGTCGGCCCCGAGCTAAGGCTCAATAGGCCGGCGTCTTAGCCCCCCAAAAAATAAAAAAATAAGGCCTCCTAATATTTTTAGCACCAAGTATGTAGGCCCATTTTAAGTGATGATGGTGGACGATGTTTTTTATTCTTATAGTATAATGTATTTTTTTGGTTTTTTTGGTTTTTTTCGTGTTAAATACATGCATGTAGTTTTGAAACTGTGTTTATCGACTTTATATTTAGTTTCACTAGCATTTTTAAGGGCCTTCATTTTCAAACATCGTCTTAGGCCCTTGAAATGTCAGGGCCGGCCCTGAATTTCTATATAGTATACGCATCTTTATACCATCGTAGAGGAAAAGATGGAGTATTTTTGTATTATTTCTCATGCCTAGGAGTATTTTTTTGGTATTAGTATTATTTCTTACGGGATAGACGAGCATTATTTTGTCCTGCACCTAACTATATCTATCAAAAAAATTCACTAGTGTTTGTATCCACTCATTTTTTAGCCTTGTTAACTATATAGGACTTTTTGTCGACAAATAAACCGGGAAGGTAATAAATTCACAATATATTTAACGAGATCGAGTAGAATTTATTAGCTGATTTCCAAATCAATTTTGTTGTTCCATATCCACAAGAGATCCTGAGTAGATTATTTATCAGCACACATCCAAATAAATTTGGTCACCCCAATTTTTGGCGATTGAATAGTATATTTGCCTCTCAAACCTAGCAACCATTTGTCGTATCGTACTTTGTTTAACGGGACAACAAGGACAAGTAGTCCATTAGTGTATCATGTTTTAGAAAATACTAAAAGCGACTCTTTGTTGTTATTTACCTTCCAGAATCCAAACTCAATCACGAAGAATTTGATGAGTGAAATAGAAAGCAATATACTTTACATGCGTCGAGAGTATTTACAAATTCACGTGAAATTGAGAGATTATCAAAACTATGCAAATTTGGTTCTTCGTCCATGTGAAAGGTTAGAATGTCGCCGTTCTAGCTAATGTGAGCTTCATTTTGTTCAATAATCATAACACTTAGAGGATGTTTAAATACGATATATCGGACACATGCTCCACACCAGTACCCAATACTTGAGTATACGACTCGGGTGCTTACATACATTGAAGAGTCCATGCTGCTTAGAAAATGATTAGTGATTGGCCGAAAAATATGCATCAACTACCCCTGATTAATATTCTAAAACTTGATTTTCACATTATTAGAAAATTGGGTACACATTGTTTTTTAATTGATTCAAGTTTAGGATGACAAAACAAAGGTTGCTTCAAGGGCGTTTCATTGGGGATAAGGAAGTTTGTTAAGGTAGAGACATAAGACATAAATGAGGGTAAGAACCACTTTTTCAAAAGCTAAGTTGTTGATTTTTCCCACTATGAAGTAGCTTTAATAAATATATATATATATACATATACAACAAGGATCTAGTGAGGGTTCCCTCACAAATAAAATGAGGGAAAAACGTTATGGGCCGTTCGATCGCGCATAGGCATCAACGGCTCAGATTAAAAAACCCACTCGCGGGTCATGGTATCGGGTTAAAACATTTCGCGGGTCAGGATCCGGGTTTAATCACCCATCCAGATCCCTCCCCTCCCATTTCACGCTATTTCACAGAGAGAGAGAGAAGAGGCGATTTCCTGAAGAACCAGATGAAGAACGATGAAGAACTATCGAAATCGTGAATAAACCGACCAAAACGAAGGTATAATCTCTCTCCCTTCTCTTCTCTCTCTCTCTGGTTCTTATTTCTTCGATCTGTACCCAAATCGATTTCTGCGTTTTTAGGGTTTTCAACCACAATCGATTTCTGGGTATCTCTCTCGTCTGGTTGCTTTGAAATCGAGGTATCTCTCTCTTCACTCTCTTCCCTCGCTCTATCTTGTTCGTGACCTCGATTTTTGAAGTGGGTTTTTTAAATTTTAGGGTTTCAGGAAAACACAAATCGAAGAAGAGGAAGTCGATCAAACTGGGTAGTCTCTCTCTTCTCACACACGACTTAAGGTTGAGAAGGCTCGAAGAAGAAGCGGCTGAGGTAAATTTCTAAACCCTAAGGCTGAAAATTTTGTTATTTGCAGCAAGCAGCTTTCATGGGTTCACTGCTGTATATCCATCATCACGAGTCTAAAAAAAGTATGAGAATGAATGATTAATTTCTCCTCACTTATTTACTAGTAGCATAAATTTCATCACAAATCAACCACTTGGTGACAACTGGGATTTTTGGACATAATATTGGTGTTGCAGCATTCATTACTGTATGTACATTTAGAACTCGTGTAGATCCCACCACAATCAATTTGTGGACCACAATCTTTTGTGCTTGTGGGCGTGATATGGGTTGGGTTTGAGTTTCCTTTCATTGTTGTCTGTTTATGTCTCTGATAAATTTAGTTATAGATCTTCTTTGATATATGCATTTGTGCTGTTAATGATTGGGACCCAGTTACACAGTTGAAGTTCATTGTAAAAAGCGATATTAGAACGGTGAAAAAGATCACGATTTTTGCTGAAGGGCGTGGTGTTACGGTGAAAAGGATCATGGTTTTTGCTAAAAAGTGCATAGACAAATGCCAAGTCTGTTGGCATCTCTTTGCACCTCACACAGATTGTAGAAAGTTGAGATTAGATGGCATCAACACTTCTCTGATACCATCAACAGGCTGTCCTTTACATGGCCTCAGCGGAGCACATTCTATTTTTGTTGGGTTCTAATTGTATTCATTTGCAGTTACGTGATGGCTTCCCATGCTCGGTTTCTGTGGGACACCGAGGAGGAAGAAGAAGAAGAGGAAGATAATGGTTTCTCCAAAAGAAAAAATGGTAGCAGTATTAACTATCAAGACCAAGTTTCTTCCATGGAGTTTCTCCTCAACCCCCTCCAATTCCGGCTGCATCATCAAGTATCTGCCATGAAGTTGTATGAGGATTAGGGAAATGGACTTTTTGGCTTTTTTGTGTAGGGAGTTTCAAAGTGGAATTGTACATTATTTTATGATTTCTGTATTACACCGCCTTTTTAGTGGATAAATGTAATGATGTTTGGTTTCGGATATGAATAGTTTGATTGAATTGGATTGGCTTGGCTTAGAATCTTATGACTTTTGCTTTGTGTATTTAGGATGAGAAATGTGACTCTTTGCCTTTCAACTGTCTATTGCTATTTGTTTATTGAGATGCTTGTCATCGGGCTACGACCAAAAACAGGGAACATGCTACCCAAATTTTTCCATATTGTACTTGTGCATCAAACTAAGTATGCCCTCCTTAACTACACCAGATTGTAATGCTCCTTTTCCAGATTTTCAACTGTACAGAAAATTGGTTTTTTTTTTTTTTTTCCAATACTTGATCTTAACTAAACAAGAGGGGTCTCATTATGCCATCATCATTTCCGTAATTGAAAGAAGATGAATCATTGGCATTCCTATAACAAATGATATGTTTTCCATTGCCACAAAAATTACAGAGAGTTGGAACAACTACCAAACACAATTGGTTTTCCGAACTGGCTATAAGCCTCTTCTTTGTTTACAATTCAAGCTTGCACTCTACAATTTAGACTGCATTACATTCATCAAATCAAACTACATGAAAAAATGCTAGAGATAAACAACAGGATTGACGGTATGCCACGACTGCTGCCATGAAAAAACTTGCTTTTGTGATGCCTTCAATTTGCCTTATTCCAAGTTGTAGCTTTAAACACACCATGTTGAAATGTGTCAACAGGGCTCAAATTCAATCCCTCAAATCAAATAGCTGTTTTGGCAACCCATAAAGGCATAAACCCTTCACAGCCTGAAGGAAAGCATAAAAGTCTCATTAGTGTCATATTCTCTCACAGACTACACTAATTATTAACAATTCAGCCAAAAAAAAACATTCAATAGAACAATAAAGATCTTTCTTTTCTAATGCTGTCGGAATTACTCAGCCAAAACTCATATAGCAAAGGTCACGCCTAGAATCGAGTTACCTCCAGAAATAGGAGGAACATAAAAACAAGAACACGGTCAATACTCAATAGAACAGATCCCCCATACATGTGATAATTCATCAAACCGAAATACCCATCAAATTCATCAACAACAAAAAAAAAAAAGGAGCAGATTATAAAAAAAGTATCTCACTAAATATGTAAATGCACAACAGGTTGGGCTTAATGTACACAATCACTTTAACTGAATGTCCTTTCTTCGAATAATGTGTGTGGTGTTATTCCAGCACACTAATGTTTCCTGGTGCACTTATTTCTGAAAATGGTGCGAAATTTCATGCTTTGTAGTTTATGGCAATTATAATTTAAAAAAGAAACCCCAAATCAAAAACATATAATAGGATTCGTTAAATTTGAGAGAAATCGAAGAAATTAAAAACGAACCAGAGGGAGATAGGGAGATACCTTCGATCGACTTCTTGTTCTTCATTTTTTGTTCGTCTGGAAACCCTAAAAATTCAAAAATCGCGTTCATTAACGAAGTAAAAAGATACCATGGAGTTAAAGATACGAAGAGAATCGAAAGAAGAGTAAGAGACGAGAGCGATACCTGCTTCATTCTTCTCTTGTTCGTGTGGTAAACCCAAAAAACCCAGAAATCGATTTCAGTACAAATTGAACAAATACGAACCAGAGACAACGAGACGAGAAGGGAGAGAGATTAGACCTTCGATTTTGGAGATTTGGTAGGTGTTACCGCGATTTCTTCTTCGTGTTCGATCGAATCGCCTTGTTTCTCGCTTCTCTCTCTCTCTCTCTCTTCTCTGTCGACTGAAGCAGCGTGATATGAATTTTGGAAGAGGGGAAGGGATCCGGATGGAGTTTTTTACCCGGATCCTGACCCGCAAAGCCTTTTGACCCGACCGGTGACCCGCGAACCTAATTTTAAGTTGTCTTCTAATCTGAGCCGTTGGATGCGATCCAACGGCTGTGGTTAAAAGTCCCGCAAATTCTAATGTAAGGGCTCCCTTATAAGATCCGGTTCCTATATATATATATATATATATATATATATATATATATATATATATAGGATAATGATCTATTGAGGGAGTCCTTAGGATAATTCCGTGCGGACCTCACCATTCCGGATCAAATTTTGACGATCCGAACCGCTCAATATTTTTAAAATGCATTTTCCAAGGTCCCAGCGAAAAATCTTCAAAAAAAAATACCCGGAAGGGCTTGATCGGATATATATAGCGTTTTTAACAAAAACCGATCCGATCAAGCCCTTAAAAGTATTTTTTTTTTTTTTTTGAAGATTTTCGCGTGGACCCTTTAAAAATGCATTTTAAAAACATTGAGCGGTTCGATCGTCAAAATTTGATCCGGAAAGTCGAAAAATGGTGAGGTCCGCACGGAATTTTTGTTTGAGGGAGTCCTTAGTAGATCGCCTTCCTATATATATATACATATATGATAATGATCTATTGAGGGAGTCCTTAGGATAATTCCGTGCGGACCTCACCATTCCGGATCAAACCTTGACGATCCGAACCGCTCAATGTTTTTAAAATGCATTTTTATATAGCGTTTTTAACAAAAACTTATCCGATCAAGCCCTTCCGGGTATTTTCTTTTGAAGATTTTTCGCGTGGACGTTGGAAAATGCATTTTAAAAATATTGAGCGGTTCGGATCGTCAAAATTTGATCCGGAAAGTCGAAAAATGGTGAGGTCCGCACGGAATTTTTGTTTGAGGGAGTCCTTAGTAGATCGTCTTCCTATATATATATATATACAATTATACATATACAAAGATGTTCTATTGAGGACTCCCTCAAAGATTTTCACTGTGAGGACCACCCCTTTTTTGATTTTCCGGACCAAATTTCGACAATCCGAACCGCTCAATGTGTTTAAAACATGTTTTCCATGGCCAACGCGAGGAATCACAAAAAAAAAATACCCGAAAGGGCTTCATCCGAGCGGTTTTTCATAATGACCGTACATATATAATTTATCGAAAAATGCTCGAATGAAGCCCTTCCGAGTATTTTTTTTAGACGAATCCTCACGGTGACCCTTAAAATCACGTTTTAAACACATTGAGCGGTTCGGATCGTCGAGATTCGACCCCGATCCATGAGGTCCACAAATTACGAGTTTGAGGGAGTCCTTAGTAGAACGGGATCTATATATATATATAGAGTCCGGTTCCGGTCAGGACACCCTTACCTAGCTTAGGTCCGGAATTTTCACTTCCCGGCCATTTGGCAGTTTTATCGAAAAATGCTCGGATGAAGCCCTTCCCGGTATTTTATTTTGCCCATTTCCCGCGTGGAACCTTAAAAACATGTTTTAAAAACATCCAACGGTTCGGATCCCGGCCAGAAGTGAAAATTCCGCACCTAAGACCGGTCAGGGTGTCCTGACCGGATCCTTGTTGTATATATATATATCTGTAGTCTGGGATTCTTAGGTCCAGAACTCAGGAACTCATAGTTCCGGATCAAATTTTCATGATCCGAACCGTCCAATGTGTTCAAAAGGTGTTTTCAAGAGTCCACGTGAGAAATCATAAAAACAAAATACCGGGAAGGGCTTGATCCAAGCAGTTTTCAGTTTTGCGAAAAACTGCTTGGATCAAGCCCTTCCCGGTAATTTTTTTGAAGATTTTCCGCGTGCACCTTGGAAAACACCTTTTGAACACATTGGACGGCTCGGATCATGCAAAAACATATTTTAAAAGCTTCAAAACACCAAAAAAACCTTCAATCCGGGATACCGAACTGGAGAGTAGGTGTATATATATATATTTACCTTTTAACATAAGTAAAAAGGTTACTGGAAATATCAGTTGGACATTGTGGATTGTCTAAAATGTTCATCCTCCTAAAATAATGTTTGTCCTCGAGTGCGGGTCATTCGCTTTGAGTTGTATAAATTTCTTCTACTACTTCCACATAGTCAGAGAGAATAAAGAGGAACATAGGTGTTGCTGTTGGAATTCTCTTACTTCGTGGCCTGTCATAACAGTTGCAGAGGGAAATAAAAAAAGAAAAAACTTTGGCCGTGGAGTGTGAGAATGGAACGTGGAAAAGACTCACAAAGTGGACATAAAACCCCAAAGATCAAACCGTGGTAAATTAAGCTCCAAAACTGACCAGACTCTTGGTTTCTCCCTTTCTCTAGATTAGAAATTAATTTTTTTAACCAAACCAAACCGATTACCTATAGAAACCAAATTAAACCACTGATTTTGTCCGGTTTTGGTTTTCCCGTTAATGGGGCTTGCTTTATTTCTATAGTGAATTACAAGAGTTACTTTGCCTTTTGACTTCCTTTTTTTCTCCTCTGCAAAAGTCAAATTATTAGATTAGTTGTATACTACCACTGTACAGCTTGCATTCAACGTATAAAGAGTGCAGGAAGCCAGGAACACAATCTTAGGGTGAGTTCTTGAATGGATTTTATCAAAATTTGATAAGATCAAGCCTTTGATTTTATCCATTCGTGGAGAGAGTTGATAAAATCTTAGATTTTTGCATCTCCATGAATGGATAAAATCAAAGGCTTGATTTTATCAAATCTTGATAAAATCTAGATAAAATCCATTCAAGAACTCACCCTAAGATGTATTTTGTTAAAGACTTGTCCCACGTTACCTATTTATGCCACTCAAACTTGGTTAATAAATTCTAGAGGCTACTCCACCTATTGCCAATTGGTTTTAGGTTGGAATCCTCCAAAAAATCTAACTTGGTATCAGAGCTAGATTTTGGGTGACCTCACCTCGAGTGGGAGAGTCTTGTCAATCTTATCTTTCTGCCCGAGTCGCTTCTTCGTCTCCTGGTCTGTCACCTCCACGTGCATCCGAGCTGCACGTGAGGGAGAGTGTTAAAGACTTGTTCCACATTGCCTATCTAGGCCACCCAAGCTTGGTTAATAAATTCTAGAGGCTACTCCACCAATTACCAATTGGTTTTAGGTTGGATCCCTCTAAGAAATCTAATATATTTGAACCACATGTTTTTTTTTTTTTTTTTGGGTCTTAAACAAGTAATTTTATTTTGAGTTTTGTGTTTTGAAATTGTGTTCTTATTGGTACATATTTTTAGCATTGCTGCGTAAGCAAAATTGGGAGAAAAACTTGGGTGCGGGACGAGTACCAGTACCATGTGGCAGTATCCTTCCAAAAGTGTTTTGGATTGTGGTGCTCGAGTGCTCATTTCGGCCGTCTAAAAATATTTTTGACGGTCCGGATTTTAGAGAGAGGGAGGGAGAAATCCGGACTGGCCAAAACACTTTTGGCCGACAAAGATGAGCGTTCAGGCCCCACGTGTGCGCGCAGGGGCGACGGCACAGTGTGTTGAGTGGGGTCAGCCGACCCCACGGAGGAAAAAAATTACTACTATTATATATAATTTAAAAAAAAATTAATAAATGAACCCCCTCCAAAATTGGTGTTGAACCCACCAATACACCCCCTCCAAAACAAGCTTACACCGAATAAAATGAAAATCTCATAGAAATGTAGAAGAACTTGATTACAGAACTCAAATGTAAAATCTAAAATTGGGAGAGAGAAGTTCTCAGTTTCTTCTTCTTGATTTCTGGATGATGCTTAACAGAATTGCAAGCTCCCAACCGCCCTAATTAGCTTACTAGAAAAAATGCAAATTACAATACACACCTTCTATTTTGGCTAATTACAAAATAAGACTAATGAGTCTTCTTAACAAACACCACAGGTGAGAAAAAAAAGAAGAAAAAAGAGGCGATTCAGGTGAAGAGTTGGGAAACGGTCAATCATGTGGCAGTGTTCACTGGTGACCGGCGTTGATACTACTACTTTATCACTCAAGGCAGGAGTTGAATTTTTGCTTTCTAGACATAGGTTGAGTTTATCAAGTGAACGTGGGCAAAGATATGATGGAGGGAGAATGAGAGGTGAATTAAATGGGCTTAAAACTTTGATTTTAAGGGAGAATGAGTCAGCTTTTATGTTCATTGCTTTGCTCATCAACTACAATTAACTCTTATAGTTGTTGCTAAAAATCCACATTCATATGGCTAATTTTGTAACTGCAATGACACTAGTTAAAGTGTCCAAACAACGATTGCAAACGGTGAGAGATGATAGATGGAATTCTCTACTAACTGAAGTAGATTTATTTTGTGGCAAACACGATATTCTATGCCAAACATGGAGGATGTATATGTTGTTCCAGGGAGACCACAAAATAAAGCTACTTTAGCTAGTAGAGAATATCGTGTTTTTTCGGGCCCTAAGCCCACCACTGTTGGATCTGTTTTAGTGCGATATTTTCCTTTGATTTATTGTTGATAAAAGTATTTGATGTTTACGAATGACCCCACGCTTTCGAACTCCTAGAGTCGCCACTGTGTGCGCGGTATTCTATTTGCACCCAAAATTTTCTCCAAAATTGGAGCCGTTTTACAAAAATGATAAAGTCACAACAATTCGTCTCCAACACACTCACATGTTGTCTGGAGTCAACACACACCATGTGAATGTTGAAGTCATGTTGAAGATAATTGTTGTACACCTATCACTTTTGTTCACTTTTGTTATCGTTCCTTGTATTCCTTGTTACTACACAGCAGCAGCAATACAAGCAACTGGCGAAGGCGGTCGTGGTGGATACGTGGGAGCTTCTGAGTTCTGACCCCATCGGACCGTTAAACAATTCCAATGAGTTAGTAACACCATCGTACGATCACGACACGTGTCTACTCGGAAACAATTTGTTCCTCCTCCTTCTAGATTCCAAAACCACCAAAGTACCAAACCCTCCTTGGGCACGAAAACGAGAACTCACACCTTTCGCCCAACCCCGTAACCCCCTCTCTCTCTCCTTTCTCTTCTCTCTCTCTCTCTCTCTCTAAACAGGAAATCAAATATTTCAGCGATTCAAACAAGGTAAGCCCTCTCGCTTTCTCTCTCGATTCATTTTCAATGATTTTGCTATGATATTGATCTTGTATTGATGGCTATAGGTTCATATATCTCTGCTAGATACACGAATATGTTTTTATACACATAACACCTCTGAGAATAGAAATATAGTAACGTGTTTTTGTGTACATGGTGTTTATTAGGGTTTGTTAATGTCTGTGGGATTTGGCGAAATTGACCTTAACTCCGACGCCGTGAACGGCGAGGTGCATGGGGTTGACGCTTCGGAATCAACTGTTGGATTCGACGGTCGGGGTAGCGAGGGTTTAGGCTCCGTCGGAAAAGCAAACGGTACGGTATCGACAATGGGGAATTTAGAGAGGATGGACGATGAAAAATTGGCTGGTATAGCTGTTGGAGGTCAAACTGGGGTAAATGACAGTGCAATTGGTTTGGGCTTAAGTGGTCATTTCCAGGGTTCAGATGCATTACGTGGGGTTTCTACGTGTTCTGAGAGTAATCAAGAAGGTTTGAAGAAGAGTTTCAATGTGGTTTCTGAGGAAGCAGTTGTGGGTAGAGGCGGAGAAAGTATTTCCGTTGGAAATGCAGTAGAAAGGGAAGTTGCCGCAGTGTCTGGTTCGCAGCATGTCGAAGTGAAACCGGACATGGGGGGTGGTGGTGCATTGGATTTGGACCTAGTTTATGGTGGAGTTAAAGCCGAGCAACTATTGAGGGAAGGTTTGAATTTGGTAAGAGCAGAGGGAGAGTGGAAGTCGGGTGGTGGGATAGGGAATGAAGGAAATGGGTTTGAGTCAATTGGAAACCAAGGTGTAGTATTTGAAGCACAGACGAAGGATACCCAACAGTTGGAAGACATTGAGATTGAAAATGTTAGACAGGGGTCTCAAGTGAAAGAGCTTTGGACTGGAAATGAAGGTCAATTTCACATGTCTGATTTAGTATGGGCCAAAGTAAGGAGCCATCCATGGTGGCCTGGACAGATATTTGATCCGTCTAATGCATCAGAAAAGGCGAGGAGATATTCCAAAAAGGATGGTTTTTTGATAGCGTATTTTGGGGACAAGACATTTGCTTGGATTGAGGCACCTCGGATAAAGCCATTTCAGATGAATTTCTCTCAAATGGAGAAGCAGAGTAGTACTGAAGCTTTTTCTCATGCCGTGGATTGTGCTTTGGAAGAGGTCTCCAGACGAGTGGAGTTTGGACTTGCTTGTTCCTGTTTATCACCGGAGGTGTATGATAAGACCAAAACCCAGATTGTTGTTAATGCTGGTATCCGCGACGAATCTAGTAGAAGAGATGGTGGAGATGAAAGTTCAAGTGTGGCTTCCTTTACGCCTCTGAACATGCTAAAAAACGTGAAAGCTGTAGCAAAATATCCATACGGTGGAATTGATAGATTGGAATTTGTCATAGCACGAGCCCAGTTGTTAGCCATCTGCCGTTGGAAGGGTTTTTATTGCTTGCCTGATTTCCAAATGCTTGGTGGGTCATTGGAGGATGGGGCTGACATTATTGGAACTGTTGAAAGCAAGTATGCTGAGGATTCAGTTTGTGTAAATGAGCAATTCCCAGTGATAAAAGGAAAGTTGGTTATTCAAGATAATTCTTCACGGAAGCGTAAGGAAATATCTGGTGCTGGTGTTTCCTCTAGCAAAAAAGAGAGATGCTTGTCCGACTTGATGTCTAGGAGCCACTCCAATTTGTCTAATGGCAAGGGTGAACCTGAAGCAAAAGTAGGCAGACATTCGAATTCTTCATCTTCTCTTAAGAAACGCAAAGCACTTGATTCCGTGCCTGATGTCTCGGTGGAAAATAAGAAAGTCTCACCGTCGACCAAAAAGCAGTTTTCAAGAGTTGGGGAAAGCCTGCGTAGGGTTGCAAACCAGCTAGCTATGCCAAGTCCAATTGTTAAGGATGGCTTTGAGGAAAACAAAGGCAAAAATGGAAGCAACAAAAGATCCACTAGGAGTAATTCCGAGAAATCCCAGCGAAGAAAGATCAGTCCAACGGAGTACTCTTCACCAAATGAGATCCTCTCACAAATCTACATGGCTTGCAGAGATCCTGTGAAAGGGTACAATTTATTGGCTTCCAGTGTGAGTTTTTTGACCGAATTTAGGAACTCATTTTGCATGGAGAAATCTACTTCACGAGATGACAAGAATCCAACCAGAAAAGTATCTAGCGAGAAGAGTGGGAAAAAGTTACCCGGCGTAGAAACTACAGAAACATCAGAGTTTGGGGGCACAGAAGACTCCTATTGGAGGGACATGATTGTTCAAAGCAACACTGAAGAGCAAGTGTTATTTGAACCTGAGATTCCAAAGGAAAATGGTAGCCCCACTGTTGTGCCAGAAGCAACTCTTGAGTCAGGTCAAGGATTGGATTTGGAACAGAAAACTGCTGTTATTGACCGTGAATCGGAGATAAAGCCGGAAGGTGAGGAAGAATTCACTCCAACTGCATTTATTCTGAACTTTGCAGACTGGGATTCAGTTCCTTCAGAATCGAATCTCAATGATATATTTAGCCGCTATGGACCTTTGATTGAATCAGACACTGAGGTGCTGAAGAAGAGCAAACGTGCTAAAGTGGTCTTCAAGAGGCGTTCTGATGCTGAAACTGCTTTCAGCAGTTCTGGAAAATTCAGCACTTTTGGGCCCTCGCTAGTCAGTTACCGCCTTAATTACTTGCCTCCGACACCGCGTAAAAGTCCTATTTCAGCCACAAAGCGAAGCAAAAAAGCTGCAACATCTGTTGTAGGCAACGGTGGTTGATAGTTAATGCGGATTGCTTTAGGTACGATACTGTCCATCTGGAAACTCATTGTCCCCTTGGTTGGATTTATTAGTGGAATAATTGCATGCAAATACGTAGGACTGAGCACTTTACTTAGCTAGCCACTAGTGGCATCCCTAGATCACTGACCCACGTTATTCATTTGGTTCACTACTTCACTGTAAGAGGAGAAGTTTGAGATTTCCAGTTGTTTTTGTGTAAATCTTTGTGTAAATTCTATTGACCATTAGAGTGAGAACTACATTAACTTGGGGTTTTTCCTTCCAGAATGATTTGCTGTGGTGAGGTGTGTAGATGGTACTGTACATCTTAAGTTTTGGCTGCAGAGAAGAGTATTTGAATATGGTAGTTATCATATAGTTGCTTGGTGAATGGGATGCTTAACCATTAAACACACCCAGCTGGATATTTGATTTCTTGATTACTGTTTCATTGCTGTGTCAGGCCTTTGATTTTACTGTTGACAACTTGTCTGAATATTTGGCAGAATTTGGATGTTACCTATTAGATTGTTAACCACCAACTCATCTAAAAGCTTAAGCTGTTAGAGGGAGGGGCAACTTTATTGTTTATATTCTCAACACGCCCCCCTCACGTGTAGCCAGACTCTCTTCCATAAGCAGGCTAAACACGTGTAGATTTTAATCATTAGGTAGGCGGTGAGGTTCGAACGCAGGATCTATTGCCTGCTCCGATACCATATTAGATTGTTAACCACCAATTCATCTAAAAACTTAAGTTGTTAAGAGAGGGGCAACTTTATTATTTATATTCTCAACATTACCAATCGAGCAATAAACCTTTTATAGTAACTTGAGACTTGTTCTTGTCAACATGAAGCAGCTGAATTTGAACCTCTTGTTCCCTGCTTTGCAGTGCTAGTTTTCTAATCCAGATTTGGTTTTTGCCAATGCCCCAATCTTGTGTTACTCTCTAGGGAGAAAATCGTAGACAAACATTGACAGAGATTGCTCGACTTCTCGAGAAGCAGCATCTTGTAAATTTGAGATATCGGTAATGCTTGTTTGTAGTCATACTACTTTTGTTTACTAACTTACAAATAGCTTTGTTTGAGGTGAATTGTATACGAATTGTTGGTGGCTATGCATGTCCTGATTCATATGTTATTGTTTCTTTTCGGGAACTGGTGATCAACCACGAGTCCCCTTCTCCAATTATTTTTGGCGGAAATTAGTTTTGCAATGGAGTAATTACAATTGTTAAGATGTGAATTTTATGAGGCTGCATTATCCTGCATAGGGCTTCAAACTAGCCGAGACGAGTTTTGAAGTGTTCAAGCTCGGCTCGTTCCAAACTGGTCTAGCTCGAGCTCACTTCGTTTAGTATTGAGGTAGTTGAGCTCAGTTTGTTTCTAACCTAATAAAGCCGGGACCATATCTGTTGAATCTCTTTCTTACGTATTTCTTTGCTTTCGCGGACACACTTTCATGCCCGAGCTAACTATTTGAGTGGTATCTTGTTGGTCTGGAATCTGAATTTGCTGATGCAATAGTTTGAGATTGTTATAAACAAACTCAGAAGGCTCTTCTTGGGTTCATCAAACAAATGGCATGTCCTCCAATCGGGCACAAATTCCATGTGTGAGAAAGTGGGAGTGCAGGAGTATCACTTGATGAATCGGTTCAAATTTCAAATACACTTTGAAGAATCTGTTCCAAATGTACACTTTCATTGCCCAAAAGTATGTATAATCACTTGATGTATCTGTTTGAAAGCCACCATTTCGATGCTATGGGTACAAATGCCCATTTCGGGTCCTACGTAAATGATCCAAAGCGTTCATTAATTTTGAAAATATTTTTTCTAGTGACCTAAAAAAATGTGCTCAATTGAACAATTGCAAGTGTTTGATCAAATCTTTCAACTTTTCATGTACTAGAATTTAGGTTGATCAGAGAATGATTCAGACTATTTGTGTGGGATCTAAAGTGAGTCAAACGAAGCCATTTGTGCACAAGGATTTGTACCCATATAATTTTGGTTTAGAAAATGTTGAAGTACGGAATGTGCTATGGCCAGCCGTAGTTTGACACTTGTGTTGCGTTGGGCTCGTTGATAATTCAGTGCTTCTGGAGCATCGTCATGTGGTGTTTCAGAGTTCGCCTTTATACATTCACGCGAAATTCATACACTTAACTACGGGCTCTACGTGGTGGGGCTCTAAGTGAATATGTGGTTGTCGAGCTACTTAGAGCACTACTGTTTTAGAATCACTTTTTTCTGCTCTGGCCGTGTAACTATGAAAATTTCAAACAGCTACCTTAAAATGCATATGAAAATAGGGTTCATATATAAAAAAAAATAGTTTATAATTATGGGTAATGGGATTCTTTCCCTAAAATATTTTTAGGAGTTGGGTTCTCGGCAGCATCCAGGTTGCTCATTTGCAAAATAGGGTTCGTATGTTTTTTTATGATCTGAACCGTTTATTTTGTAGATCTCAACAAAAACTGCAATCTAGCCAATAGTTCATCGAATATCTGAGTGTTGTCTATTTGGAACACATTTTATGTCCATCTGGATCAAATCCATTTTTATCTGTTTTTCTCAACAAAAAAGTGTTTCAAATAGGTATTGATCGATATGCAATGGACATTGTTTCTGGAATGATTACAATTTTCAACGAGATCTAAAAAGTGAACGGTTCAGAGCATCAAAACTTACGCAGAACAAGCCAACGAAGGGGTAAGCTGCGCACTATAGTGTATTAGCTTCCAAAGAAGTTTTCATCAAACAGAAAAAATATCAGCCAAATTATAATTCAATGGAAAAGCAATTCACCGCAAAAATAAAAAAACCTTTTACCACATCAAAAAATTAAACAAACCTTATCAAGAAATTTATATTCCATGTCCCCTATTGCAGTGGCGGATGCAGGATTGATACATCGCCGAAGCCCGAGCTATATATGTTTACAGTAGAAATCCATCCATCCCAAGTTTCTTGACATTTTTGGGTAACTGTGCGTTTGATTTTCAAAAACTAATGTATTAGCATAAACTTTTTGTCAAAAATGTTCACATGAAGAAAAAATTGGTGAAAATGTTTGTAAAAAAAAAAATCTCACGGTAACCAAAATACTAAATATGTGGAGTGCCCACCAAACGTAAGCCTTGAAAACAAGTAAAGAATTGAGGGTTAGCAATTTTATTTGTTAGTTCTGCCAAATTTTAGAAGAAAAACTCATTCAATTCTTGGAGCATTACATAAGCCTGTTTCATCACAAATAGGTCTGAGGGAATTGGGGGCCCTGTAGTGAGCTCTCTCGGCCATCCGATCCGAGATCAACGGTCTGGATAAATTGGAGTTAAAGTAAATGTAAAAGTGTTTTTTAAAGTGTAAGACGATCCGGACCGTGGATCTCGGATCGGACGACCGAGAGAGCTCATTACACGCATGTAATGAGCTCACTCACTATAGGGTCCCCGGTGAGACCCAACGCAAAATGTGTGGAGTCCCCAGCATGTCTGTGACAAGGTCCCTTAGCATTAATTCAAAAGGTAGTAATTAATATCGGCAATTGATTTTGACACCCCATTTTTTTATTATCACACTTTAATATTTATTCTTTAGGCATATATGATTTTATGAAAACTATAAGACAAATATTGGAGTGTGATTATCGAAATTTGAATTGTCGAAAGTATTGGAGTGTGGTTATCGAAATTTGAATTGTCGAAATCATTTCCTGTAATCTTTCTAGATTTCAGCCCTTTTAGGGCTTAGGGTACACATATGTCACGTTTAATTCTTTTACGTGGTTGAGCAAAACGTTTACTTCTCTCTGGGGTAATGTGTAATTAACCCAATTACGAATTCCAATTCGAATTTCGGAACCGCCGAGGCTCAAAGTTTCAAAACAAGATTTTCCCCTCTCGCCCACGCTCTCATCTCTCTCTCTCTCTCCCGTTACTTTTCCCACTTTCTCTCTCTACGTCTTCAGTTCTTGTCTTATTCGATCACTATCGAAAATCAATCTGTTCATCTCTCCGATCGATTTCGAGTTTTAATCAGTGAATCAGCGAAATGGACGAGAAAGACAAGACTGATCTTGGTCTCGAAGGGCTCAGCATTGTCGATCAATTTCCCGACAATCAATTCCCAGGTTATCTTCTTTGCGCCGCTTATTTCCTTTTCGGTTTCAAATTTCGCCATCGAATTGAGCCTTATTTTTTGTGTGGGAATTTGAGTTCTTGCGTCTATTTCTGTTGTTGCTATGAGTTGTAATTGCGGAAAAAGTTTCCATTATCATTTCAATTTTATGGTTACGAATCAAAGGGTTTCAATTGTCTGTTGCGAAAATCTGAAAAATCAAAACCCTTGATGATTTACAATCCAAATTTCAAATTGAAGATGTTACGTGGGGATGAAGGAGAGATGAAGGGAATTTCTTGATGACCAATGCTACCTTCTCCCAAACAGATTTCCCGTCTACAAAATGAGAACTTACAAAATATAGAAATCGCAATTTAATAGAACTCACTGAGATATTAGCAACTTGTGGATAATGAAATAAAAATTTTGACGAGTATATTTTTAAGTTCTTGTTTTGTAGACCGGACAATCTTTTTAAGGCGGTAGGAATAATAAGATGGCCCTCAAGTTGCTCTAACCAAAAACTTTTCCATGCCCAAGTAAAACATAATTAAGGTGCATGATAACAAAAAAAGTTTCCATCTTTTTTCAGTGCTTTTATGATTGCTATGTCAGTTTCCCAGTTGTAATTATTTTCGAGATAATCTTCAGAAAATCAGAATACCAACAAAGGTAATGAGCTGCTTGAAGCTGTGACTGCCGAGAAAGCAATGGATGCTGATGTCCTGTCGCAGCGCAGCGACTCGCTGGTGGAGCAGTTGTCTCAATCTTCTGAGCCATTGGAACCAGAAAGCAAAAAAAAACATTGCAAATATAATTTACGTCAAAGTTTAGCTTGGGATACTGCCTTCTTTACAAGTGAAGGTATGCTTTGGATGTTAGCTCTATGTCTATTCTTGAGTACAACTACAAATTTTTAATGGTACTTGCAAATTTAACCTCACAGTCCTGAATTTTGTTTGACTTACCAGGTGTTCTAGAGCCTGATGAGTTGTCTAGCATGATTGAAGGAGTTGGCAAGGGTGGAAAACAGTTTTTACCTGGAATTGAAGAGGACGTATGCCGTTCTACCGATACATTATCTACATTACAAAGTGAGAATTTGACAATGGAAAGCCTTGAAGCTGATTTCTTTGAAGACATTAGAGCTTCAATTCAGAAATCTTGTAAAGCATCTAGTATGGCAAGTTCTAGTAAATCTGCATCAGCGGAGACACAAACCCAAGGTATCTGCGTGCATTTCAACACTGCTCTGCCTAACCTGACATTCTTCCTTCACTTTCTGTAGCATCAGCACTTCCCTATTGCTACCTCTGCCAGCATATTTGCCTCGATTACCACCTCCTGGTGCCAATCATCTACTATGCCAGCCCTCTGCCACCTACTCATTTTTGTATGAAAACATGTGTCACCGCCTCAACATGCAGTTCTATTACACGGTTAAACCCTCTCATATGCATTTCTAGAATCAAGGTCCACAGATGCTGTTTTCAGTCTCAGAGAGTACACCATGTTTATAACACAGTATTCTTATTTGTTTGTTCACACTTTCACATAGATTTTAGTGTGCAATGTTTATAATTGATATCCAGTTCAATATGACATGCTTCAAACAAGGTCAAGGACTCGGGATTAAAATTGAGTAGGCATGGACTATCGTAGATGGTGATCTGCTTACTTAGAACTAGCTAGATATGATTTATTCAATGTGAATCATTGCTCTGGTATGTTGCTAATTTAGAGAAACTATACATTGCAGTGACATGAGAGCAAGTGGTGTTGATTCCTGTTGTCACTATTACCTTCTCTTTGAAAATCTCGTGTCGGTTATCCCATTACCTTGAAATCTTGAATCTTTCCGGTTTGACCTGGCAGAACAGGCTTCCTTCTGTAATTTTTATGTTTACTGAGGCATTCCAACATTAGGTGGATGCTTCTATTTGGGAACCAATTAATGGATAAACTCATAAACTGCCAAATTGCAAAAAATTACTACCAGCGCACATTCTTAGCTATTAATGGAAAATATAACATTATATATTTTGTGCAGCTTTGAAGAAGGTGGACCTTGCGACTAATGATACTGTAAGTTTTAGCTGGTGAATGCTAGTTGTGGTGGCTCTCGTGAGTTTTACTCAAAAGTCTGAAACTGTGTACCTCCAAAATCATTAGGTGAAGCCAAAACCTGCATCCCAGAGACAAAACATTGGCATGCAAGGAACAGGCAAATTGATGAAGCTGGGACCTAGTCATCCACAAGGCACAAAGGTTTGTACTTCTGCACTTAATTCAATCCAGTCTTAATTCAACTGTCCAATATCATATGGAAAACTTAACGCTATGCTTAAGTCTTAGCTGACACCAGTCATGTATTGTGTAATAAAGCCAATTGTTAGAAATGGAAGCCTGACTTCAGCCCTTCAGAAGGCACCCAAGGTAATTGGCAGGTCTAATCCTATCTCGTCTGCACCACCGAAAAGGGCTTCTTTGGCTGCCAACCAAGTCAAAACTGGAAATGATAAAGCAAAAGGTACCGATGCTAAATTAATATTCAGTTACAGCTGTTAACTAGTAGCAGAATTCTGTTGCTGTAGTTCTAATTTATAGTACCTTCGGACGATTGCAACAGTTCCTGGTAAGGTGGCCCCGGTATCAAAGGTACCAGGTTTGAGTGGTTCCGGCAGGACTCTGCCTAAGCCTGTACCATCTTCACAATCATCTTGTTCAAATTCTTCTACAGCAACCAAGAAAGAGCCACCAAAATCTTCTTCCACATCGAATAGCTCCAGCAGTGCTTCATCTACAAATGTCGGTATATCTCCAGTGAAATCTACTAGAAGGAACACGCTTAATCCAACTAACTCTAGTTCAATCCTCAAAACTCCATTGAAGGTTGCACTAAAGAATCAAGGACAGTCTGGTCTCTCTGACCGTTTACTTTCATCAAAGCTCTCCTCTAATATATCCCCTGCTAGTTCTATTAGTGAATGGTCTTCTGAGTCATGTTCATCAACCTCAACTGTTAACCAGAGGTCCAATACTTCAAGGGCCAGCATTGATGCTAGCTCTCCTCGTTCAGATAGACATGAAAATAAGACAACTCGATCGCCTGGTGACAATGTAAAGCCAGCTTCAAAGCAGACTGGTACTCTTTCTCAGCCAGCTACAGGAAAGCCCTCAGGTCTGCGAATGCCATCACCAAAGATTGGGTTTTTCGAAGGGGTTAGTCCAACTTTTTCTATTACAGATGCTTGTTCTTCTTTTGTTATTTGTGATTGGGATAGGTTTTGCCATGGTGATTCTGTGGAAATAAATACTACTATGAAGACTGCCTAGTTATACTACATGGACATTCTAAACCTATAAATTACTTTTGTTGAACAGTTGATGCTTGGGTAAGATACGGCATAGCATTTCTGATATTTATGGTTGAACATTCACATAGGATGTATAATTGTAAGTGAATTTAGAATTTGGATGTCTTTCCGTGCAGTTGATTGGGGAATGAGATAAATCCAACAGTTAGACGCTGCACCCAGATCCAAGTCCATGCATCATAGATGCATGGTAAAGCCTCTTGGTCCGCAGAACAAATTACCATGGCAAACCAACCGCTGCACTGTTACAGAAACTTTATTATTTGATCTGTCTGACAATTATTTGATTTGTTTGACAAGTACTATACATGTGGAATGCAGGGTAAATCTTTGGTTCGTACTCCTAAAAGTGTGCAGTCTTATGATGGTATACCAGCTGGTCCCAAAATTGGACCTGGTGTCTGTAGCCCAAGTGGAGGCTCAAGCAAGTCAAGGCTTTCAAAGCTTCCACCTGCAAAAGCAGTGACAACTGCCGGGGACACGAGGGTTGACACTAGGAAATCTGCTTCACCTTCACCATCTCAAAAGCCATCAAATGCTTCCACAAAGGTCTCTAGTGCTTCAGGATGTCTAAAGAACCGTCATAGCATATCACCTCAAGTCCAGAACAGAACGGATGCAGAAAGTTGCTTAAAGGATGATGAAGTAGGACATACAAAACCCAATAGGCTGACTGACATTTCAGATACCAATCGTGATGTTCAAAAGATGGGGAGTCTAGGTGTATTGAAGAGTGAAACAAAAATAGAGAAACACAGGAATCCCGATGTGAAGGATGTCGAGATTGCTCCTACTGAACGAGATACACACGGTTCAAGATCCCACTCTAGCGATGAAAATATCAGGTCATCCGAAGAAATGGTTGACGAGGGTGAACTGTGGCCACTTAACGTTGAGAAGGAGAATGGCCCATTTTTAGACCAAGTTGGTCTCAATATTATGCATGTGGGTGCCGGGAGCGCAAAACAGAAGCTACAGAAAGAGCTCATTGGCAATGCTATATCTCCAATTGAGTTCCGTCACTCAGATTCTACCGAAAAGAAGGAAACAACGACCCATTTGTCAGGTCCCACTCCAATCTCTCTTTCACCAGTGACCTCGGAAATAACGGCTAGTACAAGAGCTCCTCTAACTCTTAAAAATTCCTTTAGCAATGGTGAGGTGCTTGATCTTTCAGCTACAAGCATTGGGGTGGCAGAGAAGGCCATTTCTGTCTCTTCTTTAGAAAGCACTCACCCGGATAACAGTTAAAACAGTTATCCCGAACACTTTTTACTTCAAGGTAAATCAAGATGGACCACCATTGTACGTATGAAACTATAATTAGAAGTGATAGATCAGATCATCAAATGTTATTCTGAGATCTCATCAAACATATCTGAAACTTGGTCTTGTAGTCGTTCTCTTCAATTTCATTTGAATGTGATTTCTACTGATTCAAGTTGAAAATCTTTGCTATCAAGTTCACAAAAATTGCTATATTTGTTGGTGCAGCTAATTTCCGTTATAGTTTTTCGCCATCAATACTGTTCAAGATTTGGCTATTGTCGATGCAACGAATTTCCCTGCAGAGGTGAAATGCTAGACGAGAAGCTATATCGACCAATGGAAAATGCAATACGTCTGCGTAATGTCAGCTATTCGTAGGAGTTTGCTGGTGTTTCTTTGCTAGTAACTTAAAGAGCCTAAAGAGGGACAAGGACAATGAGAACTGATAAGCATAGGCATAGGCATACAAGGGAAGAAAACTGGGTATTTGTGATGTTAATTGAAAACTTGTTTGTAAAATGTTAATTGATAGTTTACATTGATATATTGAAGTTCTTGTGGTTAATTACTATACAAAGACATTTGGTATTGTAGTTTGGGCATCTCTGCACTTTTCTCCAGTTTGCAAGTAAAAATAACTTCATTCTCTTTCAAAGAAGCCCCTCTTAGTTATAACATGAATTGAAAAAAAAGGAATGCAAAGCTTGAAATTGACGAGTCTTTGAATTATGCATGAGATTATTTGCGTGTATCCTTTTTTCTGATGCAGTATGCTAGTTACTTAAAGAGCAAGAAGAAAAACTAAAAAACAAAAAATTCGAGGACATTTTTTCGATTTTCTTTTTGTGTTTTTGATTGGGATACGGGTTTTTGAAAATTTTGCGATGCCTACATATTTTGTACACTAGTTTTTTTTTTTTTTTTTTTAAGTTTTCATGTTCGCTGTGCTTTTTGGTCTTCAATTTTGTCTTGCTCATTTTTTAAGTTATCATGTTTGTTGTGCTTTTGGAGGAAATCCAATGCAATAGTCAAAATGGCTATAGCCATTGCTATATTTTGGCACCAAATTCCGAACTATTTTTCAATTACGTTTTTTTTTAGTACATATTTTGTCCTCCACTGTTTCAACCATCATTCTACCCCGGATATTTTGTGCATCTAACTTTTTCATCTAACTTTCTCACCTAACTTTCTCATCTAACATTCTACCCAACTTTTCTATAAATACACAATTGAACCTCATTGTGAGCTGTCAAGGATGACTATAGTCATCTTTGGTTCTAAATATAAAACCAACTATAACTTTGTGCCATTTTAGAACTGGATTTAGCATTGCACTGGATTCCAGATTTTTGAGTTTGGTGTCATATTTTGAGTATAGAACTGAATTTGACTCTTGCATTGGATTTGCTCTTAGAGTTGTTATCCTTAGTTTTGTTTTCCACATCTTTTATATGCTATGAGGGCTGTTGCATTTTCAATGTAATTAGTATACTTAGGCACAAACAAAGTGGTCTCTCTCACAAACGAAGTAGATACTCTTGAATTGCCCATTAGCCTAGAAAACATAGCTTTGATGGTTAACCTATCAAATTCGAAATTGCTTGGTTACGAGTGGAGAGGCTGCTGAAAAATTTGTTTAGAAAACCAATCTTGCCTCGTTAATAAACCTTTTGCTAATTTCTGTCAAATTCTTGGTGATCAGACGAGAAATTCTTTCAAGTACTTTATTTTAGTTGAATCAAATGTTGTCCTGGGCTAACAGCACGAAACGACAGACACACAATGAAAAATCAAATTATTTAGATATGGATATATAAGCCCCAACCCGGAGAAAAGATCTCTCACTCAACCCATCATTTTTGGATAGTAGTGACCTTGATCTGGCTCTTTACATCTGGGTTGCTTAGCCCTGCCCGTTTATCTCTGGTGACGAATTTGTGGTTCCCCACCAGTAGCAGTGGGTGGTGGCGCCTTGCAGTGGTAACTGCAGCCAGACAAAGGGACATCAAACTCCAAGACTCAGATTTCCTTCAATTACTTCAGAGCCACATCCGGAAGTGAATCGGGGGTTCCAACGTTGTAGCTGCTTTCTCCGTGTTTAAGTTCATTTTTGTTATCTAGTTCCTTTTTTTTTTCCTCGGACCTTTTGAGTCCTTCGTTGTAACCGTCTGCTTGGTTAGGCCTCTGGGCCGTGTAGTTTGTATTCGGCTTCCTTTATTACTCTTAACATTATCTGCGGTTGTTCTTACAGAATAAATAAATAAAACCCCATATGCAGCTATATGTATTGACCATAGTGAGCATCATAACCAGAGCATCTCAATCAAGCAGCAAGTTGGCAAAGTCATGACGGGAGACGGGAAACAACTGCACATACCGATGCGCAGCAACAAACCGCCACGGCTCCTCCCCTGGCTAACTTTCAGTCACATGATCCCATACCGAGACTTGGCCAAATTCATAGCCCAAAAGGGTCACAAAATCTACAAACTCTCCACCCCTAGAAACCTCAACCGCTTACCAGAACTCCCCTTCATCTCTCTCCTCCCTCATCACTTTCGTTACCCCCTCTCCCGCCTAGATGAGCTCCAGGAAAACGCTGAAGCCACCATGGACGTCCACCCTGATGACGTCCACTACCTCAAGAAGGCCTTACTGTCTTGAAACTAAGTTGACTGTGTTCCTCAGAACCAAGTCTCCTGACTGGAGCATTTACGATTTTGCCCCTCACTGGTTGGCCCCGATAGCAGCCAAACAAGGTATTTCGCGCGGCTTATTTTTTACCCCAACCAGCCTCTTTACCAATAAAAATATAATCCCAAATATCCACCACAGTAAAAAGTAGAGATGCACCATAGAATAGTATAAAACAAGCGACAACTCAAGAAAGCGCAAGTAGAGTAATCAAGAAGAGTTTCCATGGGAGAAAATTGCACACGGAAAATGTAGCTTCAATGCCAATACAATAACTGGGAAGTTGATAATAAGATTCAACAAAATCCTGCGCAAACAGTCTAGAGTACCATTCTAATACCGTCAACAAAACGGTCAAAACTAACGAAGATGATCTCGTCAAACAAACTTAAGACCTTGGCTTCTCCTTTTTCTCTTTGAAGAGAGCTAGAAGAGAGACGCCAGATACCTTAACCACCTTGAATCTGACACCAGGAATATCTCCGACGGCATGCCCCTTACGTCCAAATCCAGCAATCAGCACCTCATCCTATAGCAAAAAGGAACGGTTAAGCCATCAAAGCACACACCAAATAACCTTGCCTATTTTTTAGTGTACTTACATTCTCTTCGATGTAGTTTAAGCAACCATCATTTGGGACAAACGCAGCAATCTTCTTCCCATTTTTTATCAGTTGCACCCTAGCACATTTCCGGATAGCGGAGTTCGGCTGCTTAGCCTCAATACCTCTATAAATGTCAGCCAGCCATTTGTCAAGATCCATACTAGATAAAAATAGGAATTCTAAAAGGAACGAAGTAAATGAAAAAGATGCAAGAGACATACATCTTTTCAAGAACAATGCCTTTGGCATGAGAAGACCCAGCAAATGGCTTCTTCCACTCGTTGCCAAGATGGGACTTTTTATATGACTTGTCAGCCCACCTTTGCCTTCTACGGTGGGACTTCAACTTGCGACCGGCTCCCATACCACGTGTTTTCCTATTTCACAAAATTTTCAATTGTTGAGGCATTGGACTGGAAATAATGCAAACCAGAAAAGAAACTACGCTATCTGTGGTTACTCAGAAGTTGCATAACGGAATCATAGTTGATAGTCGGACTGCAGACTCCAACCTGGGCCACTAATTCCGGCAATGCGAAATAAAAAATTGGGGTATCCCCAAAGCAAAAAATGGAAACCAGCCAAATAAATCTCAGTGATATCTTTCTGTCTAAACATGCTAGCAGTCTAGCAGTGATTGGAAAATGCTGTCAAAATTCTACTAAAGAAAACAAGGAAAACTGAACTTCGGCTATGTAAATTCAAATAAACCTTCTTGAATTTGAGTGATTAATTGGAAGACATTAACCTCGCGTCAAAACCACCATTTCATTATCCTTCAAAAAATGATGCTTTTACTTGTACTGGGTCAAACAGATACTGAGTCGTATCATTTTTATAGATCACAAAGACACCTATTATAGAGCAATGTAACGAACAACATTTGACACACAATGTGGTAACTAGGTGGGTCATGTCCAAGCTAAATACTATACAAATCAAGAATACTAGTAACATGTTCATCGTGCAGAATCAATTTCCCAGCCTCTAATTCTCTTCTAGTAGTAGTAACTTATCAGTACCAAAAGAACAGTGCCACCAAATACTTAAACTTAAACCACAAAAATTGCCGGTCAAAAAGAAAACTTTTAACCACAACTTGCGAACCCACTCCTAGGCTGATGGTTTAAAGTTGACAACCTAACAATTCTTAATCAAATAAGGTATCTCAATAGTCAAAAAGCACAGAAGGCCAATGGACAATGTCTGTATCTGTGGCATCTAAACAAACAAAGGTTTTGTACAGCCAAAACTCTACCTATAGATGTAGTTTGAAACATTACTACTGCAGGAAAAAAGTGAGAATTTTTACGAACGACTTTCGATTCTTGCAATTCACCATTACCCAGTCCATTTCCATCGAATTAGAAAAACCACGAATTCAATAGCTACATATAACCCATGATCTGAAATTGAACAAGCATCATAAAAGCTTTGAAACACCAGATAATTCACTCAAACAACTTCTTATGACCTATTCATAAATCAACAGCACGTATATACGCACATACGGATAGATACAGAAAACGAGAAAAGGAAAATTAGTGTCATAGTGAAGTGCCATACCCCATGGCTGCTGAAAGGGAGGTTCTTCGGCTGAGACGGGGGTTTGAGAGGACGGACGAAGAAGATGAGCAGACGCCGAGCGGAAAACCCTAGTTATGAAAATGAGGCAAGGAGTGTATATATAGAGGTTGGGTTTTGAGCATCAGTTGAGGCCCACCAAATGTATTGCGGATTGGGCCGTATTCTAGTCGAGACTCATAATTATAAACTAGAACGTGGATCAAGGCCCACGTTTGCACAACATCATCATCTACTATTCCACTTCCGATCCAGAAGAGAAAAATTGGAAGGCAAAAAATGCAAAGAGATGAAAAGCCCTATTAGCTAGCACTTATAATTTAACCTATTTAGGGGGTGTTCCATTAACAAAAAACTATTTTTTTCAAACACCGAGACAGGTCATTCTCTAACAACACATCACATACAAAACCGTGAAAAATCAGTTTTTTCAAAAGAACTGAGTTAGTGGAACACCTCCTAGTTTATTTTCTTAAAAAAAATTGATGAATGGTGTTTCATATCAATTGTGAATAATATCTTATTTTAGCTTTTCTTGCTTATTTGACAAAAAAAAGAGAGATTATTTTAAGCTCTAATTTGTAACTTTTTAGGGGGTGTTTCATTAACAAAAAACTATTTTTTCCAAACACCGAGACAAGTCATTCTCTCACAACACATCACATAAAAAACCGTGAAAACCAGTTTTTTCAAAAAACTAAGTTAGTAGAACACCTCTTCGTTTATTTTCTTAAAAAAATTTGATGAATGGTGTTTCATATCAATTGTGAATAATATCTTATTTTAGCTTTTCTTGCTTATTTGACAAAAGAGAGAGATTATTTTAAGCTCTAATTTGTAACTTTTTTGGCTTATTTGAAGATCTAAAATTACGTTTTACAGAAAAGCACAATACAGTTTTTTTTTCCGAAAATTAAGACAAGTCATTCTCTCAAAATACATCACATAAAAAACCGTGAAAAATCAGTTTATTTTAAAAACTGGCTTAGTGGAATACCCCCTAATTCAAGTGTGTTTCTATTAAATGATTAAGGTTAATATGGACATTTCCTTTGATACGTTTTACAAAAAAGTACTTAATTCAAGCATGTTTCTATAGAGTGATTAAGGCTAATCTGGACGTTTCCTTGATACAGCTTATTTAGCAAACAATCTATACTTGTATTTTAGCTCGTAAAAAGCTAGACCAAACATATCTCCAACTTTATATTTTAAGCGAATAATCAAAATAATCATAATCTTATAATCTAAACTTTAAGTGATAACAAACGGGGCCAAAGCTACTCTATCGTTATTACATATTTGATTCTTAGATAATTGGCTTACGCGTGTGGGATAGGACTAACTGCGACTAATTATATCTTATCCCTATTTGGTTCCTGGAATTGCTGTCAGGATTAATAATCATGGTATTAAATTTATTTCTGTATGGGGTACTACATAATCCTTGGGAAAAGGTGAGATTAAGCGGGATAGAGGAGAGAGTGGGAAACTCATTTTAACGAGGTGTGAAAAGTTATAGTACAAATATCCTCGAATGTTCCATGGGTAGTAAAAAGTCCTGAAAATTTACAAAATACACAGAAAAATTTAAAAAATGCTCTCTCTTCAGGTGGTAGCGTGGTACTCCTGAAGAGAGTGGGGGAAGGGGTGGATTTGAGACTATGTCACTATGGTGATTTGTAATTAGTCAAATGCGGGATGGAAAATAATTAGTATTCCCTCTGTCCCAAAACTTTAGTCCACTTTCAATTTCAATTTTTCGATTCTCTTTTCGATTGTCACCTTTCAATTTATAATAGTATTTGTTAAGATTTCAAAAAACTTGTATAGTAAAACTAATTTAGATTTATCAAATAAGATCCATATTGCACATATAAAGTCTTAAATTTTGGGAGGGAGGGAGTAACAAATAGAACAGGGACTCAAGAATTGTTAATCCCGTTCATTTTAATTCGTGAATCAAAGAGGCCCGGTGTTGTAAAACGCTGTACTCAGGAGCGACTCTAGGATTTTCATTCAACGTTGACAAAAATACATAGTAGTGTCTATGATGAAAAGCTATATGCAAAACAAAAAAAACAAAAAAAACTCTAACATTGCCTTCGGAAACAGATCTCTTCTCGATTTCTTCTGCTTCGGTGTTTCTTATTTTTGGCCTATACTGATCAGCAGCGCTACATACACATAAATAGTACCTAGAATTTGAAATCAGTGGTCAGTTTCACTTGAAATCAGAACTCAGAATCTGAGTCACTGATTTTTAATTCTGGACAATTTTCTGGGTGCTTAGCATTTCCTGACACAGACAGAGAGAAAAGAGAAGTCATCCACTATCCCCTTAAACGTGTATATTTTATATTGGGCTTTAATGTGTACTTTAGGCTTGTTTTGTTTTGTTAGGGCTATAACAAGTTGGTTCAAATCCCTTACACTCCAACCACTTCTGCAAGCACAAGTAATATTACACCCCACACCACATGCAAGATTATCCACACCACCTGATACATGCTGAACAATTGTACCAAAAAAGGGATGATCTCAGAATAGCCATGCATTAACTGGATCTCAATATTGTCACCACATTGACAAAACAACCCCTCATGAACTAGATCCAGGAAATCAGATAAGAAAACAAATCGAATAAACGAGAGTGAAGCCATCGTCCCAGAAGAACAACAAGATACCGGATCTAGGGGATGAAGGCCGGGGTAAAACTAACATCTCACCCCATCCTGGAGATGCTTTCAATCCCCCACTTTACGTACAGGGTGGGGTGTCCTGAAAATATGGAACTAAAAATTTCAACTGGAATACAAAAATGCAGAATGATGAAACATAGGAACCTTATTAGCTTTAGAAATGTCAATGAGGCCCAATGATTAGAGACCCCCAAAAAGGGGGCAATTACATTTCGTTGTGCAGTAAGGAAATATTTCTCCCAAAAAAGTACCTCTTTCTTAAAAATATGAGAGAGCATTCAATGATTACATTACTGCATAACGATACGGCAACAAACACAAGTTTCCATACCTCAGGCAATATGTTCAGCAAGACTAAGAATCTTGACATGCTTTTTCTTCCTCAACTCATGAGGAACTGGCCCGAACACTCTGGTTCCAATCGGCTCGCCTTGCTTGTTAACAAGTACTGCAGCATTGTCATCAAACTTGACCTCGCTCCCATCACAACGGCCCCGCGGCATTGCAGCGCGCACAACAACAGCATAAACTACGTCTCCCTTTTTCACTTTGCCACCCGGTTGAGATTGCTTCACTGATGCAACTATTAAGTCCCCCAACCTCGCCCCTTTTTTCCCCTTCAAAGCTTGTATGCACATTATTTGTTTTGCACCCGAATTATCCACCACTTTGAGTTTGGTCCTCATCTGTATGAAAGTCCTTTGCTGCTGTTGGATTCGAATTGAAAAGATATGTTAAAGTCAATATTCAGATCAAACTGGGTCAGAGCAAGTGGGTCTTGAATTGTTTTGTTTATTTGACAGAAAACAGGTTTAACTTAATTGCGTGCTGGCATCCTTGGAAAAGGAGTGGTGGAGATTTGATAAGTGGAATTCTTATATCAGTTGCTTGAGCTACTTCTAGTATAAAACACAGTTAATTGAATGAATTCAACTTGACAAAAATTAAGGAAATGAGGCAGGAAGATTAGACCTCTATCGAAAAAGACAGAAAACACTTCAAGTCTTAGGCATCGAGAACTGGCTCACTTAAAAGCAGATTTGAATGAAAATTAAAGAAAATCATGCTTTTATTGGAAAACATTTATCTAGTCCATAGACAGGTCAACCTCAATCTGGCCTTTTTATCATGGTATTTTGCAGGTTAATACATGAAATAAAAGGGTATATCAACAAAAGCATCGAATTTGATGCGCTAAATTGTCCTCACCCCTAATAATTGGCCAAGAACATGGTGAAACCCTCACTATTCCGCATGGCACAACATGCCTCAGTAAAGATGCTATATAAGATCTCTCTTTCACCAATTCCATCACATGATTACTATAGTACTCAGTAAAATAGGAAAATAACCTCCCTAAATAACAGTTAAACAATACCGGCTTCAACTCATCAACATCATAGCATTTTGGTAAATTGTTAAACAAGGATTAGGAGTATCTTCAGCACGATGCCACCCTTTGAAGCTAAGGAGCATCGATAAAGAAGAAAATCAGGGCAAAAGAATGCTCATGGAGTTCAACCAGGTTTCATAGAGATATCAGGAAGATATTGCGGGAACATTGCAGATTGAAAGAAGCAACAGAAGCACAAAAAAAAAAAAAAAAAAAAAAAAGAGAAAGGAAGCAACAGTAAATACACTAACCTGAGACAATATACTGCTGCATGGAATCTCATGCGACGTTCTTTGTGAACCAAGTCGGAGAGCATTGATGTTGAAGCTACTGAACAATGAACGGCCCACTAATTTTATTTCCAACAAATTGAACAAAAAAAGTTCGTCAATTAGGAAAGGAAAACATCCCCTACAAAGAGGACATGTTGTAGAAGCCAGAAGTATGAGAAATAACTTCACATTTCCATGCACTGGAAGGTGGTTGTTAGTCAATAGATTCTACCCGCGATCCAGCTCATATGATTCTATCCAAACAGTCATAAAACCATGTAGCCTAAGAACAAAACCTACAATATAGAATATTTGTATGTTTTAAGCACCCATTTTACACACATTAGATACGAAGCAAAGAGTTGAGCTCTAGTGCAGTGTCCACCACGGGAACCGATGGTTCTTCACCCTTCACAATATTGGAAGAAGCCACATAAATCAACGACTGATCATTTCAAAGTGTGCCCATGTTCCATACTAGTGACTTATTTCAGTGGGTGCCAAATTACAAATGCTTATTTATGTGAAACTGTGTTGTAGCTCCACACTAAATTTCATTCTCTTTTCACTTATGCAAGTAGCTGTGATAGTTTTATCTTACCTGTTTTTGCACACATCAAGTCTCTAGGTTTCCTAATATTAATACTACATGTATCAGCTCAATATAACTTGCAATGACATAGAAGCCAGCATTTTCCTCCTACAACACTCACTCAAACGCCATTTACGACATAGATCATAATCTACCGCAAAGGAGAAGCTTATATGGTTGCTTCTGCAATGACATATAGAAGACGGTATGCAAAAACATTTTGTAAAGCAGTGTTTAATGGTGGGGCTGTAGGCTAGCATAAACCCAGCCAGGCAGCCATTAAGGGCTCCAAATAACACTAGTAAAAATCCATTAGAGTGATGAATTCTGTACATAATTTTGAACATAATTTCAGAAGGTAGCTTATAAATATCCATTTGTAAGATAGCTTGCATCTGAATTCCACTGCAAAAGTTAGCTACAAACATATACTACAACAATTCTCGAGTATGTTATCTGTACAGATTCACACACAAATAAATTCAAAACTATGCGAAGCACGTAAGTTCCTTATTATATAATGGGGTCCACGTTCATCAATTGAGTGTGTACACATAAATTTGTATCTGTAATATTTGTTTTGGGCTACTGTGTGTGCGTGCCATAAAAATAGTGTCATGACGAAAACCGAACTGATATTGATAGACATGGACCTTGTTTAGTGCCATTGTTGGCTAAACTCACCCTACGAGTTGAACACTTCCAAAAGAAAAGAACTAATGACTGGGTTTATGCTAACCTATGAGAAAATTGGCTTTTAGCATCCAAGCTTTTAGCTAATAACAAATTGGTTTTTAGCAACTTAGCTTTTAGGACTTTTGTGGAAAATTGGCCTTTAGCAATTGGTGCTAAAAACGGGAAACTCGGCCTAAGTGGAAGAAAATTTCAGGAGCTTTCTTTTTTCGCCAAAGTCAGTCTCCCATTATCCGCGACTAATAATTGACATGAGTACATCCAATTTCCTGCGCGAATTAGGGTTTCTACCTTTTCTTTTGGAAGTGTTCAACTCGAAGTGTTCTGTGCTCAAGGGCATATAGATATATAGGAAGAGAGAGCATAATAAGTATCCAAAGCTCGAAGGTGCCATTTAAGAGTAAATAAACTGAAGTTCAATTGAAAGCTAATTAATTTAAGAATGAACTAAACAAGAACCAGGTGAAACCAATAATCAACACGACAATCGTACCTTGACTAGATTTAGAAGCAAAGCTTGCAGCCATCTCTCTCTGTAATAAACAATGGCACCAAACACAAGTGCTGTAAAATCCCTAAATCTCAATTTGCCCCAAAAACAAATGAAGAAACCCTAAACCCAGAACGAAGCGATAGCAGTTGTGTATTCGGATCTTTCATTTTTTGGGCCGGGTCCTGGGAAGCTCGATTTAAAGACGAAGGTGAGTTGACGCAGCTCAGCCCATAACATGCCATTTCAAGCCTAAGATGCCTCAACCATATACTAGTATTTTATTGACAGAGAGAGAGAGAGAGAGAGAGAGAGAGAGAGAGAGAATTTTTACCTGCTGCCGTTGCCGTTGCCGTTGCCGTCGCTGGATCCGGAGCCGTCTGTGATTGAAGAGAGAGAGAGAGAGGGAGATCTGAAGGAGTCCAGAATATATTTTGGGCTTAAACATTAATTAGTGTTAGCCAATGGAATTTAGTCCTAGCCCAATTCTTGTAAGCCCAATTTCATTTCTAAAAAGAAGCCCAATGAAGAATGGAGTGTCTGAGATTTAGTATTGTATTATTTTTAAAAAAAATCAGATTTAATTAAGTGGAGTTTATTTTACTTAAATAAAAATTATTAAAGAAGCGCAGTTTATTTAAAAATAAAAAAGTTACAAGTACTTAAATAGAAAAGATAGTAGTGCCTAAAACTAAATTAGAAGGGGAATATTAGTTGGTGAATGGTAGTTTTTTTTTTTTAATAATGAAAATAAACAAGTTACAAGTGCTTCAATAGAAAATATAGTAGTGCCTAAAAATAAATTACAAGGAGAAAAAAGAATTATTAAAAAGAATGGCACTACAAATGGCAATATACCATTGTAGCAACATTATCATTTTTGGCCAAATGACACAATTCACACTCATTTTTTGGGAATGACTTGTACCAAAATGGCACAACCATTGGAATTGGCCTTAGTAGAAATATGTTGACTGGGTTATCAACAAAAATTATTGGACCTTTCTTAAAAGAAACAAGTACTCATGTCAATTATTTTACTTTTTGAGATGTTGCATAATATTTGCCAATCTTAAGAGTTACCTCGATCTCCGTCTTGTTTTTGTTTGCTTTTCATGAAACTCGATTCGTTTTAATCTCAATAATTTTGGACCGTTCAAATGCATTTTCATTCAAATTTTAAACGTTGCAAAAAAAAATTAAATAAATACTAGTATCGAAATACTTATTTTTGAGGTCAAAATGACACAATCCAAAACAAAATGGACATAGTAGGGAGCAGGGGTAATGAAATTGTTTGGTATGATTTTGATTTTTGTCAAAATCCTACGATACGGGATACGTATCCAACGATTCGTCTCCTTAGGAAAACGTTACGTATCACATACTGTATCCTTTTTATACAGAAATCCTATGATACGATGGCGTATCCTACGATATATATGCATATCCCGATTTAGTATGTATCCTACGATTACTTAATGGAAGAAATTCAAACATTATGGTAAGAAGTGGAATCTCAAACACATTAATCTAAGTGAGTTGAACGACATTCAAACCATTTGAAAGATATCCAACTTCAATGTAGGGCTTGAATAGAAGAAAAACCATACTTCGATTGTGTTTTCGGAGAATATTATTAGTGATTTTCTTTTCTGCCCTTAACTAAGGTATCAGGAACCTCAATCTGATAAATTCCAGTTGAGAGACTTGAAATTTTGCGACTTAAAACTTAGTTTATTGCATTCATTACTTGCTTCGCATTGTCTTTGCATTCTATAGATTAGAGGTACAAATAAAATCAGCTGCAATTTCAATTTCAGTAGAAGTTGTAGCAGAAGATAAAAATCAAGGAGTACTGTTATCATGATTGGAGTAGTTTTACTTGCAATTTTTCATTTGGATCTTGTTTTGAAGATGTCCATTGGCCAATTCGTCTTATTAATTTACGAGAGCTATAGCATTTCATTAAAATATTTGGAGGTATTTGAGAGCCTCATTCTTTTAACTTTTGCATTTTATTTTATTTTATTTTTTACCTTTTTGCCTTTTTGTACGATTGAATGTTTAAGTTTAAATTGTTTGGAAGATATGTGCATAATATATTCAATAATTCTTTATATTAAAACCAAAATGAGAAAAGTGAAAATGAGAAGTCAAAAAGCTCATCTCTCCCTAATTTTACCATTTGAACAGGCTCGTGAGAGTAGTCTCACTCGCCGACATGCGTTGCCTTCGAACGGTGCGTGACAGCTGTGGCGAACTCCGTTGGTGATGGATCTTGCGTGGATACAATCGTCTCGACGAGAGCTACTTGAATCTGCTCTCAAAACTATTTTAGAGAGAGAGAGAGAGAGAGAGAGAGAGATTCTCACCAGAGGAGGAGGCAAGGCTTCCGTACCTCGACAACCCTGGCGAGGTACTATAGCGAAAAAGAAAATTGCAAGGACCTAGGCGAGGCTGTTGGGTCTGATTTTTCCGTTTTGGAGGTTTTTGTCGCCAAAATGGCCTCGCCGGAGTTTTACCGAGACAGTTGGAGATCCTCTAAGATCCCACACCTCCTTATTGAGTTATTGTCTACTTTTGGCTCTTGTATTATTTACACTTAACGGAAAATTCCTCTTTAATTGAGGGAGAAAAACATTAACACAAGTTACACAACCGTTTGACACCATTTCTTTAGTTTGCATTATCTGTAAAGAAAAAAAAAAGCTTTGTTTTAGCTGGCAATTTTGAGAAGAATGATACCTTCATACTCAAACCTTTAAAGACCAAGTATAATGATATACTAGTTGAATACTAGATTATTAGAGAAATTTATACAAAGATCCCCAATTAGTTTTGAGGAAAAGAATTGTATTCTTAACCAGATACAGGACGGTGCCGCACTACATGGTTGTAGTGCGACATCTGAGCCGTTGATCGCGCAATTAACGGCTTGGATTTCATCTCGGCACTAGCATGATTCGAGCCGTCCGTTGCCGAGATGAAATCCGAATCAGTGAATACTGAGATCAACGGCTCATGTGCCGCACAATAAGATTAGTGCGAAACCGCCTCACAGGATCCTCGGATCCCAAGAAATATATCATAACAAGAAATATATCATAAAAAATGAAGGCTTATTATGTTATTTTCAATACAAAATTGAAAAGAAGAAACATCGTCTTTAATAAATGATGATGACAAAGGAAAGCTTAAAAAAGCAGCTTTATAGGCCAATTTTAATAAGACGGAAAATTTTCCCGTACTTCGTTTATTCATCGATAAAAAGACTAATAAACTACGAACGATACGGCAACGTCCCGATCATGAAGTTCTAGGGAAAACAATTATAAGAACAATGCATAAGCCTGCAGTCTTAACACTGCAGTTTCAATTCTTCTTATCACTTAAACTGCATCAGATAATTTTCCAACAATAAAAATACCTACTACCGACGATATTGCCATAAACAGGTAGTCATAACACAAAAAAAAGGATTACCATAACGTTGTTGGCCATCAAAATGAACTACTTAAGGCAGGAGAAACAGGAGAGGAAACAACAGGAGTCCATACATTTCCAGATATAAACCAGTATACAAAGCTCCTGAAAGTGTATTTCCCGGATAATCTCCTCCAGTCCCGTAGCCACCAAATACCTGCTGTAAAAGAATTTACGTGTGAAATCAGATGAACTAGACATGACGGTGGTGTTTGGATCACGGGTTTGTGGAGGTTTTACTGGGGTGGAGGACGATGATAGGAAAACCAAAATTAAACTCAGCTTGTTCGCTCTGTATCTTTTGTTCTCCTCCAACATTTTTCCCTCCATAAATCCCTCCACACCCTTGATCCAAACGCAACCAAAAGAAACTGTCGGTCCATTGTGCTGGTTGCCAAGTTATTTAAAAAAAAAAAAACTATAAGGAAAACAACTTCAAACCTGCCATATATGTCTACTTCTGGCCCTTCTTTAACAGCACACCAATCTTCTTGAACACGCCACCGTTTTTCTTCTTAGGCGATTCATCATCCAAATCTTCAGAAAAAGGCGATCCAAGCTTCCCACCAATAGTATGGTAGTCAAGAGACCCAGTTCTCTCCACAAACTTCCCATTGTTATTCCCAGAAGAAAGCATTGCGGCAGCCGCCTCTGCCGCCTTCCTCCACTGGTCCGACTGCACCTTCAACCTTCGCATCTCTGCCTCCAGCTCAGCATTCGCTGCCTGTGATGCCTCCAACTGTTCAGTCACTCGAGCGACTTTTCTGCTACTTTTATCCGCTTCCTCTGTTAAAAACCCTAGTTTCATAAGAGCTTCTCTCTCTGCAGTCTTAGCCGATTCTGCTAAAGCAAGGGCCTCGTCTTTTGCTTCATTACTCTCCACCTCCCTCTTCCTCATTTCAAACTTCATCATCTCATTTTCCTCCTTTATGCTTTGAAGTTCGTTTTCTTTATCCAACAAACTTGCCCTTAAATCGGCCAAATCCACCTCAACCTTCTTCTTCTCCATTTCCAACATAGACTCCCTTTCGCCTGACAGATTTTTCTCAATCTTTCCACTCACTCCTACATTCTCCTTAAACATACTCTGCAATTCAGTTTCTTTAGCCATTAAATTAGCCTTCAACTCTTGAATCTCTTCTGTCGCCTTCACCAATTTCGAGTCCAATTCAGCCTCTTTTTGAGATGCCTCCGATTTTGCGTGCTCCGCTAGTTCATAAGCACTTCTAATCTCTAATGTGCTTTGAATATACTCCTCCTGGTACCTTCTTTCAGCTGCATCCAAAGCAGATCTTAATTGACCCACTTCAAATTTCAGTTTATTAAGCTCTTCTTTCAGTTGCCCTGGATCTTCATGTTCTCCATTTGCTCGAGCACCTTCGGCCTGCAGTTTGCTATTCTGTTCCTCCAATAATTTGCATCTATCTTTGGACTGCTCCAACGCCACTGCCATCCCTTTGTAAGCTTCCATGGCATTAAGACCCTCAGACCTGAGCATCTCTTCTGTTTCCTTTGCCATTTCCAACTTCATTCTAGATTCACTGACAAATTCCAAGGCCCGAGTTTCGGATTCTTTGCAATCATTGAGCTGGGTTTTCAAGTTCTCAACCAGAGAGAGTGTTTCTTCGAGCTCAAGCCTTACGTTCTGTATCTCAGTATGTGCTGAGTCTGCATACTTAGCCTGAGCAGCTTCAGATTCAGACACGCTTTCTAACTGCATCTTCAGCCTCTGAATTTCATTCATTGCAGAACTCAATGCAGCAGAATCCATTGAGTGCTGTTTCTGGACAGCTTCAAGTTCAGACTGCCACGCTCGATCACGTTCTTGGGAGATCTTACGGAGCTCCTGGACCCTAGCATCATCAGAATCAGAAAGCTCCATTAACTGCTGTTGGGAATCTTTGAGCATTGCTGAGGTGGCAGCCAACTGCTTCTTGGCCTCTTCGGCCTCTTCCTCGGCCTGCTTCTTATAGGATTCAGATGAGCTCAGCTGATCCTTTGCCTTCTTCAGTTCCTCCTGGAGCTGAACAAGCTGAGATTCCAATTCAGAGACTTTGCTTGGGCGCTTCTTCTGGAGCTTGCAAAAAACGAGCAGAATATTAACAATTATAGCAAATAATGTACGTATATGCATATATACGTGTACTTATTTATGCAGAAAAAGAATCAAATTGCAATGCTATTACATGTTCAAATGCAATATACATAAGAACACCGACTGAAATAACAAAGTAATTTGATAGTGCTTCAATCCAAAAGGTTGAGTTAGTAAATAAGAGAAAACCACAATCTGCAATGAGCTTTAGAACTTGAAACACCACTTTGTTCAGGCAGACAACTCAACATTAACTCAACATCACACTCTTGTATGATTTGAAAACCATTAAAAGGACAACAAAAGGTCTAGCTGCATTAGGGAATACCAAAAAAGCCCTTTCCAAACATGAAGAGAGTTCACTTACTTCGGGACATGTATTTTCTGACACAATCATGGCTAAAGAAACATCTGTTGCACAAGTTGGCCAAATCAGGCTAACAGTTTTAAATCACCAACTCATAGGCAATAGCCAATAACAAAGGAAAAATGGTTGGGGCTCAAAATTTTGTAATGATCCAATTGTTCTCAACCACAACTATTTGACAATCAAAAAAATTGGTCAAAGAGTAAAAGAAAGACACTGAAGCTGAAAATAAGACAAAAATGTATTTTCAACATATTTGTCTCTTTTAAACTTTTCATGGATTCAATCAAAAATGAATACAGAGCACTTTATATGAATTGGATTCATTATTTTTTACACTTCTTATTCCTCTCATTGTGCAAGAGGAATCATATTAGGAAATTCTTTTGACCAAAAACTAAAATAAAAGTTATACTACAAATAAAGTCAATATAAAAAAGTTAGTCCATAATCCAACTACATCCATGTAAATATAGAATGACATTGTCAACATCCGGAAATCATTCTGTAGGTTATTACCACTACTTCGAAAATTAAGTGTCCTTAGTGGTGTTACTAACCTGATCAGAAGCAGGACTTCGGGATGATCTGCGGTCAACGACTTTAGGACTTCTGTCCTTGGGTGTCCTGCTTGCTGGATTTGGAGATTGGACTGAGTCAGAATCAGATCCCACCGCCTTCAGCTGTCGAGCATTTCGAGGTGTCACAGGAGATGTCCTCTGAGGCACCTCCGAAGAGCCAGTTCTGCCCCCAAAAAGTAAGGAATAGCAATCAGCATAGAAACATATGCATAAAAACGTCAAAATCCTGGTTAAGTAATAATGGAAGTAACAAGAGTTGTTAAAAGCTTAAATCCTCAGAGAGCCGCAGAAATTATCACATTAAAGAACTTTTTAAACCAAGCTAATGAGGCCAGTACTTGTGGCCAGTGACCGAATATTAAGATGCCAAAAGAATGGATAGACTAATCAGTAACAATCACTGTGTCCAATTGCATCAATAATCTCCAACACAATGAACTTATTGAACCCTCATCCATCACCAACTCGCAATAGTATTGAAAGATAACTGGTCTCTGTTTCTACATTTCTCCTCTATTACACTAAATCTGCATATCATGCCTTGACAAGTACATACACCACTTTGGTTTAAAATAGTCTCAACAAGTTCCATCGGTTTTCAAATATTTCCTCAAATCGATAAACTGAAATACCAACTTTTACAGTAGTATGAAACAAGAATTACGGTGTCACAATTGTTGCATGGTAGAAGTATAAGTAGAAAAGAAGAAAGCTTCTAAACCCAAGGCGGACGCATTATAATGCTCAATACTGGTTTTAAAAACTTCATCTGCCAAAGTAGACTAAAACTAAAATCTCGCAGAGACTAGGATGGACCTAGACCATACCACCCGGGAGATTGACCTCTCTATGTCCAAATTGCCTTTCTCAACGATTTTCAACATCTATATACTTTTCTAGCGCATCTCAATTTATAAATTGTATAGCCATAACACCTGTAAGGCTGTAACAAGTTAGAATCAGGACAAAGAAAGAAGCAAACAAAACTGACATCAACAACCATCACAGGCTAAAGTTCAAAATCCACTAACAAACTCGACCTACCAAAAGAATCCTGGAAGCAAGAAAAGGGTACATGTAAGGCTACTGCTTAGTTTCAATTAAACTGTGTCTAAACGCCATTTCCGGAAAACCAGTTGATGCTCACCCAGTTTTATGAGGAACTAAAGCATTTGAAACTTCATAACACAGAAAATGCTTCACAAAACAGCTATAGAAATCACAATACAATGCCCAAATTCACACAAGCGAAAGACAGATCACAAATATACCTTGTTTTTGGTGTTTGCATGCTTAAACCTGCTCTTGGTTCGAAGTTAAAATGCGGCGGACAAAATACACTCTACTCCAGAGCCCCACCTGACCCACAACACCTGCAATAGTTCACAAGAATTTGGTTGAAAAAGAACCACATGATATAAACGTAGAGGAGACAAATAGTTTGGTTAAAGAATGACATCCAACCTGTAATCTGTATTCATTAGTGAAGCCAAAGCAAACAAAAACAAACCTAATCCAGTAAAATCCCTTCAAAGAAACTCCAAAAGAAACTAACTCCACTCTCACCAACCAAACCGACACCAGAAAGAGAAAATAGCAATCAAAAGAAACATGTAAGCATCATAATCCAAGCAATCTTTATACTTTATCTTTTTCCTTACCTTTTACTCCAGTACTTAAGACATTATTGACACAACAGACATTATTGGCACTGAAAAATTTCTCCTTAAAAACATTATTGACACACGGTAATAAGGAAATAAGGCCTTGTTTGATAATACCAATATAATTGCCCTATTTATGAAAGATCAAAAAAATGATATTCAGCATGAAATTAGGTTTAATCAGCTCCTAAGCTGGGAATAAAATTAAATTGATGATCAACAACAAATCAACCCTATATTAATGCTAAAATCGTGAGATCCTTTCGCAATCAATGCTAAGGTAAATAATTTATATGAAAGATACTATGTATCAGGGAAAAATAACTATACCAGTGAAATGTGTAGTTCTGACCTCAAAAAATGCGATCATCAATCTTCGTAAATCGAAAACACTTTGGGTGAGTTTCCGCTTCGGTATTTTTAGTATTTTCAGATTCTAAGTTGTCAAACCAGTGAGTCATTTGCCTCAACATTAACAAGATTTGATTTGACAACGCGTAATCCAAGAATACCAAAAATACAGTAGCGGAATCTCACCCTTAGCCCTACAGAGTAGAGACACAATAAAACCGAGGACAGTTGGTCAACAATCTAGCATTGACCACAGAGCTAGAGGGTTTTAATTAGATGCATAAATCATAAATGTCTCAGCAAATGAAAACCATAGAATCCCTCTATCCCACTTTCCTGAAAAACAAAAAGGAGCTTTTCAAGAAGAAAAAAAGAAACAAGGAAGTGACAAGAACCAGAAATCCATGGACTCTGTTACAACAAAGGTACAAGAAATGGGAAGAAAAAACCGGATTTGTTTTGTGGGTTTGAAATGAGAATCTGAAATGGGGGTTCATACCTGAGGATTTTGTGGAGTGAAAGGAGACGGCAGACAGTGATTTTCTTTGGGGTTAGAAATGGGTGTTTCAAGTTTCAAGAAGAAGAGGAAAATAAACCCTAGTTATGAGGAGGAAGAAGACTGGTCATTGCATTGGGTAAGGACCCTGTCTTGGAGTGACTTATTTTTTTATTTTTTTTTGGTTAAACGGAAATTGGTCTTGGAGTGACTTATGCTGGCTGCTTTCTGCGCTCAGTTCCCCAAAGACTCTCTCTCTCTCTCTCTCTCTCTCTCTCTCTCTTTCTCTAGTGTGTAGTTTCTTCCTACAGAGAGTTTGTGTTGAAAGAGTAGAGACAGAAACTGTATTTTGGTTGCAAAAATGGGGTAATATGCCCCACTCTCCTTATGCCACGCGCTCTTGCAGGCCACTACGTCACGCACGTGTTGATGTCAGTTGATGTGAGTGGTACAAGATTTTGAAATTCATAGGAATCGCGCTCCAGTCTCCATACTAGTCAATTTATGGTTCCTTTCTTTAAGCAATTTTTGGTTGCCGGATGGGCACCACATGGCCGTCGATGCTCGGTCATTCAAAATAATTTTGGATTGTCCAAATTTTAAAGAAAAAAAGATTAAAAAGAGAGGAGAGAGAAAAGAAATGAAAGCCGTCCAAAATACTTTTAGACGGTCGGTATGAGCACTCCGCCAAGGTCACGTGGTGTCGCCCCGGCATCCAAAAATTGTTCCCTTTGGACAAGCTAATTGGCAAATGCTAAAATAAGCCCAAATAGTGTAGATTAGAGTGCAAATTTGATCACCCTCGTGTTGGCACCCGTGACCTCCACGAGAAGCCTTGAAAGTACTATAGCATCGCGTTCGTTAAAGTCGCCACTTGATTTTAAGGTTACCAAGCAACCGAATTCAACGTACAAAATTCGAGACTACCGGTCCATCGTAACCAGAGTGATCTTGGTTTGGGAGCTAAGTTACGGGATGAGAAGGTTTTATTTGAAAAATACACTCATCCCGCCTAATCAAAATGATTAGTCTCTACTCATAACTATGAGATTTTAAAAGAAGATTTAAAGTAATTTAGACAATTACGGGAACAAGGAAAAATAAATAAAATTAACGATGCATGAGACTAGATTATGAGATTTTGAAGATATTTTTTATTGGATTCTAGACATGAAAATTTTCTTTGATTATGAGGAAATTCCGTCCGAAGAAAGTTGGAGATACTTGTTTTTAAGACTTATAGGTCCAGCTTTACAATGGTGGTTAAATATGTAATCTTTAAGAGATCAATTGGGAAAGTGTCATATTTGCGCTTGGCCAAAAATTAAAAATTGTCTGATGGAGAGATTTTTGCCATGTAATTATGGATAACTTTTGGAAGATAAGATATACTTACCCAAAAAAAAAAAAACTTTTTGAAGATTAATATATGCCAAAGCAAGAAAATACAATCAACGCATTTGCCTATAATGTTGTTAAAGAAGCTTTTACAAATGAGGTAACTCAAGTTGATGATAAGAAAATTGATATGGCCGATGAGAAAAAAATTGCACTTAGTTCATATACCAATACCAATTTTTCCTGTTAGCGGCACAAATTTTTTTTTTTTTTTGAAAAGGAAGTTCCATTCATTAAAACACCAAGGCCCTGTTCGTTTGGGGGTTTTGGGGCAGTTTTGGCACTATTCCAGTTTTGATTACATCATCACCTTTTTCACTTTTCCTCTCTATCTCTCTCCACTTATTACACCTGCTTACATCATCAAAACTAAACAAAACTAAACTAAACTGTACAACCGAACAGGGCCCAAATCTTTACAAAGAACATCCTCAAATCCGGGCGGAATACAACCCGTATTAAACAAAAAGGAACTATCGAGTCCCTTAGAAGCTAACCAATGCGCTGCTTTGTTCTTCTCCCTATAATTAGGCTGACTTTGGCATAAATTAATTTACATTAAATACAATCAATTTAATGGTATTTTGTTTAGTTTTTCTTCATTTTTTTTAAAATTAATTATTCGTCTTGACGAGAGAAATTGAAGAAGTGTAAAAGTATCGATCAATTATAAAAATGTTCAAATAAGACGACATTAAATACAACTTCTTGGAACTTTTTTTGCCGTTAGCACAATTAAAACTTAATAAAGCACTGTCATCTTCTAATAGAAATGCAAGTTAAATTGAATTCATTTTCTTAAGGTAAAAAACGTTAAGGGTTAGTAGATTGAACTAAATTGACTCATTTTTTGTTTCTTAACTTAAAATAAAATAAAATGGGTCTAGTTTGAACTTTTTTATTGTGGCAGAGAGATGAATTGAAGAGTAAATTTATGACAAAAGAATTAAACAAAATTCGCTAAATGTAAAGAGAGGCCAAGACCAAAAAAAGGTTTTGTTTTGTATTTTCCAGAAAATTTTCAACTGTGATCCGTTTTTTGTTTTCTCTAGCCAACATAGATAAGAATATTCGATTATATTGACCAAAAGTTAAAAAATAATCCATCGTCCGAGAATGTTTGTTCGGCCCGTAAAAGGAGAACCTAAAAATAATTTTACCTTTTCATGAAAATTTAAAAAAAAACCTAACAATTACTAAATATAACTGAAATCTTTTCGGTTATAAAACAAATTTGAAATTTTTCTTGAAAAAATTGTACTCCCTCCATCCCAATTTATTTGCTCTTTATGGGGATTCCAGCTTTCTGTGGGAGTCAAATTCTTTCCTCTTAAAATAGTTAAAATTTCCACAAATTACTCTTCAATTGTATTTGCGTTAAACTTAGGGCTGTTAAAAAAAAATCGATGAACCGTGAATCCGGTCCGGACCGAACCAATCCGCACGTTTTGGATTTTAACCTTGGATTAATGGTCCGGTCACGGATTCAAAAGTTTAAAAACTGTGACTCACGGTTCGGACACGGATTTTGATTTTGAAACCATGGATTAACCGACCTGGACTGTGAAATTTTTACTGTATATGAATTTTTTTTTAAATAAATATATGTATAGATAAATAATTTTACCACTTTTATAAATATTGTCAATTTGATATTGATATGAAGGGTTATACTGTTATCTCCTATAAAAACTAGGGGGTAAAGTCTAGGTTGCGTGCCTTGCATTTAAAGTTGTTCACTGAATTCAGTCATTGTTTTTTTTTTTTTTCAGTAGTTGTTTTTTGTATTGGACTTTGATGTACTATAGAAGTATTTGTATTTCACTATGTAACTGAACTAAACTGCCTTTGTTTGTTAATTGGATGATGATCTGTCTTTGTTGCCCACTATATTACTGCTAGAGTGTTTGTTTCAATGTTGAGTTTGTGTTTTTGAATGAGTTGATATATATTTTTTTTAGAATAAGTTGAAAATTCGTGGACAAATCCAGAACTGATCCATGACTCGCGGATTGGATTGGAACCGAACGATGAGACTTTTGGATCGGACACGGATTTTATTTTTAAAAAAACATGACTTTAGGATTGGATTCATGTCAATTTGGAGTTTGGACCAATCCAGACCGTGAGCACCCCTAGTTAAACTAGATATTTAACCTTCAATTCAAAAGTGATGGGACAAAATTGAAATTTTGCCTTGTTTTAGTCGCTAATTTTAGAAATGGAGCAAACATTTTAGCACAGCCTAAAATAGAAAGATGAGTAAACAAAATTGGATAGATGGAGTATTATTTTTAACTTCTTGTTTTGGGGATCGGACAAATAGTTTGAGATGGAGATAGTACATAATATTTTAGGCTAAAATAATACTCCATTCGTCCAAATTTCTTGTCCATTTCTCGGCATGTGTGTCCTTTTTCAATTGTTGTCCATTTCTCGGCATGTATGTCATTTTTCAATTGTTTACATCTTTGGATCTATAATATTTGTTATAATTTAAAACACTTTATTTAATAGAACTAATCGATAATTATCAAACAAGATCCACATTTAATGTAATATATAACAATATATATTTGAAAATATAAACAATATTATGCATTTGTTTAATAGAACTAATCGATAATTATCAAACAAGATTCATATTTAATTGAATATGTAACATTATACATTTGAAAATAGAAACAATATTTCGAGGTGTCGTGAATAGTTAAAGGGAACAAAAAAATGATAAATACACTTTGCAGTTCTAAACTTTGAGTTTACCAATGATAAATACCAATAAAATGATAAATACACTTTGCAGTTCTAAACTTTGAGTTTTTGTATTAGGTGACCGATGGGTTGACTGCATTTTCAAAAAAAAAAAATCAAAAAGAAGTATTTTTTTTTGAAAAGATTCTCTCTCCACTCATTACCTTATTATTTCATTTTTCTCTCTATCTCTATCTAATCATTACCTCGTTATTCTCTTTTTTAAAAACACAATCAAACACTATCTTAAAAATTCTTCTTAAAATTTTATTTTCAAAACCTATCCAAACACATCCATTAATTTGTTTTAGTGAGAGAAATAGAGGGTAACTAAAAATGTGAATTAAACATGTGAGTCAAAACTGTTATATTACGGAAGAAGTACAAAAAAAGCCTTTGAGCCGTTTGTAAAATGCGGCAAAATGGCGCGTGTAATGCCGACTTCATGGGTGACAACACTGACAAGTGACAACATACTCCATTTTACTATTAGATTACTCGTGCACCTATTGGGTCCCAAATAGCAAAACCGAATTTAAATGTTCATAGTTTTAAGATTGCCTTAGAGCATCTTCATCAGACTCAACAAAAATTGGGCCAAATTTAACCTCAAAAACACTTTTTATAAATTAACAAGTCACTTTTTAAAAAACTCACAAAATCAGACTCTCTGTTCAGGAAGTCAGGAGAGAAAATTGTTTTAACCCGTGAACAGTGCCTCAAAGAATTTACCGAGTTACCATAGCAAAGTTATAACTTTTGCAGATTTACAAAAAATTTGTTGAGTCTGATTTTGGGGGTTTTTCCCCCCTTTCACTCAACAACTTAGCCATCAGGGAGATTTGCCTCCCCTGATGAGGATGCTCTTACAACATCAACTATGTCAAAAATTAGTTTGATGAGATAGATAAAATTGCATATACTAATAAGATAGTAAATGTGTTTGATGGGTCCTTTTGGTATCGAAATCTTGTTATGTTCTTAAACAAATGCATTCCAAAATTCATATGAAATTATATTTGATAAACCCAACTATTTTTAGTTTAATGTTCTCGATAAGCTCTAGAATACACAAGAATAAGATTATCCAAGTGGGTCTGGAAAGGCTCCACAAACGGGTGTACATCCATTTTTATTTGTAGGAAAGGAGTTGATTATTTCAGTGAAGCTTAAAAAAATGCGAGTACAAGAGAGCGGGAGCGTCAAAGTATTTTTCAATTACATCCGAAACAATAAAAATTTGACAACAAATATAGAGAGCCATAGCGCAAGGTTATACTCCCTCCGTCCAAATTTTATAGTCCCTTTTGAGAGTTCGTGCCACTTTTCAAAGTGTTATATCTTATAATCTACAATGTTTTAGGTGATTTTGAACACTTTGTTTATTAGATTAAATCAAGATCTATCAAACAAGATCCATATTGCATATAAAATGTATTACCGATTGAAAGATATAATCGTTTTTTTATCTGATTAGAATAGAACGAGGGACTATAAAATTGGGACGGAGGGAGTACTAAGTATTTATGTGACATGTAACTAGGGACTCATACATGCTGGTGTCCGAATATTACATTATTTAACACGACCTATTCAATGACAACAAAGATAGAGAGCAACATCACAAAGTTGTACTAAATATTTATGTGATGTTTAACTAGGGACTCATACATACTGGTGTCCGGACATTACATTATTTAACACGACCTATTCAATGGTCTGTTTCTTATAGTTTGTCTTTAAGTTGTAGACAAAACTAAATTTTTTTCGCTTATTGTGCCTTTTTGAGTTTTTTTGGACTTTTTTTTTTTCTCTTTCCCCTAAGGAGAGACTTTTGGGTTTTTTTGAGAAAAAGTTCGATAAGAAGAACGGGGCCTCACATAGGAGAAATTTTTTAGTGCTGGATAGGTACTGTGTGACGCCTCATGTGGTACCTGCCGGCCCATCTCGCCCCTTCCAAAAGTGTTACTGTAGACACCCCAAAATGAGACATTCACGTACATGTTTAAAATCTCCAATGATAGAAAGAAATGCCCGGAAGGACTCTCGGATTGAAAATCCCAAAGTCAACTCAGTCAACAGTACCGTACGGTACTCATCTCTCACGCACGGCACTTCCCAAGCAATTTTTGAAATTTTGGCGGCCAGGTGTGCCGCACGGCACAATTTATGTGCCGCACGGCACTGTCACTTGTCACACAGCTTTTGTAGAGTGCCCAGCAGCTCAAATTGTTGACGAAATCGTTCCTCTGGTTATCATGGTTGCGTGCAAGGCTTGGAGGCTACAGAGTAGTCATGATTTCTTTGTGTGGGGATGAAGAAAACGTGGAAGCCAAGTTCATCCACTCCCTATAAATGTCAATCGATTCCAACGGAGAAAGAGAGACCGGGAAAATTTGGTGGAAAGGAAAAAAAACATGGAACTCTATCACTAAGCCCCTCTCAAACAATCACTCTTTCCATCCTTACCTATAATCCTCAGACACCAATCTCATTCTCTCTCCCAGAGCAAAACCCAACCCGAAGCTCAAATCCTCTGTTTTCGGTCTAAATTGCTACTCCAAATTCGTCCACATTTAAGCCATCAACCTTCTCTGCAACAATACCTGATCGAAGCTAGAGACCAAAGAGGGTTCAAGCCAAGTTCAGAAGGTTTCACAAGCATTTCAATCCGAGAGCTCAAAATCGAGGTATAATCCCGTTTCGCCGATTTCGTAACTTAATGCCCTAAGGGGAGGGGTGCCGGATGTGGGATGATGATCAATATCATCCCCATATTCGGTACACCCAAGTTACAGCAAAAATCACTTTCATTTCATACCTCCCGGTCGCGTCGTGCGGTGAAAACATCGCCTCGTACGGAGCGATTCAACGAGGAGAGACATTCCATACTTAAACATGCTGTTTTATCCTTCAAAATAGTTCATTTTTAATCATATTTCATGCCCTGAATGTACCTTCATTTCAGTCTGTTCAAAAACCCAAAATTTTAAACTGTTGTGTGGCCAACTGTGCCGCACGGCACTCCTTCTGTACCGCACGGTACACCTGGAATGCCGTACGGCACTCCTTTAAAAACTTGACCGTTAAGTTGATGAACAGGGCCGTGCGGTACATCCAGTGTGCCGCACGGTACACTTTTCATGTGAAAATCAAAATTTTGAACACTGCTTTGCACAAACAGTTTAAATTCCTGGATTTTCTTTATCTGTTAACAGTTTATTTTTCATTATTATCGTCTGCTTTATTCAAATGATTATTTGTTAAGATTCGGCGATAAAATACTTTCTAAAAATCCCACAAATGTCTAGTAAAGACCGATTTTAATCGGGCAAACGGGGTGCATTAAAACCCTTCCCCGTTCGTAACCTGGCTCCCGAATCCAAAACGAATCTCTGGTTTTCAATTGGTTTTATAAATCATTTTCTCAATCATTTCTCAAAACGGTTTCTCGGGTCCCAAACCATTTTCTAAAAACCCGGGTGGCGACTCTATTTTTCAAATTCAAAAACAAATCCGGTGGACCGTCCACAGTTACCAATGGTCTATTACATTTCAAATTCAGACCATTGGTAACGCTTTTGACTTTAGTGTATTGAAAAATTTCTACTCGTATAGAGCTTATGACTTTAGTGTATTGACTCCTTTTATATTTTTGACGGAAAAAAACATTGAAACACCATGCAATCATTAAATTACTGCTCCTCATTCAAAGGTTGTTTGGATACCTCATTTTTATTTTTATATTTTGGCTTTTGGTGTTTTGCAGGAAATCGCAAAATGCATTTTGTGAGAATGAGTTTTGGTTTCTTGACATAAGCCAAAAGTAGGGTGGGAGGGGTTTTTTGACTTCTCATTGTTTACTTTCCCATTCTGATTAACAAAAAAACATACCGAATGTATTCTGCACATATTTTCCAAACACTACTTCTATTATAAAATACATTATGTACATATCTCTCAAACACTCTACAAATTTTATAATACCTTTTTGTCCATATTTTGTACATGAAGGGGTTTCCTTGATCGGTTTTTTAGATTACGGGTATTAAGTGATACCAGCCCATAGTTTAGGGGGTGTGTGATATTTATCCTAAAATATTTTTTTTTATTAAATCTAAAACAATCCTTTAAATCTATAGTTTCCTAGTCCTAAATAATAAGAGGAAGATCAAAGTGACGATCATAATAATAATAATAATAAGAAGAAGATCAAAGCTTTCATGATTTGGTTCACTCTGAAAATGATGTGTTTAATTTGGTGTATAATATTCGTAAGGAATGGTTGACTTTTTCATATGTTTCCTAATACTACCTGCTATGACGTCACATGTGACGTGGATTTGATACAAATGGTAACATTAATAACATTAGGAAATATACGTGGACTCGATTAACATTAATTTTTCAAATATTTGTTCATTTAAAGTTAGTTTGGAAAAACATGAACACAAAAACTTAAATTGCAATTTTATTATCTCAAAGGAGAGGAAGATAAATTTCAAAATATATTAAGAAATGTCCAATTTGAGGTTCCATCAGCTCCTACAGAGTAGGTTAATATAAGGCTTCGCTCCTATTTTAAATAGGCTTCGCTCCTATTTTAAATAGGCTTCAGTATTAACGCTCTCAAAAATTTGAAGTGTGTATAAGCTGGTCCAGACACTCCGAAGAGAAAAAATGATGCACATAAAGCTTAAAAGGCAGATAATTCAAGGTTGTTGGTCCGTTGCTTACTTGCTCCACATTACTTTATTCTAAGGCCGCGTTAATTTGGTTAAATAATAACAGACAAATATAATTTTATTGGAAAAAGTAAGTTTATGAGCTTTATATACTCATGTTTCAGGAGAATTGAGATATAATATGGATGTTTAATTTTGATCGCGAAATTCTAACCTACTCTGATAAAAGCCCACCTTGAGAATGGACCCGGGGCGCCTGACAGATATGTAGTGACCATCCTAGTCATCCATTTCGACCCCGGAGCCCTTGAGAATTTTAGGCCCAATTCACTGCTTATTTTGAGCAAATAAACCGAGCTTAATTGTCTGCCAATTCACGTAACAGATCTTAAACCACCGTTTGACTGAGTTTTTCTATTTTCGTGACCCGAAAAAATGGAATATGTCGTGATTGGAAAAATCTCCATTCTTCTAAACTTTTTTTTGGCCTTTTTGGTTTTTGTGTTTTTTCCTCTTTTTTTCAATTTTTGTTAGATAAACATTAAATTTTTTTGGATTAATCATCCGCCCCGATGAGAGGAGTCTAAAAGTAAAAAAATTAATACCAAAAGCAATAAAGAAGTTCACTAAAGACGAAAATAATACCAAACAATTGTCTTTATTTTTCCCTAAAGTTTTGTCCTATATGAATTTTTCCAACTTTGGCCCACATTTTATACTTTTCTGATTTGCTCGTCGATATGAATGGTTAATAAAAAAAACTATGAAAAGTTAAACAAAAATTATTAAAAGTAAAATGTCGGACCGCTTTTCCACCAACTCTCCTAAAACCAATTGGTGGTAGGAAGAGTTTCAATTAGGCCTTTTATGGCATTCGACATCGCACCCGCAAGTCTGTTTTTAGAGCGGTCGCAGGGAGTGACATTGTGTAACCAAATCTATTGTGGCATTCCAGGCCCAACAATCCCTCCCTCACGATGACGCTCCCGCGACTCGAACTCATGACCTCTTGGCTCTGATACCACTTGTCGGACCGCTTTTCCACCAACTCTCCTAAAACCAATTGGTGGTAAGAAGGGTTTCAATTAGGCCTTTTATGACATTCGACATCGCACCCGCAAGTCTGTTTTTAGAGCGGTCGCAGAGAGTGACATTGTGGTAACCAAATCCATTGTGGCATTCCAGGTCCAACATAAAAAATATCGAAAGAAGTCATTAGGCAAAAAGTTTAGGAAAATAGAGTCTAGTGCTCTTGGGGGCATGGGCACAATCACAGAGCATTCAACATTGTTCTTCACTTGACATTTAAATGAGGCTTTTGACTAAATGTGAAGGTCTACATGAATCACATTACATGGCGATGCCCAAAACTAAGCTCCAAATGAACCGCACTACGTGACGATGCACATACTAAGTTCCATACAAATCACACTACGTGGAGATGCCCAAAACCACTAGATGGGTTTACGGAGGTAATATTCTTTGCAAATTCTTTCAGTGTCTATAGGCTAGAATTGTCAACCCAAATTTATTAGAAAATAAAATAACGTCATAATGAAATTTAAAATTATGAAAATCCATCATCTCATATGAATTATGATATTTCATTATAGAATCTTGCGTCTATCCTTGAATGTTAAGAAGCTGGAATGTCAAGTACTCAACATTACCACTCCACATTGGGGGCAAAAATTTAGAAAATATAAATCATGTCGAATGATCCCGTATTAGAATGTAGTATTTACATAAGAAAAATGCTACAAACAATCCATTGGAGGTTTTAAGGGTTAAAAAGTGTATCGAAGCGTGTGTTGTTTTTGCCATTTTGTGAGCTTATTAACGACCACTGGGCTATCAATAGTAGGACCTACATATTACATAATCACGCAATAATTAAGGGAAAAAGTATTAATGCAGGGATAATAAATGAGAAAGAACAAAAGATGCTAACTCACTACAGGGTTGTTGTGAGCTTCATCCGGCCATCCATATCGGCACTGATGGTTCGGATTTTTAATCCAAACCCTAAATGATCCGATCCGTTCATTGTTTGAATTAAAATCCAAGCGTTCATTATCAAGATAAACGGTCGGATAAGCTCACTACAACCTTGTCGTAAGCCCCTCACTACATGAACCCGTAGCTTTCAAAGAGTAGCAAAGCAAAACCTTAGCTTTGTTTAGAATGAAAGCAATCAAAGTGAGAGATGTCACTAGTCTTTAGTTTCGATCATCCATTACTGAGGTAGGACCACAAAGTACAAACACACACTCATAGAATTTGATGTCAATAACTATATTTTAATTGCCAAGGGACTGACCTGGTCTAGTGTTCGGTTTGAAACTTAGGGATTTGATTCCTCATAAAGTTTCAAATTCAAAATTTCCCAGATGCTATCATTTACTCCCGATTCGGTTTTAATTGAGCCCCGCTAGAGGAAAGAGAGATTATTTCTCAAAAATAATTGAGGTGTGCGTAAACTAACTCAAATATCGTGAGTTATAAAATGCTATACATTTTTGTTGCTTCATAAAAACTAAAAATTGCTCCAGGTCTCAGGTTATGGCCCAGCATTTGGATTGGTCTGATAGATTAAAAGAAGGGAAAATAAAGAGGAAAACGACAGAAAAGCTAGCTTCATAAAATTTCTTCCATATTAGTATAACTTTTTGACCGGAAATTCGGAAAACAAACACAACTTCACATCACTAGAGGAAAATTGCATTTGTGAGTTCTGTTTCGATTTTTTGTAGTCTATTGGTTTGTCTCGACGAGAGGAATTTAAAAAACATAAAATTATGATCAAAATTTTTAAAATGGTAGCTAAAGACAAAAATAAGGATTATTTTTGTGGTTTATTTGTTTATTCACAAAAATTTAAGTTTGGTTAATAACTTCATACTTTTTAGATTTCTCTCGTCGAGACGAACTAACACACCACAAAAAAATTGACGCAAAATTAACAAATGTAACTTTTTTTTTGAATAAAGACAAAAAAAAAAAAAACCATTTTAGTTTAGTTAGCGAAAACAACTACTACAAATAAGCTAATTTGGTAGGATGACCAAAAGGACCTGAAAAATCTATCTAGTCCACTAAAATGGTCCAACAGGTTGGGCTCACGGGTCTTATATCGATTTATTTTAGTCGTTAACTAAGGTGAGTTTCCGAATGGATTTTATCAAAATATGATAAAATCAAGCCTTTGATTTTATCCATTCGTGAGGAGAGTTGATAAAATCTTAGATTTTTGCATTAAAAAATCTAAGATTTTATCAACTCTCTGCACGAATGGATAAAATCAATGCTTGATTTTATCAGATTTTGATAAAATCTAGATAAAATCCATTCGGAAACTCACCCTTAGGGCATATTTATCAGGTGTCTAAAAAAAAAAAACCAAATTTAACCTCAAAAACATCTTTTATAAATTAGCAAGTCACTTTTCAAAAAAACTCACAAAATCAGACTCTTTATTCTAACTTCACTATATTTAAAAAGTAATAAAACAAATAATAAAAAAACAGAAAGATGCCGGATGTCCTCCCACTCGGAATAAAAAAGTAGTAATAAAATGGGGAGAATGCCGCATTGATGTTCGTTTGATGCGTGAACAGTAACTACTCAATTTTGAGTAGGCACTATAGCAAAGTTAGAAGTTTTGCAAATTTGTTCATGCATTTGATGCGCCTGATTTGGGGGACTTCTTTTACTTTGGCTTAACAAATTAGCCATCGGGGGGATTTGATGCCCCTGATGATGATCCTAAGCTATTATGATTATGTTACTTATTGATAGTCTGGACCTAAGTCACATAAATCACATATGTGAGCAAGAAAGAGTATTTGAATCACACCTTAAACAACTAAAATTTTGCAAAAGCGATGATTGAGATCGCAAGTGTAGTATGAGAAGTTGAGAGGGTAAATGATGAGCATTTTGAATTTATGTGACTAAGGTCCGGGCCTGAAAAAGAAATGTAATGGTTTCCTGTTGACCCATCACTCATGAATGGGAAAATTATTGGGCGGCTGTAAACAGCGTCGTTTAATAGTGCCTATAGAAGATCAAAGAGACGATCATAATAATAAGAAGAAGATCAAAGCTGAAATTCATGCTTTGGTTCACTCTGAAAATGATGTGTTTTAATTTGGTGTATAATACTCATAAGGAATAGTTGACTTTTGGATATGTGTTAAAAGTGAAATTCCACTCTCGTATATGTCTTTTGGACGGATCGGGGGTGAGTGCTATACGGTAGGTGTTGTGCGGTAAAACTACGTCATTTTGCTTGATTTTTGTGCAAACTTTCAAAACTTCCAAGGGCCTTGTTTGGAGGAAGAAAAAATCATTACATAGTGCTTAAACCCAAAAAGTGTCTAAACCCTAAACTCGAAATGCCTAAATCTAAGTGTCTAAACCCACTATACCCTACCCCAAAGAGCCTAAATCCCCTTAAATTGAACCCCAAAATTAAACACTCACACTTAACTCTCCAAACAAGGCCCTTGGATATACTAAAAAAATTAGCAAAATGACGAATTGGGGGATGGTGCTGTCCCTAAAGGGACAGCATCCATGTTGTCACCAATCTGGGCCGTCCGTGCTCGGCAATGGACGGCTCGGATTTGTTTGGTAGCGGACGGTTCAGATGTGTTTGGACAAGATGTGATCCGAGCCGTCCATCGCCGAGCACGGACGGCCCAGATCGGACAACATGCATGCTGTCTCCAAAGGGACAACATGCATGCACCCCGGATCCCAAAATGACATAGTTTTGTTGCACAACATAACGCACAACACCTATTGCACAGCGCCTCCCCCGAATTCCTTTTGGACACAGAGAGTTCCTAACGCTTAAAAGCGCCCAAACTGATCCCCTCATCGATAAAGACCAAAATAATAAAAAGAAAGATCACTAAGGACAGAAAAATACCAAACAATTGACTTTCTTTCCTTTTTTTTTTTTTTGTTGTCTAAAGTGTCATCCTACATAAATTTTTTCCAACTTCGGCCTGCATTTTATATTTTTTTGATTCTCATGTTGATACGAATGATTAATTAATAAAAAAACTATGAAAAGTAAATTAAAAATTAATAAAATTAAAAAATACCAAAAAAGGTCGTGAGATAAAAAGTTCAGGAAAATGGAGTGTCGTGCTATTGGGGCACGGTCACTATCACGGAGCGCCCAACATTGTGCTTCACCAAACATTTACGTGAGGCTTTTGACTAAATGTGTAAGATCCACATGAATCACAGTACGTGGCGATGCCCAAAACCAAGTTCCACATGAATCACATTACGTGGCGATGCCCAAAACCACTAGATGGGTTGAGGGGAGGAGGTAATATTCTTTATAAATTCCTTCAATTTCTAGAGGTTAGGATTGTCAACACAATTTCATTGGAAAATCTAATAACGTCACAATGAAATTTAAAATTATCAAAACCCAGCATCTCATTTCCTCTATCCATGATTGTTTAGAAGCAGCTGGAATGTCGAGACTCAACATTAACTCTCCACACACAGGACAAAAAATTAGAAAATACAAAATTAGCCCATATAAATGTAGCATTTACATAAACCCCAAGCGGTTGGCCAAGTGGTCAAGGCTTGAGACTTATATATCAGGTTCGAAACCACGTAGGTGTTTCACCTCTTTTGGAGCTGCTCCATACACTGGCTTTAATTGGGGCCCTCGCTAGTGGACGGTGAGATTAGTCTCCGAAAATTAGTCATGGTGCGTGAAAACTGACCCGGTCACTTGGTTATCAAAAATAAAATAAAATGTAGTAGCATTTACATAAGGAAAATGCTACAAACTCCATTGAGAGTTGTCAATGTTAAAAAAAAGTGTGTGAAAAGTGTACTGAAGTGTATTAAAAAGCGTAAAAAGAGTATGGCAATGTGCGTTGTCTTTGTCATTTTGTCAATAATAGGACCTTTTACATAATCACGCAATAATTAAGGGGAAAAGTAGTAATGCAGAGATATTAAATAAGAAAGTGCAAAAGATGTTTTCAAACAGTAGCAAAGCAAAACCTTTGCTTTGTTTAGAATGAAAGCAATCAAAGTGATATGTCACTATTTTTAGTTTGGATCACCCAGTAATGAGGTAGGACCCATACACACACACACTTAATAGAATTTGATGTCAATAACTGTCTGGATTTGTTTGTTCCTAATTCTATTGCATTGTTTGTTCCTAATTCTATTGCAACCGGATATAAAAGATTAGTGATATCCTTAAATTGTTAAGTAATTTTATGTATAATATGAATCTTGTTTAATAGATTTCGATTAGTTCTATAAGACAATATTTAAAAAATTACTCCTACATAAAACATTATAAATTATAAGATATAGTCATTTGAAAAGTGACACGAACAACTAAAACGGACTAACAAATCCGGACGGAAGAAGTTCATTTTAGTTGCCAAGGGACTGATCTGATCTGGTGGTCGGTTTGAAATTTAAGAATTTTAGTCCTCATCAAGTTTCAGATTTAAAATTTCCCAGATCCTATCATTTAGCCACTGTCTCGGTTTTAAAATAATCAAGGTGTGCGCAAACTAGTTCAAATATCATGAGTTATAAAGTGCTATACATATACATTTTAGTTGCTTCATAAAAACTGAATATTGCTCCAAGTCTCAGGATATGGCCCAGCATTTGGATAAAGAGGAAAACGAGAGAAAAGCTAGCTTCATAAAATTCCTTCCATATTAACCTTTTGACCTCCGCAAATTCAGAAAACAAACACAACTTAAGGAGCTAGACTAAAACGGAAATGAAAAAAAATTCAGATTCACCTAAAAAAAAGGGACCTGAAATCTATCTAGTCCACCAAAATGGTCCAATAAGTTGGGCTCATGGGCCTTATATCGATTTATTTTGGCCCTTAACTTTAGGCCTTAAGTCAAGGAAAAGTGCTATCGAGTGAGGGCCTTATATCGATTTATTTTGGCCCTTAACTTTAGGCCTTGAGTCAAGGAAATTGCTATCGACACTCGCCAAATTGTCAATGACACTTGAAAAAGAGAGTGCCAATATCAAACCCATAGGGAGTGCCATTAAGAATTTTGGAGAGCGCTAATAACAGTTCCCTAAGTCAATTATTATTAATATTCTAGGCTCTCTGTTTTTTTCTTTGGGTAAATTTCACCTACCTCCCCTGTGGTTTCTGACAATTACAGGGACCTCCCCTAAGGTTTTTGAAATTTCACTGATGTCACCCCCAGCTCACTCTCTTCTTTTTATTTTAAATCTTAAAATGTTTATAACTTTTGTTTTATATATTCACTTTTTATGAAATTTATATATTTAAAATCTACCCGAAAAGATCTATAAAATGAGATCCATATTAAATGTGAAATTATGAAAAAATAAAATCTTAATTTTCAATGTGAATTATCGTGCTCCATAATTTAAATTTTTCAATGTTTAACTCAAAATTCTTACAACTTTTTTTGTAAGGTTCTGGGTTCGACTCCTATGGAGAGGAGGTTAACTCTTGTAGTTTACTAACATCTAACAGCTAACTCTATTGATGAATATCGAATGGCAAAAAAAAAATGACAATATAATTCAATTTGCATTTAAAATTTAAAATTTTATTGGGATAAAGTCACCATTAAATAGAAAAATGGACTTGCAAATTTACCATGTTCATTTAATTAAGAATATATTTGGAAAAAACAAAATTGTTAAACAAGAAGATTTTATGATGTTTCGTACTCCCTCTGTTCCAAATTGTTTGCCCCCCTTTTGGGAGTGCGTGCATTTTGCACTAAAAAAATAACGTGTTTATGAGAATTTTTTTTAAAAAGAATTACACCAATTTTTTCTTCTCAATAAGATCTTTAAATTGGTATAAAGTTTGTTGAAAAAAATTAATACTTGTACATTATTTTTTGTGTGTAAAATGCACGCATTCCCAAAAGGGGCAAACAATTTGGAACGGAGAGAGTACAATTTTTGCGTAAAATTTTGACTTACACATTGAAAATAATTTAAATTATGTAACATTATAATTAAAATTCACATTGAAAAAATAAGATTTTATTTTTTCATAATTTCACATTGAATATGGATCTCATTTTATAGGTCTTTTCGAGTAGATTTTAAATATATAAATTTCTTAAAAAATGAATATATAATACAAAAGTTATAAACATTTTAAGATGTAAAATAAAAAGAGGAGAGTGAGGTGGGGTGACATCAGCGTTTTCCGTTAGCTTTTCTAACGGAAGTTAACGGAGGGGAGGTATATGACATTTATTTTCAAAAGTAGGGGAGGCCAGTGGAATTTCAGAAACCTTAGGGGAGGTCCCTGTAATTGTCAGAAACCTCAGGGGAGGTAGGTGAAATTTACCCTTTTTCTTTTTTTTTCTTTTTTTTGAACGATCTTTTTTTTTGAAATTTACCCTGTATTATGTGTATATTATGAAGATTTGATAGTTTGGACCTAAGTCACCTAATTCACGTACGTGAGAGATAAATCATATTTGAATCACATATCAAACAATAAAATTATGCAAAAGCGATGATTGGAAGCGCAAATGCAGCACGAGAATTGATGGTGTAAATTGATGGTGTAAATGCAGAGCATTTCGAATTATGTGTGGCTGTAAACAGTGTCGTTTAGCAGTGCCTCGGAGGCTAGGACCATTAAATTCATCAATAGTTATGGGCAAAGGCGACCCTTATAACCCGTTATGAATGTTTGGACCAAAAAAGAAGACACAGAAATTCATTCAAGAAGCCATGCCGCATCTACAAAAAGGAATCCAATATCGAAGATTCGAAATATAGGGAAGAGCCAAAACCTTCATTACCAAGATCGAAACACCACATACTACAAAGGATGCTTAATGCCACTTCGCCAACTAGCGGAATCCGGTCTAGAGGTTATTGGTTTCCCATTTTTTTTTTTTTGAGAACTGGATAGTCCAGACCAGCTTACGCGCACTTCGACTAATTCAAAGGTCTATGTACGCCTTTCCGGTTACATAAAGGTGCTACCTGCTTTTTTTCCCCTCGTTGGTAGCGTCTTCTCTCCTTCCCTCATAGGCGCTACCAACTTCTCTCTCTTTTCCTTGTCGGCTAGCACAGGTGTTATATATCTGCTCCCTTTTAAACGAAATGGTATTGGTAAAAAACGAAAGTGTTAAAATCATTTCCCAAAATAAATTCTAAATGTAACTTTATTGCTCGAGTTGCTGCCAGTACATAAATGTGGAAGCAAATTGGACACTAGATTTCAACACCAAAAGATCAAATAACAAGCAAACTGAATTACAAACATGACATTTTAAAAGGCCATCCAAGTACAGTGATCGATCCACTTAGTTTTAATAATGAAACTAAATGGTCAACACATAAATTGCATAAACAATCCCCGGTATGTAACCCAATATTGTCAGCAGCAAGTCGATCCAGAACTCCGGCTGCAATCAGTTTCCAGTACAAAATAATTGATTAGCCACGCAAATAAACCCAGTATAAAAAAATTTCCAATTCTACCCATCAAAATTTACTAAACAACAAAACAAAACAAAATATACCTGTTTTATATACCAATGATTAAGTTTTTCTCAAAACAAACACGTTTTGTTAATATCGCTACCAATGTCTGATCCACTTCATTTTTGTTGACATTACCAATCTAGGGTAATCCGAATAACATATAAACAGTTTTGAATCATATTTTTGGCTGGCTCCGCGGTGTAGCCATATGAGGGCCATTCATAAGCACGCGGTGAAGCACGCCTAAATGTATGATCCTTCCAGATCACCACTTGACTGTGCTCCGTAAATACTGAATAATTACTTGGTCCATTGAGAACTGAGACTCTATTTGCCAAAACAGTTCTCTGAAAAATACTTGAAACACTTTGGGAGTGTTTCACTGACAAAAAACAGTTTTTTTTCCCAAAAACCAAGACATATCATTATCTCACAATACCTCACATAAAAACTCACATAAAAAGCCGTGAAAAAATCAGTTTAGTCTAAAAACACCCTTAGCGAATTAAACACCCCCTTAATTCTAAGAAAAATACCAAAAACTTCACGGTCATGTACGTTTAAGGGCCTTTTCCACTAAGCTAACTTTCCAGCTTTTTTTTGTTTCATCGGATTTTTGGAAATTTTTAGCTGACGTATGTGAGAAGAATGATCTGTCTTGTAAAACGTAAAAGCCAAGCAATAATGCTACATATACATCATCAAGACACAACACCGGACACAACATCTTATGTGACAGTACATGATTGGTGATTGCAAAGTAGTTTCAAACTTCAAAGGTTTGTTTTTCCATTACCAATCATGCAATGCCACACAAGATGTTGTGTATGCAACATTATTGAAAGCCAAAAAAAACCCCTAATCCATTTAGTGGAACGGGGCCTTAATGTACAGATTGTAGTTACACACCGACATACATATATATGTGTAGAGAGAGAGAGAGAGAGAGAGAGAGAGAGAGAGAGAGAGAGAGATACCCCACAGCCAAAGCGAAGGAAGACACCAACAGGAGGGAGGAAAATGGCGAGCAAGATCTCAACCAAGGTAGCTGTTCCCATGATTTTGATGATAATAAGCTAATTTTCTCTGAAAGTTGCGCAAAATTTTAGTCTTGACAAGATGAGTTGATGAATGAATGGGGATAATACTACAACGAGTTTATATAATTGGACTGTTGGAGACAGCAGAAGCCTCAATCGACGCCACGTATTTGAGAAAAATTCTACAGGTGTCATGCAACTACACGACACGTATCCATTTTTTTTGCTTATTTTATTTCCTTCCATTTTCTCTCTGTGAATAGGGCGGAGGTATATACTTGGGCTTAAGGATATTTTGCGCAACTTATCACATAAGGTTCATTAATATTCTTATGTAAATTCTACAGGTGTCATGCAACTACACGACACGTATCACATAAGGTTCATTAATATTCTTTCCAAAATGTATTTGTACTGCTACTATTGGCTTAAGGATATTTTGTTTTGTTTTTATTCAATTTTTTTAAGGGTTTTGTTAGTTTTGCTTCAAACTCTTGCTCATTGTATGCTCGTCTCGACGAGAACAATCCGAATTGTATAAAATTAGGACTTTTATCCAAATTTTTCGGAATATCCAAGAAAAGATAGCTTAAGCTGGTTCTTGGATATATCCCAAAATGTTAGGGCAATTCATATATTTTTTTACTTTTCCGGATTTTTTTATTTATTAGAGAAACCACGTACATAAATAGAAGATTCCAAACAAATTACAGGACCGAACCAAAACAACCGAATACAAGACACGTCACACGAGCACAAACCACATAAGGGCGTACAAGCTTTGGAGAATCGTACTGCACAAGGCAGACCAACACTGTGTATCGGCGTAGAGTCCGTCAGAGATTCAACAGTAAAACATCCCAAAGGGAAGCCCAGCCCAATCCATTAACAATAAACTAGATGAAATCTTAAAAAACCACCGAAAATCTGGTAAAACCAGTCTGGAAACAAAAAACAACCAACAGAAAACAACAGAAACAATAAACAACAGCTAATCAAAACCCAGAAAACATTGCTACAACCCGGAACACCCAACTCAGATGTAACATTGAGTCGAGCCGAATCAAGCAGAGTCACCCAAGATTAATGACGAGTTGCTTATTTCCCACCACCAAACCCACCAGATCTGGGGATACCAGACTGGTATGAAAATCCGATGGAGAACCGCCGGCAAAAGACTCACTTTGCTCTAACCCCTCCTTATTACTCCACCGGAAGCCGCCACGCCACCAAGACGCCTCCAGCTGCGCTGGAACTGCACCAAGCTCGCCGGATCAACATTGCTGACGGAGGACGACAAGAGGACCGAATTACCGGTACTAGAAGAAAGGGGGGTAGAGAGAAGTTAGACTCTCTCTCTATAAAAGTTGACGCTGAAATGAACCTATAATTACCAAAAATTTGATGCAAAACTATCAAACATAATTTTTTTTAATAAAGACAAAATTAATAAATTCTTAAGTCAATGGCACTAGAACAACCCCTTAGTATTGTATTATGTATATTCTAAGTATATTATTCACTTGTAAAGTTAAGTTTGATTAATAGAAATTTTGGGTTTGTCCCATTAAGCTGATTTTTTGATTTTTTGACTTTTTGGAGCTTTTTTAGTTGATAAGAATGATATCTTTCGTAAAGTGTGAAAAGTAAAAAAGCCAATTCATTTAGTGGAAAGAATAACACGTAGTATCATTTTTGGGTTTTGGCCACGTAAATCATACTACTAGAACACACACACAATGACACAACATATATGGATTATACAATTGAGTACGTATATCTTTTTGAATGAATATTCGTCTCCAGAATCTTCCCTTGTCGGATTAAAAATCCTAACTTAATTTGCTCCAATAAGTTATTGATTATTGGCTAGAAGTACTGGATAGTTTGATTCCAGCTGGTGGGTTCTTGGGTCAACTCTCGTTGCCAGTTGTTTATTCCACGTGTAATCGTGTGTGAAGCGGTTGTAGGAGAGGCAATAGAATTAGTCCGAGATTAGTACAAGCTGACCCGATTAGAAATACCCAAGAACTATGAAACATTGTGGTTTTACACTTTTTCCTGAGATGGAAAGTCGGTTTCGATTGGAGAGAAATTTTTTGCCGTGTCCCAATCACAACGCCCTTTCCATCGATCACCATCTCATCACACGTTGTTTCTAGGACTGGGCGTCGCGTTATTGTGTCGTGTCATAAATTCCTACCAAGAGGGAGAAGTCCCTCAAGAAATAGAGACGCCCTATGGAGCGGTAGTCTAGCTGAAGTAGAAGCTGAAGAGCAATTCTTCGCTCTTTGCAAAAAGTGATGTCTCACTGATTATGTCATGATATCCCAAATTAAAAACATTTTATAGTTGCTTCGTGTTAAGAATGAAGTATTAGAGCTAGGTGGCTGGTTTTTCTTTGCAAAGCTGGGCACACCATGTTGGCTTGATAACATCATCTTCCTGACCCTATTGCAAAATTTCTTCATATTGAATAAGCATCAAATACTTTTACGTCGCGTCGCCCAAATTCTTTGCCAATAGAGTCAAGCGTCCAAAATACTTTCCCTGATCGAGTGTCTCGTTTTCGCGAAACTCCTCAGTTGACATCTCAATCAGCCGACTGTATATCTCTTAAAAATTACTCTAGTCGTTACTGTCTTGGAATTTCGTTATAAGAGGAAAACCGTCAAGTAGAGATCTCCATTGCTGTTAAAAAAAAAAAAAAAAGCAGGAGATAAAATGCTCATCTCCAATTATTTTGTTTCCTTAAGCGAAATGCACATCTCTAATCATTTTGTTTCCTTAAACAAAATGCTCATTTCTAATTATGTTGTTTCCTTATTCTTAATCTTCTTAACTTTTTGACAAAGATATAATCTTCTTAATCTTTCCATGATGCTCATGTAACTTCTTCACAATTTTCTTAATCTTCTCAATCTTCCTTAGAGACAAAATCTTCTCATAATGCTTTCCGATCTTTGACTTCACACCAATCAATCAACTAACTACCATACACGTAGGATTTCAATTACATAGAAACGTCACGGAATTAGCCAATCACAAATAAGGAACTTACAATATTAACGACTCAAGAAGCAAGTACAGGTTAGGAAACTAACCAAATTTATCACTAATGCTTCAGAGAGAGACTGGCCCTACCAATGAAGTTTCCTCATTTTCTGATGCAGTAGTATTCTTGTTTATACGTAAATTTGACACAAAATTATAAAGGGGCTATTATAGGGTATTGTGGACCAAATTGGGCCAAGTTTGATTTTTAAAGTTAATGGGCTAAGATTAGTTTTGCTATGGAGAGGCCCAATTTACTTTATTTATTGAACCTGACCCATTTTTACACTTATTCGGTTAACTGGTGAGAAACCCAGATGATGACCCATGTTTCATGGCAGAGCAGTCATGGCCCATATTTCATAAGATTCTAGATGATCCTTAAAGCCCAAATTCAGATTGGTTCCCAATTCCCATTATTCCTTAAGTACACGTGCAAATGGAAAGCATATCATGTAATGGGTGTATCCCATGATTTCAATTCCAGCCATGCTATAGGTATTGTGTGCCAAAACTCTGTCGTGTTGCTCATTTTTATGGTACACCTCCAAACCTTCCAAGGGACTTGTTTGGAGGAAGAAAAAACTACTACAAAGTGCTTAAACCCAAGATGCCTAAATTCTAAACCCGAAGTGCCTAAACACTCTATACCCTACCCCAAAGATCCTAAATCCCCAAAAATTGAACCAAAAAATTGGGCCCAAAATTAACTCTATAAACAGGGCCCTTGGAAGCTTTGGAGGTGTACTATAAAAATGAGCAAAATAACGTAATTTTGCCGCACAACATGGCGCACAACACCCACCGCATAACACTCCCTTGGATTAAAAAATGTGACATGAACCGTTCATTAGTAGAATTTGACTCGTGGACAAACCTGCAAAAAAATCAAGTTGATCGGATATTGATAACTCGTTATAAATTTAAAAAAATTATATTGTGGACAAATATAGTTTACGTGTGAAGCTCTACATAATGAATAATTCAGATCATATTATTGAACTCAATACCTATTTTGTGGATGCACCCACCCTCTCGTGCCTTAGGCCGCTGAAAAAGGGGTCATGTAGTGCCCAAAAAGCATTACACGTTGTAATGCTCTTCATATGACCGTCTATTTTGACAATGCACGGTTCGGATTTGAATCCGAGCAATGGTCGGTTGGACTAATTTTATTGCTCAGATAAAAGTGCTAATCGTGCATTGTCAAAATGGACAGTCAGATAAGGTACTACACCACACATCAGCATACGGCCCCATTCCCTTTTTTTTTTTTTTGAACGGCAAAAAAAAAAAATCATTTATCACAAGATAATAATATGAAACCAGTACAATAAAAAAATAGAAGGAAAATGTTATTAACCTCCACCCAATAGGTGGAAGATAGTAAGTAGAAAATGTATAAGTATCATAAAAATATGTATTAATATCCGTGAAAGTATATAGATATCCGTGAAATGTGCATTGATATACGAAAAATTTGTCATTATATATTCCCTCTGTCCGGGTTTATTAGTTCATTTTGGGAGTTCATGCCACTTTTCAAATGATTATATCTTATAATTTATAATGTTTTATGTAATTTTAAAAACATTGTCTTAGAGTATCTCCACTCCTTCCTCAAATTTAGACTCATACTCAAATTTGAGTAAAAATTATCCAAAACCCTCTTCCACTCCTTACCTAAACCTATACCAAATTTGAGTTTTACTAAACATTTCAACAAATCTGATGTGAACCAAATTTTTAACCAAATTTTCAAGGCTCTTTTGTTGCACTACTATTTACTCTTTTGCTCCACCATACAGTTTGAGTAAGGGTTGGAAGGAGCCATATAAAATCAAGTTTTTTTCTCAAATTGGGTAAGGAGTAGAGATGCTCTTCTAGAACTAATCGAGATCTATCAAATAAGATTAAACATATAAAATGTTGAACCCTAATCCATTTAAGTCGCAGCCAATGCACCACAGAAGAGTCCATCTCAAATGAATAGCGTCGTGTTACGACCAGAAGATTGGCTGAAAAGAAGCATCGTTGGGACCATAAACACTAGTTCGAAGGCAGCAGAAACCCGAAGTCTTTAGTAGCGAAGGCCATGAACTTTTTCAGTAGATTTCTAGCTAACTTCTCTTTCTATTGATCTTGATTAGTTCTAGCTTAGTTTTATTGAGAGTTCTCCTCCTGAACTGCTTATCCTGCATGTGCTTTCGGGCCCCCCCACCCATTCAATCACTTGCTTGTGATGCAACCATTACCCGAAAAGGGAGAGTCGAGGAATCGTCCGCTCCCGTTCATGTGCCAAACCGAACATCATTAGGTCCCAAATTTTGCGAACAACTTCTTATCTAATTACTTACCAATTTAAAAATATCACTATTTTTTTTTATCCGATTGTAATAGAACAAGATACAAATAAATGCAGACGGAGGAGGTATATGCATATCCAAAAATTCAATATGTACACACGCCAGAGTTACCCAATGATACATCTTAATCGTCCGTTCGTGTTTTCGAAGGTCTGAATTAAAAAAATAGCTTTTCCAGATAAGAGTTAACTCTGCATGTGCGTACACGTAGCCGGGTTGTATGCATATCATCCTCCATTAGCAAGACCGAATAAAAAAGAAAAGCATTGAAGGAGGAGCCCGCCGTTGATGTCACGACATCGACACGTAGCTGAGGTGGAAGATGAAGAATAAGCTGCTTTTGATTAAAAAAGACATCATTAATACTAGTAGTCTATTCGGATAAAGCTGAGGGATTCGTTGTTACGCAGTTTCAATTACATTTAATAATTACGATTTGGACCACTGAAAACGGTTTCAGTGTCTTATCCTTGCGCATATCGTACTGTCGTCGTTGTCGGTAAGCAAAAGCTCAGCACAAAGAGAGAGAGAGAGAGAGAGAGAGAGAGAGTTACCTTCGCTTTTCTCGTCATATACTATCAAACACCTTTTTTTTGGGAAGATATGATTCGCCTCTGAACTTTTGCAAAAATGGTCGGTTAGGGTTCCATTTCATCTTTTTGGGATTTTACAGGATTGATGATCACGCTTAGAAAGTTGCAGTTTCCATCGGTTTTAGCCCTCATTATTACTTCCATTCATTACGCTACTCTACTCAAGCTTCAAGCTGAAGCAATCTCTCTCTCTCTCTCTAGATATACATATATGTATACACACCTGCATGTACGTATTTATTGATTTTTGACATTACTCCGATTCGTTTATCTTGTGATTAAATGCTGCTAGTACTCCAGTCCGGTACCACTTGGTAATTCAATGTAGAAATTGGACTTCTTGTGAATCACTTGAATCTTGCTCCATCTCTCTCTCTCTCTAGATACGCATACATATGCATATTCGTAGTTTATTCAGATAATCCTCCAATTTTGCTTTCAATTCTTGCTTTGCGTTCGAGCTCTTATTTTTCACTCTCGCAAATTTTTTGTACGTTTGCACGCGGATTATCTGATATCTGTAGCATATACACTTGTTGTATGTCTCTGAATTTCTGATTCAAGCAAAATTTCATAGTTATAATTCTCTCTCTATACATACACCTATGACCTAGACAGAGTCATTTACGTACACGGATCCTGTTTCTAGCTTCAATGGAGCTTTGAGTTCATCACTGGTTGTATATACACTATAGATACAGAAATGTCCCAATTTACAAGTTCGAAATCGTGGCGAGAAGAGCTCATGAGCCTGGTCGAGGATACAAATGGGATTTCAACCCCTGCATTCGAGACCAAAATGCCTGAATTCCATATCAGTGAGGCAGAGGGGGAATCGGGTGAATCGGAGAGCTTTAAAGATCATGTGAAAGGGTTTGCCAAAGCTTGGGGAGAAATGGTTGTGGGATTGGGGAAAGGGTGTAAGGATATAGTGGTACAGAACTACTTGACTGAGGATTCGTATTTGGTGCAAAAACTGAGAGGACCAGTGAATAAGGTTTCTGATAGACTAAGGTATTTGAATGAGTATTTACCTGAAGATCGTGACCCGTTCCATGCGTGGTTGGTGATAATTCTCGTCTTCCTCCTAGCCTTTGCAGGTAATTTCAATTGGTTGTTTCATTGGGGTGTTCATGCATTTGGGGGCTTTGCACTGGATTCATATTTTGAATTAGCATTTGACATAGTTGAGCATTGGTTCTTGTTCATGTGGGACAAGCCTATTGGCACTTATAGCACCTCTTGAGTCTTGTGTTTAGGCTTGTGATGATTGTTATTCAATTTTTTTTTTTTGCACATTTGGTCCTCGTGGTTTGATTTGTATTGTTGTGATGAGCTACCGTAATTATACCTAGAAATGAAGGTTGCCAGGGTGGCTTAGCTTGATAAACCATTCCGAGCTACCAAAATTAAAGTGGTTAATACGTCAATGGTAATTGTGCTGTTTTCTGGTACTATTGAGTTTGCAATTGGGATTCATGTTATTATCTTGTTTGATGCTGTTGGTTTTGTAATGTCCTGGAGTCTTCTCTAAGGAAGTTGCTTGTTGTTTCTCATATCTCTATTTTTAGAAGTGAGTTATTATGTGAGTTTCTTCTTTGCGGTCTACAAATGCAATACCCACCCGTCTTTGAAAAGCTTAGCACCTTTTATGCTTTGGTGGAAAGAATGTTTTCTGTCACAGGGAAAAACTTCCCGTTTGGCTCGTTTTTTGGACACTCTTATCCGGCATTGTGCTTCATAGCTAGGTATTGTTGGTCTAGGAATTAGAAAGTGAGCTGTTTGCTAATATATTTCACATGCATGTATGAAATTATGTTTGTGTGTTGACTGATGGAGGCTGTAAGTCTGTAACTAGGGGTTGGAATTTCCTACACGATGTGAGAACCCGACAGGAAGTTAGCAGGTTAGGGTCAGCTATTTCTGACACAGGACATGAATATGACGTGACACGATTACACGAAAAGCTAAATAAGTCGGGTTAGGGTTGAGAGAATTTTGACACGAACACGACGCGGAGTGGGAATTTATGAAAGGACACGATAATACGACACGAAGTTAGTAGGTTACGGTCGGATATTTTTTATCCAGAACACGAATATGACATGACACGCTGCCCACCCATAGCTGTAACGGGACAAATTCTGAAATTCTTGGTACGGTACGTGTGAATGATAACGATAAATTGTTTACATCTGAACAAAGCCTGCATATGACCAGTTACTAGCTGGCTTTTGTTCCTAGAGAGCTTTTACTAGTTACACATATCCTCTTCCTGCCCAATATGCACAGCAGTTCTTGAAGTACAAGTAGTGGATGGTGATTGCAGTTCTGGAGCTTATGTAATCTTGTGGTGAGAACTGTCGCTTATACAGTTGCTATACCATGTTTAGCATCAATTGTTGGCTTTCTGTTTTTGTATACATAGAACCAAATTATCAATGCCTCTGATAGCTTCAGCTTTTAGATGAGTTATTGGTCAACAACTTGTCTAAAATGATTCAAAGAAGAATAGGAAATTAGGAATGGTTAAACTGTGACAAGAAAAGAAGAGCTTATGCACACAAATTATGCCCCCTTACTACCTGCCTTTAATAACTGTTGAAGTTGATAACCATTTCTCCTTACTATTTTTGATATGGTTCTGTATTTGTGCCCTGATTGTTTTCAAAGCTTTCATGTCCCAATATAGTGCTTATTTGTTGTTGTTGGTTAACAGCTTTTCCAGACATTTCTCACGCATATTATGTACTCAAACTCAAAATCTTACATTTGCAGTACTGAATGTAAATAATGGACATGATAGCTCAGTCCCTAAGGTGAAGAAAGTGTACATACATCCTCCGAGTGCTACACGCATACTACTTCCAGATGGTAGAAACATGGCTTATCGCGAGCAAGGTGTTCCAAGTGATAGAGCTAGATATTCCTTGATTGCACCACATGGTTTTCTATCATCCAGGCTTTCAGGTAGATAGCTCCTAAGAGCATTGAAGACAGTAGGGAAATGATATTGATGATAACTTCTGTTTTTGGTACAAATTTGGAATGGAAGTGACTTCGTAGGAAGTCTTGTTTATCTGACTGATTTTAAATATGAAGGTATACCGGGAGTCAAAGAGTCACTGCTGGAAGAGTTTGGTGTCCGTTTCATAACTTATGATCTTCCTGGTTTTGGAGAGAGCGACCCTCATCCGAAGAGGAACCTTAACACATCAGCTTTGGACATAGTGGACTTGGCAAATGCCGTTGGAGTAAATGACAAATTTTGGGTGTTGGGGTTTTCAAGTGGAGCCATGCATGCTTGGGCTGCGCTCAAATACGTTCCCAATCGCATTTTAGGTATGCTAACCTTTTCTTCCTCTAGCTTATATGCTTTTTCTGCTTTTCTATCATTCTATCCAATACATGGAGAACAGGGCATAACTGAATTGGTTATTGCCAAGTGGTTTCCTGTGGTACAATTCTTCACTAGAATACAATGTATGATTGACCTTAGGATTACGTATGAAAATAGAATTTCATGAATACTCTCTAACAACAGACTTTTCGAGGAGGAAAAGACCAAATCATGCTAATGGTTGGCACCGAGATAGCATGTCTGGAGTAGACAATTGTGTTACCAGACCAAGGCCGATTGGCCTTTTGAGCTACCGAGAATGCTTTCCCTTTCTGAATGACACAAGGAAATTTGACTATTGAAGAATGGGGCCCGTCACAGATGATTATATACCAGTTTCAGGGCATAGTTGGGGCATGAGGAATTAAATATGACGAAACCTGGTGTCTTCTTAAAGAAGCAGGTGAAAAAGAAGGAAAAGAAAAAGGTAAAAATGAAAAAAGACATTATTGTCAGGGTCCTTGTGTCTGTAATCTGGTTCTTGGGATTATGACATTGAACTGACGTTCATATATTTTTTTCTTTTTTGGGTAAGTACGTTCATATCTTAGTTGAAGTCTTATCATTTACTATTAATTTCGTGGGAATCATGCCGAGTATTTGTTGAGTTGGGATTCAAGACATCTTTGAACTGAGTGAGTGTGGTGTTATTCGGTAAAGAAGTCTTATTGTCCCTGTTATTCTATAAAAAAAATGTTAGACTCAAATTGCTCTTATTTTTCCTCCTGAAAAATTGGTTAAAGTGCTAGTTTGCATCAAGCTGTGTGCCCAGATCCTTAAGAAATCTTTTGACTATAATCTGTCCTTAAGAAATCTTTTGACTATAATCTGGTATGAGTTTGTCCTGATGTATCGTGACCGTTTTGCAGGTGCAGCCATGTTTGCTCCTATGGTTAATCCATATGAATCAAGCATGACTAAGGAAGAGATGTCTGGAACATGGGAGATTTGGGTGCAAAGGAGGAAACTGATGTTCTATTTAGCTAGAAGATTTCCGACATTTCTCACTTACTTCTACAGCCAAACTTTCTTATCAGGAAAGCATGGTCAGATTGATAAGTGGTTGTCTTTGTCACTGGGAAGTAAGGTGAGTTTATTCCCATCATGAATCCTCAGATATGCACGATTGACTGTAATTTTAGTGTTTTAGTTCTAAATTGTTATTTCCGTATATCTGCGACTTGGGTCAGCATAAAAGTCAGCTGTAATTCGGGATCTGAAGATTATTAGTTGAGTTAATGATTATGTTGGACGATAAGATTAAAAAATCTGATATAGATTCTTCGTAATTTTGGCATTTTTACTTACATTTATGCTTATCAAAAGGAAACTCAGTCCAACTATTTTTTATTTGGCATTTGGCTTGAAGTTTCTCTTATATTCTGTGAAGATTTGTTGTTCACTCTTTTGAAGTACTGGGATAGTGCTTGATTAACAACAAATTTATCCAAACCAACTATTGTCATAGAATAAACACTTGAGTGCAAATATGTACTACTCTTTGGAACAATGCTTGTGTCTCTGACATAGTTCTAGTGTTTAGTTGAGCCTATTGATCGACATGGAATGATAACGATTGCTGAATTTTAGTTTTCTACCTTCTAAATGGCTGATAATTCCATCTTGATTTACTCAGGATAAAGCTCTCATTGAAGAACCAGAATTTAAAGAATTTTGGCATAGAGATGTTGAGGAGTCTATCCGGCACTTAAGCGCAAAACCATTCATGGAGGAAGCTGCACTGCAGGTGTCAAGTTGGGGTTTCAAACTGGCAGATCTTCAAGTGCAGAAGAAATGCCCTGGAAAAGGCATTTTTTCTTGGTTTAAATTCATGCATAGCCAGGAAGAATGCGAGTACACTGGATTTCTTGGCCCAATTCACATATGGCAGGTTCGCAGCCTTTTCCTTTGTTGGGATTTTGTTTAGTTATGCAATTAGGTTGTTAAGTTGATCTTCTTGAACTTTTAAGAACGTGCTTTGTAGGACCTAGTCGTGGCATTTACTCTGAAACGTCAAAAAGGGTATGTTCGGTGGTTATTTTCAGAAAAATTATCCAGAACAACTTTTGGTGAAAAAAAACAAGTCACTAGTTTCGTACTTGCTCAATTTTTTTTAATAAAATCTACTTCTGAGCACTGAAAGAACGAATATTTCCAAAGCAATTTCTAAAGCATGTTTCCCGTTCCATCATCTAAATGAGATTCTTAAAAAGAATCTGCAACCGGTGATTTTTTCACATCTTGTTTACTGTGTGGACACCAAAACACAGGCATGCGTGCGCACATGAACACGCTTAATGCTACACAAAACTGATTATGGAAACAGCAAACAAACAAGCAGTTTGAGATTTCGATTGTTTATATATTTCGATGTCCTTAATTTTGGCGGTGCTTAACAGGGAATGGATGATCGGGTAGTACCACCATCAATGACTGACTATGTGGCGAGGGTTTTACCCAGTGCGATCGTGCATAGACTCCCAGATGAGGGCCACTTCTCCTATTTCTATTTTTGTGATGAATGCCACAGACAGATATTCTCTACTCTATTTGGAAGCCCAAAAGGTCCACTTGCAAGCACAAACCAACCTCGGTCCAAAGTTGATGAACGTACTGTTTCAGCCAGGAAATAACACAGTTAATCCTCTTTGCAACTTTATTGAGCGATAACGTAAATACGACAGGTTTTTGCTCCTTTTCTTAGTGGAGCATGAGAGGCTAGATAAATTGTGGTTTCCTTCATAGTTCTTTGGTATTGAGAAGGAATAAGGCAGAAACATAGTTTCTCTTCACGGCTAGTGCAATTTGGAAATTTTGCTGCTGGATAAGAACTTTGTGACGCCGGATGAATCTGATAGTGTTATACTGCTGAGAAATGAGAGAAGAACTTGAATTTTGGTTCATATGTGGACTTTTCTGGGAATAAACAAGGTGATATAGAGCACTGTACTATCAGTTAGAAAACTTACAGAGGGACAAAAGTGCCAATTCTTCTGATTTCTTTGTGCTGTTGTTTGTGCAAGCTCTGTTGTTGGTGTTTTGAGAAATCTGAAGTTTGTAGATTGTTTCGGACAGAATCGCAGAGTGGAATTTTCGTAGTTGTAGGTCCAGCAACGGAGCTTGGCCGGCTTGATTTTGTTTCCAGAGGCTCAAGTATGTTTATGAGTTTTTTTTACATGCTAGCTTAGCTTTTCACATCCTTCATGCAGTGCAGGTAGTTATTGATAGATTCAAGAACTATCGTAATTTCGAATTGTCACTTGCGTGTGATATTGATATCCACTTTGATGCTACTGTAGATGCACTTGAAAGGGTAAAGCCAAATCACTTTGTGGAAGGAAAACTCACTCTCGGGTCTCTCTGCCCCGAAAAATATTTTCTCGGGTCTATTCATCATGATTTTTTTTCCGACAATGTGGAGCTCAAGACAAAGTGTATGAACCCCATTACAATGTGTGGTGGAAAAGGAACCTGGACTGCTCCAAACACTGAATAATCACTCGTCTGTCGCACATGGCTTGTACACTATTTTTTCCCCAAATTTCTAATTTTTCTTCCCCAGCCACTATTTTTTCCCCAAATTTCTAATTTTTCTTCCCTCACAAGTACTCCTAAATGGTTTTCAAATTTTGGAAGTTGAATATAAGAAAAGAAAAATCAGATAAAGTGGCTGCTCAAGCTAGTTTGGTTTGTGGAGACAGACCACGGGCTGAGGAATAGTTGGCTGCGTAGGGGTATATGACCCACTAACTTTTCAAAAATCTCATGACGTAGGCCTTGTTTGATAGCCGGTTGAGTTATGGAAAAGGACTAATAAGGTGGTGTGGCCTCTAAAAAACTTGTTTGGTTTGATTTTTATGGGGTGGATTAGGAGTCCAATGGAATTCTCAATCCCAAAAATTAACAACCCATGGGGGAGGCGTTATAACAATCCTATCTCAAGGGATTGAAGGTGAGAAAACAAAGACACCCTCCCTTTTTCTATCCATTGACCCAGTTACCCTCGAATATATCAATTGGCAAAACCTAAGGGAAGCCCCCATCACTCATTACCTTCTCCAGAGCTAACGGGTTGGCGATCGGTTCGCTTGTTAGACTCGTCGGGAAACGCCGGTTCGCTTATTAGACTCGTCGGGAAACGCCAGAGCAAACTCCGGCGAGGGGATGGGTGGAGGTTGGTGGTGGGTGGCGATCGGTTTGCTTGTTGGGAGTTGAAAGTGTGGCTAGGAGTGAGAAGATGAGAAAAAGGCACTACTACTTTGTCGGGGAAATTAGGAAGGTCCATTTGGAGTTTTTTTTGGGCATAATGGCAAAAATGGCAATTAATACTTTTAATTCCATCCTTCCAAAGTAAAACAAACATGTTACTCTGTGCAAAACGAACGTGAAAATTACAAATCTCACCTCATTACCAATCTCAATCTTAATCTCACCTTATTATCAATCTCCTCAAACCTTACAAAACGAGCCCTTAAACCTCAAAAGAGATTGTGAGAATATTTTTCCTATCACCTAAATTAGAAAATTTTGCCCTCTCTTTTCCAAATACCGGTTTATGTTGCTGTAGATATATGCACTCAATCTACCAAAACACATAATCCAAGACTAACAAGTTACTGTAAAAAACCTCAATTGGGTTATTCCATTTTTTGCGACAACCCAATAACCTGTTGATTTCTCACACGTAGTAGTATTTCTTGGTACGCGATTCCTTAAAGAGTATTACGTGAAACATGTCACATCGTAATTCGATATTGTTGAATAACCACTCTAATCCAAGAGAGTTGGACAATAGGGTATTCTGGGACACATGATCGATTCATACCCTTCAATTCAAAAGCGGTTCAAAGATTTTCGGGGGTTCTTTGCTTACTCCGTTTTCATTTTTATTTCACTTCGCTCTTTGTTCAGGCCCTACTTCTAGTAAGTCCGATTAATTCACCCCCGGCTCACATTAGAGTTAGAACTGGATTAACCTAATCATCGGTTCGATTTTTTTTGGCATTTTCACGGACCGAACCGAACTTTTCAGTTTCAAAAAGCCTAAACCGAAACCAAACTGTTTAATATTCGGAACTGGTTCGGTTTGGCAAGTTTTTACAGTTTGGGTCGGAAATAGTAATTGGGCCTAATCACTAGTTTGTTTTCTGTTATTGGATCAAACAAATTCACAAACTTGAATAAAAATCCATCACAGGCACATACAAGGTTTTATTACGGGCCAATACAAAAAACAAATATTTATTACTACTAACTCCAATCATTCTTTTTAATTACCACTAACTCCATTAAGCTCAATCACTCTTTTTTGGGGTTAGACACTTAGGGTGCACTTTTCTATTATAGGGTTTTTAGTGGTTTAGACACTTTCGTAGAGTAACTTAGGATGTTAGGCACTTTCATAGGGTACCCTAAGGTTTAGGTTTAGGCAGTTTCATAGGGTACCCTAAACTTTAGGCCATCTCTAGTGCACTACCTAAAAAATGCTCCCTAAAGTGTACACCTAAGCACATATGGGACCCAATTTTGTTTGCTAAGAACTTAGTTAGCTAGCTAAGAAGAAATTCACTTTAATGGGGCTCCCTAAAAATACTCCCTAAAGTGTATGTGGGACCCATTTAAGTGGACCTCATAACCAAAAAAACAATGTTAGATTCAACATTATAAATGCAAGCAACTTTCTCTCTCCTCTTTCTCTCTCCTTAAGTCCCTCCCCAAATTTAGGTAGTCACTTAGGGCACTTTAGGTAGTGAGGGGTGCCACCTAGGATTTTAGGGAGCCAAGTTTTGTGCACTAGAGACCATTTTTTGAGGTTTTTCTTAGTTAACTAGTTAGGGCAGGTAGTGATTTTAGGTAGTGCACTAGAGATGCCCTTAGGGTACCCTAAATTTAGAATGTACATTTTAGAATTTAGACCGTACATTCTTAGAATTTAGACCGTACATTTAGAATGTAGACTGTACATTTAGAATTTAGACCGTACATTTAGAATGTACATTTTAGAATTTAGACTGTACATTTAGAATTTAGACTGTACATTTAGAATTTAGACTTTACATTCAGAATTTAGATCGTACATTTAGAATGTACATTTTAGAATTTAGACCGTACATTTTAGAATTTAGACCGTACATTTAAGAACTTAAAATTTATCATTAAGGTTAGAAAACAAATATTTATCGCCATTAAGGTCAATTACTCTATTTTTTTAGGTTTATGTTTAGGGTGCACTTTCTTATTATAGAATTTTAGTGATTTAGGCACTTTCATAGAGGAACTTGAGGTTTAGGGACTTTTGTAGGGTACCCTAGGGTTTAGGTGGGGTGGGTAGAGAGAGAGACAGAGACGGCATGGGGTCTTGACTTTTCTGTCGCTTTCGTCAGATGCCTGGGCGTAGACTATACATTTGATTGGGCTGCAAAGAGGCCTGGGTGTGGACTGCCTTTTGGAGTGTGTGGTGCATTTTCAATTTGTTAGTGGAGCAGGCGGTGCACTGTCAAAGAAAACTGGAGCGGCCAGGTCCAATACAAACCACCAAATTCTATGGGCCTGTCTTAACTCGAATAATAGCCCTATACATCAATTTATATCGGGCCACGGGCCCACAATTACACCTGAGAGGCAATTATCTCTCTGTCTCTCTCTCCAAATTACCAAATGGGAGTCTCTTCATCAGTTTCTCTCTCCACCCCCCTTGCTAGAATTGCAAGATCCAATTTTTCGCTGATTATTTTCGATTCTTCATTCCAATTTGATCACTGGGTTTTTGCCGGTACTGCATTCTACCATACTACCATTCTTGGCTCTTGATGATACTGTGAGAGTTTTAGATTTCAGGATTTTTGTTCTTGTTGTCTGTTTAAATTCATCAGATGACGGTGAACCTTCTTTCTCCTTCATTTCACTTCTCATAACCATTAACAATGGTTAAAGGAGATAAGCTTATTTACCTTGAGACGTTGAAACTCATGACCGAAAAAAAACCCTTTAGACCCTATTTGCAAAATACCATTACCAATGTCAAACCCTGCATCCAATTAGCTCAGATTCCAATTTACTTCAAGACTGAACAGTGGAGCAACGATTACATAAGCTCCTTGTGCAAGCAAAACCTTTTCAAACAAGCTCTTGAGGCATTTGACTCGGTGCAAAAGAACTCAAACTTTGATGTGAAGCCCAGTACTTTAGCCCGTTTGGTATCTGCCTGTGCTTCTTTGAGATGTGTAGAACAAGGAAGGAGAATCCATGACCATATTCTGATTAATGGCTTTAGGAAAGACATGATTTTGCAGAATCATGTCCTGAATATGTTTGGGAAATGCGGGGCTTTAAAGGATGCTCGGAAGGTTTTCGATGAAATGCCAGAGAAAAACGTGGTTTCTTGGACTTCCGTTATTGCTGGGTATACACAGCATGGTCAAGAAACTGATGCAGTAAAGCTGTTTTTGACAATGCGACAATCGGGTGTTATGCCGGATCAGTTTACCTATGGGAATGTTATAAGAGCTTGCTCAAGTTTGGGTGCCACTGAGCTAGGGAGGCAGTTACATGCCCTTGTTATTAAATCCGAATGTGGATCATACCTTATTGCACAAAATACTTTGATTGCAATGTACGCAAAGTTTGGCCAGATTTCTGATGCATTGGGTGTGTTTTCTGGGATTGCTGCAAAGGATTTGATTTCATGGAGTTCAATGATTTCAGGATTTTCAAAACTCGGTTACGAGTTAGATGCATTGGGACATTTCAAGGAAATGCTCTCTCATGGTCTTTACAAGCCAAATGAATTTGTTTTTGGTAGCGTGTTTAGTGCTTGCGGTAGTCTCCTGCAACCAGAATATGGAAGGCAGATACATGGCATGAGTGTGAAATTCGGGATAGGGAGAGACACTCATGCAAGTTGCTCCCTTAGTGACATGTATGCAAAATGTGGTCTATTGGGTTCCGCCAAAACAGCTTTCTCTCAGATAGACAAGCCAGATTTAGTGTCATGGAATGCAATCATTGCAGGGTTTGCTTATGGCGGTAACATTGACGAAGCCATGTCGTTGTTTTCTTGGATGAGGCATCTGGGGTTGAGCCCAGATGATCTCACAGTTCGCTCCTTGCTTGTTGCTTGCACAAGCCTGGTTACCCTTAGTCAAGGTATGCAAATACATTCCTACATTATTAAAGTGGGTTTTGATTTGGATGTAGCGGTGTGCAACACTTTACTTTCTATGTGTGCAAAGTGTTCAGATCTTTGTGCTACATTTAAAATGTTCTACGAGATGAGAAGCAACACTGATTCAGTTTCGTGGAATACTATTTTTACTGCATGTATGCAGCACAACCAGGCTGGCAAAAATTTTTCGTTACTAAAGATGATGCTTCAATCTCAAAATAAGCCCGATTATATTAGTTTAGCCTATGTGCTGGGAGCTTGTGGAGAAGTAGCTTCTCTAGAAATGGGGGATCAAGTTCATTGCTATGCTATGAAAACTGGGCTCAAGCTCGATACCTCAGTCACTAATGGACTAATTGACATGTATATGAAGTGCGGCTCCCTTGGAAGTTCTTCAAAGCTCTTTGATTCCATTGAAAGTCCAGATGTTGTTTCCTGGAGTAGTTTGATTGTGGGTTATGCTCAGTTTGGTTATGGAGAAGAAGCTCTTAAGCTCTTTGAGAAAATGATAAGTTCAGGAGTCGTGCCAAATCACGTCACATTTATCGGGGTCCTAACTGCTTGCAGCCATGTTGGACTGGTAGAAGAAGGTGTGAACTTGTACAATACCATGAAAACTGACCATGGGGTTGCACCTACAAGAGAACATTGTTCATGTGTGGTTGATTTGCTTTCTCGTGCTGGACGCATCAATGAAGCAGAAGCTTTTGTCAATCAAATGGAGTTTGAAGCTGATATAGTGATATGGAAGACTCTGCTAGCTGCTTGTACGAAATACAATAACCCCGAGGTCGGAAAACGAGCTGCTGAAAATATTCTGAAAATTGATCCCTCAAATTCTGCTGCTCATGTACTACTTTGCAACATATATGCTTCTGACAACAGTTGGAAAGACGTTGCTAGAGTACGGAGCTTGATGAAACAAAGGAAGGTCAAGAAAACTCCTGGTCAGAGTTGGATTGAACTTAAAGAGAGCATTCATGTTTTTGTCTCAGAAGATAGTTTACATCCCGAAAGGGACAAGATATATTTAATGCTGGAGGAATTGTGGTTGCCAATGCTGGATATTGTCCAATCTGAGACAAGCTTCATCAATGACTTGTGGTGTGGCTAAATTAGCAATTACAGGACTTCGAGGTGCTACATCACACCTTCAGAAAGTTCTAGTGATCATGGATATGCGTCAGTCATCTTTAGAAGACTCTGGAGGTATAAATTATTATGTGTTTTAAGTAATTTCGTTTGAAAGATTCCTTCGTAGGTGACAAGAGGACTAGAGTCCAACAATTAGGTTGAGTCTGACCAGCTACCTCCATGCCCATAATGACGTTTGGTGGGCAGGGTTCAAAACCACCTGTGTGGGCATATGGAGACACACCCACAAATCACAAGGAAACCAAAAGATACAAACACACTGGAGGGTTAAGCAAAGTAAAATTTCCCTATGGACGCAGTGGAGACAGAGCAATCCGCTACGTTCTGTAAAGCTGGCAAATTTGTCTTAAAGCACCCAAAACCCGGCACTATATTTTCTATAAAGTGAACCAATTTATTTCTTCCTTGTTTCACTCCTTGTGTGCCTAAGCCCAGAAACCAAACCAACAATGGTATTTTACCATCTCCTCTTCACCTCTAAACTCTCCCGATCTAACTCATCCTAGAATCTCCCTATTTTGAAGAAAAATATGAGAATCTTATTCTACGTACGATTAGGAAAGCCCCACATGTTTGATTGGATTCCTTATTGACTTCCAAAAAACTGTAAAATCCAAGTAACTAGACTGGCCCGTTCTCACGCCTACACAGTAGGCAAGTTAATTTACCACTTTGGCATTACTTCTGACCATATGGGTTTTAGTATCTGCATGTCGAAGGTTTGGCAGATGCAGTTTCAAGTACTAATCAAGCATAAGTTCAATTTTCATGCACTAAGGGCTGTATATACCTAACATAAAATGACCTGATTCGTGGTCACCAAAAAAAATGCGATTCACATCTATGCAAGTTGAATTAATTCATGCAACAGTGCACAAATTCATGGATTATGGGAACTTAATTCCAATATCCTTGTGCCAACAACCTGGGGATATTTACATCAATCTTGTTTCACTTTCCTGCTTTCACGATATCACAGGAACTTAACTCCAAAATCCTTGTGCTAACAACTTGGTGATAGTTACATCAATCTTGTTTCACCATTCCACCTTCAGATTTCCAGGGCCCAAGAGTTGGCTTAGCTACTTAATGGAAACCCTCCTATATACAGAGTCTTCGGACTACCTATATAAAGTGTAAAGGGTTGCACTAAGCACAATCAAGAGGAGATGTACTAGTTTTCAAGTTGATAATTAACTGATGTAGGACAAATTCCAACAATACATTTAAGTAGATGATTCTTTTTGTCATTCATCTCGGCTTACACCTTATCTTGTCCTCACTTCTTAATCTTTTTTTTCTTTCCCTCAAAGATAGAAGTCTTTGTCTGCCTTTTCTTTCGGATGCTCGGCAAGGGGATGTGAGGCAAGGTTAATGCTCTGACGTATGATTGGAGCAGAAGTTGGAAGGAAGTGGATTAGAGATGTGCCTCTTCTGGAGATGGGTTCTTGTACGGGTGTCTACTTGGTCGTTTGGAGAGAGTGGACAACTCGATTCCAGGACCAGAGACTTGGTGGATGTAGAAGTGCCCGCAAGTAGACACTATATTATATGGTCAATGGAACCAATAGAAGCCCTTGGCATTATTTGACCGTTGTGAATGCCATGAAGTCGTACAATAACTTGCCGCAACATTAAGAGTTTTAGAGAATGGATGCAGAGCCCTGAAGTCTCGAAGGTATTGGTTTCACAGAGCCACTATTTTCATTTTCTATGGTGGTTTATTGTTTTTAGTTCTTCTTTCGGGTCCACAAAGGCACAAATACAACCTCCAGTTACTGTATTACCGTTAATGTCTAGGCAGAGAGCACAAAATCTCCAGGCATACGAACACGGAACATATACGACCGTGTAATCATATTTTCATGTTAAGGTCGTAGCCGTCAGATCATTTCTTTTTGAAAAGATACAGATGATATTTCCATAATAAATCTACTCCCTCTCTCCTCACTTTTTAGGCTATGTATCCATATTCGTTACCCTTGGTGATCAAATAAGAAAACATCTTGAAATTGTAACTGATGCTATGTGTCACTTACATTTGTCAAGTAGAGTGGGTAATTTATTTAAATTGAGACTATATAATGTCCTGACGTGCCTTTAGGCATGTGCATCAGCTAGTCTAGGATAAATCCTGGCATTTAGTTGATACATTCTTATGGTAAATGATGATTTAACAAGTTTACTTGTACCTTTCAAACCTACTTGTCCTTCTTTACTTTTTCAGGTTTTGTTCGTCATGTTAAATGGTTGGATTATTTGATCTTCTGGAACTTTTAAGAACCAGCTCTGAATGAACAAATTGTCGCCTACAACTGTAAACTGTCACAATACTCAGTCTGGAGTTTTTGTGTTCCTACTTTGGTTTCCTTAGTTTTGTTCTGCCAAACAGGGAATGCACGACAACGTAGTCCTTCCATCAACAACTGGCCCGGGTGTTACAAAGTCGACTTTCAACTGGAGGCGAACCCAATCAAGATGCTTGAGACACAACAGTTGCAGCCCCGCAGTGATTCTACCAGAGAAGCTGGCTGACAGATTAAAATTGCATGCTTTAATTTCTCGAATGATGATGAAAATGGCACAGCCTTGCTCCTTTTTTCAGGGGAGCATGAAAGGCCAGATATCAAACTGAAATGTTGAACTACGGAGGCTTAGTAGCTAGAGATGTTGAGCAGCAGTGAGCAACCTTCATGCTATTTCCCTTTCCTTGTAACTTGGGACATCATCTTTTTTATGAGGTCTGAAGTGAAAATTCCTTTGTTTACCTGACTTGGATGTTTCCACCTTCCTCTTTTTTCATGTGTTAATTCACCACTTTTAACCTTTTAGCTAGTGGTCACTTTTTGGCCGTTTGGGAAACCTCTATCCAAGGATGGAGTCAAGCAGACAAGTGGTGATAGTTGCCACTCCAACGATTTCGAAGAATTCTTTCATTATACTAGCGTTTTTTTTTTATTTACCGTCAAATTACACCACCTCTAAATTTTTATAGAGTAAAATTAAACGGTAACCCTTCGATAATGTTGAATTCCAAGCTATGGAGCTCTAAAAATGGTCTCTTGCACGAATGATCGGAGTTACCCAACTTGAAGACTGAGGTTATTATTACCCTCGTACAACAAACACGAGGTATTGTAAGTCGGACTAACACCCGTCTCCAACAAAACTGTATTCGCCACCCCTAAGTTACATTCCTGGTACCGTTTCCGCATCATAAAGCAAATGGTTATTTCTAAAGTGGCAGACATCTCACTAGGGCAGTGACCCAGAATTGAAGATTACCTGCCATTAGAGTGATTCCTGGATACAAATTGTCAAAAAACTTCAAAGGGAACAAAGTGGCCCATTGAAGTCGTATGCTAAAAAATGGTAGAAACACCTTGAAATGTTCAAACTCGAACAAATCCGGTTTTAGTTAAAAAAATGGTAGCAGACACTAAGACACATCAATTAGCTAGCCATACTCCATTATCATGTAAATGGCTGTTAACTTAAAGAATTCAAGTTCAATTTTCCCATAAAAACTATCATCTGCCAGGAGAGCAAATTATTTCAACAAGGTAACCGGTGCTACATAGAATATTTCTTTGGCACTGGTATAATTTAGTCTGAATACATACAAGTCACATAACAAACAGTTTCTCCCGCAATCAATGAACTCAAATGGAAACCAAATTTCCAACTTCTGAGTTGTTTACAAAACTTGGGTCCAACAAATCAATGGAACAACAGACCCTTAAATTTTCAAAATTTCACCTTGATGCAGTCTGCAGATAATATTTGGGAGGGGAGGTTATCTCCCAAAACCTTGACCAAAGCAGCTTTGTCTCAGAAAGCAGAGCCACTCCCCTTTGTCTTTCCAAGCATCATATCTTTAGCTTCATTGATTTTCGAAGCAAGGTAATGGCTACCACCTGCGTCTGGATGGTTTGCCACCATCACCCTTCTATGCGCTTCCCTAATCTTATCTGTTGGAGTACTTTCCCTGCAAAAGTTAGACAATGAAAACCTCAAGATATATAACACTAAATGAGCTATATTCAGGAAATGAATAAAAAACAAAAACACATTTTCCACAACTCACTCCCGTTCTTCCCTACAGCCACAATTTTTTTATTTTTTTTTGGAAAAGATGACACCAAGATTAATTGGATTGAAATTTCACCCGCGGAATTGAAATTGAAAATCATTCCTTGGGAAATAAAACCACACAATACCAGTATACCACCCATGAAAATAAGAAACACTTGTGACAATATATACTTCCCAAGTGTACTGCAGAAAAAGCTTTAACACACTGCTTTGAATAGCCTAGAGATGAACAACTCCTTATTGCACGTGAAAGAGACTGTTCTAGCACCAAATGCCATAAAAGTTAAGAATATGCCATTTGAGATTTTGAAAGGTCAAGTGCAATTAGTATGATTGGAGGGAATTTTAACAGAGGGATACTGTAGCCAAAAAAAAGAAGCAGCATGCAACAACAAATCAAAGTAATCTTGTAGGAACAATAAAAAATAGGGGCCTATAAAATATTTAGGTAGGCACATATGAAATGTTAGTAGGGCGAAGCTGTAAACATGTTTCATGACTGTAGGAAAACCCGTAGTTCTTAAAACCCAAGCAGGGGAAAATTCTCCTCCTTGCACCAACTTAGAGTTGTTTTGGTGAATGTTCACATCATTTCATTGGGGGAAAGGGGCATGACACGACAGAACAAAATTATGACAAGTTTCACATCCTTTCATTGGGGGAAAGGGGCATGACATGACAGAACAAAATTACGACAAGCAGATATAAGTACCATATGCCACTTGAAATCTAAGGTCGTACAAATTTCACTCCACAGTTCACCAAGATTAAGTGCCTGTATTTTGATATTCCTAAAAACTTTCATTAGAAGTATAAATCTGCTTGATGTAGAGTCAGCTGAACATCCATGGATACCCATACACAACTAAACACTGCTGCAGCATCTTGTGCCTAGTAAATCGAAGAAGGAAGAGATGACAAGAGAAGGAAGTCAAAACAACAAGCCTTTCATCTGATTAAGAGTTGTGTAGGCGTAGAACACAGGTTTGTATAGCCTAAAGTTCGTGCTTTAGTAGTTATACTGTCCGTAGTGGAAGTCACTGGAAGATGGAACTGGTAAAGTAAACCATCTCCAGAAGTTACAATAAAGGTCAATAGTTTAACAAATTTTCTTGCTAAAATTGAACTTTTTCCCCTAATTGCTCGCTCAATATCATTGGTCTCTACCTAGGGGTGTAAACACGCCGAACCGAGTTGAGGTTTGAGCTGCTCAGGCTCGGCTCGAGCTGCTAAATGTTGGCTTGAGCTCGGCTTGCCATAAAATTTCCAAGCTCGAGCTCGGCTCGTGGAAGCTCGGTACTCAGGCAGGAGCCAACTGAACAAGTGCATGGTTGTAGTGCTGTACTTGTAATAGATTCTTTCCAAAAAGTTCTACAAAAGTTTCGATGTGGGACTAAGAGAGAGCCTTGGTGGAAGCCTCCTTTGCATTGCGAGTTTTTCCATTGTTCGGTTGTCCCCATTTCCTTTGCTATAAAGCTTCCCACTCTGTCCGCCCACTTGCTCAGGACATGCCCACTCGAAATGTTGCCACTTGGCAGCTGCGAGAATCTAAGTGGTCCACTATTATTTAATGCATGTATACATGTGAGTAAAAGTCTTGGCTCGAGAGCCCACTCGAGCCGAGCACCTAGAAGCTCAGGGTTCGAAAATTTGGCTTGAGCAAGCTCGTTTATCTTTCAAGTCGAGTTCGAATGAGTTCAACTCGAACCGAGCCTCAAGCCGCTAGCAAGCTGCTCTGCTCATTTGCACCCCTATCTCTACCCGAACATTTACGTACTTCCAAATTTCCACACCTAACACAGCGTTTTCTAATTTACCATTCTTCTAAATTTATTTCTCTCATTAAAAAACACGCTCAATTACGGAGACTTGTAGAATCAGATGTTCAGACACATCCTCTCTCATTAATGCCCACCCTCATTAAAGACAACCAGGCTTTTTGGCACTATCATTGACATTAATTTAAAAGATCTCGACGATCAACACTTACACACAGTCATACCCAACTGCAATATTCACAATGGTTTGCAGATTTAAAATAACAATGACAGACTGAACATAGTCCTCGCCTTTCTCTACTTGTTTGGATTCCTCCCCCAGCACCAGGGGGATTCCACAGGTGGTGAGGAAATGTTTATGGTGATTGCTACCCATTACTTTTAAAGCTTATGATGAGAGGAAATTATGCACCACTTGGAGGGGTGAAAAGGGTGGAGAAGGGTAGCAGTAGCACAACTGGGCCACAACTTTAAACTCAATTCCCATTCATCAAATTCTACGCTCACAATAACCAAATACTCTTCTTTATAGGATAAGAGCCGTAGGCCTGTAACTGAAAAGGAAACTAGAATCCTAATTCAAAAAGTATATTATCCTTCTCCTTAATTCCTAATTCTCTGAAACTTAAAAGGAAATGAAAAACCAAAAACTTAAAAGAAACGAAATGTTACACAATCAAATACAACTCTAAATTAAAGGCTCATATTAGAAAATTTGTTCTGCATAATTCTCCTCCAACGAGAAATAAAACTCGAACTCAAGTTGGTTTCAAACTATTTGAATCGTCCATGCCAAAGAATCAAACATTTCAAGAGTGAAAGTTGCCTGATTTTCTTCTCATGGCAAATTGTTGCGGTTCTCAAGCTGCTGATGAAGGAACATATCAATGTTGCTTACTAGGTATTGAGGTGGGAGAATCATGAGTAACCATATTCTTCCTTTGAAATGGCAGAATTTAGAAAAAGAGCTTTTCCAGGGGTATATACGATTGTAAAGGTGTTCTTTCTCATTATGGGTGGCATTAATTTCATCCATTTATGGACAACCAAGTAATGCATGAGCAATAGGCATAAAAAGGATGTCAAACCAAATCATATCACCAAATCATTGTAGAATAATCACCCATCTGCATAGGAACCAAAACACCTTTGAAAGACAAAGAGACGCTGAATCAGCCCAGCCCATAGTAGACAGGAACACAGATGTAGTTGAGGCTCAAGTTTCATCCTCTTGATTGGTAGAATGGAAAAATCCTATGTCAATGACAACTTTGCAAACTCTGTTGGCATACTCACATGTATCCATGAGAATTATTGGTGCGCTTCCACTCATAGGCAACTGTCATTTGCTCGATAGTTTCGAACATGGAACAAACAATTACAAATACCGGTTAAGCTGTGGGGTCGTGAATATCTGTGAATTGTGCAAGAAAATGCAAATGTCCTCTTTATTTCTTTTCTGAAGTGGGCTCGACTATTTTTTCCTGCTGGCCTGGCTGTTTTGAGCTTTTTTGAGGGTAAGGATAGAACGTTTAAGTGATGGGTCGGGTTAAGGCTTAAATGTGGGTCAAGAATATAACTTGGTCGGTACCCTACTGATTTTCTCCATGAAATAACAACAGCCATGGGTGCGCTAGGGCTCCACGGAAACAAAAAAACTCCTGGGAAGGTACATCCATAGCAAAGGATGCAGGCAACACAAATAAGCAGCAGCGGCAAGAATCCAACCTGATCATCAACATCGGATCGTGGTTGATGACTATCAGTGTCATTTTCGGAACAGGAGTGGTTGGCTGCAACGGTGAATGTCCCAACTGGGGTTGAAGGGGTTGGATTTAGGTCTTATCAGATCTGATCGACAGCAGCGGAGTCGCCATGGAGGCCGCCATCTATGGTGTGTATCAAACGTAACCAAGAAAGGGAAAGCATGAGAAAGGGGGATCCAGAATCTTGATCTGATACCCAAAATGAAGCAACACGTGGAAGGGTGAGAAGGGTGCAGAAGGTTAGCGCAAATGGACCACAGCCTTACACTCAATAGTCAATACTCATTCATCAAATGATCACACTAACCAAAGGACTTGTTTATAAAAAAAACGAGGCCTAACTGAAAAGGAAAACAGAATCCTAATTCAGAAAGTAAATAATCCTTATCCTTAATTCCAAAATTTCTTAACTTTAGGAAAATCCTCATCTTTAATCTAACTATCTAACCGTAAAGGAACGGAAGGAAAGCACTAAATACTATAATGCATTCAAAGCTCCAATTTTCGTAATGAATGCATCACAAAACCATGAACACAGAACTCTTGTGGACAACCGAGAAGAAATAGCCAAACTCTAGAAAAAGGATGACGAGGCAAATGACTCCTATAACTCAACAGAAGAAAACAACAGTACCTCACTCCAAGAATAAGAGCTGCTTCTCTTTTTGTCATTGTAGGCTGAAATCCCCCTTCATAAAATTTGCGCAATCTTGGAGGTCTTGCTTTGAATGCTTGCCAAGCCTGGATGCTATATCTACCAGCATAAGCAGCAGCTGCAACAGCAAGTCCTGCTATCAACGGTGTACCCTGGTGCACAATTCAGGTTTAAACATTAACTGTTAGGGATGAATTATCACCACTCTCCTAATTAGACATAAAAAACCAAGTAGGCAAATCACCACTCTAACAAGCCACACATTGTTTCACTTAAATACACAGATAGTTGCGTTTGATATATTTTTGAGAAATCTCTTTCTTTAGCTTATAAATGGAGTTGTATAGCATGTGTTCCTGCTGTAGTTGTCTTTGCCATCATTATCCAGGGATTTTTCAATTACCAATATCAATTCCAAGCCCTCAAGGAAATACATATCACATGTTTTGCGGGATCGGTTGTCCAACAGATTTGTAAGCCCCCACCAACTGTTGCATTCAAATGCCATGACATTACGTACCATGTCTAGTCCGCCCAACTGACCTGCCCGACTGAGTTTTCGCTCCAGAGATTTGTGAGAGGTTGGAGGGAAAGCAAGAGAACCAAAGGATGGAAGCGACAAAATCACAATTAAAATACCTAGGTAATAGATTTCTTTTTCCTTTTTTGGATAACTCAAGCGTCCAGGAGCTCAAGCACACCGACTAATGCTGGGGACCAATCCTACCGTCTGCTTTCCTAAACAAGGTATTGATTTATAGTACATGTTCATTACAAACACACAAAAACAACTACAGTTTTTCCGTACAAATCATGCTTGGCCTTCCCCGATTCTTTTACTTAATATTTATCTGCAAACAGTTTGTACCATTTTACAAGCAAACCAAAACCCTAAACTGAGAAAAAAAATGACCTTAATAATTTCCAGATCATAGAACCAAAAACAAACAAATGCAACGAATGAAAATAAACTCAACATTTCTGTGATGATTTGATATAATAGAGGCTTTTGCCAGATTGTTGTAAAGTTAAGATTTTTACGAGCAAATTTTTCTTCTTGTGAAGTTGAGTGGTAAGGAATTTTAACGCAGTGAAAGAGTGTTATCTCCAAATCAAGGTATAGATTTCTAGTCCTATTTGCACGGAAATCACGCCTACAGACATCCTATCTCAAGCTTTACACAAAGCTAACACGAAAACCCCATAATCAAATACAGACCTTCACGCATTCGTGCGTATACATAGGTGCATGATAAACCGCTTATGCCATTTTACAAGCAAACCCAAACCCTAAACTACGAAAAATTTAAACTTCATATTTTTCAGATTCACAAAACCAAAACTTTCAGATTCATAAAACCAAAACAAGCAAATGCCAAGAACAAAAATTTACTCACCATGTCTGCTGCGATGCTTGAGAGCTAAAAGTGATTGATTCTTTTGTTGGATTGTTCTAAAGTTTCGATTATTATGCAGACTTTTCTTGATCCCTCCAGCAAGTAACCCGGATTTGAACAAATCCCCAAAAGAAATTGGAATTCGACATAAACAGGAAGGAACTTGCTAGAACTTTATAGCCATACCCACAGGTATATCGGCGAAAAGCAAGGGTACTGAAAAATACACTAATCACCCCTAAGGTTTCTAAATTATACTAACTTTCCTTATTTTTGAAACTACTATCAAGATTCCCCCTTACCGTTAAATAGGCCTAACACCGTTAGTTTTGAGTACAAATTATCCAGAATACCCATAATATATTCTAAACTAGTCAACAGTAAATAAATGTTATTGAAAAAAACTAGTCAACATTAAATAGAGTAAATTACAAATATCCCCTCCTATATTACCATACATTTCTTTTTCTGTTACTATATAATATATGTAATTTTTTTTTTACTTTTTCAATACGCATTTAACATAACTAATAAAAAATTGTGTTTTGATTTTTTAATTTTTAATGCTTCACTCAAAACTTCTCTAAAGACGATAAAAATTAATTTTTTAAATCAGTTCTCATGACAATAGCCGAAAATGTAACAAAATTGAACTTCAATTTGGCGTGAAATAATTTTTATCATCTATAGAGAAGTTTTTCAATCAAAAATGCTACTTGTACAATCATTTCGGCTCCAACCATTTACAACCTCCTCACATACACGTGGGGCCTACATCTACAATTGTGTGTGGGCTCCACATGTATGTGAGGAGGTTGTAAATGGTTGGAGCCAAAATGGTTGTACATGTAGCATGATTCTTTTTCAATTTAGTATCACAATTATTAATATTTTAATTTTCAGTCACCCAAGCGAAATCGAATAAATCAACTATTTTGTTTAAGCAAAAGATATAAAAATTCAGAAAGATTGTTGATTATTATATATATATAGGTCATTGTTTTTTTTTTTTAATTGATATTTTTTACATATATTTTTTTTGGATTATTAATAATGTATGGTAATATAGGAGGAGAGGTTAGTGAAATTATATTGTTTGTGTTATTGCGTAGTTTGAGTTTATATTTGAGGGCATTTCAGGCATTTTTGTACAGTGTCAGACCCAATTTAATGACAAGGGGGAATGTTGATAATATTTTCAAAAATAAAGGAGGTTAACATAATTTCAGAAACCTCAAGGTTGGTTAGTGTATTTTTAGAAATCTAGGGGGAGGTCAGTGTAAATTACCTAAAAAGGAAAAGTTAAAATGTGCTATTGAAATGTTTCACAAATGTGCGAGTTTTTTTTTTTTTTTTTCGGCAAAAGAATCTGGTAATTGGTTTTGACATCATTTCAACTATGCTAGCTCATGCAATAGAACTCTTGGAAACCCCACACTGCATCCTAGTCCCCTTCCCCATATAATAGATTAGAAATAACGAATGACAAAAAAAAAATTGCAATATTGTCTTTATTCTTTTTATGTTATTGGGACATTGTTTTTATTTTTAAAAAATTACAATATTGTCTCTTCTGTTGTTCATTTTGTCATACACAAAAGGATATTATTTTAAATTCAAATGAATAACAAAAAAGGCATGTTCGATACGAATTTGGGTTTCACACTCCCCTTTATTTGTTTCGTTTTTCAGATGTTTGGATTGGCAACCCTCCGTAGTTATTATGAAAAAAGGTTTAAATTTGGGATAAAAAAATTTATTTTTCATTCAGTAAATTTTAAGTTTATTTGCAAAAGTTAATAACTAATTGAGATATTTAATTTGGTCCAACGAATTTTAAAAATCATGCACCAAAATATTTTATTTTTAACTGAAAAGTATAAGTCTTTTTATAGTGGACGAACTTTGTGGGATGGATGGAGTGCTTTTTCTTTTCTTCTCCTTGTGTCTAAAAAATGATTTATACATTTATTTTTTTCAAATGAATTTTAGAACTTGTTTATGTTTTGGACTTTACAATATGGAGTATGAAATTTAAATCACTAATTGAGTACTTTTGTAAGATAGTAAAGTCGAAAAAATATTTGCCTTTCTTGTTTCCCTACATATTTTCGCAAGAATATAAAATCAAATGTGAACAAAGACATTATATTTTTTTTTTTGTATTTTTATCAATATAATCCAACCATTATAATAATGTTTGAAAACGTAACCATATCAAATCTTATAAATGTTTGCTAATGTAGAGTACATGTTGTAAGGGTTGCAAATAAATTAGGAAGGTGAACATTACTTACTTGTTTAGGTGGGTCTTATTATTCATAATCTTGTAACTTGTAAGGACGTATGCTTTAGCTAATCTTGAAACATATATCAGTTCAATTGTACATGGTCAAGTGTTTGAATAAAATCCGTATTATTTTATTCTAACATTTTTATCAAGAATCACTATATAATTTGATGAAGCACTTGTCAATATTCCATTTAATTGATTTTTGTAGGAAGTGAATTGATTTCTTTGAATGATTGAGTAACCAACAAAGTCTTGGAAAAGGAATATCAATTTGACCATTGAAGCGGACTTGTTTTGGGCCCACAAACACGGAAATGTTTACTCAATTTTTAGGTGCGTGAACAAAATAACACCTGAAGTGTTTGCGCGTAACATTTTTTAAAATGTTTCTTTATGTTATGTTATTTGAGCTTGGCAAAAATGTACTGGTCAACTAATAGTGATGAGTAAGATGGTGAAGTAGCACTTCCAGGGTATTTCTTTCACTTGATGCTCAAGCAACAAGAAAGTAGAGGTTATTCAAGAAAGTGGAAGATTGTAAAGGAAGAACAGTGATGAAACTCAGAGGGAAGTGAAGAAATCCAAGGGTAGGAAGAGTTGCAGCTTATCTAACCATGTTTCCCTTTCATCGGATGATAGTCGGAGCAGAAACAACAACCGGGTTATCTTGAAAGATGCATATGGTACAAGTCTTTTTATGCATTAGAGTTTTGGTACCAACAAAAATAATTTTGGCATTATCATTTACACAAAAGAAAAAGAGTGGATTTATTGCATTCACAGTATAACAGAAGCACATTTAATCTTTACAAGAAAATAATCAAAACAATGAGAGAAGAAATAGAAAAAAGAAATGTAAGAAGTAAATCTCACAGCAAGACTCACCCAAGAGATTGACATTCGTGGAAGTAAACCTCAAACCAACAACCTCAAAGTAACAAACAAGAATTACAAATGATCAACATTCGTGGAAGTAAATTCACAAATCAAATGACTTTCGTTTACAACAGTAACACAGCAGATGTAGAAATATTTCACAGACAAGTATCCATTTTTTTTTTTATCTTCACTTCTCATTATTTTCTTCTATGCTTCTTGCTCAGAAACAAGGCCCCCTCCATTCTCCACACTGTGTCCTTCAAGGGAGCTGACTTCGACCTTCGGTGGACCTGAATGCCGCCTCGGCTTAGCCGTAGAAGCAGAATACGACAGGTGTTTCTTTGCGGAACCCACTGATCCCTTCTCCGGTGTGGTACCATTCTCCAATCCCAATGGGCTTTGCATCCTTGACTTGGCTTTTGCCGACTTAGTCTGCGCCATATAACTCGGAACTCCTGGCGAGCTCCCGAGGCTCTCATCATCCCTTGCCGGTGATGGCCCACCAACGCTGTGCCTCCTATTCTTCCCTGACTGCGCACTAAACATGCTTTTTCCATCGCTCTCTGGGCTGAAGACGCTCTCTCTTGGGCTTTCTGCCTTCTTCTTTTTCGTTACTACTGATAGGGGAGTTGCAGGGGACTGTTGGTTGGAAGGATGAATCGTTTTTGGGCTGGAAACCGGGGAAGGGTTTTTGGAATTTAGTTGATGACGAGCAAAAGACTTGGTGATTTCTCCTGCGGATAGGTTGATAGGTGAATTCTTTGCGGGTGACTGGAGTTCTTTCTCGGCTGTGCTTTGGGTCTCTGCCATCCATCGTTCTAACCAACTCCAACCCCAGTGAGGATTGTTGGGGTCCATGAACATTAGGGCCACTGGTCTTGTTGACTTCTTCTGAGTTTTCTGTTTGTTTCAATGACGGAAAACTAAGTCAAAGGCTGAACTATTCACATCTAGTAAAGAGCTTATTATTCGCTAAAAAGCTGAATATTTGCTAGTAACGAGCTGAATATTCGCTAATTGCAGATCTAGTTGGCCTTCTATGTTTGCTGCTTGTTTCAAGTTCGGGATGCTTTTATCAGAGAATGAATTCTTTCAAATGTTAAGAGGTTAATGTTCAGCTATGGACCAAATGCCCAAGAATCTTAAGCATTTGCCATGAGAGAGGAGAGATGCCAAATGACACTCAAGCATTTGACAATTGACACTTTGGTTAGAGTTGCTTCACATGCCAACATGCCTTGTCAAATTTGACATCTTTGGTAGGAGATGCTCTTATAAAACAGAGCTGGTTCTGGAAATACAATCTCTATGATTGTACGGAAAGATTTATGCACTTGGACAAAATGCTTTTTTTCCATACGATAAGCTTCTTACTCAAAAGTTTCTGCAGTTGTTCAAAGTAAGGCTGTTTAAGTTGTGACTGAAGTAGCAACTAGCAACCAATTTTCCCTTCTATATCAATTCATGGCCGAAGGCATTTTCTACACACGGAGGAGCTATCCTCTTACACTTGCCAATATCTCTTAATGGCAGTTGTCGCAGAGGAAATTAGAGGAAGTCGAAATGTGATGGTTTCTTTATCTGATTTTCTGTTTCCGTGGAAGTCTTATCCTTTCCCCGACATTTTTTTGCATAAACAAGCTAAAATGAGCCGATAAAATAGGAGATGGATCATGAGGTTACCTGATGAGAGAATGAATAAGCCATTGCCCTCTCTCTTCTCATGGCTGCCTCATACTTGCTAAGTAAGTTTGATTCAATCTGTTCTTTTGACTGTAGACTGGCATCCCATTTTTCCCCAATCTGATACATCATTAAAAGCCAAATTAAAGTCAAAAACTAACAAAGAGCAATGTGTTTCTGGATAAACCAAACTGATAACAAAAAGCTTATGTGTTAAAATATGTTCTCAACAAGAATTGTCCCCTCTTCACGACAAAGAATTCACACAGAGATTTTACAAAATTGGAATCACCACGAATGAAGAATCAATAAATGAAAGGAATTTGAATCAACATTGCAATCCCATGTGCATTTCACCAAATATGCATCCTAAAGAACTTTCGTAGCTCATTCGACTCAAACAACATTTGTACAATGGTATAGCACCCCACTTGAATTGCTTGTATTTATTCCACAAAAGACCAAATCACATCTTATAAGACGCCATACTACATACAGATCAAGCAAAATTTGGAAGACAAGGAAAGAAGTTATGGGAGAAAACTAACCTGTAAATTTGCAAGTTCCTTTGCACGTTTCTGTAGGAGCTGTCTCTGGAGTGCCTGATTCTCCTCTGACATTCTGATCCTTCTAGACAGGATCTGAGACTGCACGCGGGCCAGAGTCTGCATGCATCTTAAAGCATGTGCTGTTTGGCGTTTGGCAGGCGGCCCTTGTACCAATGACTTCAGCCTCACGAGCCCTCTCAAAGCCCTCAATGCCCTTCTTGCCTAACGACAGTAAAAATGGAATAGCAAATACGTTGATAAGCTCCATCATTTCACGTGCACAAAGTTGAAGTAAAGGAGAAGAGAATTACGAAAATGGAAAAAAGTGCTGGAAAAAAAAAACATCTTTCAAGTGCCAAATGATCCAGAGCAACGTATTTTCCATATTCAAAGGGATAACAGATTAAAGAAGCAAAAATGTAAGGCATTTACAGTTCCGTTCAACACATAAGTCAAACATACCAAACTTTTTTGAAGTTTTGGAAAAAAGGTCCACAATAAGTTACGTGACATATTCCGAATTTGAGAGAGACATATTCCGAATTGTCTCTCTCAAATGAGAGAGACAAATAACCATGCTAGCACTACAGCAATGGCAATGAATTAATACATATTTACTTGAGAGTCTCAACCGCCTAACATTCAGTCATGCTATAAAAGACCAAAAAGTTCCAGTACAATTTGTCACAAGCATGCAGGGAAACACATTAACATACCAGAGATAAATTACAACGTAATATGCCTTAAGACATTAACCTGCCCACATCCACATACGAGGTAGCTCAATACACTATAAAACGGAAAGTTCACAAGTATGAGTCCAAACGCCCAAGAATCTTCCTGCAATACTCGAGCCCTAAAACAAACCTTGTTTCCACCATCAAGAGTACTTGAACATTGGTGAACTCCCTGCTTCATTAGTGACTCCCGATGTCCTTAACCCCAACCGTACACTGCATTCACAGTGTTTTCGCAACATCTTTATCAACCTTCTAAATCTTGCAAAAAAAATTCTAAATTCTAAACAATAAGTACTTTGTTTTCCCAACAAAAATTTCTGGATGGTAGTCTGTGTCTCAGAACAAGCTCAATGTAGAAGATAGATGACTGAAAAGAAGAATGCTCTTTCGTCCAAAAAGTTTTTCTCAACCTTTTTAACTACAATAAAGGAAATCTGCCAGCTGAATATTAGCTGTTGGAATCAGATGAGGTAATTAAGCTCAATGACTTCTCAAGTACGACATGCTCACTGTCCTCATTGAGCTAGCAAAATGACATCTTTTTGCAAAGAGAAGATGTCATGATTCAAAAGCAGATGTAAGCAATAAGAACTACACTAGCATGGGAACTTTTGTTTGTCAGGAAATGGAATCTAACAAAACAAGAACAGTAGGAAAATGAAAAACAAGAAGAACATGAAATGCGTGCTTCATTTAGACAAAAGGAGACATATACCTGGTATCCACGGAATGCTTTTTGAATTTTGATTGCTGAAGCTTCCTCCCTGGCTATGCCCGTTAGCTGAGTCACGGAAGTGAGTTGAACAACCTCTTCATCAGCTTGAGGTTCTGCAACGGTACCCTCAGCTGCGATTTCATCTTCAGAGGAATCCTCATATTCAGCTTGTTCAGTCTCCACTTCAGTCCATTTCACCTCTTCGGGTGGAGAAAAATGGTTAGGCAATGTGACTGTTTCCGAAGGTGAGGAATCGGGGATAGTAATTTTTCCCTTGCCAAACCATTTCTTCTTCAATTTCTTTGATTTCTGAATAGCAGTTATTAGATGATCATAAACACATTTCAACACAAAATACTTACAGCAGAACAGATAGAAATCTTCTCAAACCTGGGCTTTCTTTTCCTTGGATTCTGGGCTGAAAGCTTTCTTTACAGAAGAAAACCAATTCCCTTTTCTCTCCATCTTTGTATCATTCCACAATTCACCTATTTTGTCGAGAAAAACAACATAGGACAATACCAACAGATCTCAGATTTCTGTATAGTGTATACCCTAAGTTACAAGCATAACAGATCAATGTACCTAAGCATATACCTAAATGATAAATCTACAAGAAAAATCTCAAATCCTCTATTATATTGCTGAGAAAACTGAAGAAAATAAACCAAAATGAAACTCCAACTATAAATCTATAATATTAGCGAGTTATGGTCCTAAGAGATGCAAAAACCGACCTCAACAAAGGCCAGCGAATGCCCAAGCATTGTACATGGAGGTCCTTAATCGCCTTGGCCAAATTAGGAACAATCTAACTATTTCCTTCCAAGTTCTTTCTTCAACCATCATTTTTCTCAACAACCAAACAGACACTTAAAAAGACCAAGAACCCAAGTCAAACTAACAAATGTACAGTTTCCAAGAACCCAAGAACCCAGCTTTGTTACAATCCTAGATTTAAGTCAAAAGTCTTTCATTTCCCATCATTTTCTCACCAACCAAACAGATAAAGAAAAAACCCAGTAATCCAGAGTCAAACCAACAAATGTACAGTCTCCTAGAGGAAAATTATACAATACCCAGGTGCTAAAGTTGCACAAACTTCAAGAAAAAACCAAGAATTCACTGTCAAAGGTAACTGTCAAATGTAAGTTTCCGATAACAGAAGGCTCAATTAAGTACCTCTTAAGTGAAGTTGCCAGATCTCTGTGAGCTTCTTGCTTCTTCTTCAAACAGTCTCTTTCTATTGGGTCTATGCTCAAACAGAAAAAAGAGGAGTTGTAGATCCCTCAATTTGGGATTAGAGGGAGGGAGATCTTGGCCAAAAAAAATTCAATGACCAGCATATGAGAGGAGGAATAACAACAGCTGGTTCTTACTCGTGAAACCTCACGTCCTGGGTCCGACAGTGGGCCCCACTTAATTATCAGACCAGGCCGGCAGGCAGGGTAATGTTTTTGTTTTTGTTTTTTTAATTTTTTTTTTTTATAAATTGGGAAAGATACTTAAATTACATTGACATTCCCTGAAGTTTCTAACAAATACGATGATCTGCCCTCTGGTTTGGAAAATTAGAATCACCATTCTTACTTGTACAAACTAATATACAAATATCTGTCTGCCGTTAAATAGGCCTAATGCCGTAAACTTTCATAGTTAAAAGACTAAAATATCCTTAATTCATGTAGAACTGATTGCATTGCCCTCTCGTGATTTATATTATTATACTATATTGTTTTAGAATTAAGGCATGACAAGTATAGAAGACTGTTATTTTTTTAATGGTATAAAATATAAGCAACCACATTTTTTTTTGTAGCGTACTTTTTTGTAATTAGTTACGTTTTATTTTAATTTTATGCTTACTTACTAGTCAGTAACCATAAAAACTATGGTTAAGAAATCAAAATTTGAACTAATTTTGTAAAGTGAATTTGAATCACATCTTTGTAGAATAACAAAATATGTAGAATCTTCTATTTAGATTACTCTTTTCTGAAAAAATTAGTATTTTTTTTAGTTGTACATACCATAGAAAATGAAAAAAGTATTAGAACCAACTATAAGAAAATGTACTAACAATTAAAAAGTCTAACTAGCTATACATCCTCTTTGCGTTTATGCCGGGGATGTTGCGAGTGCTATGGGCTTTGGCTTATGTAGATAAAAAATGATGAATGGGATTGTGGCACTCCACTCGCCACCGGCACCAATGTGGAAAAATGCTGCCGAAAAGAATGGGAAGCTATTTTGCTTTGCTGGATGCTTTGGATCCCGGATTCTAAGCCAATATCTTTACCTTAAAATTCAAACATGTGGGCCCAAAATGCTATCCTACTTTATTCTTACGTGGCAATAGAAGTCTGCTTGCGCTACTTCAGCGACACTTTTTTCGCCTTCTCTTTGCTCTGGACATGAGCGCTAGTGGACACTTGGAAAGAGCAGGCAAAGCCTGTCGTTTGTAATGGAAAGAAAGATACCATTACTTCGCTTCTTTGTTGGACTGCCGACGTGAACACAATGGTCTCTGACTAGGACCAGGAACCAATTCGAATTTGGATCTTGACATGTCGGTGGTGAAATTTTAATTTTTCCTATTGCTTATATTATATGGCATTTTAAAAATAATATAGTCTTCTATACTTGTGATGTGTTATATTAAAATACATATACTATGTGTTAATATATAGCATGTGAGATCAATACAATTCAATTCACAAAGTGTCAAGGGTATTTTAGTCTTTTAGTTATGAAAATTAACGCCGTTAGGCCTGTTTAACGACAAATGAGGTGTCCATATGTTAGTTTGTAAAGTAAGGGAGGTGACTGTAATTTTCCAAGTGTATTTATTAGAAATCTCAGGGGCGGTCGCTGTGATTTACTTTTTTCTATTACTAGCAAACAACAATAATAACTTTGGTAACTACATATATTGATGGTATATGCTTTACTTGTCTTGTAGGCTATAGCAGAACAAATTCAATCAATACATTAGTAATCAATACATTAGTGACCGATCACACTATTTTTGAGATTATCAAATGTGATCACTATAGCATTACGCTATTGAAAAGATTGATCGTTTCATTTCTATCTATGTTTTATTGCACAAGAACACATTAGGGCAAGTATATCCCGACGAGTTAAAAATTGGCCCAAAATAAAATTTAGAAAAGACAAGCTATGTTTAATTTATGCAAGTGTTTCAAAACGTACAACTCTACCAAAAAGCCCTAATTAACCTTAAAAAAAGAAAAACCAAATACTTTGTTATATCTTAACCTTCAATGACGCAGAGCAAAAAATGGCTTCACAACATTTTTTTAACTTGCTCAGTCTATACGTTAAAATCTGAAGGAATAACTTAATATAGTTTTTTTTTTTAAAGGGACACTTAATGTAGTTTTCTCTCTATATGAAATTCAATTTGGGCTTTTAAACTGGGGTGCCTGTACAACAAAATTTCCCTGATCTGATATGAATATCTAGCTTGCATACAGGGCCAGCTCTGGGCATAGGCCGACGAGGCGGTCGCCTAGGACGCCCAGTTTTCGGCCCAATAAAAGGGCTCCCAAATAGCAGATCATAATAAATATTATTTATGCCGAGAGTTTAACAGAAATGTTAGCTAGCTTTGGTGGTTGGATTAGTGTTGCATATCCTTGATGATGTAGGTTTGATTCCTGCTAATATGACTTTTTTGCGCACATTTTTTTCGAGTTTTACAAAAAAAAAAGCGTCAAGACTCGCGACCTTAGGGTACAACTCCCTTGTTCCGCGCAACAAACCACTAAACCACATGGCTTTCTTATGTTTCATGTGGAAAAACTAATATCTATAGAAGCAAATAAGAGGCCCAACTATCAAATTTTGTTTAGGGTCCCGAAAATCTCAAGGCCAGGCCTGCAATTGCATAAGGTTATTAGAAAATCATCTAGGCTTTAAGGTCTTTCCTGCAAATTGTTTATTTTGTAAGTCTTAATTTGTATGTTATTCAGGTAAAAACCGTTACTTTATCGGTAATTGGTGCCTATTTGAACGAATTTGAATGAATGACGTCCATTGCTTGTACAATAGATACGATTCAACCAAGTCTTTACCGTTGTCCAATGAGTGTGAATATACACAAGCACTTACAGAATGAACGGCACGGGTTGCCGCAAAAATGTGAGTAAATTTTATTTTCCGGCATAGATTGTTAAATAAGAGAAAGTGACATGAGATAGATCCTGTCTCTGAAATGGGTTTGGTGGTTAAATTCATATACAATGCTATGCTGGCCAATCAGAAAACAAATTAAGTACATAAATTATGGCCAAGTCCAATCATGAATTGATAATCAGTCAATATAATTATATACTAGAGGAAGGTGATTAATTAAACTCAATTATTGGTTCATAATCCAACCCCAATCAACAGGGTTCATTGCCCTTGAATCCATTATTGGAGCAGGTTTATAATTGAGCCCACAAATTGGCAATTCACATGTCACTAACATAATTAAAGAATTTAGCTACTTGTTGTATGACAGTGAAACAAGCCAAATGTCTGGGACTTCTTGTGAAGTTACCGACTAAATATTGGCTGATATATGACCGTATTAATGATTCCGTTACAAATCCAATTACGGCGTTTACAATCCTGCAAAATATCTGCTTTGAGGAAAAACTTCTTTAAAAAGAAAAGAAAACGATGATCTTGAAGCTCTATAATTTAAACTACAACAAAAAACCAACGCATCCGAGCTGGTTTGGATAAAAGTGGATTATGGTTTTTTGGTTTTTTCGTTTCGTCTTTATTCAAATTTTTTTTGCATTTGTTAGTTTCGCGTCAAGATTTTGTGGTTTCTGGATTCCTCTCGACGAGACGAATCTAACAAGTATAAAATTATGGTCAAAACTCAAATTTTTTTGAATAAAGCCGAAATACTTGGATTATTGGTCAATAATCCGTCAATAATCCAAGTATTTCGGCTTTATTCAAAAAAATTGAATAAAGAAGTACAAAAAAATCAATGCTAGAAGTCAAATTTTAGAGTTTAATTTAATTAGGTTGATCTTGTAAAATTCCATGTTTCGGTTATTTTTTTATCTAGTTTGTCAAGTGCATGGATGAGGATGACCAATTTTGACTTGGTCTAGATCAAAGTCTTCAACTGCCTCTTGAGCTAAATACAAACCTAACGTCTGACAAATTTACAATTTTCACATTGTTTGGGTATAGAATAAGTGATCACTTAATAACACAAGAGACTTTTTTGCATATTGCCAATTGACTTTGAGTTGGATACAGGATTTCCACACGGTATAGCGGGGTCCTTTCCTTCCCACATTTCAAAAAATTTACAATCCACATCCTACGATGTCCATCAAAAAAGCTGCACGATGATAGATTCAAAAAGAAAAGAGTTACATGTGGCAAACATCAATATGGGTTGCAGCTTGCAAGTGAGGGGAATTTTAAAGGAAATATGATCTCACATTGCTTGGGTATGGAATCAGTGATCACTTAATAATGGAACCGGGGGAGGTGTTGCTTGCTGTGTGGCCCATGGCGCGGCCTCCGACATCGTTCCAACGATTGGAGACGTCCACCACCAATTGACTTTGAGTTGGATATAAAGTTTTCGCATAGTATCAGAGTAGAACCCATTACACCCTACATTATAAAAAATTTACAATCTACGCCCCACGTTGACAGACCCACTACACGATGATAGCCCCCAAAGGAGGTTACACGTGACAGACCTCAAAACGGGCTGCAAGTGAGGGGATGCCAAGGAAATACAATCTCACATTGCTTGGGTACGAAATGAGTGATCACTTATTAACATGAGGGACTTCTTCGCTCATTGCCAATTAATTTTGAGTTGGAGATAAAGTTTTCACAGGATGGATCCATAATACTAACTTAGGAGAAGAGAACATGAGTCTCCACCCAATAGGTGGAGGATAATAGGTACATAAGACAAATGAGTTCGGATGTCAATACACATCTCATGAATATTAATACACTTTTCTCGAATATCGATACACCTTTTACATAGTATCTTATACCCTTTGAGCTGAGGTTAGTATTTTCCATCCATTAATATATTAAAGGATTACGAGTCGATTTTCTTGTATTAAAAATCTAGTGGTGTCGTGCCTATATAATTTGTCGGTACAAAATTCCAGTAGAGTAAGGAAGTTTTTGAAAACTGTTTGGGTTATCATCGTCACTGCTTGTCATCTATTGAATCATCCTTGAACCTAACCACATTGACAAAAACGAAAATTAGTTGGTTCTATTATAGATTAATCCTAGCAAATAGTATTAATTTAGGGGTTGGTTCTGAAAAGGTTTTTTCTTAGCTATTAATTCTTTATACAGAAAACAAAGATATGTTTTCTAGTTATCTTATGAGCTTGGGTGGCATGACTGAGGTCCTCCGGCAAATAAGTCACCAGATTCCGGCGCGGCGGTCTTCAGCGACATCTCAACGGCAGGGTTTTTTTTTCTCTGTATTTTTTTTTATTGCTGTTTTTTTTTTGGTTCTCCTTTGTGGGAAGTTATCCCCTATGTGGGACTGTCTCACCCTTTGTGGGTGCTTGTTGACGATTTCATCTGTATTTTTTGCTAATAGTTTGAGCAGGATATCCCTTAGGGATCCTATACTACTAAATCGAGGACAGACCCTATGCCGGCACCTAGTGTTGGTCTGCTTTTGCAGTATGAGTCTGTGAGCCTATGTGCCGTTGCAGCTCGTCTTAGATATTTGGTAGTTTTGGTTCACATTCGATAGTTCACATGACACACTACGCCCCTATAAGACAGGAGTGCCTTGCAGGACCCCGGGTCTACATTTCCAAGGCTTTGAGGCTGACCAATTTGATTCTTCGGTCTTTTAGTTATTTTCTCCTAGATATGTGTCCCAAGCACAAGATATAACCATAAAAAAAGACGCAAAGATAAGGGAAAACTTCATATATTGCTTCGAAGAAAAATTCGAAAAAATAAGGGAGAAAAAAAAACAGAGTAACGATATACAATTGTAAAATTAGAATAAAAAAATTGAGCTTCTGATCACACCAAAATCTCATTTCCACCATTTCAGTACCTTGTAGGAGTATCTTTTAACCTTTTTTCTGTAATTTCTAAAATATTATCTTTGACCATTATCTGGCAGAGTTGCTGGAACACTATTGTTTGGTGTTGTTCCAGTGGGAATATGGACATTCCACAGCATGATTTTGGAGCAACCCTCTGGTGGGATTCCAATCAGTTTGGTCTCCTCTTCAAGAACCTCTTTCTTCACAAATTTAATTGTATTCTGCAATTCAAAAAAAAAAAAAATTCAAGAAAAAGCAGATCGTCAATATATTAAACAAAAAATGTTTGGATACAGACAGACCCAGATCACAAATTACAAAAATAAAAAAATAATACCAGCCGCTAAGAGACTCAGAATGAAATGATTTTAAATTTCTACCAAGAATTGAGGACATAAATGCTAAAGGACGTCACAACGTATTAGAATGAGTTTAGGTTACGTATCTTCCGAAAAATCTACCAAATAATCATTAAATCAGCTAAACTATTTGGTTGTTGCTTTTTAAAATCAGTTTTTAGGAATATATTTATAAAAAAAAAAATACACATTTGGTTGAAGGATTCCATTTTTTTTGTTGTTGAGAGAATCTGAACATTTATTTTGTCACTCATAGTCAATCCACTTGGTTTTATTTAATTTTTTTTTTTTGGGTTTAAATAAGTTTGGTCTAAGTTGGGTGCATGATTTTGGTTTATTTTAATTAAATTTGGTGTGATTGCTTGAAAGTGTAGTTTAAGGTTTTAAAATTACCAAATGGTTGGAGGTTGGCCAAACGTGTAGGGAAGTCTACTATTTTAATCAGATTAAATTAACCTTGTGGTTAATTTAATTGAGCTCCAGCTGCATTAGTGAAGGCATGATTAGGCATAATAGGACGTGTTTGGTTGATGGAAAATTGTAAAAAATCTCCTACAGATTTGCATTGCAATCATGAATCATGGCATGTCTGACGTGTCCGGGGACCCTGCATTGCTGCACGATGCAACGTAGCATTTAAGGCGTCCAAAAGTGTTTTCAACTGTCTGAATTTAAAAATAACTCTTCTAGAGCCATTGAAGAGTTTTTTTAAAATAAAAAAAAAAATCAAACAACAACAAAACAAAACAATAAAAACAGAACCCATCTAGTCTCCAATCATTGGAGTATGGACGAGAGATAATTGGAAATAGACTTAACCTTTGGCATCTATGCACAAAGTGGCTGCTCTTAGAATACCACTGAAACAGTGGCCCCCCTAAATCTCCAAGAACCAAAGAGCTAAGAGATGTTTTGCTGCAGAACAATGCTCTCAAATCAAAGCCAAAAGGCATCAGAGAGGTCAGGGCTAGAGACCTAAATTAATTTTTGTGCTCATTACCATGGTTCCGCCATTCATAGTCTAGAGCATCGATATTGCACAATATTTTTGAATGGTTCAAATAAGCGTTGTAGGTGCAGCAACGCTTTAAGTGCACCGTCTCCGCTTCCATGTTTGACTTTTTCCAACTTAAAAAAAAAGAAGGCAAAAGGGATTCTACTGAGACGTTTTTCCCCAATTAACTGCCCACTAACGAAACCTTGACTAAACTTAAACAAATACTTGAATGGTGTCATTATCACCCAACCTTAATTTTGTTTTCTATCTAAATTTTTTTGGGATTCAAATGGTGGATATAGTACAAAGTGTAATGAAATACATGTTTATAAAACAAATCAATTTGGGTGTTCCACTTACAAAAAACTGCTTTTTCCAAACACCGAGACATGTCATTCTCTCACAACACATCACATAAAAAACCGTAAAAAACCAATTTTCCTAAAAAACTGGGTTAGTGGAACACCCCCTAATCGGCTATTGATGAGCACCTGATTAAGTTGTATTGCACTCAGGGTGAGTTTTCGAATGGATTTTATCTAGATTTTATCAAAATCTGATAAAATCAAGCCTTGATTTTATCCATTCGTGCAGGGAGTTGATAAAATCTTAGATTTTTAATGCAAAAATCTAAGATTTTATCAACTCTTCTCACGAATGGATAAAATCAAAGGCTTGATTTTATCAGATTTTGATAAAATCCATTCGGAAACTCACCCTCAGTAAAATGCAAGACAAATACATGTTCAACATAAACTGCTCACTTTTACAGAAAAAATGCGACTTGTTAAAATGCCTATTGAATTTGAACTGATTTTCTATGTTTTTTTTTTTTTGGGAGATTTTTATGAGTTAATGTTTTGGATCATATTTTTGAACTCCAGATTTGCCCCCAAATTGAGAGTTTAGAAGAGCATGGAGAGATGTGATGCGGAGAAACGCACGCTCATCCCTTAACAACTACTAGTTACTCGTTATCAAAAGAAAATTATAATATTCAAAACAGATAGATCTTCTTCAGATTATTTATCTGTCGTAAATTTTTAAAAATTTTCGTCACAAATTAGTACTACCTCCGTCTCTTTTTAAATGTGTTACTTCGTAAATTCAAGTTATTAAAGAGACATCATCATTACACCTTTCACATCAACTTTTTCATCTACTTTACACTTTTCACATCAACTTTTACCTCTACTTCCAAAATTACCCTCCACTTTTACCCATTAACTCTTTAACCACTAACTTTTCAAAAGGGCAAAATGATAATTGTAAAAACTTTTACCCATTTACTTTTCAAACTACACACTTATTTCGGGACAGCACAAAATAGAAAGTTAAACACTTAAAAAGGGACGGATGGAGTAAATTTTTTAATACCTATTGTCGTGACAAAAAAAGTTTGATGCAAAACTAATAAGAATTGTTAAAAAGGTTGAATAATAAAATTAAACAAAAGATTAATGCTACAGACACTAACCTGGGTGGTGTCTTGGACAGAAGACAGGCGACCCCACCGTTCAGGGTCCCAAAGGACCGAACTGTTGAACGCAAAGCTGGAAATGTGGACCGGAGAAGATCTGGTCTCGGTTAAATTGTTCATTTTCCTCAGATGCCACCCCACAACTTCTGAAGAATCACAAACAGGTCCTTCTATTACCACCTTTTTCCTGTTTGCAGATACAATTGCCATTGGCCATGTTCCAAACACCCTGCCACAATTATCCAAGAGTTTCTAATTAATATGAAAATTGTTTGAGAACATATTTAAATTAAAAAAAATTAAATTCAGATAGCCGAGCAATTGCGAAAGAGGAACTCGGTCAATTTTTTTTTTTTTGATAATTCTAAATATCCGCTCAAAATTTATTGTCACAACCTTGAAGTAACCCGAATCAAAATATAAAATTAAAGATTGCTTCTTGAGTGTTTAAAAGGTTTTTATTTGGTTTTTTGCTTCTTGGGTGTCAACAAGGGTAAAGATAGATTTTCTGTTACTGTCAGTGATGTACTTTTGAAGCAAGTTTGGTAGCTCTTGCTCTTCAAAAAAAAAACGTTAGGTGCATTACATTGAAAACTTTTACTCTAACTTATACCACTTTGCAAACTTCGAGGCCTTTGGATCTTGAATTTTTGGACGAATTTCTGAAGGGTGAAAAGAATCAGAACAAATTTTGTTCCGACGGATTCAATTTTTTTATAGTAGTAAATTTTATTTTCATTTTAGTCTCCCTATAAAAACGTAGTTGGTTTGGATGAGGTATTAAAAAATGAGGGGATAAAATAGTACTTTGATTGGGTGAGAGATGAAATGAGGGGATAAGATTGTTTTGTAGTTAAAATGGGAAAGAGGTCTTAACCGGCCGGATTATTATTGGACACCTCAAAATCCATCTAAATTTTATCCGCCCGCTCCCCCCTTCAGCCGGATTAAATCAGAAGAGGGGAAAGCTTATTCGGGTGCATTTTGTGCACCCAAACCAAGCCAGACCTTTCACATCAAGCCCCTATCTGGCTCCCTTTTTCGGCAAATTGGGTCTCTTAAAGTAAAAAAAGAAAAGAAAAAGAACTAATGAAAAACATAGAAATATGCTACCTCCTTTGGATACACCTTCTTTTTTTTTTTCCCAATAAAATAGATTTCTAACTAAAGTATTGCAACATGCAAAAGAAGAGATCTCATTGGCTGGAGCGAATATATTAATGTTCCACCTCTCAACAACTTTGTCACATACCAAATAAGAAATTATGAGTACTATATAGTAAAGCATGACTTTATATTCTATTTTTCTATATCATTTTTTCTGCTTTAAGGTACAATAAGTGGTTAGCTTTCGTCCTACATGAACTTTAAAATTGAAATCACAAACTACCAAAGTCCCAAATAACCTTCGCATATATGCACGGAATAAATTCGTACAGATCATAAATACGAATTCTTTTTTGGAGTAAATTGTGAGTTTCTGCTACTGTATTTTTGGTATTTTAAGATTATAAGTTGTCAAATCAGTTGATATATATCAAGAGAATGACTCGTAGGAAAATACCGAAAATACCGAAAGTATCTTATTGGAAACTCATTCTAAAAACAATCACTACAGAGCAAATCTATGCATGGACAACTGTCTAGCTACCAAATACCAAACAGAGAACAAATCACTTTGTCAAAGTGAATTGAAAACCTTAACCAATTGATGAGCTCTGTTACAATTAAAATAAAAACTTCAGGAGGAAAAGTTCTTGAGAATCTCCAAAAAAAAAAATAGGCCAACCTAATCCTGATAATTTGGGGACTAAAATTTCATGTTTGGTGATCTTGTGGGGCTCAGATTCTTAGCTGTCAATAACCCAGTTCTGTTGAATAATCTTAAACATAAGCAAACAAAAAATAGAACTTTCTCCCCACCAGCCTGCACTATCATAAATCTTTTGAACTAGAACCTCCTTTTTATTTTTATTTTTCTGTTTTTTTCACAGTAACTGTTTGTCTGTTAATTAACAAAAATATTACCAGTTAAACGTAAAAATAAAAAAATTATCAGAATTAGTCGAAGTACGTGTTAGCTAGCTCGACACAGAGTTATCAAATAAAATTTACAGTTAGAAGTAGAGGTACGTACTCAATGTCTCTAATATGGTCGAAGAACTGAAGATCGTAAACATTGGAAAGACCGGCGAAATGAACAATCCCGCTTAGCCTGTGGTACTCGATGTGATTGAGCGCGAGGTTTCTCTGGTGATCCATTTCCACCTCCGGATCAGTAAAATTTTCATTGAACACCAAATGCCGGTACATGATGCCAGTTTTCCTCAGGATTTCTGAGACTTGAGAGGAATCTGATTTCTGCTCCACCACCACCCAAAGAAATGGTGGAGGGACCAGTCGCAATGTGTTTGACAGCCTCCTTAGATTCACCTCTCTCAGCTTATCATTCATTCTCGTTGGTGTAACCAAAATTATCAGCCTTCTGGGAATCAAATCATTGATTTCGCCTTCTTTTTCCTCCTCTGTCGATGGGTTTTCTAAAGTTGTGTTGAATTTCCAACTTTCTTCTGGTATTTCCTCCAGCAACAATTCCCCTCGCTGCAGGGGAACTGCTGACTGATTCGATGGCAAAACAGGAAGGCTAGAGAAAATCGAAGACTTACCCGTCGGGGCGAATCCAGTGAAGAATCCCATCACAAAACATAACAAGAAATGGAATACAGCTTTCTTGTATACTTGTACCTTCTTCTTCGATCTCTCGGCTATGCCCATATCGATACCAAGAACGAACACCGGAACCTGAATCCCCTGCCCAGTGAATATCCTGGTTTTTGTGTGTGAATTGGACTGGAAAAATTTGAGGAAGGAATTGGAGAGGCAGAGGAAGCCAAAGTGTCTAGTGGGATTATATATTTGAAGGTTGGGAAGGGTACACAAGTACTGTTTCCTTTTTTCGTGCCTTTTGGTTTATATATGGAGGGAGCTAACTGGCATTTGATTGTCACTGGGGAACTTATAAACAGTTGCTCCAAAGATCTCTAGTTCGAAACGTCGTAGGTGCTATCAGTTCTTTTAGGTTTAGTCCATACTGAGTTTTGCTCTGACTCCATTCTTAGATCTCGTGTTCGAAACCTCGTAGGTACTATCAGTTCTTTTGGGGGTTAGTCCATCTTGGGTTTTGCTCGACTTTCCCCCCCCAAGTGGCGGGGAACTTATAAACAATTGCTCCAAAGATCTCAGGTTTAAAACCTCAGTAGGTCTTATCAATTTCTTTTGGGGTTACATATCTTGGGTTTTCTTTGACTTATTCTTAGATCTCGGGTTTAAAACCTCAGGAGTCTTATGCTCGATTTTTGGGTTTAGTTGATCATTCTTACTCGGGTTCTATGAGTCTTTTCGACTTTTTTATGGGCCCTGTTAGTAGGTGGGAAATTATTATCTCACGATTAGTCGAGCTGAGCGAAAGCTGTTATTTAAGAAAACCCTTATAAAGAGTTGGTGGTTTTCTGATTGGGGTGTTACAGTCATGGGTGAAGCATTGCTTGAGAAAGTCATCCCTTAGAGTTAAAGAAAAGGGTCGTGAGTGATGGAGAATCAAAATTAGAAGAAATTTAGTTGCTTTCTGCACCAAATAGTTGTTGAGATGCAAACTCATCAACTGAATTGTTTTTTGTGGTCACGACTAAAATATTAATTCAAGATACGTGTCTTAATTTTTTTTTTCTAATGAACGGTAGGGATGATTTGAAGTTGGGTGTTCCACAACAGAGGCAGGTTGCCCATTGGACTGCACCGGGTTGTAATCCGGCCATTTTCGGCCCTTTTCAAACGTACTTTGATGATCGGATTTGTTCAAATTGTAGAACTGGTTGATAAGAACAACTTTGTTAGGAATCAAGTTGATCGGATATCGATTGATGCCTGAATGGAGTAATCGGTTAAAAAATGGGTTCTCGAAGTAATGATCCAATTTGCCCAATTCTCATTTTTTTTTCAAAAAAAATAAATCTGCTATGCTCAGGTATGATCAGAATCCGACCGACTTGATTTCACATGGTAGGTCTTAATCAACAATTTCTATAATATAAACAAATTCAATCATCGAAGTGGCTTTGAAAGAGGCTGAAAATGGCCGGACCGCACCCGTACAGTCAAATGAGCAACATCATCCTTCCAGAAAATGCTGTTAGGGTAGTCATTGTAAACGTAATGAAAGAAAAACGACATGAAGTATGTACAAGTTAATGAAATACTCCTATGCATTTTTTACTTGCGTAAATTTAATTAGGGTCCTAAGTAGAAGGGTAACTTAAGTTATGATCCTAGTCCTGTTGTTGATGTTATGCATAGGAGTACTATGTCTGTTCAAATGATTTTTTTTGGGTCCATATCGGTCAAATTCAGCTTATACATTAGCTTGCTTTGGGGTTTTCAATTTAATTTAATTTAATTTAATTTTTGTGAAACACTTGCATAGTGAAATACCAGAAAAAAATTTGCATGGTAAAATAACTGAGACTTACACTTGTCACTAGTGTAATCAAGGTTCCGAAACCATACCAATAGCGTCACCGTTTTCATTATTTGTACTATATGTAGTACCGGTAAGACTGCGGGTATTGTTATGAATTTTGGGTTTTGAATCTTATATATAAATATGTATACTTATGTATGTTTAAAAGACTCAACAAACATTAATAATATTACTTTACTAAAAAAAAAAATTATGCTTCTGATAATCATGTGTGCCTAAGATTCTTTTAAAATGTAGTAAAATCTAAGTAACATTTTAACTTCTACAAATAAACTAGAAATTGCAAATTGCTGACTGAATAATCAGAATATGTATGTGTAAACTCCACTTAGTGTACTGTGCAGACAGTTAATTTTTTCGTTAAAATTGACAAAAAAAAAATTGGAGGATTTTAGTTCAACCACTCTTAAATCAGCTCAGATGGAAGATTTGAATAATTAAATTATTTTGAAATAAAATAAAATAATAATAATAAAATAAATAAGAAAACAAATTTACTTAATTCAAGACAGATGGAGGATTTGAATAATTAAATTATTTTGAAATTTCCCTTGTTATATAATTTCAATCTTGAGTTTGCAAGAGATCTTGTTTGTCAATAGCAAGTGTTGTGGCAAATGTTAAGTAATACAATCCCACGTTGCTTGAGTATGGAATGAGTGATTACTTAATAACAAAAGAGACCTCTCCACTCATAGCCAGTTGATTTTGAGATGGATATAAAGTTTTCACATGGTATCACAGTAAGGCCTATTCCACCCTATATTTTAAAAATTCTCAATCCACACCCCACGAAGACGAATCCAGCAAAAAGGTTGCACGATGATAGATCTAAAAAGAGGCTACACGTGACATACCTCAAATGCGGCTGCACACGAGGGAGGATGTTAAGGGGGTGTTCCACTAACAAAAAAAACAATTTTTTCCAAATCACAGGGATGTCATGTGTTACAAAATGAAGTTTAGGGGGGTCCATTGTGTGTTTCTTTGTCTTTCATTTAATGCCACTTGACAATATCAAATTGCAAAGAAACCCGTTCACCGCCTTTGTCCTCTTCCCTTTTCTTTTGCCCTATTTGTTCGGTGCAACTACCGTGCAAGTAAGGTTTCGCGAAAAGAGAGCCGTTGACATGTACTGCAGTACTGTAGCATAGCCATTGCAACAAGCAACAACAATTTTTACATTGTAAAGTGTAATTGGAGAATGAAATGAGGGAGTTTCTTCCTTAAACATAGTAAGATATTGTGTGAGATATTTGGCTTACGATTGATATTGGGTTGATCTTCAGAGCGATGAAAAACAATTTTTGTAAACAACTGTGCAACGTATTCGGCTTACGATTGATATTTAGTTGACACTCAGAGCGATGAAAAACAATTTTCTACCGACATTGGATTCTCCCGTCCTTACTCAATTTTTGTTTTAGGTTCCACTAAATTTTGAATTGAAATTCCTTAAAACTCAATCCACTTGTTACTCAAACTCGGTTGTGGCTTAAGTCAGTTTTTAAATGGATGTATTGTGAGCTAATAACATATCTCGTAAAACGCAATAAGTCAGTTTAAGTTTAAGTTAGGAATTGCAACAAGCCTTAAATATGTTTTTGCTCTACATTAGAAAGCTATTTCTTCTCTCACAAATTTATAACGACCAAGTAAGCTTACATTCAAACTCTTGCAATGAAGTGCATTGTATTAAATGAAGTTTCTCCTGAATTTTTACCCAAGTTTGAATGAAATTATGAGTTTTTACGGATCGGAGATCACAGACACAGATATGTACACAATAGAGACACTGAGATATGCGTTGTTCGAAATGCCCGCTTCGAAAAAATAGTCTATTTCCCCATTGCCGGAGATAATGGAGGAGTTATAACTCCTAGACTTTCTCCCACTCTCTGGTTCGATCGGTTCTTACTTTCTACGTAAATTTCACCAGATTTTTATTCCTAGAACTTCTGATGATTCTATTGTTGGCCAATTGACCAAAAGCAGGGGGCAAGGTCAATAGAGTGGGATAGTGGCTCGTGCCAACCCCAGTTTCAATAAAAAAGAGAAGTTGTTTTTCAATAGAGGACATTCATCTATCCTTGTTCGCTCATCTATCCTTGTTCGCGTTACACTTTTCTCATATTTTATCCGGCCACTTTGTTTCCATGAAATTTAGTTTAGAATCAATGTAAGGATTTGAAACGACGTCGATTTCCAATTTGATCGATGGTTCTATTTTTATTCCATTTTGATTGCATGATTAATAGTAGAATGTGTGGGCTTTTTTTAAGGTGTCATGGACGGTTAACCTTAGAAAAAGTGTACCTTTTTAGATATTAGATAAATATGATAGTCTTATTTTTAGGTAGTAATTTATTATAATTTTGCAATCTCGAATTCGAATCAAGCTCCACTGGGGAATAAGGCCTCATTTGGGTGAATTGAAAAAACTGGTTTTTTGGTTTTTTTTTGGTTTTTTTGGTTTTGTCCTTATTCAAATTTTTTTTGCATTTGTTAGTTTTCGGTCGATTTGTTGTGGTTTCTTGGCTCCTCTCTACGAGAGAAATCTAAAAAGTATAAAATTATTAGTCAAACTTAAAGTTTTGTGAATAAAGACGAAAAATAAACCAAAATGGTTTTTTTAGCCAAAGAACCCCTAAGAGCCTTGGTAAGGAAATAGTGTCAAACAAGGAAGATATATGGAGGATGGCTCAAGAACATGCTTCATGTTTGTTTCATGTAGGTCTACCACCCTTCCATTGTTGTAGGATTTGCACGCTTAGCTGACGCCTTCACAGTTTAATTTAGGGTCATAATAGATACAGTATAAATTAGATTACTAAACTTTACATCTACCAACTAACGTGACTAGGTGAGACTTGTGACCACCCACTGAACATGCTTCATGCTAATGTACCGATGTATATTTTAGTATCGTTTGTGTTTTCGGATTTACATCATTATATATTATATAGTTTTATTTTAACTATGGATAACTTCAGTAATTGAAGTAGAAATAAAATACAACTAAAACTTTGATATGCCTTAACATTATTAGTCCTAATAATAACTTAACATAATATGGATTCCAAGTTTTTTTAAATGAAAAATTCTACCCGTCAGCCCAATGGGTGGACGGTAAGGTTTCAAAAATGGAAACTCTTCCGGAAGAGTTAACTCTTTTATGTAAGAGTCTTTAAAAAGTGAAACTGTAGAGCGCAAAAGTTAATTTTTCTGTGAAAGAGTCCCACTGGGCTGATAATAGAAGGACTATTTTTAAAATACTGCAATTCAAGTCATTTTTTAAAAGAGAAAAGATACTTTAGTAATGATGTACCGGTCGAGTACAACTCAAGTATAGGCCGGTAAGACCGATACAAACCAGTATTTTGATCAATACAGATCGCCAAGCTGGTATGCCCCAAGCTTAATCAGGTTGAATAATGTTAGATTCACATTTGGGTAATTTATTAAACGTGCCTAAAATTGAAATTCAACATCTGCTCACTTAGTACTCGATCAAACTCGAACGAGTTTTTATTAATCCGAGCCTCAAATAATTCGCTCAATTCATTCGTAGTCTAGACCTGAGAGATAGAAAAGGAAAAAGGCACAATTGAATTCTGAATCTATAGCGGGAAGCACGTGAGCGAAACCAAAAGCTCTGAGTCAAAAACTTCCACAAACTCACAAGTCACATTAAACCCACGGCTAGCCCTTTTTTCAAAACCCTCTCTCTCTCTCTCTCTAAAACCCCCAAATCAATCACAATGTGGCAACTCCTGGTAGCTGCAGCAGTAGCTGGATCTGGCTTCTTCGCAAACCGCTTCCTCAATCCCTATTCGTCAGAATCCGAATCAAACTGCTCTCACAACGAAGATCAACAAATTTTCACCACTCCTTCGAAGACAAAACCCCAACCTTCAACCACACTCGTTGATTCTGACGGGTCGGTATTTAGGTTTTCGAGTCCGGGTTCTCGCACTGGGTCCGGGTCGAAGAAATTGGGGAAGAAGAAGTTGGGAAAGGGGGGAAATGCGGAGGGCGTTAAGAGTATTGGGAGTGAAAAGAAATCGGAGAGAAAATGTGGGGGTTTGGATTGCAATGGTAGGAGTGTAAGGAAATTCGCGGTTTGTGTGAAGAAGAGGCGGACTAGCAAGTGCGCAGCTGACAAATGCGAGTCGTGTTCTTCCAAAGGTTAGATTCCAAAACTTTCTTGCATAGTAGTATTAGATAGAAATTTTAATGAACTGGGATATCGCGATGTTTAGTTAAAAAGGGATTTTTTTAGCGGCACGAGTTGATTTTTAACTTTACGTTCAGGGACAGATCTTGGATTTGCATTAGTGGGGCACACAAATGAGTATACTTTAATGTACATTTATAATTCCTTAAAATAATTCATTTTTTGCTGATAAAATAACATATTTGTGACTATATATGTAAATCCGTCTTGTAATTAACATAAATGAGTGTTTTTGCACAAAAAGATGGTGTGAAGATTTAGCAATCTAAGAAATATGTCAAACGAATATCTGCATAAAGGAAAATTAAAGTAATTTTATTAGGAAAAAAGTAAATTTATTGATATTGAAATATTTAAGAATGTTAGTATAATCTTAAAAAAGCAAGTGGGAGCCCATGTCCCATGGGACCCCAAATAGGTCCGTCCCTGTGAACTTGCTGTTAGCATGATAGGTACCATAAGATTTATCTAAACATGAGATATTTTTAGAAAGACATCAATTTTTCCTCGCGTTATGTATGTATCACGAACCGTATGTATCGTATCGTAGGATTTTGACAAAGTAGTATACGTACATACACAAAACTATCTGCAGATGACCTTATCTATATATTCAGCTATGTATTGTGGAACTGCCCGTTTTCAATTTTAAAATTGTGCATCTCACTGTTGTGGCCACTGTTTTAGTCCTTTTTTGTTAACTATTAGGCCATCTCCTGACCTTAACTTATAATTTTACCCAGTTTAAGTTAAAATTTGAGTGTTATGAATCGGTCTAACAGGCAGACTTAGATTTAAACATTATTTTGTTCGAAAGCTTTATTAATGACAGATTGGTAACATTTGAAATCCACAAGGGGCCTTGAGAACTTCAATTAAAGAAAAATCTCCCTTTGAGTAATTTAGTGGATAAGGATTTGGGAGTTTTCCATAACTCAAGTTTAAGTTTGATTGATTCAAGTAGATTACAGAAGTTATATGACGAAAATACTACTACCACATATGAATGTTGATGCCACTATGTTGCCCAGAAAATTAAAATTTTGCCAGCATACATGGATGAATTGTAATAATATAGATTTGTTGGTCTCTGGAAGTGTGTTCAAGTCTCATGAAAGCACATTCGTTAGTTTTGTCACCCGTATGTAGCTGGGTGTGGTCCAGGCTTGAACATGCAAATGACATTAATTTGGACGAGCTTTTCTTGTGAATGACCCTCGTTAAGACAACAAAGATTGCACCTAACCAATTTTATTTACTACATCACCTCAAAAGCGTAATTAGCAGCAAATTCTCACTTTTGTATGTGTAGAAAATTAAAAACACAAGATGAAATCCAGAACTAGGGCAGGGATGTTCATCGTGTGGTACTGGTACATGTTAGATGTCACTGTCCGTGGCTGATATCATTTTCCTCGAAGAGGATATTGCTGCATCCGTTTGTCACATCATTTATGGACAAAAGAAAATCCAGAAATTGAATAGGTCAGCAACAGCCTACCTGTTTGTTGAGCTCTCTAGGTTGATTAAGTAATTGAGACCTGTATAATTTTGTTTCAGCATACTTCACATTCATTTTGGTTGGTTCGTTTGTGATGCATTAGTATTTCTTCTGTAGTTTCTGCTACAAAAGAGTACAATATTTCTGATTTCTCTGAAGTTCTCCGTATCTAATTCATATTCTTTATTATAGATAACTCAGTTTTCAGTTGGGGACTGGGCATTGGGCTCATGTATATGATGTCTACTGGGAAGGCTGAAATCGGTAAGCTGAACACAGCAATGGATGAGACTGCAAAAGTTGTTCAAGAATTAAAAACTGAACTCCACAAAAGGAAATCATTGCGTGGTTCGCAATTTTCGAGTTCTACAACTGAAACTTCTGCAAAGCTAGACTTAGTTAGTGGCAGAAATACTAATCCTGTACCTCAGTCTAGCTCTGAGAATGGAGACAATGTGCAAGATTCTGGTTTCCTTCTTGCTGAAGAAGGTGGATCTGCAAGTAGTGTTCTTACAGAAGAGCCACGGCAAGAGGTGGTGGGATTGGATCTTTTGGAAGCAGAACTTGAATCTGAACTGCAAAAGCTTCCTTGGTGCTCTACAGAAGCTTCTGGTCTTGATGCAAGGATATCAGATATTTGTGAGGTGATCTATTGTTCTGTATGTTTTCCCTTATGACTTATCTTTGAGCTTTGCTTTACGTTATAGAAAGAGCGCATGTCGAACCCAACGTGTTTTATGGAGAATCCATTATGCTAAGGAAAATAGAAGAACATCAAATAGTGAATTTACCATGCCTTCCGGTGATGGCCTATACAAATCCGATGCTACAAGCATTCTTGTTCCCGAGTCCGTGTCTACTCCATATTTTAGCAATCAACAACAAATACATTACCATCGCACTAGTTGAGACATAGTCATTACCATCGCACTACTTGAGAGTTGAGACATATTCATTACCATCGCACTACTTGAGACATAGGAGTCTTCCGATTGCATGAATCTAACATTATTTGCCTGGCAGGAGTTGACAGGCAAACTGAATGGCACTAGGAATTTATGTACTTGTGAACTGAATTCGCTGCCTGTGCTAATTCCCAGGTCACAGTTTTATCCAGTTTAAGTTTAGACATATTCAATGTGTTGTGCAGACTGATGCTTCTGTTGAAGGATTTTGCAAGCCAGATGGCCAGGATTCCAGTCCTTATCATTTGAGTGAGGTGTTGCCATCTGAACTGGATCAGAAATTGAGCCATCTGCTCATCGAACAGCAAGAGAGCCAGATAGTAGTCTTAGAGTCTGAGCTACATCAGGCCCAATCAAAGCTTAATGAGAAAGAAGCTGAACTCCAAGCATTGAAGGACTGCGTAAGGCGCCTTACTGAATTTTCTCTAGCAACTGTCTCAGGTAAGATTTTCTTTCATCTCTTAGTGTTCCTCCGTTGTCGTACAGCTTCCCACCAATTTAGATTAATGCTTTCTTGGGTCGAGTTGAATCATTTTCATTTTCCAGAAAAACTGCTTATTAGCTAAGACTCTAATTATAGTTTTTGGAACCAGTTTTTCAGAGTGCTTCTTGGGAAAAACTTCTTTTAAAAATGTATCCAAGTTTCTCAAGACATGAATTGAGAAAATGGAATCTGACAACTGCAAACAAAGAGGGCCATATCTTTATTTCCGGTTAGCTGATTCCATTGAAAACAAAGCCCAACTATAGGTGACATGAACCCAGACCAAAAAACACAGAAAACTCTATCAACAAAGAACACTAACCCGGCCAAGGAGGGGGAAGATATACCTGCTAGCTAGACAACAGAGGTAAACAAACTCAAACTAATGAAACACTTTAGGAGAAACATTCAAAGCCATTCAGAGCAGCCTGTTTTATTTCTTGGCATGTCTCCAAGAGCTGATGCAGCATCAAACATCTTGTTCAATACCAGCAAGGACATTTAGAAATTAGAACATCCTTCTGGTGCTTGAAGATCCTCTTATTGAAGCTGCCAAAGTTAGTTTATGAACAAAATGAATCATTGAGCTCCCCCTGCAATTCAGCGTAGGTCACTCCCCTTCTTGAGATAAGATAAGAGGCAACCTATGAATGCAGTTTTTGTTCAGAAAATAAGAGGGCCATATATTTTCTGATGCCAAACTTACTGATTTCTACTCTCAACAGCTAAGAAGCATGGACACGTTTATAGGCCTCGCGTATCCGTGTCCGACACGTGTCGGTGACGGACACGACTCGACACTCTCCGGACACGTGTAGGACATGCTTAAATACTTGTCTAATTTTTTTCTTGTATTTCTTTTATTCAAACACACGGTAAATGCTCTAGGACACATCGGCAAAACTCTTAGAACGTGCTAAGGACACATAAAAGGTTAAAATCTAAGTATTAAAACTCGGCCATAGGTGAAAATTTCCACCGATGTATAGTCATGTACACTTATATGCAGACCGCTAATTTATCTTCGTTGTATTGTTCTTAAATTAGATAGAAATAAAGATTTCGTAATTTATATGAATTCATCACCTACCTCTATAATACAATTTTTTTTTATATTCGACGTATCCCCGACGTGTCCGTGTCCTAATTTTTGAAGAAATAACGTGTCTGCGTGTCCGTATCTTGTCGTGTCCGTATCCCATATCCGTGTCCATGCTTCTTAGCTCAACAGTTCTACTTTGTTTTGTTTGACACTGCGGCCACTGGTTGAACTTTTGTCCTCAGATGAAGAAACTGAAGTCCAGGTGGAAGAAGAAAAGAAGGAAGATGGAGTTTACAATAAAGAGATGGTACCTGAGTCACAAAGATCAATGGTTGGGATGAAAAGAGCGATGGACTTTGAACCGTATAGTTGTCACGTAAAATGATGCTTTTTTATATACAAGCTAGTGGTTAAGGTTAGTAAACCGGCAATAATCGGATGCCTAGAAATTCTGAGCATTCCCTTTAATTAAGCTACGGCATAAGCATTAAATCAATCTCATGCACGATGCCCGTTTCTCACTAGAACACACTTGTCCTCCTTTAACTTAAGTAGTATGAACATATCTAGTCTCTTGCATGTATATTACTATAGTTAATACAGTAGTTTTGGGGGGATGACATCTTCAACTTTATTACTTACATTCCTTTTTTCTTGTTTCTTGAGCTCATTGCTTACCTATGTGATTCTTGATTTACTTACACTCGATGAAGCATGGACACCTCGGACGGACACGGGGATCCTTTGGTGCAGGGGTTCAGTACAGGGTTGTGGTGCGCACATGAGCCGTCCCCCTCTACAATCACTGGTCCGGATTTCAAACATCCTTTTGGCAAAATACTTCTCACATGTAAGATAGTTTTAGAAAATTTAGACCGTTTAAAGTATTTTTGGACGGCTCAGATTGTGCTCTGTAGTGCAGGAGTGCACTCCCGCACTACAGGGTCTCCAATTCCCACCTTGGACATGTGTCTGACACTCAAATTAAAAGTGTCAATCTCCACGATTCAGGCCGTGCATTAGCTCGATCGATTTCTTAATGATTTTCCATTTCGACACTCCACAGTGTCCCATTTCTTAATGATTTTCCATTTCGACACTCCACAGACACTCTAGAATATGCTTCAAACACCCTATGACACTATCCAGACACCAAGGAGCATGTTTGGTGTTGTGGGTTTTAACATTAAATTAGACTTTCGTTAAAACATAGAAATGTCTTCTTTGGTGCTATAGATGATGGTACATCGATGATATATACACGAGTATATCGTATATCACAATTTTTGTAACAACAATTGCGTTAATGGTGTACTGATAATTGTAAATATATGTAATATTGTAATTGTATTAACGCCTACGTGAGATCATTTACTTATACTGTAATACAAATACAACTATTAACGTGTCCCATGTCTCACGAGCTTGCCGGAAATTCCCATCTCGCATTCCCAGAGCATCAAGTTCAGAAGACCTTTGCCCCTTTTTATTTTAGGTAAATCTGAAATTGGGTGGACGTCGATATTCAGCGGCAATTTCCGGCGAGCTTTGTTATATGTACATGTCGATCTCGTCTGGTATATGCATGTCGATCTCGTCTGGTCTGGTACCGTATATGTATGTCGATGTATATGCATATGTATATGTATATGTATCAACACTGCTACATACACAGAAAACACACCCAGAATTTGAAAATCAATGACCCAAGTGAATCTGGCTGGGCCGTTGATTTACACTTTCGGGGTCAATTGGGGGTAACATTTCTGGGTCTATAGCATTATATACTGTATTCGCAGGATGGTGTTGGTGTGGTATAACATGTTATGCCATTTTTTGTGACCTGTTGAGAAGACCCGTAATACCAGTCATATTTTTTTTCTGGGTCAAAATAGCCTCTGTGGCAAAATCTGGACCGTTCGATGGGGATATGGTATCCCTTTTTGTTTTGGGGATATATTAGGTGTTCCCTATTTTGTAATATTTTAAAAAGTGGAAATCAGTATTTTAATGGTATATAGGTAAAATAGTTGCTATTGTTAGAGTGTTGATAGAGACGTGAGTAGGTAAAGTGAAAAATATGCACCGTTCACTAGTATTTGTAGCTCAATTTACTGAGACTATTGTGGTTGCTCTAAAAGCTACTTGCCAGTTGGTTGAGACTTGAGACAAGCTTAACCATAATAATCAGTTCACTTCTAGAATGGAATCACTAAAATTGCATACGCATGCCAGAAGATGATGTGGAGGCTCTAGGGGTAATTCCGGAAATCAGGTCATACACAAAGTGGTGCTTGGTGCTTACTATTGCAGAGACAAAAACACAAGGGACAGGGCGCCGGTCACGTTCCGGAAATCGGAGACGTTCACCGGATACCTCTCGTCGAGTACTATAATTGTACCAAAAATCAATTTGATCAAATATCGTTAAGTGCCTAATCAGAACACAATAGATTAAAATGAAATGGAACACAAATGTACATAAACACTGGATCCAAATCACTGAACCCATTTTTTTTCAAGCTGTTTGTGTTCCGATTAGGTACTTAACGATATCCGATCAAGTTGATTTTTGGTACACTTATAGTACTTGACGAGGGCTATCCGGTGAACGTCTCTGATCGCTGGAAAGTGGACGGTGCGGCTGCGCAGCACCCCCAGCTTCGATCTCGTCTGGTCTGGTATATGTATGTCGATGTATATGCATATGTATATGTATTTGCAGGATGGTGCTGGTGTCCCGCCCTAAGGTATAACTTGTTATGCCATTTTTTGTGACCTGTTGAGATGACCCGTAATACCGGTCGTGTGTGTGTATATATATATTGTCAAAATAGTCTCCGTGGCAAAATCTGGACTGTCTGATGGGGATATGGTATCCCGTAATCTAGACGTTCCCTATTTTGTAATATTTAAAAAAGTGGAAATCAGTATTTTAATGGTAGATAGGCAAAATAGTTGCTATTGTTGGAATGTTGATAGAGACGTGAGTAGGTAAAGTGAAAAATATGCACCGTTAACTAGTATTTTTAGCTCAAAATTTACTGAGACTATTGTGCTTCCTATAAAAGCTACTGCCAGTTGGTTGAGACTTAGTGATAAAAAAAAAAAGTTGGTTGAGACTTGGGACAAGCTTAACCATAATAATCAGTTCACTTCTAGAATGGAATCACTAAAATTGCATGCGCATGCCAGAAGATGATTTGGAGGCTCTAGGGGTAATTCCGGAAATCAGGTCATACACAAAGTGGTGCTTAGTGCTTACAATTGCAGAGACAAAAATACGAGGGACAGGGCTCCTGTCCAGTGTTTTTGGTGTCCAATTTGGTCCAGCTTCGGACTTTTGAGAGCCCCCTTGGACCCATAATAATGATCGAAATCGTTCACTTGAAACTTAAAATTGCTAATTTTTCTCTTGAGAATAATATTGGTTTTTGTATAATTTTGATTCTTCAATCCATACCTCAAAATACGAAAACAACCTATTGATTCTTGATTTTCTGTTCAACCCCAACTAGAAAATTACACAAACATGGGCCTCAAAACTTTAAGAAAAGACGCTAAAATGAGCACAAGCTGGCTTTTTGGACACTTGAGCAAAATTCAATAAAGATCCATGTTCATGGAAATTTTCGTCGTATCGTTAATTTTACAACTTTAAAATTGCGCGTAAACTAGCCTGCTCGATTGTTTAGTGAAAAAAATATAGAGGGACTCCATAAGCTTACATGAGTTAGATGTAGGCATATAGCCCATTACTACGTTTTTTTCCCTTCCACAAAAAACATGAGGTCTTTGTTGCGTGTAATGCTAGCGAAAACTGGTCCCCCTCCATTAAAAGAGTAGGGATTTCTTTCAGAAAATAGGGTGGATGATGATGAATAGAAACTTAAGTAATGGGGAAACGAGTAGGTCAGGTATCGACATCTCACTTGTACAGGAGAAGAGAAAACCATCACACCGATCCAATCATGGAATGTTGGGGTGGATTGAATTATTCAGTATTTCCGGAGCACGGTCGAGTGGAAATCTAGGACACTTCAACACAATCACTATGTGTCTGAATTTCACATAAATGTGTAATGTTGAAATGATTCGGAGCACTATATGGCTGTGTTCCGAAACTGCTTGAATAATTAATCAGTGGGTTGCCAAACCAATCCCATCAAAACTCCTATTCCCTACTTTCTGTTCTTGCTGTCCGATCCAATCACTTGACGCGTCACTTACAATGAAGGACGTAGTTAAGATTTTTGCGTGGGGTGGGAGGGCTATACTTGTGAAGAAGGGGCGAAACTATATAATTTGATAATATACATATTTTTTTCAATATAAACTCGCATGGTTTTTTCAAATTGTAGCAGAGACGACAACTCATACTAGCCCTCCTCCTATCTCCATCCTTGGTCACAACCCGTTTGATAACTTAATTAGCAATGATAGAATTGGTAAGGTGACGAAATTAGAATAGACTTTGCAATACCGGGGGTGTTCCACTAACAAAAAATTGTTTTTTCCAAAAACCGAGACAAGTCATTCTCTCACAATACATCACATAAAAAACCGTGAAAAACCAGTTTTTTCAAAAAACCACCTTAGTGGAACACCCCCTAAGGAATTATCAATACCCCTCTAAATTCAAACTCCCTTTTGTTTTTATAGTATTAGGCATTGAGATTAGATTATTAGTCCCATAGTACTGCAAAATGAATGTCTCAAATCGTCGGGTAAAGTTTAACAATTTTTTGTTCTTGCAGTGCACCGTATAGTGCACCATCCAGCTGAAAACTATGCTTTCATTTCCTTTTCAACTTTCTGTTTCACGGCAACTCTCGGATAATTTTTTATAACGTTTTTCCACAATGCAGGACGACCTTAACTTAAGATTATCATGACCCGTTTTGGGTAATTTTTCTTTGCTTTTTGTTCTTTGAGAACATTGTGCAAGTAATATCTTCCTGGAGTGGGATCCGTCGTGACCTACTAATTTTCGGGCTCTTTCTGAGTCCGTTTTGATGATCGAAACCGTCGGTATTTTAGACCTCGTCGAGAACGTTAGGCATGCAAAAAAACATGCTAATCAGATATCGTTTGATGTATTCTCGAAACATGTTGATCTCTAGAAAAAAGAGTTTTTGTCTAGTGTTGTAATATTTCCTAACCTATTTTTATCGAGATAAATATGTTTTGAACATATATCAAACAACATCAAATTAACATGAATTTTGCCGTAAAGTTTCATGACAGAGGTTTGAAATACTCCTCACATACAAGTGAAGCCTACATCCATAATTGTGTGTGAGTTCCACATGTATGTGAGAGAGTTGTTAATGATTGAAGTCGAAATAGTTGTATATTGTATATGTAGCATGATTCGAACTATCCCGCTCATTAAAACGGACCCGGAAAGGGGGGTAAGCATCCACACAGCACTGTAAGGACCCGGTAAGGATCCCACCCCTATCTTCCGGAAAGTTTTTCAATGCCGAGCAGGTGTCACGTGGTGCCCGCTCACGCACATTCAGTCGTCCAAAAATGCAACCGACGGTTTGGATTGTGTTTTAATCAGGGCACGCCCGTTGCATTTTGGATGACCGGATGTGCACAAACAGATACCACGTTAGCCATACGCCCATACCCGTTCGGCATAGAAAAATTCCTCCTATCTTCCCAATCACGCACAACTGCAAGCCCTTGAAGAAGCCCAAAATACAACAAACAGAGAGAGAGAACGCTAGAGAAAAGTATCTTCTCAAGGAAGAAGAACCGACGGTTTCGCGCGCGCAGAGAGAGAGAGAGAGAGAGAGAGAGAGAGAGAGAGATGAAGATTGTAACGAAACCCACGTCGAGTCCAAGCAGACCAGAGAAACCTCCACCTCCATTAATGCTCAAATTTCTAAGAACCAACACCGTAACCAGAAGCAGAGCAAGATCCCGTTTCAGCCCAATCTTCATACGCAAAAGGAATCCCTCATCCATCGACACCCAATCTGAACCCTCTTCCCCGACAGTCACTTGTATTGGCCAAGTCCGATCGTCCAAAAAAACCCATTCTGGCCGCAACCCGGACCGCCGGACCAAATCTCCGGCCAAATTCACATGTTGGTGCCCATGGGTCCCAAGAAACACTCTGTTCTGCGGCCGTTTGGCGAAAAGACTCCGACCCAGATCGATTCGACGCGTTTGGGGCAAATGCCAGTGGTTTTCCCCATTTGGGTATTGCAGAAGTTCGGGAAAAAGTAATGCCGGTTCGTCGAAAATGGAGTCGAATCGAGATGACGAGTACGAAGAAGACAACGAAGATGAAGGGAAATTAGAATCTTCAATTGAGGGCTTTGATTGTTCTTCACCACCGCCAAAGAATGCGTTATTGTTGACTAGGTGCAGGTCTGCTCCTTACAGATCTTCGTCGCTAGCGAGCAGATTTTGGGGCTCAGAAACTGGTGAAAACAGGGGAGGAGAGGAACCCACGTTGGAGAAAGAACCTGGTTGTAGAGATGTGATACAGGAGTCGAGAATGAATCGAGCAATGTATGGAGATTTGGGAGTTTTGGGAAAATTTGATGGGCTGATTATTAATGGTGGAATCAAGAAAATGGAAGAAGAAGAAGAAGAAGAAGAAGAAGAAGAAGAAAGGGGGATTGGTAGGGGTTGGGTACTCACTAGATGTAAATCAGAGCCGGCGAGAAGTGGGGAGAGATTAACCACCTGTTTGTAATTAATCAATAATCAATTGTTTTCCTTTTGGTGATGAAGCGTTTTCTCGTAAACCGGACTAATTTCTCCTGCCGCGCTTACAATTCTTTCCACGTGTTTGCGAGAAAAATCAACTTGCGACATTGGGTGTTAAATACAGCCGATTCGAGTTGATCAACTATTGCGACAACCCGTCGGTTATGATCAATTGTTCAATGGAAGTACCCATTTGGATTTGATTAGTTTTGGTTAAATTTTAGGGATTTTGACATCTATTTTGAGTTTCCAGGTTTGGGGATTGTGGATGAACGAGGGGATAACTGGAGTTACAAAGTGTTCATAACTGAAAGATGAAAATTCTGTGATCTGATTTTGCATTCAAGATGTCTAATGTGATACACTGTGTGGTGCAAAATGAAATCGTTACGATTGCGTTTAACAATATGAATTGTTCGTTTTAGCAAATTTTGATGTATATGTCATTCATGCAAAGAAATTAAGTTAATTGAATAAAGGTATCCATCTAAACGAACTCAATTTATCTTAGGAGTAATTGACGGTCATTGTGTTACTTTTGAATACCATTGTCAGATCAGGCTAATCTATTTCCATACGTGATTTACACATTATAATTTATACTATGAACAGGCAACAAAAGAATTACATGAACAGACCATCAAATGAGAAAATCTTTTACTATCCTGGAGGTTATTTGAATTTGTTATGTCGAGGAGAGAAAAGAAAAAGGCTACAAAAACTCACCAAAATGAAGAGATTTTGTGGAGAACAACAATAGACTAATAAAAACTTATGTGTTTTTGTAATTCTGATCAATTTTTAGGGGTGCACAAGAAAACCGATATACCCGCTAAACCGATTCGATCCAGACCGAACTGTACTATTTGGTTAGGTTATGCGGTTCATTGGTTTGGTTATGGTTCTAAAAAAATAAGAACCGGTAATTATGGTTCGGTTACTGGTTCTCGATTTAAGAACCACGGTTAGAACCGAACCGGACCGTATAGTATTAATATATATGTTTTACTTATACTTTTATATGTATGCGTAATTATGTATTTTAATTTGGTAAGTTAATATTTTTTCCCCTGGTAGGGTATTCTTCTATGTCTATTTAGATTAGAAATCTATTTTGGTAGGAAGTTTTTAATAAGGTATTCTTTTGGTTTCAAATCTTATAAAATCCTATAATTATTTTATGAGTTGTTTAGTGCCCCAAATTTGAAATAATCTTTTGAGTTCATGTGTTGTGAAAAAATTGTTCCAACGCTAATCGGGTAGAACCGGAACCGAACCAAAACTGGTCCGGTCTTGCGGTTTGGATCTGGACAGGTTCTACACGTATATTGGTTAGGTTTTGGTTCTTAATTTTCTAGAACTAGTCAGAATGATCCGGTTACTGAATTTCTTGAGAACCGGTTCAATCTGGATCGTGTGCACCCCTATCAATTTTCATCACCTTCTTTTACATATTCAATTAAGTCATAATGTACTCCTTTCTTTTCTTTTCTTTTCCCATACTTTCTCACCATTCAGAGGAGCTGTTGGGACAACTGGCGTGTTGAATTCCGTTTAAAGCCAAAATAGAGAAGGATAAATTTCCAAAGAGAGAAAAGAAAGAGGGATAAGTTTAAAGAGACTAATACCAGTGCTCGATTCTTATCCTCTTATAATGATAGGGTAATTGAATTCTTGATTCCATGAGTTTGAATACAATATCCACTTTTGGTGGTCCACTTCTTATCATCACGTGCTGACCCATTTTTCATTTCTCAACTTTTTATTTGGTAATGCAGAGTGTCCCGGGTCAAGTTGTGTCCATCTCGGACTTATTATCCCAATAGCCCTTCCTACATCCCTTTTTCACTCTCACACGTGATGTGAGGTGGCCCCAAGAGATGCTGACAAAGAAAAATTGAACCTGAGAGACAAAAGTCCGTAAGTCCCAATGCAAGACTACTAGGCCGATCCCATAGGATTTACATTACTGAATCTTGAATCTCGAAAAGTATAAAATTACAAATAGTATGTTGTTGAGCATGTTCAATGACATGAAAAGCACTGTGGGAGTTTTCTTCTCAACAAGACTTGTCAGTCTGTGATACCAAACATGAAGGACAAATTGATTAGCTTCCCATTTATGTTGCGAAAGAGATGTTATAACAAAACAAACAGTAGCCCTAGACATTTAACTGTTTAAGTGATTTGGAGTATTTATAGAGGCTTAACAATCATCCTGGAAAAGGGTTTGATGAATGTTCAAATTGAATCGGATTCCCAAACGGCAGTTATCTTATTCAATGAAGGAGCCAACACATCACATCCTCATAGCAGTATTATCAATGATGGTCACTATCTCTTGACTCGGACTAAGAGCTCTTTAACGCACATCTACCGTAGCGCCAATGAATGAGGCTTGGAGCTGAACAAGCTGAAGAATTGGTGGTTTCTGAGACCCCACCACCGATGGAGATTCGTGAATTCATGACAAGGGATAGGCTTAGTACCCGTCTAATCCTTGACTAGTCTTGGCTTTTGTTTGCCTTCCTTGTTTTTGCCATGCTCTTTGATTCTATGTACTGTTGTATTGATCTAACTGCACATCTGATGCAACTAAACTCTTGCTCTTAGTTCGTAATATATTTCCGAAGTACCAAAAAAAAAAAAACCTGTTTAAGTGATTTGGCTTTGGTTTTTTCGTTTTGTCAAAGTAATATTTTTTTGAATAAAGCCGAAAATAAATCAAAATAAACCAATTTATTGGTTTAATTTTGGCTTTATTAAAAAAAAGTTCCGACCATAATTTTATACTCTTTGGAGACAAATCCATAAACCACGAAAAACTTGATACAAAACTAACAAATGCAAAAAAAATTTGAATAAGGACAAAACGAAAAAAAAATGGTTTTTTTTTGCCAAATCACCCCTTAAAAAGATGCAGTTTGTTTCAAGAGGATGACATGGAAATTGCTATAATAACCAGAAGAACAATGTCTACCGTAGCTTTCTCCATCTGTTTTGCACATGGTGGGTGTGGTTTTATAGTGGATTTGTAGAAAACTATGGTACACATAGGGTGGACCATAGAATGTTAAGACTTTTTTTTGGTAGCCATACAATTTTGGAGGCGTGTACCATAGGATTCTCCTGTAAAAATTCTCAAATCTAACGTACTGCGCATACATACAAGATATAGTCTCCATTGAAAGGCCAGCGATGGAAAACGAGATACATGCACCAGCAAACTAAGACGAAGATCCGTCGTAGTAATCCGAAAAAATGCAATGTACGTAGTTGAGTTGGAAGGTAACATCCACCGCGGAGACATTCATAAATAGCTCTCCCATAGTTTTTAGCAGATAGCCCTAATTCACTATGCATGTTTTTGGTGGTAGTTGCACCTCCATTGACAATTGCACATTGGATAAGTACTGAAAACAGAACTGAATTCCTTTCACACTAGATAAGGGACATAATTATGCTGATAGTTTTCTCTTACCATTATGATCATAAAGATATCTAGGTTCAATCCTTCATGATGGTTTGACTCCTTGAATGAAATAAATTAAGTTCTTACCTTACCTCCATAAATGTGCACTATTATTTTCTTCATATACTAATTTCATTTTGTCATTAGACAACTAAAAAACTTCTATTCTTAGTGTGGTGGCGCTAATTCCCGATCCACTCTCTTCCACTCAGTTGGGTTGCTTTTGCCTTGCTTGGATTGAATCCTCGCGTGAGTTCCACTCTTGAGCACTGAATGAACTCGTCAGCACCATACCGGACTGTGGAATTCCGGAATGGTACTCCGACGATGTAGTAAGTAGGAGAAGAAGGAAAGAAAGTACTGAAACATAGATCTAGGGTTTAGAGTGTTGAGTAGTGCGTACCTCTCTAGGGATGAACTTGTTACCTTTTATAGAGAGTGACTTACCCTCCAAGTACTTCGTGAATGGCACACATGGTAACCGCTCAGCTGACGCCACTTTTGATGATGGCGAGCGAGGCCGATATTAACACATGTAGCTAGTCATCCTTCGACGTGTGTCATATAACTGCTCAGGTGAGCAGAGACGGATCCAGGAATTCATCCCAGTGGGGGCACCTTATTAATTATAATCATGGAATTTTTCTTAGTCAATGATCTTGCTAAATTAAGATATTCATTATGGATACGAAGTTTATATGCATACATCTTATATAAAAAAAGAAGATAAAAAAAATGAGCACATAATCTTAGACAAAACTTTTTGAGTATGGTTTACCTTGATATTGACAAGTCTCTAGAATGATCGAGGTAGTTTTATTGATGACTTTTCTAAATATATTTCCCCACAATGGTTAAAAATAAAGAAAATCAAAAGATAAATCTTCAAATAAACAAACAATTTATAAACCAATAACTATAAATGAACCAGTCAACGAAAGTTGAAGCACAACATTAACTCTACATTTTTATTTTTGATATATATTTATATAAGTGTGTATGCTAAATATAGTATTATATTACATAATTATGTTAAATATATATAATATAAAGTTTTTTTTAATTTAGTTTTGAGCGGGGTTTAGTGGGGGCACATGACCCCGCATGCCCCCCCTTTGGATTTGTCCATGGGTGACGTCGCTTGTGACGTCGAGAGCTGGCTGGGCACATGCGCAAACCTCCTTCCGCGATTCTCGTGAGCTTGTTTAGATCTGAGTAGTTATACCCTTGACCCTACCTTTAAGCATCCGAATCACGGGAATGGGTTCTATAACCCACTCGGCTTGGGCCATCATAGCTCGGCCTGTCCACCAACAGTCCCAGGCAGATCTGGGGTTGCTGCTGTGCAACCCCATGCACAACAGGTGTTGTACACATCCAGGCCATCCGCTTGGATGGACGGTCTAGATTTCACCTTGACACCTTTGCATCCGAACCGTTTGTTGTGCGTGTAAGATGAAATTTGGACCGTCCATCCGAGCAACGGACGACCCAGATATGCACAGCTTCTGCTGTGCACCCGTGCACAACAGCAACCCCAAGTCTGTCCCACACGGGCCTCTTACTCTTATGACCCAATGGAACTATTTCCTCTGGACAAAGATTATTCGGCCCACGCACTGTGTTGTTCCTCTTTTCCTAGTAAAGAGTCAACAACTTTAGCCCATTTTCTACTCTAATTTTCTATCGACTCAATTGGGAAAGTGAAATAAAAATTAGATGTTAGAAATCAAGTGACAAACACAGTGAAGACAGTAATTTATGCAAGAACTACTTAGAAGCATTGATAAACACGAAAAAGAATGTGATTATGCAGTAAAACTGATCAATTGAATTGTCACTCCTCTAATATACTGGTTGTACAGATCAGTATATAGAGTCCAGAAGTGAACCAACGGCTTATTTCGACAATGCAATTAGACTTCAATTTACACAGCATATGACCTGAATTTTCAGGAGCAAAATCTCGTAAAGTTCAACCATTCGCAGCCAATATCAAGGACAAAGTGATGGAAGTATTTGATCATTCCATTGATATCGGCACCTTGAATTCGATCGTTATTGGAATCATTGGCACCTCTCTAAGGATCTTATACCTCATCGTAAGTATCAAAATAGTCATTTAGTTGTTGTTAGTTTTTGTTTTTCAGGAATACAAAACCTGTCATAATCATAAAACATGTAGGATGTGTTATAAGTTTAACGTATCTCTCGTTGTGTCCGTGTCCCTAGTTTCTCTGAAAGTATAATGTCAATTTCCAAGCAATCTGGTTTCCAAGGGTAGAGTTCTACCCTTGTGGGCGACGGCGTGGTATGCGGCGGCGGATGGGATCTCGGTGGGAAGATTTCCTGGCCGTTCGTGGTGTCCGAATTGGCGGATCTTGGCGATGGCTCTTAGGTTCCGACCATGTGAGGGATTTATGGCGGCGCGGATGTCGGCTTTTCTCTTCTTCATCTTCGTCTTGTGGTGCTGCTGTCGCGGTGGTTGCTTGTTCAGGTTTTTTGGGATTGGGCTTGGCATTTAGGTATTTTAGGCAGCGCTGACTCTCAGTTTTGTGAGGCTTAAAGCGAACTTTTTTAAATGGGCCTGCAATCTACTTTGCACAGTTAAATATACTTGAGGAAAAAGAACTTTAATAATCATTTGAGAGCATAGGTACCCAAAATCGATAATCATTATTTCCTTCGTCCCCTTTTAAGTAGCCACTATAGCATTATGTGCATTTTCAAACCCCAAAAAATATATTTACCTATATAATTAGCACTTTAATTTGGTGGATTTTTTTTTATAAAAAATATCTACAGAAATACATTTTTTTACGTCCAATAAAATACACGTTTCTCATAGGGGACATTTAAAAAGGGACAGAGGGAGTATATTATATCAAAAACTGTAATTTAAAGATTACTCTTCTCTCGTTTTGCAGCAAATGTACTAATTAAGCTTACATAATCAAGTTTCTCCAACATATTTTTTTTTTGATTCACGAAGTTTTGATAAGTGGGCAGTGAGTGGGTTAAGAGAGTTTTAGTGGGTTTTTTCGCCAAAAAATAGATGAGCAGCTGTAACGAGGACCCAAAAAAAAAAAAAAAACCGAAAGAAGAAGAACAATATTCAGTAGGGAGTGGATATTCTCGAAATAAGTAGGTGGCGACGATGACGAACTTTTAATTTTTTTTTTTTTTTTAACACTTAAGCACTTAGTTTTTCATAACAACCCTTAAGCCGGCCTTGTTCGTTTCATAGTTTTAGTTTACTTTAGTTTTAGTTTAGTTTTGTAATCATTACATTCATTTCTCTCTCTACTCTTCACTCATTACACCTTTTTCCAAAACTAAAACTACTAAACGAACAAGGCCGATGGGCCCTTTCACTTGGTCCTTATTTTAAATTAATTTGGCCCTTAAAATTATTAGACGAATCCTTAAAATTATTAGACAAATTAACTTTAATTTTTATATAGGCCTAATTACTATATGGACCTACATAACTGGGGCCCTCAAAATCTGTCAAAATTTGGGGGTTCAAAGTGGTAGCTTTACGAGCTTTAGCCCAAAGTTGGCTCTGGTTTTAGGTGTTTGGGTTTGACCCATTAATTTGGTGTTTTTTTGGGTTTTGTCCCAACATATGTTTTATTTTATCCAATCCTTGGTTGGATTTCCTTCTCTCTCACCTCAAACTTGCAGGGCCGGTCCAAGGGATTTGAGTGCCCTAGGCCCAGTCATCAAAATGTGCCCTGTATATTTTTACAATGAAACAACAACAAATAGTGGAATAAGTTTTCTATAATGGAATCATTTTTTGACATATAAACAATTAAAACACTTAAAAAGAAAGTGCTAGGACAGGATTCGAACATTATACACACTGTCATACATGATACACACATATACACACACAACCACCATTCATAAAAGAAAAAAAAAGATAGCCGTTAAAAAAAACATGATACACTCATGAATCACTGATCCATATACCCCATATAAAAAAAAAGCTACTAAACCCAAGGTCTAAAAAGAGTAAAAAGTATTACCTTTCCAATTAGAAAGGGTGTGAGAGTTTATTAGTTTAAAAGAGACTAAAGAGTTAGGCTCTTAATTATGTTTGGGCTTCTGCTTTTTTGGGCCTAAAAATTTAAAATTGAGTTGGGCTACAATTTTTCTTTCATGGGCTGCCTTCTATAAATTCTTTATGGACGTACTGGGCCTGAAAAATAGTCCTACTCAAGCCTAATACTAAAATGTATGAGAGTGCCTCTAATTTTTGGACTTTTTTGGATGCCCTAGGCCCAGGCTTCTTGGGCCGGCCTTGTCAACTTCATTTGGAACTGTATATTAGAACTAGCTAGCCACCACAATGCAGCTTGAGCCACAGAGGGTACGATGTTTAGTTTGGATTAAGATACTGATCAAATGAGCATGGAGAATTGACAAACAAATAATGATACAGACACACCCTTTCAACCACACTCTACCACACCCTCACTCACATGTGGGTGTGGTGGTATGTTACGATCTTAACATCTCACATCTTTTAAATGTAGGTTTGACCTTGTGCATAGAAGCTCTTGGGCAGTTTTTAAGTTGAGTTCTACCCAAGAGTTTGTATCATGTGTCCGCATTCGTTTCTGTGTCCATATTCGCGTTCCCATTCTTACTTCTTAGCTTAGCAACCATAAGCCATCACAAATACAGTGTGTTGGGAGCAGGCAATTAACAAAAGTACTATCTTCATGAAACTAGGTATCCGTAGTTGAGTTTTTTTATGAAACTACTGTTGTTTTTTAAACAATTTAGGAATCCACCATTGTTTTCAAAATATTTATTAAACTACCGTTGTTTTGTACTTTTCATTTTCAACCTGAGATCTATAACCACTTCTCAGTCTCAACCTTAGAAGTCTCGTAAAATTTCATCCGACGTGTCCCCGTTGGCCAGGGTGTCCATACATACTTCTCATGTCCAAAATGAGAAGTCTTTAAAATTTATGGTGTACCTAATTGAGAACATACTTCTCATATTGGACCTGAGAAGTATTTTATACAACTCATATTGAACCAGAGAAGTACTTTATACAACTCATATTGAACCTGAGAAGTACTTTTAACTCTCCTTTTTCCCTTTCTCCAATCAAAACATTCGTCATTCAATTTTTCTCAAGTAGCGTCCTGAGGATCTGAAGCAGAGAAGAACGTGGAGCTTCTTCCTCACTGATCTTGCTCCTCTCTCTTCTACTAAGGTACACACTTCATGTCTCTGTCTCTCTCAGTAATTCTTCCTCACTGATCTTGCTCCTCTCTCTCGTTATATTCCGACCTATACCAAAGTCTCTACATTTGAACATCTGATAGGCGCGTGATATCACAGATATAAGCGCCTAAGTAGGGCAAATTAGCGCATTAGAGGCGCGTTTTATTTCATTTTCCACTTGATTCGGTGTTGTCTTTTGTTTTCGGTGTTTGTGTTTGTTTTGTAGGAAACGGGCCGAAAAGGAGCACGGGAAGTGACACAAGGCATCGGGCATGCGGGGAACCGGTGGGACCCAAGCAAGGACGACCAAAAAGCTGAAAAAGTCAACTTTGGGGCTCGGTATCGATACAGGGATTGTCCTGTATCGATACCCAAGCACCATCCAGGAAACAGAAGCCACGGGTATCGATACAGGACTTCCCCTGTATCGATACCGAGTGCCTTATTTTGCCCGTTTGACTTGCCACGTGTGTTGACTTCGGGGGAGGATAAATACCCCCGTTTTGACTCCGAATTAGGGTTCCGATTTTATTCTAGTTTTTCTTTCCTTTTCGTAGCCGTTTTTCCTTGGAAGCAATTACTTTCCGGAGACTTTTGGCATCAAAGTTTTACAGTTTTATTCGCGGATTCTCACTTTGCTACGGTAACGTTTCTATTTCTTTACTTTAATCTCAGTTCGCGGGGGTTTGTCCGTGATCTGAGACCCGAAACTTTGGTTTAATCATTATTCAAGCTTAAAAGCATGTTTATTTCCAGAATTTTGTTATTCGTTCTAGTTGATATGAGTGAGTAGATTTATCAGTATGGTCGCGGGGTGATTAACACACCGCGGCCAGGGATGGATACGCTCTTGCTCCGAATTTCATAATTAAAAAGAGTAAAAGCAATTTTAGGTTATTAAAGAACATTCGTTGGACGAATCCGGGCATTGTCGGAGCCCATGTAACGCGAGGTACGGGGGACCAAAACCCGTTCTTCGCTGTATATGGGTAAACGGCGACCACAAGGATTCGCATCCTTCGGGGTATCTTTCTCTCTCTAAAGTCAACCGTTTTGGAACAAACGAATGGAGCAAGTAAATATCCGGACCTGGTCACTGTGTTATGAACCCCACGACCGTACTTCCTGTTTTATTAATTTAATCAAAGTCAGTTTCTCTTTTAACTTAGTTAATTCACCAACTCAAATCACAAGGGTGGCTACCTAAGAGCCGTGTTAAACATTAGCAACCCGAGTTTTTAGTCAGCACTTTCCACCTTCTCTGTGGATTCGATTCCGGTCTTACCGGGTATTGTGCTACACCGGTCTCCGCCCTACGCTTGGGGCAACCCATTAATTTAGGTATAGGATTTCGGTCAAACATTTTTGGCGCCGTTGCCGGGGAAGGCAAAAGGTGTTAAGAATTCGGGTAATTAGTGTTTAGTTAATTTTAGCTTTAATTTTAGCTTTCTTATAAAAAAAAAAAAAAAAAGTTAGGTAAATTATTTAGGATTTATTTCTTAGGATTGAGTCAAGATAGGTAAGGGAAAGAAGGGTTCGCCAAAAGGGGACCCACTCTTCTTCCGAGACCCGTCTAAGCGTCTTTGTAGGATAGATAAAGAGTCGTTAGTTGAAGTTCCATTTTTAGGAAATTCGAGTCAGTTTGAGCCCGTGCCACTCCAGCTTGAGTGGCCGTCCACTCAATCCGAGTCTTCCGAGAGTCAATCTGATCCCACTCTGTTCTTAGAATTTCCCAATCCACTATTTGACTTAGAGAGTGAGCCACCGATGGCGGAACAGAAATCTATGCGGGATTATAGGCACCCCGAGAGGACCACTCCTCAGGGCCCGATAGTTCTGCCAACCGAGACTGTGGAGGCACGCAATGCCTTCACTGTGAAACCAGGAACCCATAATGCCCTCCCTCTTTTCTATGGGAGGGAAAATGAGGACCCATACGAGCATGTCCGCCATTTTGAAGGGTTGGTGCGCACCCTAGCCACCACGACCCAGTGGGAAAACGCTTGCCTTAAGCTTTTCCCTGCGTCTTTGAAAGATGGTGCGGACAAGTGGCTTAGAATGCAGAAAGAGCGGTCTCTCACGACATGGACAGCTGTTAGGGAGCTGTTCTACAGAAAATATTTCTCTGAGGGTAAGTCACAGCACCTGACTCGCCAACTCCAGTCGTTCAGACAAAAAGAGAGTGAGTCATTTCTGAGGTGTTGGGAGAGGTTCAAAGACTTGTTGTTGTCTCTACCCCACCATGGGTTTGAGAAACATCAGTTGGTGACATTCTTCCAGCTGGGCCTAAACATTGCGACGGCCCAGCAGATTGAGTATCTTTGTAAGGAGGGAGATTTCCTAGATAAAGCCCCAGATGAGGCATGGGATTTCTTGGATGAGTTGGCCGAAAACCATAGGAGTTGGGAACCTTCCGACTTAGCTGACAGGGCCATAGCTGCACAAGGACCCAGTGGGTCCGGTATTTTTCCCCTTAGCGTAAGAGAGCACACTGTCCAGTCCCAGTTGGACAAATTGACCAAACAGATGGAGGACTTGCGACTGAAGCAAGTCCACCAGGTGCATGATGTGAGAGTAGAGGAAGTGTGCGCGCTATGTGAGTGTCCGGGGCATTCTGTGACTGCGTGCCCCGCATTTCCAATGGTTAAGGAGGTATACCAAAGCAACCAAGCTGAGGTGAATGCGGTGAACCAACGTTGGGATCCGTTCTCCAACACTTATAATCCAGGATGGGCTCATCACCCAGCCCTGGGATGGAGAGATCCCAAAGCACCAGTGCCACCCCAGGCACCTCCTCAGCAACAGGTGCAACCATACCGGCCTCAGCAAGGCCAAATGTCCCAATATCGCTATCCCTCACAGAATCAGCAGGGGTACGGTCCTTCATATTCTGGACCACCCCCAGGCATAAATCATCCACCGAGGGATAAGCAGACTGACGACATGTTGAAAGCTCTCATGCAGTCTCAGTTGACCTTTACTGAGCAGACCAAGCAAGCCATTGGAGACATTAGGTCTCAGTTAACCCAGTTGACGGCAGTAGTTGGGCAAAACCAACAGGAGAGGGGAAAGTTTCCTTCTCAACCTCAAGCCAATGCTGTCGGTTCTAATTATCTGGGAGATGGGTCAGGCACGAGTAATTTGAACTCCAGTCAGGAGGAAGCAAAGGCAATCACCACTCTCAGAAGTGGGAAGGTGATTGACAAGACTATTCCTTTGGTGCAAAAATCAGTTCCACCTCCGGAGCTGGTCGCTGCACCAGTAGTTGTCCCTGCAGTGAGGAAGTGTACTGAGGAAGAGAGAGAAATAGAGTCACCTGAGGTGGTGGTGCCTGCTCCTGCGGCCCCCACGACTCCTTTGCCACTTGTTGCACCATATCCCCATCGTTTGGTGGCAAAGCCCAGCGTCAATGCGCATTTCCAGATTCTTGAGCTGTTCAAGAAGGTGCAGTTTCCTATCTCTTTGATGGAAGCCATTGACGCTATTCCCCAGTTCGCTAAAGTGCTTAAAGAGCTGTGCACGTCGAAACGGAGAACTAAAAGTCAGTGCAACGTGCTACTGACGGAGCAAGTGAGCTCCATTCTCCAAGCTGATATTCCGATTAAGCGAAAAGACCCAGGTTGTCCCACTATCCCTATAGCCATTGCGGGCCAGAGTTTTGAGAAGGCCTTACTAGACTTGGGAGCAAGTGTCAACTTGCTCCCATATTCGGTATATCTGAAATTAGGCCTTGGTGATCTTAAAGCCACACCGGTTACGCTACAGCTGGCTGACCGGAGTGTGAGAATTCCTAAGGGGGTAGTGGAGGATGTTTTGATTCAGGTGGGGAGTTTCTGTTCCCCGTGGATTTCATTGTCTTGGACACGTGTCCAATCCCGGAGGTCTTTGAGAAGACTCCCATTATCCTTGGCCGACCATTTTTAGCCACCTCCAGTGCGGTAATGAATTGCAAAACTGGACAAGTCCAATTATCTTTTGGGGACTTGAAAATGGAGGTGAATGTCTACAATGTCGATAGTCGGGTAGAGGATGATGAGGAGGTCTATGAGGTGAGTCTGATCGACACGCTGGTGCAAGAGCATGTCGAAAATATGTTGTATAAAGATCCTTTGGAGATAGCCCTAACCGCCAATGAGGCGTCATTTTTAGATTCTCCAGAGGTAGGGAGTTTGATGGAGATGCTAGCAGTAGAGGATATATGTGGCGCCGTTTGGGACCCAGTTCTCGAACCGCTGGGCGCCCCATTTTCTAAGGCTCTTCCATCGTCGGTCCAGCCACCGAAACCTGATTTGAAGCCTTTACCGGATACGTTGAAATATGCCTTCCTTAAAGGCGATGATACGTTTCCAGTAGTGATCTCCTCCTCCTTGGAGGTGGATCAAGAGGCTAAATTGCTTGCCCTGCTGAGAGAGCATATAGGGGCAATTGGCTGGACGATAGCAGACCTACAGGGTATTAGTCCTACGGTGTGTACACACCGCATTTTTCTCGATGAGGATGTGAAACCTTCGAGGCAACCTCAGCGCCGTCTGAACCCCAATATGAAGGAGGTGGTTAGGACGGAGGTGCTTAAGCTGTTAGATGCGGGTATCATTTACCCGATTGCCCATAGTGAGTGGGTAAGTCCTGTGCAGGTTGTGCCTAAGAAGGCATGGGTGACAGTAGTGAGAAATGAGGAGGGTGAGTTAGTGCCAACCCGTGTTCAGACCGGGTGGCGTGTATGCATAGACTACCGGAAGCTCAATGCGAGCACCGGAAGGACCATTTTCCCCTCCCATTCATTGACCAGATTTTAGAGAGAGTCGCGGGCAGAGCGTTCTATTGCTTCCTGGATGGATACTCTGGCTACAATCAGATTGAGGTAGCCATGGAGGACCAGGAAAAGACCACTTTTACGTGCCCCTATGGTACTTTTGCCTACCGTCGCATGCCTTTTGGCTTGTGCAATGCTCCCGGCACCTTCTCGAGGTGTATGATGGGAATTTTTAGCGACATGGTAGAGAAGATAGTGGAGGTTTTCATGGATGACTTTTCAGTTTTCGGGGATTCGTTTGACGGATGCCTCGAGAACTTAGGGAGAGTCTTGACTAGGTGCGAGGAGAAGCGCCTTGTGCTGAATTGGGAGAAGTGCCACTTCATGGTGACCCAAGGTATTGTGTTGGGACACATTGTCTCATCCAAGGGTATTGAGGTGGACAAGGCGAAGATAGACTTAATTGCCAATCTTCCCACTCCCAAGACTGTCAAGGATATCCGGTCTTTTCTAGGTCACGCCGGTTTTTACCGGCGATTCATTAAGGATTTCAGCGCTATCTCCCGGCCTTTGTGTCATTTGTTAGCGAAGGACACACCCTTTGTGTGGTCCGACACTTGTGAGGGGGCATTCCAGAAATTAAAGCGGAGTCTCACAACTCCGCCAATTGTTCAGTCCCCAGATTGGGATTTGCCTTTTGAGCTTATGTGTGACGCGTCCGACTATGCAGTCGGAGCAGTTTTAGGGCAGAGGCGAGGGAAAGATCCCTATGTGATCTATTATGCGAGCAAGACACTGAATGAGGCACAACTGAACTATACAACCACTGAGAAGGAATTATTAGCAGTTGTGTTTGCCTTAGATAAATTCCGGTCCTACTTGGTGGGGTCGCAGATTGTGGTTTATACCGATCATGCGGCCTTGAGGTATTTGATGACCAAGCAGGATGCGAAGGCTCGCCTTATCCGATGGATTCTTTTGCTGCAAGAATTCCATCTCATCATTAGGGATAAGAAAGGGGTTGAGAATGTAGTGGCTGACCACCTGTCTCGTTTGGAGTTTGAGGACCCCACCTCTCATCTCCCTATTGTGGATACCTTTCCCGACGAGCAGTTGTTTGCTGCTAACACGTGCCCGTGGTTTGCAGATATCGCCAATTATTTGGTGACTGGGCAGATTCCACCCCATTGGTCTACATCTGAAAAGTAGCGATTTTTGAGAGAGGTCCGGCAGTATATTTTCGATGATCCATATGTGTTTAAGTACTGCGCGGACCAGATAGTGCGCCGTTGTGTCCCCGAGGTTGATCAGAGGGGAATTCTTGAGTTTTGTCACTCAGAGGCGTGTGGCGGTCATTTTTCCGCCAAGAAAACCACCGCCAAGGTTTTACAGTGTGGCTTCTTTTGGCCAAATCTTTTCAAGGATGCGTATGCTTTTTGCAAGTCTTGTGACCGATGCCAGAAATTAGGTAGAGTCGGCCCGAGAAATATGATGCCCCTCCACAGTATTTACGTGTTAGAGGTCTTTGATTGTTGGGGCATTGATTTCATGGGCCCATTTCCGATGTCGCATGGTTTTGAGTACATCCTCCTGGCGGTGGATTATGTGTCTAAGTGGGTAGAGGCGATTCCTACTAGGACCAGTGATTCTAAAGTGGTGCTCGAGTTTTTAAAGAGTCATATTTTGTCGAGATTTGGCATGCCACGTGCCATTATCTCTGATCAGGGCACCCACTTTTGTAATAGGTCCTTTGAGGCATTAATGAGGAAATATGGCATCTCTCACAAGGTGTCTACAGCCTATCACCCTCAGACAAATGGCCAGGCTGAGCTGGCCAATCGGGAGATTAAGGGTATTTTAGAGAAAACAGTAAACCCGAGTAGGAAGGATTGGTCCCTGCGACTGATCGATGCGTTGTGGGCCTACCGCACTGCTTACAAGACCGTGTTGGGTGCTTCACCCTATCGGCTTGTTTACGGTAAGGCCTGCCACCTGCCAGTAGAGATGGAGCATAAGGCCCATTGGGCCATTAAGACGGTGAACGCGAGTTTGCCAGAGGCAGGTGCCCATCGGAAGCTCCAACTGTGTGAGCTTGAGGAAATTAGGAAAGACGCGTATGAGAGCACTAGCATTTACAAAGCTAAGGTTAAGGCGTATCACGATAGGAATATCCAGCGCAAAACCTTTAGTATCGGGCAAAAAGTTCTATTATATAACTCGCGCATTCACTTATTTCCGGGAAAGTTGAGGTCACGTTGGGATGGGCCATATATAGTGCATCAGGTTTACCCAAACGGTTCGGTAGAGGTCTGCGATCCTAAGGATAATCATATTTTCAAAGTTAATGGGCAGCGTCTTAAGCCATTTTTAGAAATCATGGATGTAGGTGAACCTGAGGAGGATTTAGTTGATCCAGTCTATTCGGATACTCTCGTTGTTTAGCCGTTGGGCTATGTTTTTACGGGTAGCTCACGCGTACCATGCTCTTCATTGAGTGTGGACCCGACTCCTAGTGATAGGGGTACCCATCATTGACTTGGGTATTTTTAGCTTCGCACGCCGCTATTAAAATAAGGATCGTGTGCCCAGCTCCGGTTAGTAAGGGCGTTTTCGAAAAAAAAATAAAATATATAATATAAAATAAAAATTTTCGGTCCGGTATAGCCACCTAATTTCTAGCCTTAAATTTGTGTATCTGGGTTTCGAACAATCTTATTGCCGTGTCTCGGATAGTCATAAAAGACGATTGACTCTGATTGCTTTAAGGAAGAACCTTGAGTAATTTAACCTGTTGAGTCATGACTTACCCGGGATTGTTATGATGACCTTCTCTACACAAATTTAAGTGAGGAATTAGGGAGAAAAGTAGTACCCGTGTCTTTAACGTGACGGAAGTGGTGGTGTAATTTCTTTTTCTGTTTATGTTTTGTTGGGTTTTTCTCTGTGTACGCTCGGATACCACGTGCCAGGCTGGACTGACGTGTTTTGCAGGTTGCATGGTGAGCATACCTGAAATTCCTCGTATATCGGCCGAGGTCATGGTGGTTGGCTGCCACCCAGAGGTCCAGTTTCTTCCCCTTGTTCTTTCAATTTTTCTGTCTCCATGCTCTGGGGACATAGCATGATTCTAGTTGGGGGAGGGTGTACTTTGTACTTTTGTAGCGTTGCTAGTTAGTTTTTGGGGATACGGGTGTTATGTATCTTGTGAGTATCATCGAGCGAGTATTTAACTTGAATGTATGCCTGTTTAACTTGAATGCATGCATATATTTGACTATTTACATTGAGCATGATGCACTGTCAAGCATGTGAATAGGTGTCCCCACATTGATAATATCGTATCCTTAATAACATTCCCATGTTCTTTGTATTCCGTTCTGCAATCGCATAAAATAGTAGGCTTTTTCTTTTGCAAATAAGAGACTAGTTATTTTTCATGCATTTGTGAGAGTGAATAATGTGCATAGGGGATGAAACAAGGCCATTTTGCATGATTAAACCACATACGAGTCCCTTTGACCCATCTTAAACCAGTCCGAGTCAGTTCCCGTGTCGAACCTAGGAAACCGGTGTTTTTGGTTGGATTCAAGTTGGGGGGAAAGTCAGTCTCCGTGCATCATAAGTGTCGTACTGTCGTGGAAATTTGATAAACAATGTGCCTGTGAGGGAGTAGTAATTGAAGAAGTCTGATTGGGTGTCATGTTTTGGAAACCATAACCCATGAACCCCAGCCAAAAAAAAAAAAAAAAAAAAAAAAAAACTTAGGCTTGTAGGTATCGATACAGGTAAAGTCCTGTATCGATACCGGGTGACCAATTCCGGAACAGAACTCACGGGTATCGATACAGGTAAAGTCCTGTATCGATACCGATACCCTAATACGCGAATTTTTAAGGGCTCAGCCGGTCATTCTCACCCATTCTTCATCTTCTTCCCAACCTTCTCTCTCTCTCTCTAACCCTAACCCGAAAAAAACCTCCATTGTTAACCTTTTCAAACCTTCATAACTCCACCAAATCTCACCCAAATTCCACCAAACTTCACCAAAACACTCCTCTTCTCCACCTCTACCACATATACCTTTCAAATCCCTTCCAAAATCCTTATCTCTCCAGATCTAAAAACCCTAAATTTCCAAAACCCAAAAAATTCCAAAATCCTCTTCCAAAACATGGCACCTAAGAGGATTCCCGCTAGTGCTAAGGGCAAAGGGGCGGCTTCTTCGAGTGCCGCTCCAGAGCAAGCGGCCGGAGGAAGGAGGTCTAAGGATCAGATTGCCCGGGATGAACGGGTAAAGTGGGAGGCTTCCATTGAGCAGAGGGGCGTTAAGAACGAGCGCCACGTTATCCGGGACGGGTTTCTCGAGAATGATGAGACCATACGAGCCATTGTGCGGCAAGGTATGTCATTCTGGTTTGATCCAAACCCCGGGTATAATTTAGAACTCGTGAGGGAATTCTATAAACACTTTCAAATACCAGCATCCGGGACTGCATTCAGTTCCGAGACTCGGATAACCTCACGAGTAGGTAAAACCCTCATCACTATCACCCCTGATATTATTGCTGCGAGTTTGCGATATAGGAGGCCGACTGATATTAACTACCCTTGTCCCGCTGAGGATTTTACCCCGCACACAGTGACGGGTCTTTTGTATGAGAGACGTGTAGATGCTGGGAATCCTCACCGGCCGGGCAAGTTTAGGCCGGCATATCGATTTGTGAACCAAGTGGTTTGTTATAATCTGGATCCGAGGGCAACTGAAAATAAGCCCTCTATTGATACTGGGAATATGTTGACAGCCTTCATGGATCCGGATACTGTGTGTGACTGGGCATTATTCATTTACTCGAAGATTATCGACTTCCGTGATGCCCCAACACAGACCCGAATGCCATTCCCTTGCCTGATCACGGCCATTGCTAGAGACTCCGGATTGCAAGGGGCCAAGTGGTTCAACAACGATCCACTAGTCCCTGGGGCAATAGACATCACCATTCTTACCAAGAGCAGAGCCCAGACTCGAGGTGCTAGAGGAGGAGCTTATTTGACTACACAGCCACCCCCCAGCTCATCCAATACCACTTGGCTGCAGAAGATCTTTTGTCAAGGGGTCGCTACCATTCGAAGTCATCAGAAGCTTAAGAGAGAGGTGCGACAAAATGCAAGAATGCTGCAGCAGATGAATCACAGGGAAGAGTGGATGGTAGGGCGACTCGAGGGGTCGACTTCAGATCCATATGTTCCCCTTGAGTTCCCCGAGTTGGAGGTCAGCGATGATTTCGCAGATGGTGAACCGGAACCGGAGGAGGTTGAGTCGGATTGACTGAGGCACTTGTGATTGCATGGGGCTGACTGAGGGTAGGGGTATGAGGAGGAGGTGTCATTTTATGTTAGGATAGTTTGTTATTTCATGTTGGATTTTTCTGTTATTTTATGTGGAACTTTTGTCTTTTTTTTTTTTTTCTGTTGGGTTTGTAATATAACCTGCATGGATGGTGTTTCTATGTTTATTCCTATATTGTGGACTTGGTTTGGGTGGCGCCGATGGGCGCATTGACATGGTTTTAGACGTGATAGGTGCGGCCAGTCAGGGTAGTTAACCTTGAGCTTCTATAGGCCGTCACCTGATGTTGCAGTTTCCTATTTTGTTCTAACCAAGGTCAATATAATCCAGAAAGTCCTTAGTCGATCGTGTGCACATATTCTATCTCTCACGTATGCATGACTCATAATGATGTACTTATTGTGTGAAATCATATTTGGACATATTGTGCAAATTGTGCGTTATTTCTTGTTAAGCGTTGATTTTGATTGGCACGTGGAAACCAGTTGTTCGGTTCCACGCATCTCGCCAAGCGCTTATATGGGATGTTGAGTGTTCTAGTGAGTAATGCAACGCGATTATTGTTGTAGGGATATTTATTCGCTCATGTGGCGCTATGCTAACCATGTTCAATTTTCTGTCAAAGCATGCATGCGTTTGAGTTACAGGCATATTTAGAGGCGAATATCTATTGCTAGGTTTGATTATTTCTACAGGTGTCATAACCCCCGTACCCCCGTTAGTGTTTTCTAGTTTCCTTTCATTGCTTTATTTTCTTTCGTTCCTAGGGACTAGCAACGCTCAAGTTGGGGGGTGTGATAGGCGCGTGATATCACAGATATAAGCGCCTAAGTAGGGCAAATTAGCGCATTAGAGGCGCGTTTTATTTCATTTTCCACTTGATTCGGTGTTGTCTTTTGTTTTCGGTGTTTGTGTTTGTTTTGTAGGAAACGGGCCGAAAAGGAGCACGGGAAGTGACACAAGGCATCGGGCATGCGGGGAACCGGTGGGACCCAAGCAAGGACGACCAAAAAGCTGAAAAAGTCAACTTTGGGGCTCGGTATCGATACAGGGATTGTCCTGTATCGATACCCAAGCACCATCCAGGAAACAGAAGCCACGGGTATCGATACAGGACTTCCCCTGTATCGATACCGAGTGCCTTATTTTGCCCGTTTGACTTGCCACGTGTGTTGACTTCGGGGGAGGATAAATACCCCGTTTTGACTCCGAATTAGGGTTCCGATTTTATTCTAGTTTTTCTTTCCTTTTCGTAGCCGTTTTTCCTTGGAAGCAATTACTTTCCGGAGACTTTTGGCATCAAAGTTTTACAGTTTTATTCGCGGATTCTCACTTTGCTACGGTAACGTTTCTATTTCTTTACTTTAATCTCAGTTCGCGGGGGTTTGTCCGTGATCTGAGACCCGAAACTTTGGTTTAATCATTATTCAAGCTTAAAAGCATGTTTATTTCCAGAATTTTGTTATTCGTTCTAGTTGATATGAGTGAGTAGATTTATCAGTATGGTCGCGGGGTGATTAACACACCGCGGCCAGGGATGGATACGCTCTTGCTCCGAATTTCATAATTAAAAAGAGTAAAAGCAATTTTAGGTTATTAAAGAACATTCGTTGGACGAATCCGGGCATTGTCGGAGCCCATGTAACGCGAGGTACGGGGGACCAAAACCCGTTCTTCGCTGTATATGGGTAAACGGCGACCACAAGGATTCGCATCCTTCGGGGTATCTTTCTCTCTCTAAAGTCAACCGTTTTGGAACAAACGAATGGAGCAAGTAAATATCCGGACCTGGTCACTGTGTTATGAACCCCACGACCGTACTTCCTGTTTTATTAATTTAATCAAAGTCAGTTTCTCTTTTAACTTAGTTAATTCACCAACTCAAATCACAAGGGTGGCTACCTAAGAGCCGTGTTAAACATTAGCAACCCGAGTTTTTAGTCAGCACTTTCCACCTTCTCTGTGGATTCGATTCCGGTCTTACCGGGTATTGTGCTACACCGGTCTCCGCCCTACGCTTGGGGCAACCCATTAATTTAGGTATAGGATTTCGGTCAAGCAACATCTCACTGGCAAACCTTCAATGTGTGATTGAAAAATCTATGTTGGATTGAGTGTTATTTTAAAAGGGTAGTTAGGGTGGTGGTTTTTTTTAAAATTCATGTAACTCTATGATTTCATGGTTTATGCTTCAAAGGCCGATAACCTCATGAAGTATTGAGTATTGTTGTTAGGTTTGTTCGTTTTTTTGTTGGTTTCTGTCTTTAATGAAGTATTGTTGTTATGTTCAATTGCAATAAGGATAGACTTCTTCGACAAATAAGAGGTCCAACACTTAACAAAGGAACAATTAGTAGCGAATATACATAATATAGTGGCAAGCCATAACTCATGAGAAAGAGAAAAGGAAGAGAGGGAGAGATAGGATCGACACGTTACATTTACAAAATATTCAACAATTTGATGTCACACTTAACTATAAAGTTACATCTACAAAAGCACATTACAGCTTTGTCGAAGCTCCAACATTGCCTTCTCAAAGGATGCGTTCGCAATGTTCCTTTCTGCTTCCCCCTGAGGACACTGATTTCTTTGCTTCTTCAGTCTCATTAAATGCAACTTGAAGATTTAACTCCAACTGTTATTTTCCATGGTTTAGCTAAGCAAGCATCAATCTCCATTTGCTCCTCTAAGGGAAGAAGCACATAATCCACACATAAAATGGCAATTAAATATGTAATCCACACTTATTTATTTATTTTTACTAGAGGGAAAAAGAAATAACGAGTTTTTCTTTTAATAAATATTTGGTCTCATTTTTTATTTTTTGTTTAAAAACTTTACATTTATTTTGTTACTAACCTAATTGGTGGATGGGGCACATTTATTTCGTCTGAGTAACGAAGTGGTAGGGTTGAGATTCATATTGATTGCTAGGGGCATGTAAAGAAAACAAAAAGTACAAAACATCTTAGGACATTTAAAAATAGTAGTATGTATTGAAAAGATTTCAAAACATTTATCACGTTTTCAAAATATTTCAGAATTTTTTTTAAAAAAAGTTGCATATTAATTACTTAAATCATAAACTAAACTCAAATCGGTTAATAGCCCATAGATATTACCACCCTAAACTCTAAATAAGACGATTGAAGTTTGTAAAAATGAGAGTTAAAAAGACTTGTTAGATCCAATATGAGAGATACTTTAAAGACTTCTTAGGTCCAAAATGAGAAGTACTTGGATAATACAACAAATATGTTTGGCAGATAGTTAATTAAACTTCTCAGGTCCAACATGAGATCTTTAATTAAACTTCTCAGGTCCAACATGAGATGTGTAAAATAACTTCTCAGGTCCAAAATGGGTTGTTTAAAATACTTCCCAGATAATACAATAAGTGTTCTAAAATACAAATTAAACCGATTTCTCATTTTAGAAATGGGAAGTATGTATTGTATACAGTATATGGGAAGTATGTTCGCAATTAGTGAAACTCAAATAAAACCGACTTCTCATTTCAGACGTGAGAAGTATGTATGGACACACTGGCCAAATATCCACGCTGGACGGGGACACGTCGGATGAAATTTTACGAAACTTCTAAGGTTGAGACTGAGAAGTGGTTATAGATCTCAAGTTGAAAATGAGAAGTACAAAACAACGGTAGTTTTATAAATAGTTTGAAAACAACTGTAGATTCCTAAATTGTTTAAAAAACAGCGGTAGTTTCATGAAAAGCTCATCCGTCGTTAGGTAGTGCCTTCACTAATAATGCTATATTTTTATCGTTTTGATATATAAACTTTTTTTAGAGAATTCTACCGCCAACACAATGGACAAACGGTAAGGAAAAATTTTCAATGGAAGAGCTAACTTTTTCTGTATTAGAGCCTTTAATAAGTGTAAAAAGTGAAAACTCTTCCGTGGAAGAGTTGACTTTTCCTGTGTTATAGGCTTATAGCCTTTAATAAATGTAAAAAGTGAAAACTCTTCCGTGAAGGAGTTTGTCTTATTGTCAGCCTATCAGAGCGTGTCAGCCTGTCAGACATAGAACTTAGAGGTTTGCTCAATCTTAAAGTCTCGTTTGACGCCTCATTACTATCAGAGCGTCAATATCCAATTTGTAAGGACCTCGCAGGACATACTTCAAAATTTATCCTCAAAAGTCTACTTTGCTAGCAAATAAGTTGTAGCTGACCGATTAGCAAATTACAGATCAAAGAAGATAATAGCTTTACCATTAGAGCCTCTTCAATCCTTACCCTTTTTTTTTTGTCCTCCCATAATTGTTTTTTACAAGTCATTTCACTTGCTGAATTTATACCAAATTGAGTTTTACTCAAATTTAACAAGAATAAAAGGAGACTCAAATTTTATAAGACTATTTTCTCACTCCCAAATGTATAACAATGCCAGCTTTTATTGAAATTTATGCTTAGATTTAAGCTAGTCCATTACATTATTTCTGTTGCACTTTATCTCACATAGTTCAAGTAAGCTACCCAAGCTAAATTAATATAATCTAGAGATTACTCCACGTACTGCCAATTAATTTTAGGTGAAACCCTCCAAGAAATCTATCAATTTCATATGAAAATGTTTACTCAAATTTAAGTGAAAGTATGAACAGAGACTGGAGACGCTCATAGGAACTTGGAACAACAACCCATGCCTTTCCTCCAGCCATGGCTTAGCTGTGTCGATGTGTCGTGTGTGGTCCAAACAAAGGGGCAAAGGGATTAATTGAAGGAAACCTTATGGGCGTCTGCTGCTCACATAAAAGAAGAAATACCAGCAAGTACAGCTCAGGATTGGGCGAAATACGCGTAAATTGACCCAAACACCTGAGGTATCACCAAAAAAAAAAGGACAACTGAAAGAAAAATAAGATATGACTAAGATTTTTTTATTTTTTTTGTTTCATGTTTTGATTTAAGGAATGCTGTTGGGAAAAAAAAAAAATCTTCTTACATATTTATGAGAATTTTGGACGGAATACTTTAGCTTGTGTTTAGATTCTCTACTGGACTTGGGCCAGTGATCATGTACAGCGCCAGGAGAAGGTTTTACAGGCCCGACCCTGAGATTTTCATGGCCCTAAGCGAGTTTTAACAATAAGGCATTTTTAAAACTTGTATATATATATATTGTTCATTATGAGTATCAATAGCGCCTTCAGGTGCAGTGAGTAGTACCTGGAACAAAAGGTTGCGAGTTCCATTCACGCCGTCTACATTGGTTTTGAATTTTTTGTGCATATTCCAAACGTCTAGGCTTTAAAAAATTGCTGTTAGGAAGACTCAAACACGAGATCTGAGGGCTACATTAAGTTAGTCTTACAGCTGAACCAATGTAACGCTATCTGCTAAGCATATAACATTTATTGTGATTTGGAAATTTCGGGGCCCTTTTGTTAGGTAAAAAATTGGGGGCCCTAAGCGATAGCCTGGTGGGCTTGTGCCCAGGGCCGGCCTTGAGGTTTTAGGCTCGAATTGAGAGATTGGCGGCATCGACATTCATTGTAACAATATTCTAACAACTAGCTCACTAATGCTATCTTTGAAATAAAAAGAGAAATAAAGATGAATATAAAGATGAATATAGGATTTTTTTTTCCCCTACCAGAGAGACATGGATTGTATAAACAACTTTTTTAGCCTGGACTGATGTTGAAATAAAAATTTCTTGGAAAGAAGGACCAGAGATGGATTCATCCCTTTCAATGCAAAGCAAACAAGAAGCACTATCAGTTATCCCCACTCCATAATTGTGAAATGTCCATTGTCCTTTTAATCAATAACTGCTTTAAGTCGGCAAAGAAACACAGCTGTTCCACAGGTACAATATTGCAGCATCTTAAAAAGGATACCAAGTTAAACACTACCCATCATTTTTTTTTTTTTTGAAAATGTCAACAGGAATGAACCAAAACTATCAAAATCTAGACGGTGGCACCCCTGCCCGAGGCAGACCAACAACAAGGCTGGGCTAGAAACCTGTCCACGATCTGCTAGTAGAGATCCCAAAGGAAAACATCTCAAACCCTAACACTAATTACAAGATGAAATCGTAGAACCAAACACTCAAAAGGGGCTAATAAACCACCTATGAAAAGGGGTAAACAACCTAACCAAAAAAAAAAAAAAAACCTCCGGTGGAATAGCTTGTCGACAGATCCGCCGCGCCGGATCACTGTTGACATATTAACGGAGGGTCCAAGCCGGAAACCCCTTCAACAACTCGTCTCTAGATCTGACCCAGTCCAAAACGGAAGGTAGAAAGCAGAGCAACGGTGGCAGCATGTAGAGGAGTAGTGGAGAGGTAGAGGATGAAGGTTTTGTGTATATGGAAAGAAGAGAAATGGAAGATGGGGGAAGGAAGGGGGCCATAAAAGGGTGGGAGAGGAGAAGGGGGACCGGCCGGGGGGGGGGGGTGGGGGAATGGAGATGGAAGAGGGAGAGGCGGCGGCCTCAACCCCTCCCCAACAGAAAACCCTATCTCTTACTCTTTCTCTCTCTAGGTTGCTCTGTAGGAGAAAGGGGACCGGCCGGAAGTATCCGCAAATTGACTTCAAAGAAAAATAACACTACCCATCATTGATACATATCTATTCACCTCACGCGCGTGTAACTCAACAAATCTCCTCCCGGTCCCGTCAAATGTTTCTAAGTCTAAAGATCTAAGACCATTCACGTCAAAACTAGAAAAATTCATCAGAGTAATTTTCGTAGCCTTGGTGTTTTGATTTTCATCAAAGATAGTTTGAGGTTTTTCACGTACATCTGTTTAAGTTTTTTTTTTTTGCCAAAGATGAGAAGTTCAAACTAACTGTGAGCCACCATGAATCAAACTAATTTTTATAAAAACAATGGCAGGGTGTTGTGACAAAACTCGAAGTAGAGAATATAACCAAACCAACAAAAAAACAAGAGACAAGGATTTACGTGGTTCCCCCCTAAGCACGAAGCTCTAGAGGTACGTCCACGGGGAAAGAGCAAGAGGATTCACTATCAATGGGGAGAAATACAAAGAGCCGGCTATACCCGTAACTCTACTTGAAGCATCCAATAGATATCTAGGAACAAATCTCTATTAGAAACTCTAACAGAGCATCAAAGTCTCATATACACGAAAGAGACGACTCCAAACCCTAGATATCTCAAATCCCAAGACAAGACAAAACCCTAGGAGGCCACAAGGCTCCTATTTATAAGAAAACACAAAATATTAGGTTAAAACCTACCAAAACGCGCAACCCAGCGCATTCCGTACGGAAGTCGGTCCGGACCGTCCAGACGGACTTAAATCCCGTCCGGACTAGAATTTCAGCAACTTCAAAACAGTCCCAAAACTGAAATCTGCTCGCCACGAACTTCTGTGCTTCTTCAAACGTCTAAATTCAAGGCATATCTCCAACACAGGGGGCGTATACGGTTCTCCTAATTCCACTATGTGCAAATTTCTTCAACATTAAAATCCATCAATCAAGAAAATGCAATTTAATAATAATAATAATAATAAGCCAATAGAGAACTGATGGAATCATGGAAGTGTGTGAATCAGGGACGGATCCAAGGGGGGCATGCGGAGGCACGTGCCCCCGCTGACCCCCACTTGTCAACGTAAAAAAAAAAATAAAAAATATTCTGGGAATAAGTTTCGTATATATATTTTTTGTGTCGGGTTCAATAACATAACCAGCGTGTTGCTGGTGGTAAGTCGCGTTGCCTCCAAGCAGTAGGTTGCGAGTTCGACTCCTCTCCCTTTTTTTTAAACCACAAAAGTTGAAATGTTATCAAATAAGAGTGATTGTTGAGGTTTGAACTGTGGACCTTTGGTTCCAAAACTAATTGCCTTCCCTCTTTGCCACTAGACCAACAACAATCTTTGTACAACAACTTGGTAGTTTTATTATATATTTTGAACCTATAATGGCAATAACAATTCCCCTAACATTTTTTTTCCTGAATTTTAATTTTCTTCCTTCTTTTTAAGAAAATGATACAAAATCATGAATTTTTTTTTTAACTTAGATATTTTTTAATTATAGAGATCTTTTACAATGGTCCATAGCTTCAATAATTTCTTATTTGATATGAAGTTTATAATCAATCTTACATGATTTCTTGTCCCTAACAAAATCGTTGACTAGGAAAAAAATTGCACGATTATAATTAATAAAATGCCCCCACTGGATTGGATTTCTGGATCCGTCCCTGGTGTGAATATTCCATTCTTCTCTTTTGTAGGTGCACACAGTAATCAGAATACATTTACAACCAAATGTTCTTTTGCTAAAAAGCGGCTTGATATATTTAAAATACTATCCCATCGTGTAAATTTTTTTCAAAAGGATATTCTCATAAATTTATTATCTTTTGCATGCAAAATGCACAGCTTTTCAAAATCACACTATCAATTTGAGACTGAAGTAGTAGTTATTTTGTTGCACTCCTGAACTTCATTTTGACATGTACTCCTACTATATTTGTATAATATCCAGTTTGACAAAGCTGCAGAATTGTCCAGCATCCCTTACTGAGGAAATTTTTTTGGGTACCGAATGGGTACCACCTGTCCGTGCCGAGCACAATCTCGGCAGTCCAAAAGTGTTTTGGACGGCTCAGATTGATTCACTCTCTCTCCTCTCACCTGATCACTCTCTCTCCTCTTTTTCTCTCTCCTTTTCTGGACCGTCAGATCGTATTTTGGATGGCTGAGATTGCCGAGTGGGTACCACGTAGACAAATGAGCAATACCCACCCGGCACTGAAAAAATTCTCCTTACTGAGGCTTAAAATACAGAATACACAATACACTTCATCTATTTCCTTCTTGCTGTCAATTCAGTTCCAAACGATAAGAAATGGGGGCGTGTTGTCCCCCTAAGAGACAACATGCATGTTGATCCCATTTGTGCTCAGTGATCAACGGCTTAGATTAGTTCGATAATGAATGGTACATATCTATTTTGGTCCAAACAAATCTGGACCGTTGATTGCTGAGCACAGACAACTCAGATGGAGTCAGCATGCATGCTGCCCTTAACACCGTGCCCATCTTTCATTGGGCGATGTTGTAGCTGAGTAGTCATAAATGTGACAAAATACTATGGCACTGACCGCCCATGTAGTGATAGGGTACTCATGGGTGTGTGGGACCCACTTCAAGGTCCCATACAAATGATCCGAGCCATTACTTAATTTTAAAATAACTTTTCTATTTGCCTCCGTAAAACTCAGCTGAATTGAATTACTGCAAATGCTTGATCAAATCTTTTAATTTTCCATTCAAGATTCAAAATCCTAAAGTTTGAATAAAAAATTGAAAGATTAGATCAAGCACTTAAGTTATTTGGTTGAATTGATATTTGACCGGGCAACTTGAAACATCCTTTAAAAACATCCAGCAACTCGAATTATTAGTGTGTGATCTCGGAGTGTTGGAGTGGGACCTACATACCCCTCGGTACATGAGTGGTCGGTACCCATACTCTGAGTTCTATTGTGTATTCAATTCCTCAAGGACAGAATTCACAGAAATACAGCAGAGATGAAATGAGGGTACAGAATTGTGAATTCCAGCCTATGGAGCTAAATGGGGTATGTCTCTGTTGGACATCTTAAATAATTCACACATGGACTGTCCACAAGACAAAAACCAACAAAAGAAAGGGGGGAAAAAAAAAACCCCAACAAAATAGGCAAAAAAACAGAACAGGAACACCACTCTGTCAGTCTCAAAATTTGAATTCACCATCACACAATTTTCTGATCAGAAAAGAAAATAAAGTACTTTTATGCGTAACTTTTTGAATTTTTTCGTACCAACTCGAAAAACTAATTGAGATCTTACACGACTATTTTTAATTAAAAAAAAACTTACACGACTTTTTACGGTGGACTAAAATTTTGAGACGGAGGAATCAGCTAAACTTTAGCGTTTTTATTTATTTATTTTTTATTGAACACCTCACTTTTGGTATGGTTGCATACATAATTGTTCCAGCCAAGCACATCAGCATCAGTACCTCACAAACCCATTGCTGTGAAGATTGTGACAGTTCCAATTGCAGAAACATAAGCAATTTTCCTCACCTGATTTTGCCATATTTCTTCTTCTCCTGATCTCCCTCCTCATGTCTTATTTCCCTCTTCCCTCCTCCACAAATCACCACCACAATTAGCTTGTGATCACTTAAACTTGGAGTGGCGCCATGGAGTTCAAGCCTAGAATCATCACTATCTTTCTTCTCTTTCTGTTCCTCCTCCTCAACCCACCTTGTTTTTCAAAAGGTTAGCATGCACCCCTCTTGTTGTTTCAGAATCAGTTTTTGGAAATGCTTTTGAGAAATTTGTTTTACAGAATTTTTATTATTTATTTATTTAAATTTTTTTTTTGTGGTTTGACGATCGGGTGTCTATAGAAACTTCTGTTTGGGTGTGTACGGGATGCAGCCCCTTAAATCGCTTTGTGTTTATAAAATTTCATGTGAAGTTCCTAACATTTGTACAAAGATTCGCAACATTGTCATATAAATTCATAACATAAAACAAAGATTGATAACATACAAGTGTTATCAATTACTATACAAAAGTTATGAATTCAGATTGATGTTATGAATTTTTACTCAAAATTGTCAAAAAGCTAACCTCGATCTTGGGAGCATATCGTATACACCCATAATTGTAGCATTTGCCTTTTGTAAACACAAGCACATAATTTTTGTCTCAATGGGTTCTTGTGTTGGCAAACTCTTTTTTGGCTGTTGAATTCTCCATTTTTCTCATTTTGGGTGTTTGGCATCCACCCCAAAAAATCATTCCCACAAGATGGATTTGTTATTCTTGAGTTTACAAAACAAAAATAAAAAGCCAAGGGTAACATGGTAAAAAATTAACCCATAATTCATTTTTATCATTATACTCCCAAACACTGCCCCTGTGGTAAAATACATTCTGCGCATAGTTTCCAAACACTTTATAAAATCATAATACCTTCTGACTCATGTAATTCAAAAAGGCAAAAAAAAAAAAAAAAAAAAAAACAGGACTCCCAAACCCCATCGCTTCTAAGAATCTGAAAACACCTTTTTTTGTGATTTCTTAAGAACTGTTTCTTGTCAAATATATATATTTTTTTGAAAAAAACCAAAATTAATTTTTTTAATGTTGTTGATTTTTCTTAGGGGGACTGGATATTTCTGATTCGGGTTCGGGGATTTACGATATCGATTATAGAGGTCCAGAGACCCATTCATACCGTCCTCCACCAAATAGATCCATTAACAAGCCTGCCATGGAACATCGTAAATTCAAAGCTTTGAGAGCTGGAAATGGAGCCACTGTAAGATACATATCCTTATCTTGTTTAAGTTGTCTTTGGAAGGAGAAATAGAAAAGATATTAAATTCTTTCCACCGGCCGTGGAAATGGTGGGTTTCCACCACTGTCCGTTGTGGGCTCTATCGTGCATTTATTGTTATAATTTGAACCATTTATCTTCTAGGGCTCACATAGTAGTGTATCTACACAAAAAAATTAGCTTGATCAGACATCGATAAACATATCGAAAATTGAATTTTGGTTTATAAAAATGGATGGTCAATAATAATTTTAAAGTTACCCTGTCCTTTACCATTCATTTTATAAACTAAAATTAAAAGTTTGATATACCTATTGATGTCAGTTAAGATAATTTATTGTAAGGATGTACTACTTTGCTGGCCCTATAATATGAAATTATGAATGGTTCAGATCAACAATAAATACACAATGAGATCCATAATGATGGTGGCAAAAACTCGTAATTTACACCTGACGGTTTTCATTGTGTTTTCTATCACCTCCTATAGGAAGAAAAAATGCTTATTTCTATTTTTTACTCTACCTGACCTGACCACCTAAATCTCGATCTTCCATATCGACAATTAATGGTCTGAACTTGCTGATAGTATATTACTCCCTCCGTCCCTTTTTAAATGTGTTACTTCGTAAATCCAACTTATTAAAAAAACATCATCATTACATCTTTCACATCAACTTTTTCCTCCACTTTACACTTTTTACATCAACTTTTACATCTACTTTCCAAAATTGTCCTTCACTTTTACCCATTAACTCTTTACCCACTTACTTTTCAAAAGGGCAAAATGATAATTGTACAAACTTTTACCCATTAACTTTTCAAACCACACACTTATTTATGAACAGACAAAAATGGAAAGTTAAACACTTAAAAAGGGACGGAGGGAGTATTGGATACTATAAGTAATTGTGATAGAATTTTACTAGTAAAAGAATTTTGGCCATTAATTGCCGAAATAAGCAGCCGAGATTTGGACTATCTTGTCCAGTCCAACACAAGGACCGGAGTGGATCCCAACCATTTTTTCTTGACTTATGGAGGCGATAAAATTACTACTATAGCCTTTTTCAATTCTATACCCCTATATCTATTAATATTCTTTTTGTTCTGAATTTTTGTTGTCTAGGGTACCAAAATTCATGCATAAAGGAGTTTTGGAGAGGAAGTGTTCGTATTGCTTTGGTTAAAATTGTTGTTACCCTTGCGTTGATTTCCTTGAATTTTAGTTGTGTAGTGAGTGAAAAGAAATGTAATGAAGAGTTATAAATTCTGTTTTTTTTTTATATGTATCAATGTGTAAAAATAAGCAAATAAGGATTGTTTGTAATACAATCCAAAGCATAACACATTTAAAAAAAAAATAATCTGTTGCAAGAAATATTGGCAACATTTTGAATTATGGTTTGGTGTATGTACTCCTTGCGTCCCATAAAATTAGTTCACTACAAAAAGACGTGTAATTTTTGTATGAGAAAATAAAGAACTTTCATTAAAAATTTTATGATTTTTGGTGCACCAAATTAAAGAAATAATTGATATATTTAATTCGGTGCGAAGAAATTAAAAAAATTATGATAAAAAAACAACATATCTTTCTGGAACGGATGAAGTACACACTATAGAGCATAGCATTAAGAGAACTTGGGAAATGGAATCAGACAATGAAATATGAGCTGTTAGATCTTTTTCATTATTTTGTTTAGAAAACTTGTCAATCCTCTCTTTATATTTAGCCTGCACAATTCTTGCTTATTGTCAGAACCTAAAGGATCAACATCGAATTTCTTAACTCTCTGAATTGGGCTTTTATGATTTTGATGACAACAATCCTTACGTTAAACCCATGTTATATGGGATAGTGTAAGCTAAGAAAGGAAAAATATACGTGCAATAGTAGTCACCTGGCAGCGACACGTCTCGAGAAGTTTTTGAGTTTTCGGTTTGATGTTGACTCTTACCAATATGCTATCAATTTTTATGTTAGGCCAGTTCATACGGGACCTACCTCGGATGTCGACTCCTACAAACGTGCAATAGTAGTCACCTCGCAACGACACGTCTCAAGAAGTTTTTGAGTTTTCAGTTTGATGTCGACTCTTACCAATGTGCTAACAATTTTTATGCTAGGCCAGTTCATACGGGACCAACCTCGGATTCATTTGAACCCTGTTAGTAAACAATGTGATTGGTCCCTTCTAGTTCTAAGTTTGTCGGATACAAAGTTGAAAAAGGAAAAAAGAGATGGGATATAGATTTCAAATGAAATGAACCATAACCAATAAAGCTTTTCTTTCTAATTGGGGTAACTAATGTCTTTTTTTTAGCAAAGAGAACATCAAAGACAATTGGTTATATACTTTGTATCCTCAAGTCAAGGTGCCTCCATTGCCTAATTTATTTTGAGATACCCTGCATCACATGAATCCATCAACAGTTCCAGGAAAACAACTTGTCAGGATTTCGAATCTCTCCATTTGCACGTGAGTGTTATTTCCCTAATATTGGGTAATGGGTTATTATTTGAGTTGGACTTAAGATAATTGTGAACTTACTCCCTCTGTCCCCAATTTTTGGTCCCTCGTTCTATTCTAACTGGATAAAAAAATTAGTTATAACTTTAAATTGATTATGCATTTTATATTCAATATAAATCTTGTTTGGTAGATCTCAATTAGTTTTATAAGATAATGTTTTCAAAATCGCGTAAAATGATGTAAATTACTAGATATAATGAATTGAAAAGAAACAACACGAACTCCCAAAAGGATAAGCATTGTCTTATGGAACTAAGTTAAAAAGAGTCTTCCAAATTTATGTACTCCCTCCGTCCCAATTTTATAGTTTCTTTTGGGGATTCCAACTTAGGCCTCATTTGGGTGAATTGAAAAAACTGGTTTTTTGGTTTTTTTTTGGTTTTTTTGGTTTTGTCCTTATTCAAATTTTTTTTGCATTTGTTAGTTTTCGGTCGATTTGTTGTGGTTTCTTGGCTCCTCTCTACGAGAGAAATCTAAAAAGTATAAAATTATTAGTCAAACTTAAAGTTTTGTGAATAAAGACGAAAAATAAACCAAAATGGTTTTTTTAGCCAAAGAACCCCTTAATAAGGAGACATAATCATTGTACTTTTGAAAACATGTTTTTCTTATTTTACCCCTTCAATCATTACACTTTCTTACTTTTTATTATTTTTAATTTCAAAATATAAGGGTATAAGAGGAAATTCCTTAACAATTACCCATTTAGTTTTGAAGTGGGACAATATTTTTGGGACGACAAAAAGTGTCAACTGGGACTATAAAATTGGGACGGAGGGAGTATTTCAGATACTCGTATTCTTCTACTGCTTAAAAACTTAAAAAGAGGAGATAGGAAGATGAAATGAAATAGAAGAATTCGCTCTTTTCGTGCTGGGTTAGCAAACTGAGAACAAATTGAAGAGTTGCTTTTCTTTTTCAAGTTTTATGCGTTTTTTTCGTCGTACATAAGAATTACAATATGATCTCTCTCTGTCTCTCTCTAATTTTATTTTTTTTACGCCAACATTATATACATTAGTGGAGGTTCAGAGAAGAATTAGTGGGTTAACAAATTAGAGAGAGTTCAACGTCTCTCGAACCCCAGACCTCCCCGTTCAATGCTTTTGAGACCCTTTTTCACCAATGAAACCCTCAAAAATCAAATTAATTCCTCTGTCTTTGGGGATCTGTTTTCTGACCTTTACTCCCCTCTAAAAGGGATCCCAAAGAATTTGGAAGTATTCCAAGTGGTTGAAGATCTAATAAGTTGAATGACCCAAAGACAGAAATAGACAGGCTATTCATCCATGTTTGCCACACATGTAATGTAGGGTTTTATGCCTTTTGAATTTTTATGTATGACAGAAACATGCAACTAAAACTGTTGATTCTGAGGCAGTTTATACAGAACCTGCCTCAGAATAATTTAAACCCTGTTAGTGAACAATGTGATTAGTCCCGGTTAGTTTGTCAGATACAAAGTTGTAAAAGGAAAAAAGAGATGGGATATAGATTTCAAATGAAATGAACCATAACCAATAAATTAAGCTTTTCTTTCTAATTGGGGTAACTTATGTCTTTTTTTAGCAAAGAGAACATCAAAGACAATTGGTTATATACTTTGTATCCTCAAGTCAAGGTGCCTCCATTGCCTAATTTATTTTGAGATACCCTGCATCACATGAATCCATCAACAGTTCCAGGAAAACAACTTGTAATGGACTAGTCCTCACAATTGCAGTACCCACTTGGTGGTGGTCTTAAATTGCTTAAAAAGAAAACAACTAGGGCTTGCTCAGTTGGCCAGACTCCTGAATCTAACTAGGAGGTTAGGATTTCGAATCTCTCCATTTGCACGTGGGTTTTATTTCCCTAATATTGGAATTATCTCTTCCGTTAATGGGGTTATTAATTGAGTTGGGTTTATGATAATTGTGGACTTGTTTCCGGATTTATATATTTCAGATGCTTGTATTCTTCTACCGCTTAAAAACTTAAAAAGAGGAGATATGAAGATGAAATGAAATAGAAGCAGCTACTTTTCCTCTTTTCGTGCTGGGTTAGCAAACTGAGAACAAATTGAAAGTTGCTTTTCTTTTTTCAATTTTTTTTTTCGTTGTCTGTAAAAATTACCATATGATCTCTCTCTCTCTCTCTCATTTTATTGTTTTGCCAAAATTGTATTCATCAGTGGAGGATAAGAGGAGAATTAGTGAATTAACAAATTAAAGGGAGTTCGACGTCTCTTGAACCCCAGACCACCCCATTCTGAGACCCTTTTTCACCAATGAAACCCTCAAAAATCAAATTAATTCCTGTGTCTTTGGGGATCTGTTTTCTGACCTTTATTCCCCTCTGAAAGGGATCCTAAAGAATTTGGAAGTATTCCAAGTGGTTGAAGATCTAATAAGTTGAATGACCCAAAGACAGAAATAGACAGGCTATTCATCCATGTTTGCCACACATGTAATGTAGGGTTTTATGCCTTTTGAATTTTTATGTATGACAGAAACATGCAACTAAAACTGTTCATTTGTTGGCCTTTCCGGAAACCAGATAATTTGGCACAGGGTGCACCTAACCCCCTCGGATCCGGCCAAGTTCTAAAAAGGTGAATGTGCAAGGCCAGGCGTTTTATAGACAAAGCGGAGCCTACGAGGGCAAGCATTTAGAATTTTAATTTTGAGTTTAATAAATACAAAATTGTTTAATCATTATAAAAAAGGAAGAATGATAAAAAAAAGTTCTAAGTAAAAGTTATGAAGATCGCATAGGGATCGATATTACATTTCACGACGGTGTGAATTGTTGGATTTTTTGCACATGTTTTTAATACCCTTGAAAAAGAAAAAGAAAGGCATGGGAGACAAATGGAAAAGAAAAATCTGATGGTTAGTTAATGGGTTATTTGAAATGGGGGTTACTGTCGGCTGTGCATGTGATTTCCAAAGAGCATTTGTGGCAGTTGGGTTTCGAAGCATCTAGGCACTTCAAGAGTCTTTTGGGCACTCTTTGTTTGTTGTATGCCTATATATATTGGAAGGAGTTTGGGTGAAAAATGTGAGAAAGAGAAGGGCACAGTCCATAGAAGAAAAAAAGTGTGCCGTGTGGCTGAGAAAGGGCAGCCCCTTCCGCGGTTGCCGGGTACACTGAGAGAACAGTGGAAAGAGGAGAGACAGGGACAACTTGGGAGCAACCGGAGAAGGGCACAAGGGAGGGCAGCCCGTGGGGGGTTTGTCGTGCGCTCCGGTTGTGTCATTGTGAGGAGAAAATGGTGAGGAAAAATGGAGTGCGGGGGTGAGTGAAAAACTATGTATAAAGCTATGTGTTAGGTGCTCTTTGGGTGGGTTTTTTTTTTACATCACATTGTAATCTCTAGTTTTTTTTTTTTCCAAATATAGTGGAATATCTCTTTCCCGTGGAGGTAGGCATTGAGGCCGAACCACATAAATTAAAATTATTGGTGTTCTTTGTGCTTGCTTGTCGTTGTTTATGTTTGGTGCGCTTCCGTCGCGGGTTAGATGGGGTGTTAAATCCCCTACAAGAACTCCACACAAACATATCACTACAACAAATATGACTTTTAATAGCATTATTCCATAGCATTTTTTCAAAAACGCTATCATTGACAAGCAATTATAGTTGGTAAGCTGCTTTTTAGTCATTTCTCCTGATGAATGTGTAACTGGAGAGTATCAGGGCTATGGTGATGGATAGATGCAACACAAGTTGGAAACGGGAAACCCCTCTCATGGTCAAGGGAACTAGATTGAGCTATCAGTCACCTAGGTGAGAAAGCAAATACTCCATTTTCATATCACAGCCAGAGATTACAAGCCCTTGATCAAAGTCATTGAAATAGATATGAGAAATGGAATATGCTCTGGAAGGGTTAAGTAGAAAATGATTACTCCCTCTACCTTTTTGCTTGTCTTCTTTTTTTGAAAAAACGTGCGCATAAAAAGAAAATGTTTTTTGAGAAAATGAATGAACTTTGGATATCCTCAAAGTCGAGATTAGTCAAAAAAGTAAAAAAGTAAAACCCAATATGTCATATTTTAGTGTCTGATTGTTTAATTTTCTGGTCATGCAAGAAGGACCTGAACTGGAAGCTTCATGCAAATTCATTGATTGGAGTTGGAATTGCGTCAAGTTTGTACCATGCTTCCAGAGGAAAACTGAGGAGGTATCTGTGATAAGCTGAATACACTATATTGCAACTGCAACAGTGGTAAGAATTCTGACATATTAGGAGCCGAACTAAATACAATATATTCTTTATTACTTTCGTAGACATAATTCTAAGAAAATATGCAACGCTTATCGTTATTTCAGCAAAAATTAGTACTACTTGCTGCAGCTTTATGTCAGCAAAAAATAGAAGCGAAAAAAACTTACTTCTCGGTGCCTAACAACTTGTATGGAAGTACTCAAACAGAGAGTTCAAATTTTAAGCCACCTGACTCCTATAGTACATGCGGTTTTCATCACTATTTTTTTTGTAGTTAAATATCTCTATATTTGTAATGAATTTGCTGGTGGTGGTTGTGTTGGGTATAACAGGGTGCGGTAAGACCACACAACTTCCTCAATATGTCTTGGAGTCTGAAATTGAAGCCGGTCATGGAGCTTCCCGTAGTATTATTTGTTACTCAACGCAAACGAATATCTGCTATGTCAGTTGCTACAAAGCGAGGTGAAAATCTTGAAGAATCTGTATGTTTCAGCCTCAGCTTATTGAACTCTTGATGCATTGCCTTATGCGCTCTCAATAGTTACATTGTCTTTGAAAATGAAACTAAAATAATCTTTGCATTTGTTTTTCCATTCATTTCAAAGGTTGGGTACAAATTTTGGTTGGAGGGTATGAAAGGGAGGGATATTTCCAGTGGCATTTTGTTAAGGAGATTGCTTGTTGACATAGCTTGAAAGGGCTATCTCATGTTGTTGAGATTCATGAACGTGGAAAGAATGAAGGTAATTCTGGAATTGATTGTTCCTTCCATGTTCTTAATTTGTTCATTCCATGTTTCTCATTTATGCTTTTTTTTATTTGTAGCAGATTTGAAGATACTAAAGAAAAGTTTCCCATGCTGCTACCTTTCAGTGATGATGCTACACTTAGGAGAAAGGATGTGTCAACTGTTCCTTCTCAATATTTGGAGAAATGAATTTTGTTGTTTCTGTAAAGATGATGTATCTGCCTTAACACTTAACAAGAACTTTTTTTAATGGATTTCGCTATGAGTTTGCTTTTGTATTTGATTTTTCATCTATATTGATATAGATTCTGAAAAACATCCCAGCTTGGTGCCAAATGGGTGGGGTTGTATATATATATATATTGTTTGTAATACCTATAATAGCAATAAAAAAATGCTATTAAACGTACACAAATATAGCAGTCTAAAAATCCTATGGAAAGGTAGGAAATGCTATCTTTGATATACAAAATATAGCGGCAAAAAACGCTATGGAAAGTCTCACCCCTTTTTATAGAGCTGGCTAACATAGCGTTTGCTGAAATGCTATATATACCTTTTTATAACATTTTTGACATGCTATAGAAACTGACTTTTGTTGTAGTGATAGAACTAGTGGCTGAGATTCGTTTGATCGGAGGGACGAGGTTCGCCCATAATCCCTACATTGAATGGCTAACTTCATTTTTGGAATACACCTTATGGCTTATGGGATGAGATTCGTTTGATCGGATGGATGGTTGGTATGCTCATTGTACAAATCTGTTGTACAATCCCGTTTTAGGTGTAGCATTGTGGATTATAAGATTATAACACACCATCTCTATACCAAAAGGGAAAAACCTTTCCTATTCTCAACGCAATCATTTCAAAAAGTTTTTCAGTGTCGTGGCACCGAACATGATACTTTGCGGCCAATCAAAACACATTAGTTGTTTGGGATGGGGCAATCTTAATGCCCACGTTTACACGACCCACGCAATGTGAGAGTGTTTGTGTGTGATGTGTTGTGTGGGTAGCATTGCTCTGGCCAACAAATGGCCAAATCCATGACCCGCAAAAAGCTCCCAAACTCCGTTCGAGCAGTGTCAGAAAATCGAACCAACCAAACCATTCTCCCCCTCTCTCTCTCTCTCTACATTTCTTCCCAGGGTTTCGTTCTCCTTTCAAAATGGCGAATGTTGAGGAATCCAGTCCCCTTCTAGGACCTCAACCAGACGCACCAGACAATGACAAGGAGGAGAAGGAGCCTACGAAACCCGCCACCGCTCCTCCGCCTGCTGCTGTTTCTGTTACGATAAAACAGTCTCCTCCACCGCAGGCCAAGGGAGCTGTCGGGTGGACGGCGGAGGGAGTTCCGGTAGGCCACGGCAGCGCGGTGGGGGAACCGCTGCGTCGGGCTCCGTGGAGCTCCGGCCTCTTCGCTTGCCTTGGACGTAACGATGAGTTCTGTAGCAGTGATCTTGAAGTTTGTGAGTCTTGTTTTTCTTAACCAATATACGATCAAATTTTAATGGGCATTGGTATTCAAAATTGATTTTCTGTTAACCCACATATCCTCAAAATTCTTTTAATTTTTATGAAAGCGGTTTATCCGGTCCTTTGTCTTTTAAACATGTCATCAAATCTTTTGGAAAAAAAATTCAAACTTTTCCTAAAGGCTGAAAACCCTTTTATTTTTTGCCCAATTTGGAAACGAAAATGTCTGTTCCTTGATAAACTAGGTTCTTCTTTAATTAGATGCGGATTTGGTGAATGGCTAGATACCCTAATTGTCTGTTGGTTGTTAATGATATACAGAGATAGATTGTTCATTAAATTCTGCTTTATATATGAGTCTGGTCACTGGTGTAATTTGGCGTGGTAATATAATCTAAATCTGGATTGGTATGTCTGTCGTGCAAGAAATAACGAAATATGTTTCGAACAATTCAATCCATTGTTATCACTTATCAGACAATTATCTTACATTTAGGTTATTGAAACAATTAGTTGTGCCTAAATTTTATGATCAAGGAAAAAAATGCAGTTCGTGAGTAGCGCATTAAACAGAAAATTGATTTATTGCCTTTTTGCTCGGTTGTCACATTGTAATTTATTGCCTTTTTGCTCGACCATCACGTTGAAGATGCATTGGTAGAGATGCTAGTAGAAGAGTGTAGTACGTCCCAAAACATATGTTTGGGTTGCCTTTCATAATTGTTAATTTAATGGTGGTTGACTGGTTGATTTTCCCCATATTAGTTGGGACTTTCTTTGGGATTTTCTGTTGGACAGAAAGCTTCTTTCTTTAGAGGCTCCTAGATAGAACGTTTTGGTATAATAATCCGGTTCCTCTTTCCTTTTCATTAGTTACAATAAATCTGTCATTAAACTGAATTATGTTCTGCTGGAATTTGCATTCGGCTTGAGTTTTTATAGAAGTCAAGACTAATCACTTATGCTGTATAACTTAAGTTCTGTTCGAAGGGTGATCATATCAGAATTTGACTAGTAAGCTGTTAAGCATTCACCTTAACGGTGGTTCGCGTATTGTTATGTACAGTTCTCTATGACAAGGCTTTAGAAACTACGAATGGATACGTTGCCTGTGCTTCATCTGGTCATTGTTCAATTTCTGGTCTTGAGTTTTCAACTGTGAATTTATCCGTATTCTTACAGTAGTCTTGGCATCTGGTAGGCCTCCTTGGAAGTGTGGCTCCATGTGTCCTTTATGGAAGCAACGTAGAGAGACTTAGCTCTGTTCCTGGGACTTTTTCCAGTCACTGCTTGCGTTACGCTGGTGTATACTTGATTGGGAACTCCTTATTTGGCGCGAATGTTTTGGCACCCTGGTTGTCATACCCTAGCCGTACAGCTATACGCCGCACATTTAACCTCGAGGCAAGTTATTCTTCCATTTCATAGCTCTGGTCTCATTCCCCAATTTCTGGTTATCTAGCAGTGGCTGACTAGTTAAATTCAGACTGATTGCATCTACATCTACGGACATTTCAACTTTAGCCTGTAGTTCTCTTTTTGGTGTCTATGTTGTGATTTATATTTTCTCCTATTAACATGAAGTATTCTTACGATCAAATGGTTCTGCTTTTCTGTGTGATGATAGAGCTTGATTAATATCTAATGTTTGTCACCGGGTTGCAGCTGTTTTAAGTCTTGATTTTTTAAAAATTGCTGTGTTGACGTGCTTACTTCCTATTGTATCTGTAACTGATTTGCCTTTTAGTAACAATGGTGATCTATATCGCTACATGGCATTGTACTAGAACTTTTTCCTTCTTGGTTACTTATGAAAGATGACAAAAATAGTGGAAACTATACTAAAACAACTAAATACTCCCTCTCTGTCCCAAAATTTTTGTCCGGTCCACAAAACAAGGACTTGAAAATATTTAAAAAAAAATCAAGAAAAATTCAGTATTTTTTTAACAATTTACTAGATATCAACGAGTACTTTTAATTTATGAAAAAAGTTTGAAAATTTTCTTTCAAAAAACTTATTATTTCTAGGTCATTTTGTGGACCGGACAAAAATGTTGGGACGGAGGGAGTATTTCTTTCAAAGGCATTAAGGTTTGCAAGTCCTCTGGAGGTGTCTACAGTGACCGTGTGCACCTCCTGGTGAACGCCCCTGGCTGCCAGCTTGTCTGCATCATGAAGAGTGTGCTGAATCACATAATTGCATCGAGCTAGTAGCTCTCTATTATCTACACTCCCCTACCAGGTTGCGGTTGGAAAGTGAGGATAGTGCCCGCCCTTGAAGAGATTCATGGTTACTTCAGAGTCACTTTCCACTTGTAGAAGGCCAATATATCTTTTCTCCAGTAGAAAAGCCCGACCCTCAAAATTCCACAGTGCTAAGCTTCAAGGCTGGTCTAGTTTGGCAGACAACGGTAGAGCCCTATGATCCTTACGCCACAAGGAGGGACAGTTGAAGCTTGTTCTCCCGAGCTTTTTTCCCTCTCTTGTTTGTTTCCTGCTACTTTTCTCTCTTGGTCTTTTTCTAGCTCAACCGGCCTATGACTCGGCTTTTCTTGACTTCCTTCGAGATATTTTTCTTTGTTGTTTTTCTCTTTTCTTTTCCATTCCCCCGCTCCCCTTTTTTGGGGTTCTCAGTAGTGCCTCCTGTTGTCTTTCTTCCGGAGACTTGGTTTGCCACATTCATGGTAGTTCATTTTCTGCATTGTCTGGTTATGTTTTGTAAAGGTTTTTGTTTCCTTTTTTTAAAGAACATTTGCCTCGTTAACTGTAAACATTCCAAATATTTTGTAGCATTTTTCAAATTTGCAAAATATGTCAAACAAATAATAGTGCCACCACCTCCGGTGAAGGTCTTGCCAACTCCCCTCCAAATCCACTTTAGGTGATCCTCTAGAAGTTCCTGCAGCCACCCCTCACTTGATTTAAAAGCAAGTTTTTAAACAGATGGGGCAACAAACATGTTTTTTTGACAAAAGACAAACAAAAACACTATGGGCGTAACCAAGCGCAGCCTGACCTTTGCTGCTGTTTCGTTGCTGAAAAGTTATGTTTTTGTTTTGGTTGAACAAACAGGGCAGCAGCTTTGGAAGCTTCGTGGATGATGAAGAATGCGAGTCGTTTTGCGACAGTGCAACTCATATCTTCTGTCATGCGTGTGCACTTTGCCAGGAAGCTCGCGAGCTTCGTCGTAGGCTTCCTCATCCCGGGTTCAAGGCCCAACCTCAAGTCTTGGTTATGATCCCCCCTGGAGATCAGACCATGGGCCGTGATGGGGCCTGAAGTCTTCTGACTCTGCATTGGCATTGGCAGTTTTCAGCATGCTCACTACCTTTACGGCATCATATGATATGAATTGATAAACGACTTTCTACTTGAAATTTCGCGAGTAATTTCTGTTGTCCATAATAGATTATCTGATTCTGTGCCTTTCGTTTATAAAGTGGATCGAGGAATGCAAATTTAAAGATGGTTATCCCATGGATTTTTTCCTTCAAAATTACTACATTGCTTGAATGGATCTTGTGTTGTATGCTCCAAGTCAACTTTGTGATGCACTCAATTTGTGTTGGCCAGTTGGGAAGTCAATGACTGGTATTAGATTTCGACCTGGCTTCCTTCTTGAAGCCAAACTTTGGTGACTAAGTAGTACTCCAGTTTGTTACAAACTAGCAGCAGTCCTGTATAGCAGGTCGTCTCGAATGCTTGAAATGGTTGTCGAAAAGAAATCCGACTACTGATTCCATGGTGTGAGAGCTGTGGAATTATCACAGGCGATGTGACGGTCTCTAGTCTCTCTCTCCCCCCTGTCTCATGGCTTGTTAGCAATTACGTTATGAGAAATCGAGAATAACTCTGATTTGATAGATTACACTGGTTCACTCACATGATGCCGTTCAGTATTTGTTCAATTTCCATGTCAAACAATGTAAGTTCTGACTGGATGTTACTGTTAATACACAAGTAGTAATCAAAAGTAAGGTAGCCATGGCAACATATCACACATGAATCCAAGGTGATCACAGAGCAGCGTCATACATTGAAGCACGACATATAAATCACTAAGATGGCAAAAAGCGAGATAAAAACCAAAGAGGTATATATATATCCGGACCTCCCGTTTCCGGACCTCCATGATCCAAATATTTTTTTGACGATCCGATCCGTCCAATGTGTTCAGAAGGTGTTTTCAAGGGTCCATGCGGGAAGTCTTCAAAAAAAAAAAATACCAGGAAGGGCTTGATCCAAGCAGTTTTCGCAAAAACTGTAAATAACTTTGTATTTACAGTTTTTGCGAAAACTGCTTGGATCAAGCCCTTCCCGGTATTTGTTTTTGAAGATTTCCCGCTGAGACCCTTGAAAACACCTTTTGAACACATTGGACAGCTCGGATTTTCCAAAAATAATTTGCGACACAAAAAAAATCATTTTTTTCTTATTTTCGGGAGGTTTGGACTAGAAGTTTTACCTATATATATATATATATATATATATATATATATACAATAAATATCCAATAAGGGCTCCCTCACTTTTTACGGTGAAGGAGTTGTTTGTTCGGGATTGAATTTCGACGATCTGAACCGTTAGATGTGTTTAAAACGTGTTTTTAAGGAACGCGAGGATTTGTAAAAGAAAATACTCGGAAGGGCTTCATCCGAGCAGTTTTCGATAAAAAAAAGTACATATACATTTTTACCGAAAACTGCTCAGATCAAGCCATTTATATCCATTTGAATACAATGAAGAGGGGCTACAACCACATCCATGTCAAACAATGAGGAATAAACGATAAATGCATATAAAGGTTGACTAATTGTCTAAATCCAAAACACGAGTCCAATATTATCTTCACACCGCCAATATAGGTTGGTACATGTGGAGTTTGCAATCAAGACAATCAGTGAGACCAAAGCAAAGGTAACATATAAAATCAATGGTTCTGATGAAATGTACAACATATGATTAAAAAATAAATTTTTATCACAATAAATGTTAACCATGGTTAACTTGGGTTAGGAAAAAAAAGGTTTTTTTATATGTCGTCCCCCGTGCCACTTCCGTGCCGTGCCAGTCTACAATCGTGCTTGTGTCATGTCGTGCCACATAAACGTGTCATGTCGCGCCTGTGCCAGCCCGGCCCGGCACGTTTGACACCTCTACTCTGAACTATCACGTTTTGTCACTTTCACCCCTAACTATAAAACCAATCAACTCGACCCCCTTATCTATAAAACCCAATCATTTTTCACCCATTATGTTAGACATCGGTTAAAAAATTGGATGTGAAATGGATAAAGTTCCAAACTTTCAAATAATACCCCTCCAAAAAAACAAACCACCAATCACTTTCAACGCCGGTTCAAATGACATTGTCGGTCCTACCCAGTCCTCCATTGTTGTCCTCGATGACTCTCTGTTGGTCTCCACAGATGGTAACAATAATTCCTCTTATTTACCACCATCTCGTATTCACAAAGATAACTCAGAGTGCGATTTGAGCGCCATCCCCAGTGGGAAACAGAAATAGTTGGTATTAGAAAATCAAATTCAAAACAAACGGAATAAACCCAATAGATTTGATAACTCTAGGATGTTATTACCCCAAGACATTTGAACCGGTTTGACAGCTACTTAACCTGTGGTCCTAGTGAACTCATAAGAGTCCGAATGGTTCACACCTTGATAGCGTGTGTGGAGGTGGTTCAACAGGACAATCTCAAACTCGCCGATGCCTTGGTGAAACACATCGGTTTGCTAGCGGTGGCTCAGGCCGACGCTAAGGGGAAAGTCGCTACTTTCTTTGCCGAAACCCTAGCCCAGTAACACCGATAAGTTATAGCATGCGGGTTGGAAGTTAGCCTCCACAAAAGAGAGAGATGACGATGAAAGACAAGGCTACATTGATCAGATCGATGGGGTGGCGGGGGGGGGAGAGAGAGAGAGAGAGAGAGGATGGCGAGTGACCGATCGATAAAAAATTATGAAGTTAAAACCCTATTGTTTCCCTAGTCCATTACATATATAAGGAGGGGTATTTTAGTCTTTTTCACCATTTCGTTAACGATGTTAAAGCACGTGGAAAGTTCATAGTTTGGGGGTGAAGTTGATTGATTTTATAATTTAAGGGGTGAAAGTGACAAAACATGATAGTTTAAGGGGTGTCCAGTAACTTAAGCCTAGAGGTGTCAAACGGGCATGACCCGATTAGCTTCGTGCCAATAGTGCTTCGTGCTGGCCCATTTACTAAATCGTGTTGTGTCGTGCCGACCCATTTACTTAATCGTGTCGTGTCGTGCTGTGCCGTGCCATTCCATTTTTTAATCGTGCTGTGCTCGTGCCGGCACATCTCCAAGTTTCATCACTTTTTTTTTTATAGAAAATCTAGCCGAGTTTTGTCGAAAAAAAAATTGTATAACTGCAGCTATATTTTTTGAACAAATATCAAGAAGAATTTATTAACCTTTAAAATTGTACAAAATGATTAATCAAATAACCCGAGCTCTAAGTAAATTTTTTGGGGTGATCGGAACCGTCTATTTTTTACATATAACGGAGTCCATCATTTATACGAAAAATTAAGTAGATCAAATAGGGTCTAGATCGACGAAAAATAGGGTATAGATCCGTAGCCATTTAATCATTAAAAAAACAAAACAAATAGGGTCTAGATCGACGAGCTTTTTAAAACTGATCGAGCCAAAATTTTACGGCAATGTTTTAATCAATAAGCACAACAAAATGAAGGACCTCGATTATTAAAATATTTTACTTTATTAATATCCGCTTCATATTTGTACCGATGATTATTACGAAATACATAACATATGATTAGAAAATACATTTTTATCACAATAAATCTTAACCAAGGTTGACTTGGGTTAGGAAAAAAGAAGTTTTTGTTGCGCCGTGCCCCGTGCTGTGTCATGCCGACCCACTTCCGTGTCGTGCCCATGCCCATCCAAGACCGTGTCTTGTCGTACTGTACCGGTCTTGAACAGTGCTCATGCCGTACCACATTTAAACGTCGTGCCGTGCTGTGTCCGTGCCAGCCCGACCCGTTTGACACCTCTACTTAAGGCTTATCTACCTCTAATAAGTCACAATTTGACACCCAGGGATTCTGGGTTCTGGCACAACATTTGTACAGGCTTCTTTCCATTGTGCGCCAATCAGAATTGTCAGAAACTACGGAATCCTAAATTTAGGGCAGAAGGATATCTGGTCAAAAGATAAGTGAAACTAAACTACCGGAATACATAAATGCTAAAGTTCACGAAGTGTAAAAAGTATATAGAAAAGTATGAAAGTGTATTGAAATAAGTGAAAAATGTATGAGAATGTAATTTTTATTTTTATTTTTATGTGTGCTTATTATCATCCCATTAGGCTGACAATAGAAAATCTCATTGGGAGTTAAGTGGAAGGAAACAGGGGGGGTGTTGCGCAGCGTGCTGTGCGGGCCCATTTCGACGCCGCGCCGGTACCGTTCCGACGATCGGAGACGTCCACCGCGTAGAGCTCGTCGAGTACTATAAGCAATGGGGAGCCAGGATTTCCAATCCGGGGGGGCCATTAGTCATAGGCATTTGATAGCTCTGATGCCTACGACGAGGCCAGAATTGCCCACTCATTGGTGGCATTGTGGAGAGAGGACTAACCTTCGTCCTCAATCCTTAAAAAGATCAGTTATAACAGTTGTCAAATTAGTTTAGCAACTGCAAACTTGACAGTTATGTAAACATTGATAATTTGAGACACAGTAAATCAGGGACAGAGCTCGGATTCGGCCACGGGGGTTGCACCATTCAATAAGAAACTAGTTACATGTTGTATAAACAAAATATGAAGAAAAAAATTTACTAGGAAGTCATATAATTAGGTTTTGTTATGGGCTTTTTTTGTGAAAAATAAATCAAGTCTTCTTCCAACTTTCTTTTGGTATTCAAATACAAGACATTATGATACTAATTTTTTCATGATCCCAACCGACAATGCTTTAAATTGCAATTTTTTCATTTTTTGTACAATGTTTTAGATTTTTTTGTATACCAATAAATAAAAAGTCCGGGTAACACCTATTCGCCTCTCTCTATGTTAGCACCATAGTCCGTAAAGAAACATGCAATAAAAATGTTAAACTTTGAGAAAAAAAAATTTAATATTCAAAGATGTCATGTTTATCTCTATTTAGTTAAAAAAAAATTACAAACAGAGAGAGAGAGAGAGAGAGAGAGAGGAGTGTCATACATAGATGGCAGTAAAAAAATACAAAATTTTGCACCTAGGAAGAATCGACCTCAGGTGGAGAGCATGGAGCAAGCAGCTCCTACCATTAAGCCAATGCCCAATACGTTTTCTTTCTTTACTTCTTTTGTACTTATAATTATTTGTTGCAAAATTTTTTTTTTTTTTTTTTTAAGAAAAAAGTGCGGCTGGCCCCCCCAGCCCTACTGTAGATCCGCCCCTGACTATAAGTGTACCAAAAATTAACTCGATCGGATATCGTTAAGTGCCTCATCGAAACACAAATAAGTTGAAAAAAATTGGAACACACATGTCTCGAAACATTAAATGGAATGGCGCCGAAATGAGCCGCACAGCACACTGCGCAGCACGGGGCTGCGCAACACCTCCCCGGTTCCTAAGTGGAAAGAGGGATTTCTGTCTACCATTTCACTTGAGAGTCCAGAAATTTCTCATTTCTATCAAATGTGTGTTATTTCGTGTCCGAATGTCATAGATCCAATCTCTTGTTTTAAATTCGATAGCTCAGCCCTTGTCACGTTGTACATTAGTAGCGGCCGGGTAGGATACATGCACTTGGGTAACAAAAGAGTCTTAGCCTATTACACAATGAGTTACGTTCAATTTTACGTTGCCGTTAACCATTTATTTATGTAAGTTTCATAGGCCAAGTTCTCTTTGGTTTGGCATTTTCATGTCAATAACTCACATTTATATGTATCCTCTTTTATCAGGTTGTAATTTCTTTTCTTATCTTTTAAAGTGTCTCTATAGAATGTGGAAGGAATTTAATGTGTTTGTAATGAGCTAGCGGCCGTATTTTACTCTATTGGTTCAGTTATCGAGTCTTGAAGCTCATTGGATGAATCATTGAAACTTAATCCCTCCATAGATTTTATATTCGACGATTCCTTTAGAAATAGTCCACACAGTGTTTTGTTATGGACTTATACGAGACTCCTGCTATTGGAAGGTGGGAGTGATGATTAATCGAGGGCCGCGTAAGATGACCCGGATAGCAGATCATAAATAGATTAGCTGATGATAAAATGAAAAAAAAGAAGAAGAACTATAATAGGTAGATCTCTTAGAGTATTCTTTTTCGGGTTTTCGGTCAAAATGTTTGAATGGTTCCATAGAAACAATTTAAATTTCAAAAATTTTATGAAGTCATGAAAAAAATATATTGTCTCCCTAATGTACATAGAAACAATTTAAATTTCCCTAATGTACATAAATAGAAAAATTAGAATATAATAAGTTAATTTCAAGAATTGATGCCAAATGATTATACAAATAGTTGTGGATTTGGGCATGAGTAGAGGAGGAGTCCAGATGGGACTCCACCAAGTCAAAAACAGGTCCAGGTGTATATGGGACTCCTGTTTGCCGGAACCGGGGGCCGTGTATGAGTTTTCCGTCCATTTGTGGACGGAAAATCTAAACAAACCTATTAGGAGGCATCTAGATGCTACTGAAAACAATACCCCTTAAATATTGTTTCATTTGTTGTAATTTCCCATATGAGCCAAATTGTGTCCTGAAATTTAACTTACTTCCACGAGGATCCAGCTGAATCCCCTCGGCAGGTGTGTCTAAGAGCTAGTGGCATTGTATGCCGAGCGAAGGCTGTGCTCATATCAACTGTTAATGGTTTTGGTTTCACTCCTGTCTTTGAATGTAATCGTTGCCGGATGACGTTTATAATGGATTTCTTGACTTTATTTCAAAAAAAAAAAAAAAAAAAGCTCAATCCCCTCCAGGATTTGTATTGCTTTGTCCTTTTCGAACACACTTGAATAATCAAAACCATTTACTACTATTTTTTTGAATAAAAATTATTGTTGATCAGTTATTAGTAAATACTTAACCGTAAAATATTTACCTTGAGATAATTAGGCTTTGGAATCAATCCAGTGTGATCGATATGATTTTTAGCACGGTCAATCGATGGTCTAGATGAGCTCTAAAATAAAAACCCATATAAAAACCTTTCATGTACTAATTAAGTTATTTTAACTTATCCCATTTCATTTTTCTTTAAAAAACCACCTTTTTTTTTTATGAAAAAACTATTATTATGACAGACAATATTCTTTAATAAGGAACTTGTGTACATGAAATAGAAGAATGGATTAATTGCATGATTTGGTTGGTGCACTGAATAATTCACCAATTGGAAGATTCCTTGGCTCCTCATTGGACAAAATGCATCACTGTACTCACTGTTGTATCCATTCCCAATGTGCCAAATTGACAATTTGTATTTCTTTTTGGCATTAATTATCTTCAATATTGTTTATATCGTTTGTTGTTTTTTCTTGTTTGAGCATGAGAAAACTGTAGCTTTTATATTCATATCATATGTTCAAGAAATAGTGATTTGATTTTGTTTTCTTTCCAAGTAAACTCTTGCTGAGTTTTCACTAAAAATACTGTATTCCACTTTAGTAAAAAATATATGTTATTCCGTATCAAATCAGTTGATGTATGTGAAGAAAATGATTTGTGGGAGGAATGTACCGCTTAAAATATCGAAAATACCATAGTGGAAACTTAGCCTCGACAAGCATTGCCAACTATGATTTGATTAATATGCACTCCTTCTTGTTTTTGTTCTGAAGATAGATTAACATTCACTCTAAGATAGAGAAAACAGGGGGGAGGTTTAGACAATATGTTAAAAGAATGATCACGTTTTAGTAAAAGTTCCATAATTAAAGCAGAAGCTGAAAAAGTTACAAAAGTACAATGTAATGCATTACCATTTGATTTATATCAAGGGTTCATTCAATAGTTGATTTGCTTGTGCTCAACTCGATTACTAATTAAATTGAAACATCACAAGGGATTAGTTTGGTGGTCGAGCCGTAAGAATTAAGAGCGTGTTCCCTAGCCAATAGTGGAATTGATCACACTACTAGAAAATAGGATAAAGATCACAGTTATTAGCCGTGATCACGTGTCTTTAATCACGCTCCCAAAAGTGTGATCTTTTTGGGTGAGATTGTAAGTTGTCATTTTCAAGCACGTTGATGTCTAAAAAGTTAGTGATCAGGTGCGCATAAATTAATTTGGATGTCTTGTCATAGTGAAGAGATAATATCAATATGACTACAACACAAGTAAGATACAGGGGTCTAGGGACCTTGTAGTGCGCATCACAACCGTCCAACTTGACAATCGATCAATGATCTGGATTTGTAGACAATTTTTGACCGGTAAGAGATTTCATACTTGTCAAAAATAATCTACAAATCCTGACCATTAAAAACACTTTTGGATGGCCACAATTGGGGGCTACAACTCTATAATGCTTTGGAACACTATAGGGCTCCCGGATCCTGTTGGGGTGTAGACAACCTTCAACAGTGGTCTATCCCGGGGATGTCGCACTCTGGACTGCAACGAAAACAATATTTTTGGACCTCGGGATGTAATTTCGGCCATAGGACCCAACCTATTTATTTAGCAGTTTGTTAAATTTTGGGGTTATCAGTTTTTCAGAGAAAAATAGAGAGGCAAGAGAAAACGCAGATCTCAGAGAGATTGCAAGAAAACTTGTACTCTTATTTTTGATTTCATAGTGGACTGGTGTGGCTCCCGTGGTTTTTCCTCGCGTTGAAGTTTTCCACATATATCTTGTGTCTCGTTTTTCTTTTCTATTTTTCATTACGCACGACTGTTTGTGTTCCGATTTCCTAATAGATCCAAGATACAGGGTGTATTAATCGTATTGATGACACTGTGTTGACAATGCACATGGTAAGAAATATTTTTGGTACAAAACCTAACCACCAAGAAAAAGTATGGGAAATATTTTGTTACCATTCCTGCATTTATTTCATGAACCATGATGAGACATTTAACTAACAATGGACCAAGTCATATGTGGGAACATAATCACATATAGCTTTGTCCATCCATTTCTATTAAATCTGACTCGCTGCTTTAGTACTAGGAGCCTGGAATGGGCCATCTCCTCATGATACATATATCACCTCCTATATATGCCATAGTTTTGTTTTTTGAACTTCCTCATATGCCATGCTTTTTCCCCCAAACATTGCATATGGTAATGGAAAGTGGAAAGTTAAAAGAGTGAATGAGTGGGTTAATAATAGAAAATGGTTTGATGTTTTTCATACTAGATCACTACTACAAAATGACATAAAGATCACGCTCTAAAAACGCTCTAATTAATAGTTAATATAGTACATGGTTACGGATTACCTTAGAGAAATTGGGGATACTTTAGTGTACCGTAACTTAAGTTGGTTGGGAGTTGGGTACGGGGCAGACGACCCCTTGCCATCATTGTGGACCGTACCTTACGGATGAAACACTTCCCACTGAAAATTTTTTGGGTACCGAATGGGTACCATGTGGCCGAGCCTAGATCAAAACTCTCTCTCTCTCTCTCTCTCTCTCTCTCTCTCTCCATAATCCAGACTGTCCAAAACCAAAATGGACGGCCCAGATTGCGCACAAAGGTACCATATGGTACCCACTCGGCATTGAAAAATTGTTCCTTCCTACTATTATGATAGCCTTTTAGTATCAAGTCAACATTTTCAGTCTAAATAGCATTTATTTTGATCAAAAAAGGTTATCATAGCCTTGGACCAAACTTCAAATTAAGGCAATGTTAATCAATAAAGACTACAATTTGACATGTAAACCGAATAGTAGTAAAGTTGGTTTAATTTTCCACTAACCTAATCATTAAACCTTGGTACCTTGTTGCGTGGCTTGATTAGTGATTCTCAGAAGGTGCTGGAAATTTATGCATTGTATAGAGGTGGTGGCTGGTGCCAATCAAGCATTAATTGATTTTAAAAGATCCAAGACAGCTTTATAGAAAGTCAAATTTCTCCATCATTTACACCTAGGGGTGAGGAAAAAACCGTCAAACCGCGAATCCAATCTAAATCAAATAGTTTGGTTTGGTTTTTTTAGTAAGGTGATTTGATTCCGGTTTAAGCAAATTATAAACCATATTCAATGGCTTGGTTTATGGATTGATAGTAATGGTCTCGGTTCTAATCCGATTCATACCGTGTGTGTTTATATTAATTTGTCTATATGTTTACATAAGTAATTTCAATACACCAATTAAAGATAGGTTGAGGCATAATCAATCAATTTTCTAGTCTATTAATACAAATTTCTTTTAATTTTATATAGGAAAATCCATTTCTATTTCATATAGAGCTAACCCAAATTGCATTAATCTCTCTCTTCCTCAGCCAAGAATAAGCCCTCTTTGCTAGCCACTGTCTTCTATCTCAATAGTTCTCTCCTTGATACACATTACTAATAGAGAATTGGTTTTTAACATGATAAGTATTTTTTCCCTACAATTTTAATTAATTTAAATAGTTTATGAAGATAGATATCTCAATTTCAAGCGAACCGTAATTCGAAACCGAAACCGATCCGTATTTTAGTGGTTTGGATTGGTTTGGTTTTATAAATTTTACGGATTGTTTTAGTTCTCCAAATGCTTAGCCTGTAGGTAATAGGTATTGGTTTGGTCCTTGGTTTACTAGAAAACCGAACCAATTCGGTCCATGCTCACCCCTATTTACACCCTCCCAAAAAATAACAAACAAGAAAAAGAATATTTTACAGGGTTGACAATCAAATAGTACTCTTCATTGTTACTAGGACTTACTCATTTAGTTTAATTTAAACTTCGGCAAGAAATTTTTTGAAAAATTCATGGGTCTTTTCGGTAACCATTTTATCTTCTGTTTTCTATTTTCCATTTACAGGGTTTATCTTCTGTTTTCTATTTTCCATTTACAGGGTTTTCATAAATTAGAGATGAAAGTATGTTTGGTGCACTACTTTCACTGGTTATTATTAGTATAAAACAATACTAACTTTCCTCAATTTAAGAAATTTGAGAGAGTAGAACAACCTCTCTTTCACTTACTTCAAAATGTCAAAGCCTGTTAAGAAAATCAATCACACGCACAATATAGAATATGAAAACAATAAACGAATCGAGAGTAGGATTTACGTGGTTCTGCTCCGTTCTGTTGCTTCGCTTCCCTCACTCCGCTCCACATCTGGCTCCTTTACTAAAACTTCTCGGTACCTCTCCATATGATAGTACCATGAAAAAGACTATTTGTAAAATATGAAGTATCTAAATAAGAAAATTACAGTAATGATAATGAGTAATTAATCAAAATAAAACACTTCCCATTCATTTCTATTCATTATCCACAACAGCCATGACCATGAAGCATGACAAAAACAGATTGATAAGAAATATGCACTATTTTTGTCACTACACTTTACCAAACCTCTACTCTAACCTTATGCCTGCTTTTGACTAATGAGGTGACTTGTGAAAGCAACAACACAACTCTCTATAAGTATAAAAGCAAAAAAGCCTATCTATCCAACCCCAATGCAAGAAAATGACTCATACCATTATCATTTGTCGACTGCTGGTAACATGAGCCTGTTAAGCCCCAAGATTAATTAGTCCGATCGGTTCGCGTGCTTGCTCTCCACCTAATTAATTAGGGTTCTATTATTGGATTCAGGCTGTATAAAAATAATTTCTTGTGAATTTCTTAGTCTCGGCATGGATGACATGCCTTGGTCTCGGACCATAGAGAGGAAATTATTAATCATGATGTACATAAGCTGGCCTTAACACCCTTGACCATCGAACCAATAAAATAGAAGTAAGAGCTAAGTAAACTAATTGAAGTTTAGGCGATAATAATGCCATCCTAAAAATGGTCCCAAGTCCCAAGATACCTTATGCAAATGAGTGCAATTGTGAAAATAGTGACTCAATAACCATGAGAAGTTGATTAAGTACAGAAAATTATGAAGTCTCAACAACTGAATAGAATAAGACACATTGGATGGAGGACGATTTAGACGTAGGGATGGGAAGGGGCGGGCCACCGAGCTCAGATCCTCTGTGCCGAAAAACCCCTGTGCCGAAGGGTTTTCCGGCCGTTGGATCACCCAGAAATATTAACACATAAAAACAAAAATCGCAATCCAACGGCCCAAAACTCCTCGGCACAGAGGCACAGGGGTTTTGGGCACAGAGGATCTGGCACGGCCAAGATGGGCTTCCGTGTCACTATCTTCGTTCCCGATTCCCGAAACCTGTCTCCTATCTCTATTTCCGCCCCGATCTCTATCGGATTGGGAAAACTTTTTTTACCCTCCATCCCTGCTCCAGGGGAACGGAGATCTACTGACGGAAAATGAGGATCCAAACTTGAAAAGGGAAAAAAAAAAAAAAAATTCTCTTCCACTGTTTAGTGTTAGTTTATCAAGATTGCTAGCTCCTAGAAGGCGAAGAAAATGCATTTCCGTCTCTCTGGAGTCCGGTGGAATACAGTAATACTAATAGCTTTTCTTTAACTTTAGAACAATAGTTTTTGTTTTTTAATGATAAAATTGCCACACAAATACAATACAACTTACCCAAAAAAAAAAGCCTTTTTTGCTTGGATAGAATTTCCATCCCTAATTAAATGGACAGGGCTATATCGTTTTTTCTAGACAAAATTTTCAATGCAACGGTTATTTGCAACTCCTCGCTCACACAAGGTGAGACATACGTATGCATGAGACCCACATCTTATAAGAGAGCGTTGTAAATAATGGTTGTATTGAAAAAAAAAAATCCTTAGTCTCCACGTATTGATACACTCATAGTTCCAAAATCTGGTGATTCCGAAATTGGGAAATCTCGAAACGTAATCATGAAGAGGGAAGCGGAGGAGCGTGCTGTTCTTTCGGGGACAACATGCATGTTGGGCCCGACATTTTTTTTAAGCCCCGAAAAGCGAAGGCTGCTCTACTACTAATAAACAAAGTAACCCAATGGTCCCCAAAGTCCCAATAGAGTATGCTTACAGTAATGCCATGTTAGTGGGCTGTACATACATTCATATAGCAATTAAAAAATTCCAAAAGAAGAGGTGGAGATGGTGACCACAGTAAACAGTTGTATGATAGGAGAAAAAGTAATCCAAAATTTGATCCCCAAATCCCAAGACTTTTTATATGCTTATAGTAATTCCGTGTTATTGCCTTCTACATACATAAATAATAACAAATGTAATTATAAGAATACCACCCCTATGTCTCTGCGTCTCAATACACTCTTATCCATCCACAACGTACCAATAACTTACAAAAAGAAATAATAAAAAAAACCCATGAATCTTGAAAATTCGGAGAACAGAGAATGGCGTGTTGAATAAATCAGACTATATTTGTAGCACCCTCGTAGCTGTACTCCGACGAGGAGGAGGAGGAGGTGGAGAGATTGATCATGGCATTCAAATCAGACACACTATCTTGCAAGTTCAATAGAAGATGAGAAGTGCTGAAGCTCAAGCAAGGCTTAACCCTAGGGACCACAGGGACCTCAGCCTCACCCACAAGCATTTGGACCACACCCCTCATACTTGGTCTAGCCATTGGGTCAGGGTGTGAACAAGCCAACCCAACCAAAATCACTTTCCTCATTTCCACCTCATCAAATTCCTCACCAAGCCTTGAATCCACAGCCATCATTAGCCTCCCATCCCTATGTAAACCCCAAACCCACTCCACCAAATTACTACTCCCACCCCCAACTTTTGTGGCTTTTTCCCCCACCCCCCCAAAAACACTTTCTTTCTCAATAGGCCTCCTCCCACTAGCCACTTCAAGCACCACTGCTCCAAAGCTAAAAACATCAGTTTTCTCAGTAGCTCTACCGGTTAACAAATACTCTGGTGCTAGGTACCCCATTGTTCCGGCCGCCACCGTCGCGTCCGGGGACTTGTCGTGCTCAATTTGCCTCGCTAACCCGAAATCGCCTAATTTCGCGTTGAACCCTTCGTCCAGCATTATGTTGCTGGTCTTTATGTCTCTGTGAATCACCTGGTTTTCGCATTCTTGGTGCAGGTATGCCAGAGCAGAGGCCACACCCATCAGGATTTTTCGCCGGTGAGACCATGGCAATGGCATTCTTGATTCGAACAAGGCCTTATCGAGACTCCCATTAGGCATCAAGTCATAAACTAATAGAATTTCGCCTTTTTCGTGGCACCAACCTTGTAGCCTAACAAGATTTCTGTGCCTTAGCGTTCCAATTATTGACAATTCTGATAAGAACTCTGTTTTCCCCTGACCATTGTGACTGCACCTTTTCACTGCAACAATGTCACCACTTTCTGGTAATATACCCCTGTAGACTGTCCCGAACGCGCCGTGACCGATGATTCGGCTCGAATTGAAGCATTTTGTGGCCAATTTGAGCTCCTTGTAGCTGAATTCTTTAGGAATCTTGATGATTTCTGATCCAAATGAATCCGATTTTTTCACATGTTTGAACTTTTTGGAGTAAACCCAGAAGAGAAGAACAGCAAACAAGGCTAAAAAGAATGCCCCTGCTGTTACTACCCCAACTACTGCCCCTGGCCCTTGTTTACACAATTGGTTATGACATTTGGTGTTTTTCCCTACGGTAACCGAGTTAGAACTACTGTTTGACTCGGTTGGAGGAGGAGAAGGTGGTGGCGGGTTAACAATATCAGCCGTTGGGTTCAGCAAAGTAGCCGTTGGCGTTGGAGGATTTGGCTGTGAAGAGGATGGTGGCACTGATGAATCGGCTTTCGAGTCTGCATCGAAAGAGGAAGTGAAACTCCACCACTCAATGCTGTGTGACTCGGTACTCCCCTGAGTCGAACCAGAGAACCCGACGAACATGAAATCGCTCACGTACTGATCGAGATCGAACGTGAAAGACAAGAGTGGGGTTTTGGGTTTCAGATTTGAGTATGATACCGAGATGTTGAACACCTGAGTCGACCCGGAGTATTCGATCCACGAGTTGACCAGGTCGCCGCTTTTGAGATCCACATCAATGGTGTCCAAATCACCCACTTGAGCTGAAGCCATCGAGTCCAGATCCAAACCCACGTGGTTTCCGTTAACGTCGTTAAATTCCACGTCCATTAAGGTATCGAATTCTACTGCAACGGTGCCGTTCGGGGTTCCGTTAGCGTTGATCAAACCGAGGTAGCCACCGGCAGCGCCGACGATGGTGTTTTCCGGCGAGATGACGAAGGCGAGGCCGCCGCCAATTGAGGAGGGGTTGAGGTTGGATATGGAGAAGGAGAAGAACGTGGAGAAGCTCGCCGGCGCGCGGGTATCCGTTTGCCGGAAAGGGATGGGCTTGGAGTAGAGGGCCCTACCGGCGCCGGAGTTGGGGACGGCGAGGTCTCGAGTGAGGGACACGCTCCCGTTGTTCAAGTGGGCGTCGCCCAGGAGCTTCAGGCTGGATAGGGTCAGGGTGCCGAAGTCGAACGACGTGTTGCCGGCGACATTGGTGGAGAGACAGAGGAGGAGAGACAGAATTGCGGTGGCGGTGACGATAATGCGCGAAAATTGGCTTGGAAGTGACGTCATTGCTGGTTTTCGTCAAAACCCATTAGACGGATTTGTTGTCTGAAGGTTGAAGATTGATCAATTTTACGGATTTTTAGAGAGAGAGAGAGAGAGAGAGAGATGTGGATTGTTTTTTCTTGTATGGACGGGAAAGAGAGAGAAGCTAGAAAAAGAAGAATCCAAAGGAAATAGAAAAGGACAGGTGGATGGGTATGGTGCCACGTGTATCTGTAACGGTAATATCTTGTCAAGTGGTAAAGAAGCTTTTTTGCTTTCCAACAGTAGTCTTCGCTCTGATAGTGTGAAGTCCTCTCTGGCATGCGGGAGAGGGGAAACAAACAAACTAGAAAGAGATATTTATAAAATCTTCCACCAAAAAAAAAAAAATAATACTCCCTCCGTCCCAGTTTGTTTGTCAATTATTCCATTTTCTGATACGTCTTAAATTACTTATATCTTTCAATATATAATGTTTTTCACCATTTTAAAAACTTTGCATAATAGAATTAATCGTGAACTATTAAACAAGATCCAAATTGCATATATTTGGAGATCAATATTAAAAGATATAAGCGATCGAAAACTGACACGATTATCAAAAAATGACAAACAAAAAGGGACGGAGGGAGTAATTATTTTTCCAAAAATTAAAATAATAGAAATTTAGCAAAAAAATGGTGTGAAAATGAAGAAATCTAAGAAATATAGTTTAATAAAAACCCGAAAAAGAGAAATTCGAAATATTTTTATCGGAACATTGTCGTAAATTTATTTAATATAATTAAAATATATAAAGGTATCAGTGACCCGTGCCGTCACAGATTTCTACTTTGGTCCACTCCTGACTCAAATCATAGATGTATCTAGAGTTGCCTGATGTGTTAAATGTAAGTTTCATGTGTATTTGACAATTTTAAACACAACTGAATTTGTAATGCTAATCGTGAAAAAGGAGAAAATTGTATAAAAACTGGCTCTCTTGTGTAAATTTTGGACACCCTACCGTTGTTTACAATCTTGATAGGACCATCATGGATGGATAGATTGCTTTCATATGAATTTTAGTAGTATTTAACCCTTTCTATTTGTTTGTTTTTAGAAAAATGCTACAACTCCATCCTAATGTGTAAAAGTTGTATCGCTATATGAGAAAAGTGTATTAATATCCGCGAAAGTATATTGTTATTCACAAAATATTCATTGAAAATTTCAAATCCGAATTCGTTTGTCTTTATACAGGTATAACTCTCAGCCTATTGGGCAGAGGAGAGCAAGACCCTTGTTTTTATAGGAGAAGAAAAAAGGGGGGAAAGAGTTACTATAAAAGAATAAATTACACTGACCTCCCCTGAGATTTTTGACAATAATGTACCTCCCTTTAGGTTACAAAAATAACATCGACCTTCACTCTTATTTTTTTTTTTTTATAACCAGGGTTCGGGCCAGCATTCGCTTTCAGAATCCCCCAACAGTTAGTCTGCAGTTAGTCAAGTAGATGGAATTTGCTAATGTCGGTATAAAATACCTTCAAGCCCATTTTGCCCTCAGTGCCCATTTTACCTTTTTGACTTTGTAAACCCGTAAATTTTTTAATCCCAGTACTTTATTTTCCCTTTAGTTACAGCAATAAGTACTAGTAATTAATATGCTTCAAACCATGGGACATGTTTTGGTAGAAGGAGAAAATTGCTTGGATTTATGAACTCCTAAATCTTCCATTCTTACAACACCATGCTACGATTTCCAGTTCCCACCATTGTTGCAACCTCATCGGGCTACCATGTCTCGCATCCATGGTCAAACCCTCATTGCATCGAATCATTATAGTGTCGTGGTCCCAACCCAAAACTCCCTACAATTCGAATTTCTTGTCGCCTAGAACCCTAAGCACTCCACCTCATGGTTGAACCGTCACCAATCTAGACCCAAAAGCCGCTAACAAAAAATATATCCCCTATTTGAGAATGGTATTACAAAGTGACTGTTTCTGATTTCTTATGTGAGTTTTTTTTTTTTTTTTTTTTTTTGAAGATGGCATATGCATTGTCTCTGTTGTGTAGGGTTTTGATTAAGGTCAAATAATTACAGATTTGATATTTGAAACTTTAGATGTGCATATTGTATCAATTAAAAATTTGGCGGGGAGGGAGTTTTCCAATTTCTTGATTTCGGGTTCTCATTGTGTTCATCTACGTGTGTCTATATATATATATACAGGGGCCGCATCTAGTCCGAACTCCGGACTTGTGGACCCTTATGATCCGAGCATTTTTTTGACGATCCGAACCGTTCAATGTGTTCGAAAGGTGTTTTCAAGGGTCCATGCGGGAAATCTTTAAAAAACAATACCGGGATAGGCTTGATCCAAGCAGTTTTTCGCAAAACTGTATATGATTTCCCAAAAACAGTTTTTAAAATGAAAAAATTACATTTTTTCTTAAATCCGGAAGGTTCTTATTACATATGCAAAAACGTAAAAGCACATGTTCGGTTAACGAAGTCATCCCCACAAGTTTAACAGGGGAGGTCAGTGTCATTTTAGAAATCTCAAGAAAGTTTTCTGTTTTTTGTCAGAAACCTTAGGGAAGTGAATGTATAATTGATTGACCCAATGAAAAATAAAGGTGGAAAGAAACAACCATAGAGCAAAAAATGATCATTTTGATGAAGCCCCGGCTGTCATGTTGCAATGCAACTCTGTACCTCGTGAATAATAATTCGAGTAAATAACTGTAAATGTGGGTTCACGGCGGGGTGGGCCCATCGTTTGGTGATTGGAAGCTTCGTGAAGCATGGAATCATTGAAACCGGTTCCTGTAGTGCACTTTCGCGCTATAAGATGCGTCCCCTTCTTAGTCGTTCATTTCCGCAATCGGTGGTTTGGATATATTTGTTACTCCGTATTAATAAGAATTAACTCTAACAAGTAAGAATGCTTCTGTGTATCTAAACAAATGATTGCAAAGATGGACAGTTTGGATAAGTGTTGCATTGTGTAGCGCAGAGGGAACACTACAGGAACCCCATGTCTGGAATTATTGTGTATTTTTCATTGTTCTTTTCGACCATATAAAGTTGATTAGGGCTACAAACAAACTAAGCAACTCGTGAGTAATTCAAGACTCGGCTTATTAAGGGGACAAGGAGTCCCTTCCATGCACTAGGTGCTTGACACAATGTCATGCACTCCATTTGGCCGTTCGTTGCGAAAATACACTGCTCGAATCAATCGAAGCAATGACACTTACATGAAGTTGAATCTGATCCGAGCCGTGTGTTTTCGTAACGGACGGCCGAATGAGTACATTGTACGATGTCATGCACCTAGTGCACAACAATGCCCCGAAATCTTCATTATTAAGGCTTGATTCATTCACTACTTGATTTTGGTGTGGCAGTGGTGAATTTTGTCGGTAATATCTTTCCAAGTGGCAAAGAAAGCTTTTTGGCTTTCCAACAGTCTCCTCTCTCTGAAGAGTGAGGAAGTCCACTCTGGCATGCGTTGGAGGGAAACAAACAAATACTACAAAAAGATATTTACGAAAATCTTCCACCCAAAAAAAGAGAAGATATTTTCAAAAATCTTCTACCCAAAAAAAGAGAAGATATTTTTAAAATTCTTCCCACCCAAAAAAGATAAGGCACTCATGTTATTTCTCGCCCTTTTTTGAGTAAAATTGATCCGTATGATTCCTCAAAATCATTATTTTTCTTGAAATTAAAACAATAGATTTTGAGAGAAAATGGTGTAAAAATATAAAAATCTAAGAAATAGTTTGATAAAAACCCAAAAGATAGAAATTTGAAATATTTTTTTCGAAACACTGTCATAAATTTATTTGGGATAATTGAAATGCATGAGGATATTAATGTAATTGATTCTAAAAAATCACGTGGGAACCCGTGCCCTTACGGGCCCCAACTTAATTTGGTCCACTTTTAATCACAGATGTATATAGAATCGTCTGATGTGTTAATGGGAATTTCATGTGCATTTTGATGATTTTATACACATCGAAATTTGTAACACTGCTTGTGTATAAGAGAAAAATGCAGAAGAACTAACTAGTGGAGTATCTTTTATGAATTTTGGATGCCGACCGTTGTTCTCAATCTTGATAGGACCCACATGGATGGATAGATTGTTTTTTATATGAATTTTAGTACTAGTACTAACCCCTTTCTAATTGGGGGTGATTTGACTATAAAGTAAAAAACGATTTTTTGGTTTTTTCGTTTTGTCTTTATTAAAAAAAATTTGCATTTTTTAGATTTGTGTCAATTTTTTTAATAAAGCCGAAATTAAACCAATAAACTGGTTTATTTTCGGCTTTATTAAAAAACTTGACGCAAAACCAAAAGATGCAAAAAAAAATATTTGAATAAAGACAGAACGAAAAAAACCAAAAAAGTATTTTTTACTTTTTTGCCAAATCACCCCTTGATTTTATTTGAGAAATAAACAAAGGTTTGGGAAAGAGTTATAAAAAGGTACTAGCCCTCAATTGATAACAACACTCTTTTTTTTTAAGTACTTTCTCCGTCCCAAATTGCTTGAGATTTACGTGTATGAGTGTTATTTTTTTAATTGCTTATATCTTTTGATTGTTAATGTTTTTCGTGATTTTGAAAGTTTCGTATAATTAAGCCAACTGAGATCTACTTAATAAGATCCATATTTATATCTTTTGATTGATAATGTTTTTATGATTTTGAAATTTCGTATAATTGTGCCAACTGAGATATACTCCCTCCGTCCCTTTTTAAAAATGTTACTTTGTAAATCCAACTTATTAAAGAAATATCATCATTACACCTTTTACATCAACTTTTTCCTCCATTTTACATTTTTCACATAAACTTTTACCTCTACTTTCCAAAATTATCCTCCACTTTTACCCATTACTCTAACTCTTTACCCACTAACTTTTCAAAATGGCAAAATGATAATTGTACAAACTTTTCAAAAGGGCCTTGTGCTGTGCAGCGTGCTGTGCGTCGACTTTAGGCGCCGTGCCGGCATCGTTCCGACGATCGAAAACGTTTACCGTGTAGAGCTCGTCGAGTACTACAACTCCACCAAGAATCAACCCGATCGAATATCGTTAAGTCCCTCATCGGAACTAAAATAACTTGAAAAAAATGGGTTTAATGTTTTTCATCTAGTGTTTCAAGTTTTATATGTTATGTTTTTTTTCAAGTTATATGCGTTCCGATAATGTACTTAACGATATCCGATCGAATTGATTTTTGGTGGAGTTGTAGTACTCGACGAGCTCTACGCGATGGACGTTTCCGATCGTCGGAACGATGCCAGCACGACGCCTAAAGCCGCCGCACAGCACGCTACAAGGCTGTGCAGCACCCCTCTCTGAATTTTACCCATTAACTTTTCAAACCACACACTTATTTAGGGACAACCCAAAATGAAAATGTCTACATTTAAAAGGGACGGGGGAGTATCTAATAAGATCCATATTGACATAAGCAATTGAAAAATAATACGCAGTTTTGTAATGGACCAGTAATTTGGGATAGAGAGAGTAAAATTTTTACACATAAAAATTTACTAAAAGACAAAAAGAAAAAGAGCGTGAATATCAATTTGGGGTCGTGGAAATTACTCCCCTTTAAAAAATGGAAAATATAAAAGAGGAAAGAATCAAACAGCCATAGAGCAAAAGAATGAAAGATTAGTACTACCTTTTTTAGGAAGCCACGGCTGTCACCGTGTCACGTTGCAACTCTGTACCACGTGAATTCGAGTAACTTTAAATATGGGGTCACAGCGAGGTGGGGTCATAGCGGTTGGTGAGGTGGAAGCTGCGTGAAGCATGGAATCTCGACCATACAAAGTTGCTTCCGTATAACAGAGCTCAAAACAAACCGAGCAACTCGTAAGTAGCTCAAGACTTGGCTCCGCAAGGCAAGGTAAGGCTCACTTTGTGTAGTACTTGAGCTGAGCTTGAATTCGAATTTTAGGTTTGTGTTGTGAAGAGTCGAGCTCAACACTATAAAACTTAGCTCGGTTCGAAAAAACTTAACTCGTTTGTATACGCTCGTCACGTTTCAAAAAGATTCGTTAAGTAAGTTCACATCTCATTAAAACTCATTTAGTTAAACGACACGAGCTCGAACATTATAAAACTCGACTTGACTCGGTTTATTTGCCCCCTGTATATAACTATAAAGTTGCTTTGTTTTTCTGGAATGAAATGATCAACGCACAGTGGCGGAGCCACATGGAGACAAGAGGGGTCAGTTGACCCCCCTGACCCCCAAATTTCTATAGGGATTTTACTAGTATACCTCACAAAATTGTTAATTGACCCCTCTTTGATTTATTTTTTTTGCCCCCCCTGAACCAAAATCCTAGCACCCCCTGAACGCGTCTAATTCTTGCCCCCCCCAACCAAAATCCTGACTCCGCCCCTGTCAACGCACGTATGGTATCGCGATTAGAATGAAAATAGAATAGAATGAATAATTTTGGAATAACTCATTTTCATTCCTATGTTGAGCACTTCTCAACTTTTATCATCAATAATACTCCCTCCGTCCCTTTTTAAGGGACCACTTTCACTGTTTGACTTTATTTTTAAATTGTCTATAACTTTCAATCTATAATATATTATGTACTTTTGAAAAAATTGTATTTTAGAACTCATTGATTTCTATAAAACAAGATCCATATTGCATATTTTATGTAATATAGATTGAAAATTATAAACAACTTTCGAATCCAGCTGGAATAGTAACATCATCACTTAAATAGGGACGGAGGGAGTATGTTATTTCGCAAATATATAGTATTGGGGTGATGGTAGATTTTATGTGGCAATAGTGAATTTTAATGTGACGTAACTAATTTTGGGCAGTAATAAATTTTTGGGTAACTTTAAGAGTGACATTATTATTAGTAATAAAAAAAGAACATGGAACAGAATGATAATTGGTTAGTTTTCCACATGGAATGATCATTATTTTATCTCGATGAATAATGATTCCATTTTAAATGAGCATTCATTATTATTTACTGATAAACCAAACATTTCACCGGATAAAAACATAAGAATGATCATTTCATTCTCGCGTCCATTTCATCGAACCAAAAGCACATACATAACGTTCGAACTTGTTTTATGCAATAGACCTCACACATTACACGTGAATTCCGCATTCGTTGAACAATTCCGAACACATTTATGTTTGAATCTATGTCAAAAGTATGTAGTACCAGATGGTCTAGCAGTTAGAGCTACAAACGAGCTGAGCTGAGCCGAATCGAGCTTTGTAGTGTTCGAACTCGGCTCATTTGCTTAACGAGCCTAAAACTCGAGCTTAAGCTCGGCTCGGTCGTAAACGAGCTGAACCTTAATGAGCTGAGCCAGTCTAATTTACTCAACAAGCCTCTTTAAACGAGCCGAGCTTTTGCGATCCGAGCCGAGCTCGGCTCGTTTAGCAAACGAGCCCAAAACTCAAGTTTGAACTCGGCTCGATTAATAAACGAGTCGTAACGGAGCCGAGCAGCGAGCTGATCGTGAGTAACTCGGCTTATTTGCAGCAGTACTAGCAGTAACGTAAGTCATGGAACGGCAGCCCAGCACCTTGAGTGCATTTCAATATACGCGACTCTGTTATAAATATCTTTTAGATATTTATTAATGAGACCCCATACTCTTTTTGTACTCATTCAGAATATTTTCAGGTACTCCAAGTAATGTTGATATATTTTTTATTTTTCCAAACGAAACGAGCAGGATTAACGTTGGAGGGGCCTGAGCATCCAGCTCGTTTTTAATGGCGGGGTTTTTCTATTTTCTTTTTATTTTTCATTTGTTTGATTGTTCGGTTGTTTTCTTGTGTTTGTTTTCTCTTATGTGGGATTTTCTCCCGTTCGTGGGACTTTCTCACCCCTTTGTAAGATGTTAGTCAATGACTTAATTTGTGTTTTCTGCTTACGGTTTGATCTGGGTTCCCTTAGGATCATCCATTATTAAATCTTGGACAGATCCTATGTCAACACTTCGTGTCGGTCTGCTTTTATAGTACGCGTCAAAAAATTTGTCCGTTTGGTGCTTGTGCTCGGTCTTAGATTTTAGTAGTTTTGGTTTTGAAATCTTTGTTACGCCTCTAGGCTTTTGTATGTGATGGATGCTGTTTTATTGAATGGAAATTTCCTTTGAGCGAAAAATAAAAAACATTTCAATATTCTGAAGCACCCAAAAAAAAAAAATAGAAACAACAAAACATTTCATGGTTTGTGCGGATTCATGCTTGTTCTAGTTCGTATGTCTATTGGTATTTCACACACTGACTTACTAAAATTGAATTGATGTATTATGAGTGAATGACCTGTTTCGTAAAATACAATAAGCCAATTTTGAAAATAAGTAAATTTTGTGAAACATTGTATTATAACAAGAAAATAGTCTTACCACTTCACTTTTCTGTGAATGTATTTCAAGTGTTTTCTATTTATTTGGTTATGAGAATCGTGTTGTGTGGTATTTCAATCAATAAATGGTAACGCTTAATTAGAATGCGTTTATAAAAAAGTGGAGTGTAGAAATTATTTTCCTATATGCACTTCATAAAAAGGTTGGATCATCCAGTGATCTCGGAAGCTCAGTAGGACTTAAATGAGAAAAAGAAAGATCTTTAATTCGAGTACTTTTCAGTAATGTTGCCAGCAATTCGGAAGTATTACTAATAATAATAATATTGCCCCAAAGTTCACAAACATTGTTGCAATTTAATCCCTGTTCAAATAACGGCAATCTTTCCTTATCTCTCCTTCATCTCCAGTAACCGGATTATTCTCCGACAGCACAGCCAATGCCCTAGAAAATTGCTCATGGAAATAATCGTTATCGGCCGCCATATTCTCAACAAATGGCGACGTTCTAGGATCAGAAGCCAATTGCTGATCAACCGATAACAGCCCCTTGTGGCTCAATAGGTTCTTGTAATACATGTTGTCTAACACCATGGGAGTTTCTAGGTCGTTCCGTGAATATTCCACGGCCTCCGGATCGGGATCCGGCGAAGGGCATCGACGTTTTAGGTATTCAGCATAGTCAGGGTCCAAGGTAGGATCAACTTCAGGGTAGAGCCTGTTTACAAGGATTGTGCAGTGAGTTCTTCCCACTGAGTGTGCTCCTGCATAGAAAAGGATATCGATTAGAGTTATTTTTTCTTGAACGGCGAAAAAAATTTCCATATTGCTACACACCTCAAGGGGTTAAATGGAATAGTTTTGTGGTGAAAATGGCAGGGTATATCCAACTTGAATATCGCCCGTTGGGCTCAAATTGATCAGGACATGATCTATATGTCGCAACGATAATATTTGTGTACCATATTTTGTTTATTAATAGACGTGCGTCTTGGACAACATATGGTCCACTAATATGATCACCGTAACATTATTACCGAAAAGAGCAGAGAAACGTTTTTACCGAAAAGAGCTACTGTCCCTTCGGTATCGACACCAACGGATTGGAATCGCGACAGGACCAACGACATGGTATCGTTGTGGTTAGGAATGAACTCTTCCACCTCTGCAACATAACTTTCTTTGCTGTCTCTCCTCCCTGTTTTCATTGCAATTTCTGGCCCTCCTAGCTTCAAAAAATCCACACAACCCACAAATAAGCACATAAAACAGATCCCGGGACTCTGCCATCCCGTAAGGATGGGTGGGCCTGCTGACCGATTTCGGCTGTCCAAACGTGTTTTGGACAGCCCAGATTTGAGAGGAGTTTAAAATACCCAAAATATTCTTCGTCACCCTTCAAATCTGGACCGTCCAAAACACATTTGGACAGCCGGGATCGGGTTGGTAGGTTGTGCAATCCCTAAGGTACGGCAGAGTCCCTGAGTTCTAAACATAATAAACATAGTAGAGTGTCCCTAAAATATGTCCCTTAAGTCGGCCTCCCCTGGCTAAGGCCTGGTTCTACCATGATATTACGATACGTAAAAAAAAACACATACCAAGACGACACCATCTCTAGCAGAAAGAGCAACGATGTCAGCGCAGGAAACGGTCAAGGGACACTCGCTCTCTAGAGCCTCTTTGATGGTGCCGACGTATTTAAAATTTCTCATACCGAAATTCCTCACTGATCTCTGCTCTGATAGTACGCCGTATTTTGTCTCCAACAACAGCGATGCATCGCACGACTACATGAAGTTTTTATGTAGGAAAAGGTTAATACGACCAATCGAAAATGGTATGCGTATGAGGTTTTTATATAGGAAAAGCAAATATTAATTTTGTGCTTGTTGAAATATTTGATGTGTAAATTTTTTTATACCTGAACCATGCAATCATGGAAGAGATTTCTGATCCATGAAACTGCAGTGTTTCCATGCTGCTTGTATAGCTTGGTGACTTGTTCTTTGATGATCTCTTCAGCTCTTGGGCAGCTATCCTTGTAGTAATCCAGTTGGAGATCGCCTATAACTTGAGAAAGATTACATGGATATTAGAGCAAGTGCAGCAGCTCTTAGGTAAAACTGCTATTGAAGAATGGAATCGGGGGCCTGTGGTGAGCAATCACGGCGATTCGTTCAGCAATTAACAGTCCAGATTATATTACATAAAAGATTATTGTCTTACATATAGGATAATTGCATTTAATCGGGACCTTTGATTACTGAACGGATGGCCGTAATTGATCACTATAGGGGTGTAATTAGTTTACTCGCTACGGGCCAAATCTCTTTCAATAATCTAATAATCTTCTCTATTGGGTGAGTTTCCGAATGGATTTTATCAAAATCTGATAAAATCAAGCCTTTGATTTTATCCATTCGTGAGGAGAGTTGATAAAATCTTAGATTTTTGCATTCAAAAATCTAAGATTTTATCAACTCTCTGCACGAATGGATAAAATCAAGGCTTGATTTTATCAGATTTTGATAAAATCTAGATAAAATCCATTCGGAAACTCACCCAAGCCTTTACCGAAGTTGTTGCAGCCTTGTTTTACATTTTCACCTATCTAAAGTAGCGAAAATATTCTTTTACCTATACTGGTGCAGTTGCTCTTAGTATGCTGAATTTTGGAGGTATTTACTCTTCCAAATATGAACTTTGCCAACTACACCTAATTTTTGGTTTTCGTGATAGCTCAAGTGTCCGAGCCATTTTACGCTTATCTCAACTAATCCTGAAGACTGAATCTCATTACCCCATTTGCGGGGAGCCCAATTAAAGACGTGGCACTAATTTTTGTTTCCCAATGGCAATATGTATGAAGGCTTTTAAAACAACAGTGTAAATGGAATATGTATAGCTTGTGGAGTATTCCGAACATGTGATTGGTTGGTTTGTTGATCTGGCCATTCATCTTTAGTAGCATGTTCTGCTACCAAAAAAAGTTATCCCATAATCCATATCATGAAAGGAAAATGCTAATAGCAGTCTATAGGGCTGTCAATTAGACATGAAATAAACACAAGAAAAATACAAATTTTCATGTGTTGAAGTACTTTGAAAAGTTTTAAAAATACATCGGAAATTGTGTTTTTTTTATAATTATTCTTGCCCTATTGACAAATAATTGGACTGTCACAATTGTACAACGTTGAGGTATTTAAAATGTAAACTCAAAATGGCCAGTATAGTGACGGATCATTCAATGGCCTAAATGGAATTGGGAGGGGTGTTGTGCACCATTCAGTTATGAAACGCACTAAAATGTTATGAATCTCTAAGATGTGACACAATTTGAACACCAGGTGCACTAAAATGTAAGACTTTCCTTATATGCAGAGAGATAAGAAGATGATACCAGAAGAAATCTGCAAGAGCAACGGCAACAACAGAAAGATGAAGAAGATTGGGCAAAATCGATGAATGTTTGCCATTTTTCTGATCTGTTTTCCAACAACTGAGTGCACCCTCCAAGCCTTAAATAGACTTACTCGAAAGAGCTGCATCAAAGAAAACATTACTCTCTCCCCCCACTAAAACCCCACTTTAATTGACCTTTTGGTAAATCATCCTTCACGCGTACTTAAACCTCCCCACTAAAACGGCCCGAGATCGTCTATGCCGAAAAATCCACGTGTCTCTATGTGCCGAGGAGTTTTTCAACGTAAAATAAAACTCATAATTCAACGACCGAAAAACCCCTCGGCATAGAGATACTAAAACTTTAGTACAGGATAATAAAACTTTTGCATTTGATGAAGGTCACAGGTACGTATATTTTCAAAATTACAAGGAAAAAATTGCTTTTACGTATACAAGTGGAGTAATAAATTTTACGTGGTTCATTTGGTTGTTAAAAATCTGTTACCAATCAATAACGAATGCAGAAACGGATGATTCGAATTACCTTTAGCGAGCTTTTACCGAACCGAATCTTTTGGGAGATGGATTACATACTCCAGATCCGGTACTAGAACATCAACAATATCTAGCGATGGAGTGATACTACGAGATTCTATTCCACAGTGCAAAAGCTTTAATTTCTAGAACTCAATAACTGATAATCTTGTATCCCCATATTAGGAATAAGGAATTACATAGAAGGAGCATCCTAGATGCATTAGAAGTCCTATAATCCTAAGAGAATATGATTCCTTCAACCTCTTCTATCTTGTTTCCAAGATAAGATAGCAATCTATAATAAATGGGTCACCGGGTCATGCCCGCGACCCGATTTGGTTCCGGACCCGACCCCAAATTCCAACAAAATCTCTCCCCTTCATTGATTTGTCCGATCCAAACATATAACATAACATACATTGGACACGAAACAACTAGTTAATCGATTTAATTGTCTTGGCAGAGTTTATCATCCCAAGGTCGCATGATCGATTCCTCTTAACAATAATTTGTCATTGGGTCAGACCACCTCACCTCACCTCACCTCAAGCCGATGTGTGAAAATAGCTTTTGGTGTGAATACATAGATTAGTCCGATTTTCATCGGGACACTCTTATAAGGAAAAATAAAAAATAAAAGAGCAGCTAGCAAAGAATTTATTTGGCTTCATCACTTCTACAGCTATACTTAAACATTGGAACCTCATATCAACTCTCGACCAGAAACTAAACATACAGAATTCACTTTTTCTGGTTTTGCTCTTTGTGTATCTATTTACAACTTTGGAAGCAAGGGCAGAGGCAGAACTTAATGACAGTGTGGTCAAATTCCTAAAACTATAAGAAGAAAAAAAAAATACACCAAAATGCGAATAAGAAAGAAGTCAAGTAGACATTTAGTAATAATATATAATTTCATTTACAATTTATTACCAAGAGATACACTGAAATGACAAATAAAAAGTAATTAAGGCCTCCTTTGGGTGAATTGAAAAAACTGGTTTTTTGGTTTTTTTGGTTTTGTCCTTATTCAATTTTTTTTTGCATTTGTTAGTTTTCGGTCGATTTGTTGTGGTTTCTTGGCTCCTCTCTACGAGAGAAATCTAAAAAGTATAAAATTATTAGTCAAACTTAAAGTTTTGTGAATAAAGACGAAAAATAAACCACAATGGTTTTTTTACCCAAAGGAGGCCTAAATATAGAGAGGGGGGAGGAGAGTCAAAGATAAGGGATTTCGTTCCAGACTTCTAGCCTTCGAAGGGAAAAAAATACCTGATTTACTGCTTCTTGAGGTAATTTTTGTCAAACTCTTGAGGTCAAGAAATACCATATAAAAGGGGCATAAATACAAAATTCCAAAGAATAACATACCTAGCTTATTGAAGCTTGCCACCTCAGTGCGTCAAGTGACGCCACTTCGCCCTTTCTCCCTCCACTCCTGTTTCGAAGTCTCCATTGATTGCTAAACCCCCAAACTATAATCATTGCGGTCCAAACTGATTAATTGGGATTTTTCGAAACATTTGGTTTTCCACCACCGGTCCACCGCGAGTTGTGAACTCCATCGGTCATTTTTTATTATAATTTGAACCGTTTATCTTGTAAGACCTGCAGAGTAGTATATCCACACACAAAAAATCAGCTTGATCGAACAACGATAAGTATATCAAAAATTAAATTTTGATTTATGAAATGGTTGGTCATGAACAGCAAGATCAACCGTTCAAATTATAAAAAAAAAAAAAGAAGTCCGTGAGGCCCACAAGTGATAGTAGCACTAGGGGATGGAATTTAATCCCATAAAAATGACATGTACTGTGGTAGGACGCATTACATAACTTGGTTAGTGCTATGTAATTAGAATGTGAGATTGAAGAGTAGTTAGTGGTACGTTCACTACCATTACTCTTGTGTAAAATGAACCGACCCATTGTTGGTCAGAAAACATATTCCGCCGAATACCGCCGCCCCAAAATAGCGATTGACACGCAATGTATATATATATATATATATATATATATATATATATATATATACACGTTTTATATAATTTCATCGTACCTGACTAATCTTGGGGGTTCAATTTCATCGTCCACTTATGTTGAAGATATGTAAATATATGTAGGTTTGTATCGTATCATCTTGAAGTAACTGGATTGAGCAGAGAATTTAGCGAAAATGTTAGGATACATGAAATCTTTCCCCGAAAATGTTCAAGGCCCAAATTGAACTGAACTCTTCATTTCTTTTTCCTGAATATTTTCAGCTAAAATTTTCCTAAACCCTACTATTCCTCAAGAATTTATCCTCCCATTATGGAGAAATTTTTCAATGCCAGGTGGGTATTGCTCACGTAGTACCCGCTTGGCAATCTCAGCCATCCAAAGCGAGATCCAACGGTCCGGAAAAGGAGAGAGAGAGTGGTCAGGTGAGAGGGAATCAATCTAGGCCTACCAAAAAAATTCCCCAAAACACTTTTTGAAGATCGAAATTTTTGCATTGAAACCATAGTTGAACAAGTGGTCCCATTTTCTTGGTACCAAAAAAAATTCCCCATTATGTTATTATAGTTTTTCGTAGAGTAGATGAATATTCATAATGCAATCTGTCTTTTTATTTTTATTTTTTAAGTATATATTTTCGCCACCACAAAGGTAAAATCCTGGTTACGTCCCTGCCTCCACTATAACATATTTACATGGGTCTCTTCCTTTTTTTTTTATTTTACATGGGTCTCTTCCTTTTTTTATTTTACCGGGAATTTTTTTTTTATTTTTATAATCTCTCAGTCTCCAAAGCTGGCAAGAAACCAACCAACGAGGAAACCAAAAACGGACTAGGTCCAAATGGGCTCAGACCAACCCGAAAGCCAAAACGCTCTGAGAACAAAAATCTAAACCCAAACCCTAATCCAATACACCAAAACCAGCCACCCAACTGCCGCCAAAACGCCTACAGAGAGACCCGTTGTAGCCCGACCACCTGTGTTCCGTGAACAAGGACGGAGCTAGAGTTTATGTAGTGGGGAGGCCGAAGTTTAGAACCTGAATTTCCTCATATTCATGTACTTGTTGGACTTTTAAATTTTGTTACATCTAGTTTGAAATTCAAGCATTCAATCTGAGGAATAATCTTCTCTACACACACACACACACACACAAAACGTAGCTACTTTCTATCCAAGCTTCTTGGCAAAACAGACATATATAAATGTAAAAGGGAGCAATTGTTTTCCACTATAGGGTCACCTTTTATTTAATTTTTGAAGTTTGGAGGGGCCGATATAGCACATTGTGAAAATTTAATGTTCAATTTACATTATGTATAAGATGAGTTTAGCAAGGTTCCACGAGCACTTAGGGATGCACACGGTCTCGATGGGTCCGGTGTCTCAATAACCAGACCTTTATCTGGCTTGATCTCTATCTTTCAGTACATACAAGTTACTTTCTTTTCTTTTGAACTGGCAAATTTAATTTCTAGAATCTATCCTTAATTAAAGATTATATTAAAGCTTACATACACCTCTTACAAGGATCACAATTACAAAAATTACAATAAAACTTGTGAAAAATATCTTGAAGCAAAATGATTTGTACCACATTGTGCACATAGGTTTCGCTCATGCATGATTTTTTTCCCCCCAAAATATTGATCTTAAAGTGAAACAAAATTTGTACATGCGAAATTGTGTACCATATTAAGGTGACAATGTACAATTGGATAGATAAAAAAATTTTGAATTCCCAATAATCGGGGCGGCTATAATCGGGTTTGCATGGTTCTAGCAAACCCTCAAAAGGTCCATAAAAAAGGTGAAATATTCCATTGATGGAGGTCTTTGTTATCTGCAGACTAATTAGGGAATTATATTAACTACTTTCGTTTTGGTGGGAAAATTATTGTAATTAACATGGTTTAGTAATCAAACAAGGCCATCCCATCTCTGGGCCGTGGCCCATATAATGAATGGCTTGATCAGGGCCGGTTAGGTCTTGGGTATGATTTGTTATCCACTTGTTTGTCTACTTCGCACAGCCCATTGGAACCCATTTGGTAAAAACAAGAAATTCCTAAGAGCTCACTTGGATCATGATCTGTTTCTTTTTTTGAAAATAGTCAACATATCATATCAAAAACGTCATCCGGCACCAATTACAACGAAAGACAGGAATGCAGCCCAAACCACTAGCAAGTGAAATGAGAACGCAATAGGCTAACTAGGCCACCGACTCGCATACACATTTGCCGAAGCAGATCCGACACCTAGGGGACGGAATGATGAAACTGATTCAAGTGGTAGCGATAGAGAATCCCAATGGATTCCCAGCTCAATCCATAACACAATACATCGCAAAGTAATCGGGAACAAAAACAAAAAAATAAAAAAACATCAAACAAAGACTAACTCATCAGAAACCCAAAAAACTGGTACATTCGAGAACCCACTGAGTCACCCCACTCATCTGTTTCTACAAACACAATATCCATCCGCTTCGAACAAGTTTCTAATAATATGCCATAAGAATCCGATCCTGCATTCCTTAATTGTTTTCTTCAATTTAAGTTCTAGTGTGCAAAATTTCTTGGTAATGAGATTAAAAAAACATATGGACCTAATTAGCTTTGTAGTGAGCTTGACTTATTCGTAAACGAGCCGAGCCTTCAACTGACAGAGCAAGAGTAATTTATTTAACGAGCCTCCTTAAACGAGTTGAGTTAAGATTTAGTGAACTCGTTTACTAAACGAGCCCAAAACTGGAGCTCGAGCCTGGCTCGATTACTAAAAAATTGAGCTACGAGACGTGCAATTTGGTTCATTTATGGTACTAACAGTTATGGCTTCATATGGTGAGATCGAGTGCGTTGGACGTTGCTTACCTAATCTAGTGAACCTCAGTCCATACAAGAATCAATGAGAGCGAGTATGAATTTGGACTCACAAACAAAATGTATGGTTGCTATTGGGTGATGTATATTCCTAAACGAATTTTTAATAGAGGAACAATAATAATTTTGAGAGAGAGTATCGAAATTTGGGAAAATTCCCTAACTAAGAAGAGTCCTAATTTGTATGAGATAAGATTAGAATAAATCTAGTGCATGTGATAACTTTATGGTCTATAATTTGGCACTTTCTCATCTTGCCACATCGCAACCTTCATCAACCGATCTACTTAGTTGAACTCTACAAAAATCGGATCCTATGAGGTAACTGTATGGTGTTCCTCTATTTTTTTTATGATGGATATTGGGTTTCTCTAATTGGTTTGACTCATTTACCCAATTATTTGTCTCTAAATACCCGATAATTTTATCAATTAAAAAATTCGGTCACGAAATTAATTTTTCAAAAGCTAGGATATGAGTTTAAGCGGCCTCTCCACTCATTGCTAATTGGTTTTGATTTGGATGCTTTAACATGGTATTAGAGCTAGGTTTTCGGAGGATTTTGGACAAAACTCTCTTGGTTGTTACCCCGTTGTTTGTGCCATTAGTGCAGAATGCTGTCTGCAGGTTTTGGTCGAGGTCTGAACTCTCAAAAGTTTTAGTTTGGACAATGGTCCGTCTAGACGGTCGGGACGGAAAAATGCACGTTTTCGCGATTTTTAGGGTTTCTAATGTACTGTGTCGCCTTACTCTATAAAAGGGACACTTAGAGCAACCCACATTGCAACTTTGATCATTATTCATCATAGTAAAACACCCCTGTATCCCGTTGAGTACGATTAAATAATCAGTTTAAGTCGGAACCACGTAAATCTCTGTGTCTTGTTATTTTCTTGCTTCTTATTGTTTTATGTTCTTGGTTTGTTCTTTGATTTTGTGTGTTTGTCTGTTGGATTGAGTGCACGAAGCCCCAACATTTGATATCTTCCCGTCTCTTTTCAAGGGAATTTTCATTTGTTGCACAAAACCGATCCTTGTCGGGTTTTGTATAGTCAAGGTGAAAGCAAACCGTTGGGGTTCGGTTCGGTTCAGTTTTGGTTTCAAATTTTGGGTCCCACTCTGGTTTGACCGGAAAAAAAAAGGGCCTTCAAAAAAAAACTATTGCTATCCCTTCAGTGGACCCGGGGATGCTTCTGTGCAAGGAGTGCACAGCAGCTTCTGTGCAAGGTTAAAACGGCGTCGTTTCATGGCCAATTCGCCAAAACAAAAAAACCCAGCCAACCAACAAAACCCCCAAAAATTTTCGTTCAGTAAAGAAGGAGAAGAAGGAGAAGATGAGATCGAGGAAGACGAAGCCCCCCAAAACTGTCGTTCAGTAAAGAGATCGAAGATGAGAAGAAGAAAACGAAAACGAAGAAGACGAAATCGAAGACGAACTCAGGCATCGAACCAAGGTCTCTCTCTCTGGTTCGATTTCTCTGAGACTAGGGCTTTTTTCCTGTAGATCTGGTGGCCTCACAATTGGAATAAAAGAGCTTTTCCAACTCGACTTTAGCAAAAAGGGAAGATTGCCGAGAAACGTCCGGGCAAGTTCTTCGTCCTGCACTTTTGGTCAGTCAATTGTAAACAACGACTTCAAACTTGACTTCAAACAGTGATTGACTTCATTGTTGACTCCAAGTCTTTCCGGAAACGGGTCCTGTAGCGCCCAAAATTATTAATCTCGTACTGGATAGCGTATCGTTTTCTCTATTGATACGTTATGTACCGGTACTGGAGTATATCTCAGTACCGTTTTGAATTTACCGCAAATTTTCTTATTTTTACAAGTTTCTCATAGGAGTATTACGTATTGCGTAAAGAAATTGAAGTAGAAAAATATTTATGCTCTAACGAGATAAGTTGTAAGATAGTTCAAATAGATTCAAAAATCGAAACATCCAGTATTTAAAGTTAACGAAACTTAAATAGTCATCCTGTTTGGGGAATTTATTTATGTCCCCCTCCTAGTTGGTTTGAATTAAGTCCATCCTCAAATTATAATAAATCCCAAATCACCATTTCTTTCTCCTAACTTTCAAAATATTTTTCTCTCTAAATTATGTCAATCTCTGTCTCCTATCTTTCAAATCTTCTTCTATCCTAAACTTTGAATTCTTTCTCTCTCCTATCTTCTCTCCTCTAAAACCTCAACACAAAATTTGGAATAAGATTGGTAAATTAAATTATCGACTAAAAACAACGTCAACAAACACGGTAAATTAATTTTCTACCGGGTAGATTTCGAAACATAACACTGAACATCAAATTTAAACTACTTTTTTTTTTTTTTAAACTCTACACACATATGACACTCTATCATTTACTGTAGTTTTTAGTGTGTTATTTTGATTATGTTTTCATTTTTTCCTTAGTATTCATTTTTCCTTAGTGCGGCGCCTGAGCTCTTGATCTCGATAATCAACGGCTTGGATTTTATCTCTGCAATAGATGGCTTGGATCATGCAAATGCCAAGATAAAATTATGATCATTAATTTTGTAATCAACAGCTTAAATGCCGTACTACAATCTTGTAATGCCACTTCACAGTTCACACTACAGAATCCCAATTCAAAACGGCGTATTCAGTCATTCCTCATGCCGTGTTGGAAAATTTGGGTGCAATTAATGACCGCTGCATCCTTCCAAAAAAGATTGCTTTGAGTGGAAAACCGCGTAATCAGTCATTCCTCATAAGTCATAACGTGTTGGAAAATTTGGGTGGAATTATTAACCGCTGCATGCCTGCATCCTTCCTAGAAAGGGCCACTCCAAGTCTTTGCAAAATACAATTTTGAGGGGCCCACTTTCGGGTCCCACACAAATAATTCAAACCATTAAATAATTTTAAAATAATTATTAAAGTGGTCTCGGTGACAATCGGGCCCATTGGATACATCAAATTTAAACTACTCTTTTTTCTTATTTTTTTTATACTCTACGCACATATGACACTCATCATTTACTGTAGTTTTTAGTGTGTTATTTTGATTATGTTTTTCATTTTTTTTCTTAGTATTCATATTGCCACCGCAAAGGTAAGTCTTGCTCCATCCCTCGGTCAACGGGATTCGAGGATCTTGTAGTGCGGAATATTGTAGTGCAGCTCCTAAGCCATTAATCTCGGTAATCAACGACTTGGATTTAATCTTGGCAATAGACGGCTCGAATATGCCGAGATGAAATCATGACCATTGATTTCGTGATCAACGGCTTGAATACCGCACTACCTACAATTCTGCAGTGCAGCAGCTGCAACTTCACACTACAGGAATATCTCCAATTCAAACCCGCGTATTCGGGCTTTCCTCATTAGCTTGTGTTTTTAGTGCTTCATCTTGGTCTTAACTTTGCCTATGAAAATGATCATGGGCAAAAACTCCCTTCACCTCCTCCATGTTTTTTTTATTGTGCTTTTTCAATTCTTGAATCCTGCTCTTATAATCTCCTCCTCAGGAGTTGGAGATGCTGCAAGAATCAGGTGCCTAGAGAGGGAGAGACAAGCTCTCCTCAAGTTCAAAGACAAGCTCTCCTCAAACTCTGATATAAGTAGTTGGGGGAGCGATGAAGAATGTTGCGAATGGGAAGGGGTTCACTGCAGCAACAACGATACTACTAGTTACATAACCAGCCTCGATCTTTTTGATCAGGATCTAGGAGGTAAGATTACCCCTTCATTGCTTGAGTTACACCATTTGAGTTCCTTGGACCTTCGTTTTAATCCCTCACTGGATATTGAAAACCTTGATTGGCTTCCTCTTTCTTCACTAACTTACCTTGACCTTTCTTGGATTGATCTCAGTAAAGCAACTGGTTGGGTTCAATCTATCAGTAATATGCCTCTCCTCAAGGAGTTGCACTTAAGTTATTGTTACCTTCCAGATATCACTCATTTGTCCTCGTTCCGTTTTAATTCTTCCGTGTTCCTCTCCGTCGTTGATCTTTCTTTCAATAGTCTATCTTCTTCGATATTCAATTGGTTGTTCAACTTCAGTAGCAGCCTTGTTGATATTGATCTCAGCTATAACGAGTTAAAAGGTTCGATTCCTGAAGCCTTTGGAGAATTGGTTTCCCTTACAAAGCTCACTCTCGCTAGGAATCAACTTGAGGGAGGCCTTCCTAAATCCTTTGGGAAGTTAAGTCATTTGCAATCTTTGGATCTATCTCGTAATAATTTAACGGAAGAGCTTCATGAGCTTCTGCAAAAATTGTCCGGGGCAAAGAAATCACTGCAGATTTTGGCTTTATCTGACAACCGGCTTACCGGTCCATTGCCTGATTTCACTAGATTTTCTATGTTGACGGTATTGTACCTTTATAACAATCGGTTGAGTGGGTCCTTCCCACAAAACTTGGGAAACCTTCCGAGTCTTGTTGATCTATATTTGTCGGGGAATCAAATTACAGGTTCATTACCCGATCTTTCTGTGTTTCCTTCATTGGAACATTTAGATCTTCAAAATAATCAGTTGAATGGGACCATAGACAGAGGTCTTGGACAGCTTCACAAGCTTAAAGTTTTCAACTGCTCTTTCAACTCGTTAAATGACACAATATCTGAAGCCCACTTCTCTAACCTTTCTAGTTTGATCAGTTTGGACATTTCTTATAATGCACTGACTTGTAACTTCAGTTCTGAATGGGTTCCCCCTTTTCAACTTGACGTTTTAAAGTTGTCATCTTGCAAGTTGGGTCCTCGTTTCCCAAATTGGCTTCAGACACTGAACATATCTTTTGCAGTTGATATCTCCAATGCAGGAATTAGAGATAATATTCCCACTTGGTTCTGGTATACATCCTCGCGATTAATTTACCTAAATCTCTCTCACAACCAGATTAACGGCTCGTTGCCTGATCTATCTTCGAGGTGGAATAATTATAGCGGAATAGATTTCAGTTATAATCTTCTTTCAGGTCCAATACCACTACTTCCTCATGGTGCAGTCTCTTTGAACCTCTCCAAGAATATGTTTAGAGGCTCGCTTTCTTTCTTATGCGCAATCACTGGAGGGTTACTCACCTATATTGGCCTCTCAGAGAACAGATTATCGGGAGAGCTTCCGTATTGTTTGTCTCAATTCAAAGACCTATCCATTCTTAGTTTGGCAAACAATAATTTGCATGGGGAAATTCCCAGCTCTATCGGCTCGCTAAGTCAAATTCAGATATTGAACTTGCGAAATAACAATTTATCCGGGGAAGTGCCCTTTTCTCTTAAGAGATGCATGGAGCTGAGTATTATTGATTTAAGAGGTAACAGATTCACGGGAGTAGTACCAGCATGGTTGGGGACACACCTGACAAGTTTGATTGTCCTTATTCTTCGATCCAATGAGTTCAACGGAAGCATACCTCCACAGATATGTCATCTTAACCGCATTCAAATCTTTGACTTATCCCATAATCAGTTATCAGGTAATATACCACAATGCTTTTCCAATTTTACTGTGCTGGCAGAAAGTAAAAATTCTGATGCCACAACAATTTTTAGTTACATATCATATGATCTCTTTGCCGAAAACAGTGGCACATATGTAGCTAAGGTATTTGTGCAATGGAAAGGACAAGACCTGGAGTATGGAAAAAACCTAGGACTACAAAAGACCATTGATCTTTCTAGTAATAGATTATCCGGAACTATTCCTGAACAAGTTGGGAGCCTTATAGGGCTGCATTCCTTGAACCTCTCGAGAAATACTTTGACAGGAAATATCATCCAAGATGTGGGTCAGATGGAATTGTTGGAATCTCTTGACTTGTCAGCAAACAAAATATCTGGTGCAATTCCGAGAAGCCTTGCTCATCTAAATTTCTTAAGTGTTTTAAACCTGTCAAGTAACAATTTGTCTGGCAAAATCCCATCAAGCACACAACTCCAAAGCTTTGATGCTACTGCGTATGCTGGGAATCCTGAACTTTGCGGGCCTCCACTTCCCAAAAAGTGCCCAGGAGAAGAAACAACTCCCAAAGACAAAAGCATTCAAGAAGATGAGGATCGGTCTATCACTCAAGGATTTTATCTTAGCATGGGGCTTGGTTTCTTCTTCGGATTCTGGGGACTTTTTGGCACTTTCCTCTTTAACAGCCGGTCTAGACATGCCTATTTCAAGTTCCTGAACCACATAACTGATAGGATCTGTGTGATTATGGCATTGAACTGGGCTAGACTACAACAGAGGTTTTAGATCTTATCTGTAAGTATCATTTTCAAAATATTTAACTTCCCTTGAATTTTTTTAGTTGATAACTACATAGGCATCAAATGCTTCCTTCAAATCCTATTTAGGATTCAATCACAAACATTGCTATAGTTCTTGGCCAGTTTTAGTGTAGTCTCTAACCATAATGTATGTGCAGATCATGTAGCAGAACAAGCTCTGGACTCTTTGGTCTTGAATTTGCCATGGTAAGTTATACTACTACTCCAGTTTTTACTACAAAAACGGCTTGATATCCCCCATGTGTTTGTTGTCATTATTTGATTACAGGAATCTAAAATTAGCACATGTTTCTTGATTTGCAATTTAATTGGTAATTAGAGTATTTTTATCAAATACCTCAAAAGTTAGTTTCAAAACTTTACTTTGCTACCACATTTTAAAATTTGAAGGTAAGTTCATATGGTACACTCCATCAAACTAAAATATGTTATTACTGTTCTTATATATCTTTAGTTTTATTGATCTAAATTTTAAAAATAATTGGTCACACTATAATCAGGTATGGAGAGGCCGTTTGGCCCCCTATTTATCAACTTATTGATTTCTCATTTTTGCATTCTGGGTGTTTGGGAGCAACACCCAGAAACTACTTCTCCAAAAATCGTTTTTCCATTTTTCCATTTAGAAGCCAGAAATCAAAAATAGGTTTGGAGGTGTTTTTTGATTTCTACTTCTCATTTTCCCTTCCAAAACACATTCTGAACATTTCTTCCAAACACTTCTCCCATATCCAAAACTCATTCTGACCAAAAGCCAAAAAACCAAAAAGTCAAAAATCAAAAGCTAAAAAGTAGGCTCCCAAACACCCCCGGAATCACCTTTGGAAAAATTTTGGAAACTCATGTTCGTGTTAAAAAAAAAAAAAAAAAAAAGAGAGATGAGATTGTGTTCTGTTGTGAAGCATAAGAAAATGAGTTACTCCATCTTTATAGGCAAAGTTGGGTAGAATAAAAAAGACTTTTTTTCATATAAAATAGATTTATTTATTTATTTATTTTATTTTACTACAAAGGCAAAGTGGTGAAGCATGACTTTTTGTTTGTAGGCAAAAAAAAAAAAGGGGGTTATTTAACTATGCAACAGCAAAGGTAAAAGAAACGATAAACAGAAAGAGATATTTTCAAAACAAATGCGATTGAAAGGTACAAGTAATAAAGTAATATTATTTTGAGATTTGTTGGGTGAGGGGTGTTGGATCTCCAAGTTCATATTTGCAGAGAAACAAAATTTGAAAGGTTGCCTCAAATTATTTTAGTGTTTGAAGGATCTACTGGAGCACTTATTTTATGACTGATTCCTCAAATTTTTTGAAATTTGACGTTTGAGAAATCTGTTGGAGATGCTCTTAGTAGTCTTATATACTACCACTGCCTTTGTTTTTGCCTTTTCTTTTACCGATAAAGGCAATATTATTAGAGTGATGGTGGCTGATATTTGGTTTTTGCTATATCTAATGTCACATTGACTGTCCCTCTTTGCCGTTTTCGCTTTCGTTATTCTCAGGAAGCTCCTAGAACAGAGTTTACATTTGAGGATGCGGAGCTTTTGCTACTTCTTGTTACCAGACCTTCTATATATGTATTTCCTAAAGGAGTTTATAGTTTTGTGTCATTGCAATCAAATTGTGTCTCCAAGGACTTTATCCTCTCTTTTGTACTGTCCCCATTGTGAACCGCGGATAGTTTTGGGTATGTAATGCTGTTTGAATATCTTATGCTCGATTTCTTACTATTAGTAAAGATTTTTCACAAGGATTGTTCCGACTTGCTGCATAAAATGGATGATTGCAACACCTTTCCGAGGACCCATTTAGCTAGCCCATGCTTTAGCAGGAAAAGCCTTAGTTGATTGTGTGGTCACTCCACACACCACACATGGCTTTTCTTACCCTATACTTGCTAGTTTCTCTTTTGTGTTTCACTCAGGCTCCGTTTGTTTCAATGCAAAATATTTTATAACTTTGGAAAAAATCTTTCTTGAATTTGTCCGGCACCTACTTTTGGGTAAATTGTTTGTGAATTTGGAAGGACAAAATAGAAGCCAGAGCGAATATTTATATTTGTGAGTGTGTGTATGCAGTATGTGTGATTATATATATGTATTCTTATATATACTCGTGCGTGGATGTGGGAGAGAGAGAACGAGAGAAAATGAGAAAATTTGGAGAATTTTTATTCTCCGAGTGATCATGTATTCCGTGTATACATGTACATATATACCATTTTAAAGATTGTGGTTGGTGACTAATTATTCCATGCTTCTGAAGCAGTGTTCAAAGAGCCTCAACCATTACATATTTACGTAGGTTTTTGATGTGACAGTCTTCCATGAACAGGGACAGAACTAGAGTTTGTGTAGTGGGGAGGCCGAAATTTAGAGCCTTAAAATCCCTCATATTTGTGTACTTGTTGGCCGGAATTTAAATTTTCCTTACATCTATGTTGAAATTCACAGCATTCAATCTAAGGAACAATCTTCTACCCAAAAAAAAAAAATAAATTCCGCAGCTTCTTTCTATCTATGCTTCTTGGCAAAACATACGTATACATGTAAAGGGGAGCAATTGTTTTCCATTACATAGCCACTTTTTATTTAATTATTTGAAGTTTGGAGGGGCCAATCGATATAGCACATTATGAAAATTTAATGTTCAATTTCCACTATGTATAAAATTATTTTAGCAACGTTGGGGAAGGCCTGGGCCTCCCCATGCACTCTAATACTTAACTCCGTCCCTATGCAAGCGCGAGCACTTTGATTTTTTTTTTTCCGATTTGTGTTTTATTAAATCTATAATGCTATAACTTGGCCTGATCGCTTTGAATTAACAAAAAGATATAGTACTGTTATTATGTTATTAGGACCTCATGGGTTGGTGGCTTATGGAAAATAAGTCAAAAAGTTTTTTTCTGAACGGCACAATTTTTTTTAAAAAACCACTACTCCTTGTTTCATACAAGCTACCTATTACAAAGACGCCTCCGCGCAAGATTGTGGATACTCCTCACATCTTGACGGGTGTCATTAATGACATTTACATAAACAGAAGATGCAACAAGGAGCAAGGCCGGCTCCGATGTTTAGGATGCCCAAGCCCGACCGCAGACTTGGTTGCCCACTTACTATAGTCATGCAAAATAAAAAAGTAAAAGAATAAATAAAAAAATCATGGTTACATTGTGCATTTAGCTTGAATTATATCAAAATGTACCACAATTATAGTGTTTTATGATTCCGATTAAAAGAAACCAACTTTGCATTTCCTAAGTACCCAAAAAAAAAAAAAGAGTGGAAAAAGGTTGGGGTTCCTTCCAAAATTTTATAAAGTATATTCATCAATGCCATTATGTTTGGGTTGCAACTAGACGTCCTATTAGTAGTTCGTTATTATTTTTGCATGTTCGAATCTCACGGAGGCCAAATTCCAAACATTGAGGCCGGTGACTAGATGGTTTGCCCAGTCATTATCTAAAGAGTCCCGGAATTATGAAACTACTCCCTCTGTCTGATATTTGTTGTCCACTTTCACTATTCAAGACACCTCAAAGAATTGTTTATATTTTCAAATGTAGAATGTTAGTATATATTCAATACGGATCTCGTTTGATAGTTATTGACGAGTTCTATTAAACAAAGTTTTCAAAATTATAAAAAAACATAGTAGATTGAAAGATATAAGCAATTAAAAAATGACACACATGCACGTTAATGGACAAGAAATTCCGGACAGAGTGAGTATTTTCTTTGTCTTGGGAAAATTATAGTAATAAACACGGGCCATGCCATATCTGGGCCGTGGCCCATATTATGAATGGCTTGATCAGGTCTGGTCAGGTCCTGGGTATATGATTTCTGATCCACTTGGTTATCTCCGGCCCATACTTCGCACAGCCCATTGGAACGTAAAAACAAGAAATTCCAAGAGCTCACTTCGATCATGATCTGATTCTACAAACACAATTTCCATCCACTTTGAACAAGTTTAGAAAAATATGCATATGGACTCAATTAGCATTGGAGCAACTTTGAATATTTTGCACCACTGTAGTTAGGGATGCAAATGAGCCGAGCAAAGTTTTGTAGCGAGCTAGGCTCGTTCATAAATGAGCTGAGCCTATAACGGACAGAGCTAGGGTAATTTAGTTAACGAACCTACTCAAATGAGCCGAGCTAAGTTTTAGCGAACTCGTTACTAAACGAGCCTAAAATAGGTGCTCCAACTCGGCCCGATTACTAAAAGAGCCGAGCATCTCGGTTCATTTGTAGTCGTAACCGTAATGGTGAGATTGACTGCGGTTGACCTAGCTTATCTAAACTAGTGAACCTTAGTCCATACAAGAATCAATGAGAGCGAGTAAATAATATTCATCAACTTTCCAACTCGTTATATGAATTTGGACTCACAAAAAAAATGTATGGCTACTATTGGGTGATGTCAAAAGCTAGTATCTTCTTGTGATTTTTCAAAACGTTAATTTCGTTCACTATACACAACCTCATAGGATCCGATTTTGGTAGAGTTCTTCTAAGTAGAGTTGGTGAAGTTTGTGACGTGGCAAGATAAGAGATATCATACACACAAAATTTATTATAATCATATCTCAACCAAATTAGGACTCTTCTCGATTGTGAAAATTCCGAATTTTCCATTCACTTTCTCTCTCAAAATTCAATTACGAATATTGGGTTTCTGTAGTTGGTGAAAAAAATGCTCCTCTAACTGGGTAAAACATTACTGTTCCTCTATTTTTTTTTTTGTAATACACAAACTACACTATGATATTTATACACACTTCTGTCCCATTTTAAGTATTCCTTACGAATATCCGGGGAACAATTAAATTGGGACAAAGGTAGTAATTATTCTTGCCTAATTGACAAATCATTGGACTGTCACAATTGGACAACGTTGAGGTACGTATTTATGTAAACTCATAACGGTCAATATATACATACATCCAGACACATACATCCATGGCCGATCTAGTGAGGGATCCCTCAATGGCCTAAAGTGCAGACCTCCCATTTCCGGATCAATTTTGATGATCCGAACCGCTCAATGTGTTCAAAACGTTTTTTTAAGGGTCCACGTGAGGAATAACTAAAAAAATACTAGGAAGGACTTGATCCAAGCAGTTTCGATAAAACCGTATAATCAAAATGCGACGTCCACACTTTAGGCAGTTTGAGGGATCCATCATTATATATATGTGTGTGTGAGCTCGCGCGCGTGTCAAAGACTACAATACACGCCCTTATTTGGGTGTACAACATATGCACCTCCAAAACGTTATGAGTTTTTAATATAAAAGTTACGATACGCACAAAATGTTATGATTAATAGTGAAAATGTTATAAATTATACTCCCTCTGTCCTTTTTTTAAGTGTCCTCTACTGAAATACATGCATTTTTAAACCCGCAAAAAATATGTCTGTGTAAATCTATTAATTTCTTATACACCAAATTAAAGAAAAAAAATTAAAATAATTATACGGAAATACATTTTTTGACGTCCACAAAGATAAGTGTTTCCCAAATGGGACATTTTAAAAAAAAAAAAAAAAGGGGGCGAAGGGAGTATTGCTGAAAAGTTACAAGTTTTTTGTATAGAATTTATGAAACGCACTAAAATGTTATGAATCTCTATAATGTGTCACAATTTGAAGCACCAGGTGCAGTAAAATGTAAGACTTTCCTTATATGCAGAGAGATAAGAAGATGATATCAGAAGAAATTAAGAGCAACGGCAACAACAGAAAGATGAGGAAGATTGGGCCAAATCAAGGAATGTTTGCCATTTTTCTGATCTGTCTTCCAACAAGTGAGTGCACCCTCCAAGCCTTAAATAGACTATTAGACTACTTCCTCGAAAGAGCTGCATCAAAGAAAACATTACTCTCTCCTCTGTGCCGATAAATCCCTGTGTCTTTGTGCTGAGAAATTTTTCAATCGTTGGATCACACAGAAATCTTAAAACGTAAATAAAACTCACAATTCAATGACTGGAAAACCCCTCGACACCTAAGCACTGGGGTCTGGGGTTTTCGGCACTGAGGATCTCACACCAAACTGAGCGTAATAAGCGCTGTGAAATATGGCCTAAGTTAGAGGGATTTCGGTTTGTTAAGATAATTTTCTCTCCTGGAGATGTGCTCTCTCGTTTTGTGGGAATTAGTTAGAATGGATATACCCCTACATAGAAGTAACAAGAACAGATGGATTGTGATTCTGTGAAAATCATTTCTCATAAAAAAAAAAAAAAAAGAGTGGTTAGGTATTTAGTACAGGATGGTAGAACTTGTGCTTTTGATGAAAGTCACAGGTACGTAGATTTTCAAAATTACTGTAAAAAAAAATTGTTTTTACGCATACAAGTGGAGTAATAAATTTTAAGTGGTTCCTTTGGTCAAGATTGTAAAAATCTGTTAACGATCAATAACGAATGCAGAAACGGGTGGTTCGGATTACCTTTAGCGAATTTTTACCGAATTTGATCTTTTCGTAGATGGATTACATGCTCCGGATCACATACTAGAACAACAACAATCTCCAGCAATGGAGTGATACTATGAGGTTCTATTCCATAGTGCAAAAGCTTCAAATCGCTCTTTAGTCGTAAAGAGAGAAAACTAATGAGATAATTTTCTAAAACTCAATAACTGATAAGGAATCAGGAATTACATAGAGGGAGCATCCTAGATGCATTAGAAGTCGTATAATCCTAAGAGAATCGGACTTCAACCAAACCTATAATAAATGGGTCACCGGGTCATGCCCACATGGGTGATCCGATTTGGTCACGGACCCGACCCCTAATTAAATCTCTCCCCTTCGTTGATTAGTCCGATCCAAACATATATCATAACGTACATCGGACACAAAACAACTAGTTAAAACCTCTATTGCAGTGGTTAACTGATTTAATTGCCTTGGCGGAGTTTACCATCTCAAGATTGTGTGGACGATTCCTCTTGGCAATAATTTGTCATTGGGCCAGACCACCTCACCTCACTTTAAACCGATGTGTGAAAATAGCTTTTGGTGTGACTACAAAGATTAGTCCGATTTTCATCGGGACACTCTTATAAGGAAAAAAAAAAAGAGCAGCTAGTAAAGAATTTTATTTGGCTTCATCACTTCTACAGCTCTACTTAAACATTTTGGAACCACATATCAACTGACATACAGAATTCCGTTTTTCTGGTTTTGCTCTTTGTGTATCTATTTACTACTTTGGAAGCAAGGGCGGAGTCAGAACTTAATGACAATGTGGAGAAATTCCTAAAACTATAAGAAGAAAAAAATACACCAAAATGCGAAATAGAAAGAAGTCAAGTAGACATTTAGTAATTATATATAATTTCATTTACAATTTATTACCGAAAGATACACTGAAATTCCAAACAAAAGATAAGGGATTTCGTTCCAGACATCTAGCCTTCGACGGGAAAAAATACCAGATTTACTGCTTCTTGAGGTAAAGAAATACCACATAAAAGGGGCATAAATACAAAATTCCAAAGAATAATATACTACCTAGCTTATTGAAGCTTGCCACCTCAGTGCGTCAAGTGACGCCACTTGGCCCTTTCTCCCTCCGCTCCTGTTTCGAAGTCTCCATTGATTGCTAAAACCCCAAACTATAATCACTGCGGTCCTAAACTGATTAATTGGGATTTTTCGAAACATTTGGTTTTCCACCACCGGTCCACCGCGAGTTGTGAGCTCCATCGGTCATTTTTTATTATAATTTGAACCGTTTATCTTGTAGGACCTGTAGAGTAGTATATCCACACACACAAAATCAACTTGATCGAACAACGACAAGTATATGAAAAATTAAATTTTGATTTATGAAATGGTTGGTCATGAACAGTTTAACTTAAAATCCATGAACTGTAAACCAAAATTCATTTTTTGATATAACTATAAAAAATTAAGCTAATTTTTTTCATGGATACACTATTATACCCCTATAACTACAAGATCAACCATTCAGATTATTTAAAAAAAAAAAATCCGGTGAGGCCCACAAGTGATATTAGGACTAGGGGATGGAATCTGAGTTTATAGCTTTAGACAAAGCTGGTGAGGAAGCTGAGTGGCTTCGTAATTTCTTGGAAGACATTCCAAATTGGTCTAAACCTGCGCCACCAATCTGCATACATTGTGATAGTCAGTCAGCAATTGGCAAGGCTCAGAATAGTATGTATAACGGAAAGTCTCGACACATACGTCGACGACATAACACTGTTAGACAACTACTCTCAAATGGAATTATCGTAATTGATTATGTAAAATCAAAAGATAATATCGCGGATCCGCTAACCAAAGGGTTATCAAATGAGTTAGTTGTTAAATCATCGAGGGGAATGGGGCTGAAGCCCATAACTTAAAAGCCTCTATAACGGCAACCCAACCTAGCTGACTGGAGATCCCAAGATCTAGGTTCAACGGGACAACCGAGTTATATGAGACTCAGGAGAATCACTGTAGAGATTATATCTCTACCCATTCCTATGATGCAACAGTGATGCCTGTAGCGTAAAGGTTAGGCAATGCCTTTAATGATTCTTAAACCTTGGAAAATCCAAGTGGGGTATAGCAGGATACTCTTATTGAGAATCACCTATGTGGATGTAGAATGGGCCGATTCTATGAGAATGTCACGGACGGAATTCTCTACAAAACATTCATGAAGACCAGGTGTGTCTCAGGGTCGTAATGAGCACAACCGTAAGAACCAAACTGCGTTTGGAATGATCCTGTGTGTTGACTATTGTCTTGGCTTACACAAACGGCTGAACAGTTAAAGACATCGCGTTCACTGGTTAGCTAGTAAGTCCGATAGTTATTCACAAGGTGAGGTTCAAAGCCAAAAGCTACCTAACCCCATGCAGGAGATTTCCTACTGTAACTCTCAGAATTTTGCATCTGCATAGCACTGTATATCCTGCCAATTTCATTCATGTGGGGGATTGTTGGAAAAACTTGGTTTTATCCAATTTTAATTAATTATTAAAATGGGTCCCACACGTCCATGTGGCCGGACCCACATACCGTTGTGTTCGTCTTAGGTAGGAGATTAAGATCGAACATTTGGTTGGATAAAAACAAGTTAAGGTGAATGAGAAATTGACCTTGAAAGTGCCTACATGAACTTTGGTAGAAGGGGGAAAAATGTGTTGTCCCACATTGGTGAGGCACAACTATTTCATTGGGTATATATATCCCAAGTTGGACAATAAGGGTTGGCCCTTTGGGTCATTGCAACTTTTGTTGGGGGAGAAGGCATGGACAAAGTGGGCTTTAGTCCATATAACACGCGCGCCACCGTCCGACCGGGCCGGGTTGGGTTGGGTCATTAGATAAGATGGGCTTAGGCCCAAGAGGTTCTTATCTTTTTACTTAAATTTTATACGGACTGGGCCGGGTCGAACCGGTCCGTTTCAGTTTAATTTTTCCTTCTCCATCCCGAAACAGTGTGTCCCAACCGAAATGTTTTTTCCTTTCCCCAGTGCGTCTGTTCGCGACGGGTTGCGTCCCATTCCGAACAGCCGCATCTCTCCGACTTGTACCTTTCCGTTCGGGTGCCTATTTTTCTATAAATAGGACCCTTCTTCTCTATGCATTTTACGTTTTCCATTGCATATCATACCGCACTTACTGCATAAAATATTCTGAGAGTTCTGCGTAGTTTCCTGGTTCGCCTACCGATCAGATTGCAGTGCTGCTTCCGGCCGGTGAAAGTCGGGTATTCCTGGGAGGCAAACGTCCAAGTTTCTCCATCAGCACCATAGTGGAGGGCGAATTTGCCTTAAGGACAGGGTATCTTAATACTCGCCTCGACTCGAATCATCTCTTGCCAATTTCCGGTGTACTGAAATTGGTCCGGTACGATTTCTAATATTCTTAATTTCTGTTTTGTTGTTTATTTTCAGATTATTGAAACCGAGTTTCCAACAATTATAATTTTTCGTAGAGTAGATGAATATTCATAATGCAATTATTTATTTATTTTTTAAGTACATATTTTCGCCACCATAATGGTAAAATCCTGGCTCCATCCCTGCCTCCACTATAACATTACATATTTACATGGCTCTCTTCCTTCTTCTTTTTTTTCATCGGCAATTTTTTTTTTATTATCTCCCACTCTCCAAAGCTGGCAAGAAACCAATCACAGAGGACACCAAATACAGACTAGGCCCAAATAGGCTTAGACCAACCCAAAAGCCAAAACTCACAAAACGCCATGAGAACAAAACTCTAAACGCAAACTCTAATCCAATACACACCAAAACCCGCCTCCCACAAGGACCATCTGGCGCCACCACCCAACTATGGCCAAAACGCCTGCAGAGAGACCCGCCATAGCCCGACCAATAATATTCCATGAACGAGGACGGAGCTAGAATTTATGTAGTGGGGAGGCTGAAGTATAGAACCTGAAATTCCTCATATTCATGTACTTGTTGGCTTTTAAATTTTCGTTACATCTAGTTTGAAATTCAAGCATTCAATTTAAGGAATAATCCTGTACAAAAACAAAAAACAAAACGTAGCCACTTTCTATCCAAGCTTCTTGGCAAAACGGACGTATGCATGCAAAAGGGAGCAATTGTTCAATTTACACGATCACTTAATGATTTTTTTTTTTTTTTTTTTGGCGATTTGAGCATTATTAAAATTACTGAATAATGCTATAACCTGGCCTGATCACTTTGAATTAACAAAAAAGATATATTACTATAAATACAAGGATTCTGCTATAAGCCTATAATAACATGTTTCGGTTGATGAAAATGAAATACTAGAAATTGGGCTGCACACGGTCTCGATTGGTCCGGCATCTCAATAACCAGACCTTTATTTGGCTTGATCTCTTTCTAGAATCTATCCTTAATTGAAGATTATATTAAAGCTGCCAACTTAATTTACACACAACTCTTACAAGTATCACAATTAAATAAACTACAATAAAATTTGTGAAAAATATCTTGAAGCACAATGATTTGTATGACATTGTGCACCTACCACATTGTGCACCTAAAATATCGATCTTAAAGCGAAACAAAAATTGTACATGCAAAACTTTGTACCGTTTTAAGGTGACAACGTACAATTGGATAGATTGAATATTTTTGAATTCCCAACTTTCAGAGCGGCTATAATAGGGTTTGCGGGGTTCTAGCAAACCCTCAAAAGGTCCATAAAAAAGTGAAATGCTCCATTGATCTTAGATCTCGGAAGGCTTAACCGAAGTGCACTACAATTTAGGGTCCCAATTTTTCTAAGTAAAGAATGCAACCCTGCCAACTGATTAAAACAGATAATTCATAGTAAATGAAGCCCGGATCATGCATATTTTATGGTGATGGAAGTCTTTGTTACCTGCAGACTATTAGGGCATTGTTTATTAATTAACTACTTTCTTTTTGGTGGGAAAATTATTGTACAATTAACATGGTTTAATAATCAAACGCTGGCCATCTCATCCCTGGGCCGTGGCCCATATAATGAATGGCTTGATCAGGGATGGTCAGGTCTGGGGTATGATTTCTGATCCACTTGGTTGTCCACGGCCTATAGTTCGCACAGCCCATTGGAACCCATTTGGTAAAAACAAGAAATTTCAAGAGCTCACTTGGATCATGATCTATTTCGTCAAACACAATTTCCATCGGCTTTGAACAAGTTTAGACTAATATACCATATGAATCCGATCCTGTATTCTTTACTTGTTTTCTTCAATTCAATTTCTAGTGTGGGCAGAGCAAAAAATTTCTTGGTAAGGAGCTCAAAAAAAAAAAAATACAAATGGACTCAATTAGCATTGGAGCAATTTTGAATATTTTGCACCACTGTAATTAGGGGTACAAATGAGCCAAGTGAGCTTTGGATTCAATTAGCATTGTTGCACAAAACCGATCCTTGTCGGGTTTTGTTATTGTGGTGTCCTCAAAAATCCAACTGGGCTTCTTGAACGATTCCTGACTCGAGCGAGCAGCAAGTGAGTAGTGAGTAATCCTCTCACTACAAGAAAAAACACCTTTGGCCACATCTGAAAAAATCTTTTGGTGACAACAGCAAATGAGTTGTCACGGGATGTACACAATGGCGACAACCAATTTTAATACTTGTCACCGAAAGTTTCTGGGCAGCCCATATTTCTCCGCGCCAAAAAAATGAGATTTGGTGACATAGAATGTTGTGGCTGAAGCAAAAATTTTAGGTGACTAGCATAAGGGTGTGGCCAAAGGGCCCAAATTTTAGGCGGGATCCAAAATAAATGAAAATTTTCACCGGGAAAGTATGTGAAACAATTCCTTGTCGCCAAAAAAAAAAAAAAAACTAATATTCAATCAAAACTACGCCGTTTCATACCTACTCCCTTGTGGCCAAAAAGATCCCTTGTTCGTATAAAAAAATGATAGATACACTCCCTTCCCAACCACTCCCTACCACTCCCCCTCTCACATGTGGTAGGTCCCACCATGGGTCCCACATGTGATGGGTCCCACCACATTTGAGAGGGGGAGTGGTAGGGAGTGGTTGGGAGGGCGTATATGGATCATTGTTCTGTTTGTATAGTCTATCAACTAACGCCTCTCTTTTTCTCCCCAGAGAAAAAACGATCAGAGGATTTCAATTTTGCTCTGCGTCTCTCTCTCCCTAATGGTGGAAGCATCTCTCGGCTATCTCTCCCTCTCTAACTCACTGTCTCCTGCACCCGCTGAAACAACCATCGGTCTCCCTCCCTCTCTTGGTTTTCCGTTATTTCCCCTTAGCAGCAAAATCGATTTTGTACTTTTTTTGGTTTTCTGAATTTCTGATTTGATTTTGTAGATTGAAAGTCGGAATCGGAAGCTAAGGTATCCTCACGATTTCCTTCCCACGTCGCTGCTCTCTTCCTCTGTCACTCCATCAGTACGCAAAAACCGTTGGCGACGACTTGTATTGCTCAGCCTACTCTCTCGTGCTTCCTCTCAAGTAAGCTCTAGCTCCTTGTGGTGCCCTCTCTCCCTCTGGGTATATATGTATTGTTATTCATGTAGATTTTTTCACAATCTTTTGTAGGTCAGGTGTTTGATCAAATGCCCCAATGAATCTCTTTCTTTCTTTTGTGTCTTTTGTCTACTTTATTGTAACTTTGCTACAATGAGTTAAATATCCCTTTGTCTAGAAGTGCTTCATTATGCTAACTTTGCTCCTTTTGTCTAGTTTTGGTAGTATTTCTTTGGTTTGTGGGTTGAATCGATAAACAATGAACACTGGGACTTCGTTATCTCAGAAACTTGCTTTATTTTGGAAACAAGAACCACTGCTAATACTTGGTTTTTGGATTAAACAATCACTTGTAATTTAGGTTGTGTGATATTCCAAAACTAGTGGGAGTCTGGAGATTCACTCCAATTCAAGGTCAAGGTGCCAATCTCATTTAACTGAAATACCAAATATTCTTACAAGATGTTATTTTTTTCCCTTGTTAATATTTAGATCTTGTGTTCATCTGTAATTTTCTTTTACAACTATAAACATGTTGGCATTGTTTCTGTCAAGGCGTCAATGAGAAAGATGACTGAGTAACTCTAGAATAATAATCTAAAAAGCTAAGAGGCCGAGTTTAACGAGATCATTGAAGTATACATATCAGGTCATGTAAGAGGCCGATTAGACCTCACAATTTTACATGGGATATCATTAGCGGACGTTGAAACTTAAATAAAGAGAGGGGGTGACTGCTATCCATAGTTTAGCGACAAGGTTGTCACCGAAAACATCTAGCGACATGTTTTAAAAGGGGGTGACTGCTATCCATAGTTTTGGCGACAAGGTTGTCACCGAAAACATCTTTCCATGACAACTATTCTTGTTGCTGAAAGCATCTTTCCGTGACAAGCTCATTATCTTATGGCCGTTGACTTTTAGTGACACGCATTTGGCCACTACGTTGGGCCTGTAGCCGAAGAGTATAGGTGACAAAATCCCATCTTTTGGTCACTTTTTTAGGTGTGGCCAAATGTGTTTTTTCTTGTAGTGTCTCCAGAGCACCTGCACATTTAACACACGTCGTTAGCGCCCAACCTGGCCGGAATGTGGCCAGGGAAGGCACTCCGACGATCTAGTAAGCGATCGGAGAAGAAAGATGAGTTGAGAGAGTAGTTGTAGAGAGAGAAAAATGTTGTGTACCTCTTTAGGGTTTCTTTGCTTTGTTTTTATAGGCTCCCCAAGTACAGGGGCAGATCAGTCATTCTGGCTCAGGTGATGTCACCGAGCATCACAAGCCAGATTTGCCATCATCGCATGCACGCATCCTTCAATCACAATTGGACACGTAGCGTAACCGCTTCGGCTACCGTCACGCTAACGTAGAGACAGATGTAGCATGCGCATGTGCCTTCCCCAGTTTGTTATGGGTGTTAACCGCCTCGGGTGACGTCACGAGAGACGTCACCGATATCTCGGATCACGCTTCCGAGCCATCTCGGATATGATCCATCTCGGATGACTCGCCCGGTGAATAGTTCATTCCGACGGAGATACCGGTTTATCTCGGGTGGGCCTGTCTCGGTTGGCCCATAGCACCTCGCTCCTTAGCTGGCTAGGAGGCCCATTTGGGCCTTAGCTCTGATGGGCTCGCCCACCGAGCCCCATTAAAGCTGTTAGATTTCGGCCCACTACAGTTATAGTCAAGGTGAAAGCAAACCGTTGGGTTTTGGTTCGAGTTCAGTTTTAGTTTCAAATTTTAGGTTCCACTCTGGTTTGACAGAAAAAAGGGCCCAACTATTGCTATCCTCCCTTCAGTGCTTCCATCAAGAAAAAAAAGGAACAGGGGGAAAAAAAGCAGGAAACAAGGAAAGAAAGAAAATAAAAAACAACAAAGTATGGAAATAGGAACTTATGAAAAAGAAACACACTGGTTCGGAATAAAAGAGCTTTTCCAACTCGACTTTAGCAAAAAGGGAAGATTGCCGAGAAATGTCCGGGCAACTTCTTAGTCCTGCACTGTTGGTCGGTCAATTCTAAACAACGACTTCATTTTCCAGAAAGGAAAATTTTGGACTAAAATAAGATTAATGATGAAACAACATTGTATTATAACCATATCTGAACTTGACTTCAAACAGTGATTGACTTCATTGTTGACTCCAAGTCTTTCCGGGAACGGGTCCTGTAGCGCCCAAAATTATTAATCTTGTATTGGATAGTGTATCGTTTTCTCTATTGATACGGTATGTACCGGTACTGGAGTATATCTCAGTACAGTTTCGAATTTACCACAAATTTTCTTATTTTACAAGTTTCTCATAGGAGTATTATGTATTTCGTAAAGAAATTGAAGAAGAAAAATATTTAAGTTCTAACGAGATAAGTTGTAAGATAGTTCAAATAGATTCGAAACATCGAGTATTTAAAGTTAAGCGAAACTTAAATAGTCATCCTGTTTGGGGGATTTATTTATGTCCCCCTCCTAGTTGGTTTGAATTAAGTGCATCCTCAAATTATGATAAACCCCAAATCACCATTTCTTTCTCCTAACTTAATTTCTAAATATTTTTGTCTCTAAATTATGTCAATCTCTGTCTCCTATCTTTCAAATCTTCTTCTATCCTAATCTTTGAATTCTTTCTCTCTCCTATCTTCTCTCCTCTAAAATCTCAACACAAAATTTGGAATAAGATTGGTAAATTAAATTATCGACAAAAAACAACGTCAACAAACATGGTAAATTAATTTTCTACCGGGTAGATTTCGAAACATAACACTGAACATGATAAATTTAAAAGAACAAACTCTACATATTTCGACAAACTTGGTAAATTACCTTCTTTATTAGTATTTGTTTTTTTTTTTTTTGATAAACCTGCCACAACTAGATGTTTTCAAAAAAAATTTATTTTAAATATGAAAAGGTCTTTAGTCCTCTAGTGAATATTATGAAACTTGAAGGTCTAAATTGAGAAAACCAAACCGCAAACTTTTGTCTCTTATGCAAATTCTGTTTATATTAAGGTGTTAAGGTTAAAAAAAAAAATGAAAAGGTAAAAAAAAAATGAAAATGGAAATGGAAAATCGCCAAATAGTTTTCAAAAGATTTTAAAGAACTGGTTTTGAAATCAAAAATAAAATGAGTTTTAAAATAAAAAAATAAACGATTTTCCAAATGATCAACAAAAGTCTTAAAATCATGGTTTTGAAATAAAAAAATAAAGCTTTTGCTTTTTTAGGATTTTTCAGTATATCGATTTTTCGATTTTTTTTTTTTAGGATTTTTTTTTCAAATTAAAGACTCATCGTGTCCTTTAATTCGAATATACAAAAGTAGCGTGTGCAAGATGGACAAGTGACGTCCATGGATTGTCATTCGAGCGGTCGAATAAACAAAAGTAGCGTGTGCAAGATGGACAAGTGACGTCCATGGATTGTCATTCGAGCGGCACAACGAGGTTTATACGAGGAATGAAGCTTTTGCTTTTTAAGAGTTTTTTTTTTCAGTCTTCAATTATCTTCAACTCCCTTTCAAAAAAAAAAAAAAATTTAATTATCTTCAACTCCAACTTTCATCGAAGAAGGTTAGTCTTTATTCTATTTTTTCATATCAAAAAACGGCGTATTCAGTCATTCCTCATAACGTGTCCCTTTTGCTACCACACTTACAGCCCGACTTTCTCCACACGTGGAATCCACTTTCTATATTTTATAATTTCTCTCTCTCTCTCTTACTCCTTGTGGTCCCCTCAATCCTCTCCATCTCTGGCCCCACCACTCTCTTTGAGAGACTTTCTCAGTTTTTTTTTTCAAATTAAAATGTTCATAATTTTTTTTTTCATATTCAATCGAAAAGTTAGATGTCTCACTTCAATATACACATCAAATTTAAACTACTGTAATTATGTGTAGGAAAAAATAATTTTTATCCCCATAACTTTAAGCTCTTGAATTTAACTTGATTTGAGCTCATAAATATTAGTATTTGGTTTTTTTTTTTTTTGGGTTTTGAACTCTACACAGATATGACACTCATCATTTACTGTAGTTTTTAGTGTGTTATTTTGATTATGTTTTCATTTTTTCCTTAGTATTCATTTTTCCTTAGTGCGGCGTGGACGTTTTATTATGAGCTCTCTTGATCTTGTGAATCGTATTTTAAAATTATTGAGCGTCTTGGCGATTACATTTGGGATACTTGATTTTTATCTCGATTTAAAAGAACGTCTTAGGTTTTCGGATATTTATGATTATTATCAAGATAAAAATTATGAATTTTAATTTTGTAATCAACAGCTTGAATGTCGTACTGCAATCTTGTAATGCCACTTCACAGTCCACACTACAGAATCCCAATTCAAAACGGCGTATTCAGTCATTCCTCATAACGTGTTGGTTGGGAAATCTGGGTGCAATTATTGATCGCTGCATCCTTCCTAAAAAGATTGCTTTGAGTGGAAAACGATGACTTAAAAAGACCGCCAAGTCAGTCTTTCCTCATAAGTGATCATAACGTGTTGGAAAATTTGGGTGCAATTATTGACCGCTGCATGCCTGCATCCTTCCTAGAAAGGGCCACTCCAAGCCTTTGCAAAATGTAATTTTGAGGAGCCCACTTTCGGTCCAACACAAATAATTCCAACTGTTAAATAATTTTAAAATAATTATTAAAGTGGTCTTGGTGACAATCGGGCCCATTGGATACATCAAATTTAAACTACTCTTTTTTCTTTCTTTTTTTTATACTCTACGCACATATGACACTCATTATTTATTGTAGTTTTTAGTGTGTTATTTTGATTATGTTTTCATTTTTTTCTTAGTATTCATATTGCCACCGCAAAGGTAAGTCTTGCTCCATCCCTTGGTACGTAGGGATTCGGGGATCCTGTAGTGCGGAATATAGTAGTGCAGCTCCTAAGCCATTAATCTCGGTAATCAACGGCTTGGATTTAATCTCGGCAATAGACGGCTCGGATAATGCAAGTGCCGAGATGAAATCATGACCATTGATTTCGTGTTTAACGGCTTGAATACCGCACTACCTACAATTTTGCAGTGCAGCAGCTGCAACTTCACACTACCGGATCTCCAATTGAAACCCGCGTATTAAGTCTTTCCTCATAACGTGTAGGAAAATCTGGGTGCAATTATTAACCGCTGCACCCAGATTTTTCTGAGTGGATGACTTAAAAAAGTGCACCTTTACCATTGACTTGTCCTACAAAAAAAAGGGTGCGGAAAGTATTTGAACCTTTTTTTTTTTCGGACTATAAGGCTTCATTGGTTGGCCTCATTTGGGTGAATTGAAAAAACTGGTTTTTTGGTTTTTTTGGTTTTGTCCTTATTCAAATTTTTTTTGCATTTTTTAGTTTTCGGTCGATTTGTTGTGGTTTCTTGGCTCCTCTCTACGAGAGAAATCTAAAAAGTATAAAATTATTAGTCAAACGTAAAGTTTTGTGAATAAAGACGAAAAATAAACCAAAATGGTTTTTTTAGCCAAAGAACCCCTTAGTAATGTGCGGAAAAAGTTTAATTTCCTTGGGAAAAAAAAAAACTGTCTCTTTTTATTGGGACGAAGAGTGTTTATAAAATGGGTGTCATTTCACTGGGTTAACAGATCTTAAAAAACACAGGCTACACTGCAAATTCTCATTAGCTTGTGTTTCTAGTGCTTCACCTTGGTCAAAGTGATCATGGGCAACAACTCTCTTCAACTCCTCCATGTGTTTTTTATTGTGTTTTTTCAATTCTTGAGTCCTGCTCTTATAATCTCCTCCTCAGGACTTGGAGATGCTGCAACAATCAGGTGCATAGAGAGGGAGAGACAAGCTCTCCTCAAGTTCAAAAAAGCTCTTATTCATGAACCCTTTGGTAATAGTTTTGTCTTTACAAGTTGGGGGTTTGGTGAAGACTGTTGCGAATGGGAAGGGGTTCACTGCAGCAACAACGGTACTACTAGTCACATAACCAGCCTCGATCTTCGTGACCAAGGTCTAGGAGGTAAGATTACTCCCTCATTGCTTGAGTTACACCATTTGAGTTACTTGGACCTTGGTTGGAATGATCAGCTGGATATTGAAAACCTTGATTGGCTTCCTCTTTCTTCACTAACTTACCTAGACCTTTCTGAGATTGATCTCACTAACGCAACTGGTTGGGTTCAATCTATCAGTAATCTCACTCTCCTCAAAGTGTTGAACTTACGTAATTGTTCCCTTCCAGATATCACTCATTTGTCCTCGTTCCGTTTTAATTCTTCCATGTCCCTCTCCGTCGTTGATCTTTCTTTCAATAGTCTATCTTCTTCGATATTCAATTGGTTGTTCAACTTCAGTAGCAGCCTTGTTGATATTGATCTCAGCTATAACGAGTTAAAAGGTTCGATTCCTGAAGCCTTTGGAGAATTCGTTTCCCTCACAAACCTCACTCTCGCTAGCAATCAACTTGAGGGAGGCCTTCCTAAATCCTTTGGGAAGTTAAGTCATTTGCAACATTTGGATCTATCTGGTAATCAACTTGAGGGAGGCCTTCCTATATCCTTTGGGAATTTAAGTCATTTGCAATCTTTGTATCTATCCGTTAATAATTTAACGGAAGAGCTTCATGAGCTTTTGCAAAAATTGTCTGGGGCAAAGAAATCACTGCAGATTTTGGCTTTATCTGACAACCGGCTTACCGGTCCATTGCCTGATTTCACTAGATTTTCTATGTTGACGCTATTGTACCTTGATAACAATCGGTTGAGTGGGACCTTCCCACAAAACTTTGGAAACCTTCCGAGCCTTGTTGGTCTGTATTTGTCGGGGAATCAAATTACAGGTTCATTACCCGATCTTTCTTCTGTGTTTCCATCATTGAATTATTTAGAACTTCAAAACAATCAGTTGAATGGGACCATAGATAGAGGTCTTGGACAGCTTCACAAGCTTAATGTTTTCAACTGCGCTTTCAACTCGTTAAAAGACACAATATCTGAAGCCCACTTCTCTAACCTTTCTAGTTTGATCAGTCTGGACATTTCTTATAATGTACTGACTTGTAACTTCAGTTCTGAATGGGTTCCCCCTTTTCAACTTGACTTTATAAAGTTGTCATCTTGCAAGTTGGGTCCTCGTTTCCCAAATTGGCTTCGGACACAGAACACATCTTTTGAACTTGATATCTCCAATGCTGGAATTGGAGGTAATATTCCCACTTGGTTCTGGGAAGTATCCTCGCAATTAAATTACCTAAATCTCTCTCACAACCAGATTAATGGCTCGTTGCCTGATCTATCTTCGAGGTTGAATAATGATGGTTGCGGAATAGATTTCAGTTATAATCTTCTTTCAGGTCCAATACCACTACTTCCTGATGGTGCATTCATTTTGATCCTCTCCAAGAATATGTTTACAGGCTCGCTTTCTTTCTTATGCGCAATCGCTGGAAAGTCTCTCGCCTTTATTGACCTCTCGGAGAACAGATTATCGGGAAAGCTTCCGTGTTGTTTGTCTCAATTCAAAGAACTATCCATCCTTAGTTTGGCAAACAATAATTTGTATGGGGAAATTCCCACCTCTATCGGCTCTCTAAGTCAAATTCAGATATTGAATTTGCGAAATAACAATTTATCCGGGGAAGTGCCCGTTTCTCTTAAAGGATGCACGGAGCTGAGTATTATTGATTTAAGAGGTAACAGATTCACGGGAGTAGTACCAGCATGGTTGGGGACACACCTGACAAGTTTGATTGTCCTTATTCTTCGATCCAATGAGTTCAACGGAAGCATACCTCCGCAGATATGTCATCTTAACCGCATTCAAATCTTTGACTTATCCCATAATCAGTTATCAGGTAATATACCACCATGCTTTTCCAATTTCACTGTGCTAGTGGAAAATAAGAATTCCAATGCCACAACAATTTATAGTTACCTATCACATGGTAGCTCTGGCGTAGAAATTGGCACATACGTAGCTAATGCATTTTTGCAATGGAAAGGACAAGACCTGGAGTACGGCAAAAACCTAGCACTACAAAAGACCATTGATCTTTCTAGTAATAGATTATGCGGAAAAATTCCCGAACAAGTTGGGAGTCTTGCAGGGCTGCATTCCTTGAACCTCTCGAGAAATAATTTGACAGGAAATATCATCCAAGATGTGGGTCAGATGGAATTGTTGGAATCTCTTGACTTGTCTACAAATAGACTATCTGGTGAAATTCCTAGAAGCCTTGCTCATCTAAATTTCTTAAGTGTTTTAAACCTGTCAAGTAACAATTTGTCTGGCAAAATCCCATCAAGCACACAACTCCAAAGCTTTGATGCTACTGCGTATGCTGGGAATCCTGAACTTTGCGGGCTTCCACTTCCCAAAAAGTGCCCAGGAGAAGAAACAACTCCCAAAGACAAAAGCATTCAAGAAGATGAGGATCGGTCTATCACTCAAGGATTTTATCTTAGCATGGGGCTTGGTTTCTTCTTCGGATTCTGGGGACTTTTTGGCACTATCCTCTTTAACAGCTGGTCTAGACATGCCTATTTCAAGTTCCTGAACCACATAACTGATAGGATCTGTGTGATTATGGCATTGAACTGGGATAGACAACAACAGAGGTTTTAGATCTTATCTGTAAGTATCGTTTTCAAAATATTTAACTTCCCCTGAATTTTTTTAGTTGATAACTACACAGGCACTAAATGCTTCCTTCAAACATTGCTAGAGTTCTTGGCCAGTTTAGTGTAGTCTCTAACCATAATGTATGTGCAGATCACGGAGCCTGAGTGAAACACGAAAGAGAAACTAGCAAGTCTAGGGTAAGAAGAGCCATGTGTGGTATTGTGTGGAGTGACCACACAGTCAAAATCGTGTCTCCAAGGACTTTATCCTCTCTTTTGTACTGTCCACATTGTGAACCGCGGATAGTTTTGGGTATGTAATTCTGTTTGAATACCTTATGCTCGATTTCTTACTATTTGCACTGTTTGAATACCTTATTATTTTTCACAAGGATTGTTCTGACTTGCTGCATAAGATGTTTGGTTGCAACACCTTTCCGAGGACCCATCTAAATCGACTATTTACAGGATCTTACAAGTCTCCGGCTAAGTTGTTTACCCAGCCCATGCTTTAGCAGCAAAACCCTTAGTTGACTGTGTGGTCACTCCACACAATACCACACATGGCTCTTCTTACCCTAGACTTGCTAGTTTCTCTTTCGTGTTTCACTCAGGCTCCGTTTGTTTCAATGTAAAATATTTTATAATGAAAAATATTTTCACTCAAAACCATTTACATGTAAAATGTTTACCAAACTTTCAATTTTTTGTGTTTGGTAATAGCTTTGAAAAAAAATCTTTCTTGAATTTGTCCAGCATCTACTTTTGGGTAAATTGTTTGTGACTTTGGAAGGACAAAATAGAAGCCAGAGCGAATATTTATATGTGTGTGTGTATGCAATATGTGTGATTATATTGCGATAAAAAAAATATATGTGTGCTTATATATATAATATATGTATTCTTATATATACTCGTGTGTGGATGTGGGTGAGAGAGAACGAGAGAAAATGAGAAAATTTGGAGAATTTTTATTCTCCGAGTGATCATGTATTCCGTGTATACATGTACATATATACCATTTCAAAGATTGTGGTTGGTGACTAATTATTCCATGCTCAACCATTACATATTTACGTAGGTTTTTGATGTGACAGTCTTCCATGAACAGGGACAGAACTAGAGTTTGTGTAGTGGGGAGGCCGTAATTTAGAGCCTTAAAATCCCTCATATTCGTGTACTTGTTGGCCGGAATTTAAATTTTCCTTGCATCTATGTTGAAATTCAAGCATTCAATCTAAGGAACAATCTTCTACCAAAAAAGAAAAAAAAACCGCAGCTTCTTTCTATCTATGCTTCTTGGCAAAACATACGTATACATGTAAAGGGGAGCAATTGTTTTCCATTACATAGCCACTTTTTATTTAATTATTTGAAGTTTGGAGGGGCCAATCGATATAGCACATTATAAAAATTTAAGGGTAAATTTCACCTACCTCCCCTGAGGTTTCTGACAATTACAGGGACCTCCCCTAAGGTTTCTAAAATTCCACTGACATCCCTTACTTTTGAAAATAAATGTCACATACCTCCCCTCCGTTAACTTCCGTTAGAAAAGCTAACGGAAAACGCTGATGTCAGCGCCACCTCACTCTCCTCTTTTTATTTTAAATCTTAAAATGTTTATAAGATTCTGAGCTGGATTCCATTTTTTGTAAGATTCTGAGCTGGATTCCTATGGAGAGGAGGTCAACCCTTATAGTTTACTAACATCTAACAGCTGACTCTATTAATGAATATCGAATGGCAAAAAAAAAAAAGACAATATAATTAAAATTTGCATTGAAAATTTAAAATTTTATTGGGACAAAGTCGCCATTAAATAGAAAAATGGACTTACAATTTACCATGTTCATTTAATTAAGAATATATTTGGAAAAAACAAAATTGTTAAACAAGAAGATTTTATGATGTTTCGTACTCCCTCTGTTCCAAATTGTTTGCCCCCCTTTTGGGAGTGCGTGCATTTTACACTAAAAACATAACGTGTCTATAAGAACTTTTTTTGAAAAAGAATTACACCAATTTTTTCTTCTCAATAAGATCTTTAAATTGGTATAAAATATGTTGAAAAAAAATTAATGCTTTTACATTATTTTTTGCGTGTAAAATGCATGCATTCCCAAAAGGGGCAAACAATTTGGAACGGAGGTATTACAATTTTTGCGTAAAATTTTGACTTACACATTGAAAATAATTTAAATTATGTAACATTATAATTAAAATTCACGTTGAAAAAATAAGATTTTATTTTTTCATAATTTCACATTGAATATGGATCTCATTTTATAGACCTTTTCGAGTAGATTTTAAATATATACATTTCATAAAAAGTGAATATATAAAACAAAAGTTATAAACATTTTAAGATTTAAAATAAAAAGAGGAGAGTGAGGTAGCGCTGACATCAGCGTTTTCCGTTAGTTTTTCTAACGGAAGTTAACAGAGGGGAGGTATGTGACATTTATTTTCAAAAGTAGGGGAGGTCAGTGGAATTTCATAAACCTTAGGGGAGGTCCCTGTAATTGTCAGAAACCTCAGGGGAGGTACGTGAAATTTACCCAAAATTTAATGTTCAATTTCCACTATGTATAAAATGATTTTAGCAAGGTTGGGGAAGGCCTGGGCCTCCCCATGCACTCTAATACGAACGCTGCTACGTGCACATATGGGTAGGATCGAGCTCATACAGCCGTCCGATTGCCTCGATTACCTCGTAGGCCCACTCGGAATTTGATTCTGAGAACGATGAACGGCTCGGATCGACCGGTTGAGACCCACAACGGCGTCGGCGACGCCGTCAGTACGCCGTCGGTTCATTTGGGTCGGTTCCCTTATCTTTACCGCTCTAATACTTACCTCCGTCCCTATCCACGTGGGAGCACTTAATGATTTTATTTTTTTTTGCGATTTGAGCTTTATTAAAACTATAATGCTCTAACTTGTCCTGATCGCTTTGAATTAACAAAAAGATATAGTACTGTTATTATGTTATTAGGACCTGATGAGTTGGTGGCTTATGGAAAATAAGTCAAAAAGTTTTTTCTCAAAGGCACAAATTTATTTTTTTAAACCACTACTCCTTGTTTCGTACAAGCTACCTATTACAAAGACGACTCCGCGCAAGATTGTGGATACTCCTCACATCTTGACAGGTGTCATTAATGACATTTACATAATCAGAAGATCAGGGTCGGCTCAAGGGTTTTGAGTGCCCTAGGCCTAATCTGAAAATGGTGCCCTAAAAATTTTTCCAAGAACAATCACAATACGAGAAAGGCAAAACAATATATATAGAGTTCTACTAAAAAAATAAGCTATAAAAGTGAGTCAATTATCAAAAAGTATTGTCGAACATGATACACACTGTCATACATGATACACTGATGCACACACAACAGCCGTTCAAAAAAAAAAATTATACACTGATAGTCTCATACACACAACACATTAATCAATAAATATAAAATCATATACATAAAAAAATTAGCTACTATTGTCTATTACTTTTACTGTAAAAGATAAAGATTAAAAAAAAAAAACTATGGATAAAAAATGTCATTTTCATTCAAAGTAAGTGAAAGTTGATAGTTGTTTATTACTTTTACTATAAAAGATAGTGAATTTTTATAGGATCTTGTAAAAAATCAACACAATTGAACATTGGTAATGGTTTTTTTTTTTTTTTTTTAGAATTCTCAAGGTGAGTTACACAATTTTGCACTACAAATGTTGGAAATGAATCCTCACCCCATATCCGATTGAGCTAATTTTTAGAGTAACCCTTAAAAAAGGATAGTCAGAATCATTTTTTTAGGAGCCGAGATAGCCCCACAAAAAATGTTTTGTTACAAGAAACAAAATCAGGTACACTAGAATTAAAGATATTGAAATGAGCTAATCTTAGTTTTATTGTGAAAATCAAATGCAACAAAATAATGTACATGCCATGTCTTTAATGGTTCCATACATGTCTAAGGCTCTAGCATAATCAACTTAAAAAATAAGCTACTATTTAATAGAGTGGAAAGCAATCGTATGGAGTGTTTATTTGTTCCTTTTTGTTTTTGTGGCAAAAACTGGTTGTCTCACATCACCCAACTTGGGTAACTGATAGGCGCACAATATCTCAAGATATAAGCGCCTAAGTAGGGAGAATTAGCGCATTAGAGGCGCGATTTATTCCATTTTTCACTTGATGCGGTGTTGTCTTGTGTTTTGGTATTGTTGTGTTCGTTTTATAGGAAACGGGCCGGAGGAGCACGTAAAGTGGACACATGACATTGGGCATGCTGGGAACCGGTGGGGCCCAAGTAGGGACGACCAAACAAGCTTGAGAAGCATTATGAAGGTCTCGGTATCGATACAGGGGTTTGCCTGTATCGATACCCAAGTGCTCATACGCGAACAGAATGTCTGGGTATCGATACGGCTAAAAGCCTTATCGATACCGACTAGCTTAAATGGGCCGGTGATTTTGCCACGTGTTTGGGCTTCGGGAAAGACATAAATACCTCTTTTTGAGGTCGAATTAGGGTTCGAAAATTGTATTAGTTTTCTTCTACTTTCGCAGCCGCTTTTTCCTTTGAAGTTACAACTTTCCGGAGACTTTTGCTTTCGAAGTTTTGAAGTTTTCTTTCAGCGATCGAAGTACTGCTTTGGTAACCTTCTTTTATTTACGTTAATCTCAGTTCGCGGGAGTTTGTCCGTGATCTGAGCTCGAATCTTTCGTTTTAATTCGTTTTCAAGTTTTAATAGCATGGTTAATTTCAGAATTCTCTTAGTTGTTCTGTTCAACATGAGCGAGTAGATTCATAAGTATGGTCGCGGGGTGATTAACACGCCGTGGCCAGGGTTGGGTTTATTTCTGCTCCTATTCTCAAATCAATAACGAAAAGCAATTTTAGGTTATTAAAGAACTTCCGTTGGACGAATCCGAGCTTCGTTGGAGCCCATGTAACGCGGGGAACGGGGGACCAAAACCTGTTCTTCGCTGTACAGGGGTAATGGCGACCGCGAGGATTCGCATCTTTCGGGGTAACCTTTTCTCTCTAAAATCAAACATTTTCTTGGAAACAACGAATGGAGCAGGAAATATCCGGACCTGGTCACCGTGTTATGAACCCTACGACCGTACTTTCTTTTAATTAATTTACTCAAAATCAGTTTTTCTCTTAATTTAGTTAATTCACCAATCAAATCACAAAGGGTGGCTACCTAAGAGCCGTGTTAAACTAGCAACCCGAGTTTTTAGTAAGCACTTTCCACCTTCTCTGTGGATTCGATTCCGGTCTTACCGGGTATTGTGCTACACCGGTCTCCGCCCTACGCTTGGGGCAACCCAGTAATTTAGGTATAGGATTTTGGTCAAGCAGTAACTCACAACTAGAGGATCCCATATAAATAAAGAACTCATCATTTAGACATTTTGGGCTTTATAGTTTAGTATCCTATTGGGCTTAAAAGACTCCTAATCAAGCCTAGTAGTGAAAATCATGAGTGTGCCCCTCATTTCTTAAGTTTTTGGAGTGCTCTAGGCCCAGGCCTTGTGGGCCTTGGGCCGGCCCTACAGAAGATGCAACAAGGTGCAGGACAGGCCCTGATGTTTAGGTTGCCCAAGCCCGACCGCAGGCTTGGTTGCCCACTTACTATAGTCATACAAAATAAAAAGATATAAAAGTAAAAAATAAATTTAAAAAATCATGGTTACATTGTGCATTTAGCTTGAATTATATCAAAATGTAACCACAATTATAGTGTTTTATGATTCCAATTAAAAGAAACCAACTTTGCATATCCTAAGTACCAAAAAAAAAAAGAAACCAACTTCTCCATGCATTTTTTGAATCTGGATCAGATTTGGATTCATTCTTGTCCATTGACAGGCCTAGAACGAAGGTAAATTTTTTATCAATTTCAACTTAGATAAACTTAAAAAGATGTGACTCTAAGAGTTTTTTAAAAAAAACAATAAAAAATGTTTGCTTCATAGTTGAAAATGTGTGAAAAAAAATAATAAACCCAATCGATTTTTTTTTTTTTGAAATTCCACAATGGGGATAATTTTTTTAATCAAAATGTAATGGTACACTTGTTAAATGCAAATTTCTAACAAAATTAATTTGTAATGTGATTTTTGGAATATTATGGACCGTAAGAAAAACCATTAAAAAATTGGCGAGGGCATGGGGAGTCGAACCTGAGTTTAGGCGTGAGGGGGCATCATCCCGTTCCCTCGTTCAAAGCGCAAGCTTTGTGCTTTATGTGGAAACTATTTTAAATTTATATCTAACTTTCAGGATTTTTTTTTTTTTGGTTGCCCCAGCCCGGAGGGTTACCCAAGCTCGGGGGCTTGCGGGGCTTACCCCTGGGCCAGCCCTAACACAGAGTAGTGATTAAAAAAAAAAGAGTGGAAAAAGGTTGGGGTTCATTCCAAAATTTTATCAAGCATATTCAACAATGCCATTATGTTTGGATAGCAACTAGACATACTATTAGTATTTGGTTATTATTTTTGCATGTTCAAATCTCACGGAGGCCAAATTCCAAACATTGAGGCCGGCGACTGGATGGTTTGTCCGGTCATTATCTTAAGAGTCCCGGAATTATGAACTACTCCTATCTCATATTTGTTGTCCACTTTCACTATTCAATACACCTCAAAGAATTGTTTATATTTTCAAATGTAGAGCTCCGTAGTTGGCTTCGGCCATCTAGTTGCACGACGCCTAACCGTGCCGCGGAGCTCTCGACTATAGGTGCAATAGTCACTTGGTTTGTATTGGACAGTTTCTGCGCGGAAGCTTCGTCAATCGTGGAGCTACCGGGACAGTAGAGTTTCGACAGCATACATTGATCATAGACATCTGACAACCGAAACAAGCGCTTGCTGGATATATATCCTTTATTGGTTATGTTTTATGTTCTTCTCTTCTGTATGTTGTTATTTTTCTATTGTCTTTATATCCGGTAGATTGTAATAGCATTTATTGTGAAATGGAATTCTCTTTTTGGCAAAAAAAAAATGTAGAATGTTAGTATATATATTCAATATGGATCTAGTTTGATAGTTATTGACGAGTTCTACTAAACAAGGTTTTCAAAATTGTAAAAAACATAGTAGATTGAAAGATATAAGCAATTAAAAAATGGCACGCATGCACGTAAATGAACAAGAAATTCTGGACGGAGGGAGTATTTTCTTTGTCGCGGGAAAATTATAGTAATAAACACGGGCCATCCCATCTCTGGGCCGTGGCCCATATAATGAATGGCTTGATCAGGTCTGGTCAGGTCCTGGGTATATGATTTCTGATCCACTTGGTTATCTCCGGCCCATACTTCGCACAGCCCATTGGAACACATTTGGTAAAAACAAGAAATTCCAAGAGCTCACTTGGATCATGATCTGATTCTACAAACACAATTTCCATCCACTTTGAACACGTTTAGAATAATATGCCATACGAATTTCTTCAGTTTAAGTTCAAGTGTGGGCAGAGCAAAAAATTTCTTGGTAAGGAGATTAAAAAAACATATGGACTCTATTAGCATTGGAGCAACTTTGAATATTTTGCACCACTGTAATTAGGGATGCAAATGAGCCAAGCTAAGTTTTGAAATTGACCTAGGCTCGTTCATAAATGAGCCAAGCCTTTAACGGACAGAGCCAGGGTAATTTAGTTAACGAACCTCCTTAAACGAGCCAAGCTAAGTTTTAGCGAACTCGTTACTAAACGAGCCTAAAATAAGAGCTCCAACTCGGCTCAATTACTAAAAGAGCCGAGCCGAGCATCTCGGTTAGGTTGTAGTCGTAACCGTAATGGTGAAACTGACTGCGTTGGACCTAGCTTATCTAAACTAGTGAACCTCAGTCCATACAAGAATCAATGAGAGCGAGTAAATAATATTGATCAACTTTCCCAGTCGTTATATGAATTTGGACTCACAAAAAAAAAATGTATGGCTACTATTGGGTGATGTCAAAAGCTAGTATCTTCTTGTGATTTTTCAAAACATTAATTTCATTCACTATACACAACCTCATAGGATCCGGTTTTGGTAGAGTTCTTCTAAGTAAAGTTGGTGAAGTTTGCGACGTGACAAGATAAGAGAGTGCCAAAGTATCGGCCATAAAGATATCACACACACAAAATTTATTATAATCATATCTCAACCAAATTAGGACTCTTCTCGATTGCGAAAATTCCGAATTTTCCATTCTCTTTCTCTCTCAAAATTGTTAGTGCTCCTCTATTAAAAATTCGACTACGAATATTGGGTTTCTGTAGTTGGTGAAAAAAATGCTCCTCTAACTGGGTAAAACATTATTGTTCCTCTATTATTATTTTTTTATGATGATTATTGGGTTTTTCTAATAGGGTTCGTCTCATTTATGAAATTATTTGTCTCTAAATACCCAATTATTTTATTAATTCAAAAAATTCGATTACGAAACCAAATTTCCAAACTTCTACTGTGATTAAAATGCTCTAAAAAAAAAAAGTGAACGAAAAATATCAATTTATTTACTTGCAAAATCAGTAATAAAAATGAGTTAAGTACAAGGAAAAATACGGGAAAACGAGGGAGAGAATGTGGGGAAAGTGAGACCTTCTATCAAAACCGGATCCCCTCTCAACAAACAGAAATTGTACAAAATTAGCGAACTAAACTAGCCATAACTAGAGTTTGTTATATGTCATCAAGACCGCGAATACGCGAAAAGAAGCTTTCATTTCATTCCGATGCTCACCGGAACAAAGTAAATCTCCAGTAGTAAGTCCAGTGGCGACTCCAAGATTTTCATCCAACGCTGGCAAAAACACAGTGTATCCATGATGAAAAGCTGAATGAGAAAAAAAAAAAAAAAAACTCCGACTAGGCAAAGGAGACATCCACTATCCCATTAAATTATATATTGGGCTTTAAAAACCAACTATCTCATTAATGTACGTGATATTATATTCATATATTGGACTTTAGATTTGTTTTATTTTGTTAGGGCTATAATAAGTTGGTTCAAATTTAGTTAAAAATATTTATTTTAAGCTCGCACGACTAACCCAACGTTTACAATACTAAAGAAAATTTAATTTACATCTAAAAATATTTTTTTTTTACAGTGCATTTTTTGAACCCAGCGAGGTCCCTTAACCTCGCTGGGTGTATGGTAGAGTCGCCCCTGGTACCAAAAATAACATTTTTATTTCTCTACACCATTTATTTCATTCACCATACACAAACTAAACCGTGACATTTATACACACTTCTTCAAGAACCATACAAAACTACCTCATAACATTTTTTCACACATCAAAAAGATCCTTGCCGGATAACCGAAGCCACAGTTCTTGCCCAACACCTTATAGTTTTCTTCATATCACCGGCAGCAGACACTCGCGGCAACGTTATATTCACCAAACTCGATTCGAGTCCGTTCGCAATCCACGCCTCCGATAAATAAGGCCTCATCACACCTCTATCCTCTCCCCCCCCTTCTTCTTCTTCTTCGACAAATTCGTCGCCATTCGGAATCATTGCATTTCTGCCCTCGTCGTGATCTATATCCCACGACCCGATTCTCTGTAACCCAGGAATCACACTCATCATTCTTGGGCTTAAGTTTTCTTTACTGAAATTGAAGCCCAAATCAATGAACCCTTTCACTTCTTCTAGCTCCAGCTCTGCTAAGGTTTTGCAACTCATGGTTTTTTGGAGCCTTGTTACTGATCCTGTGTATGATCTCAGCCGTTTTCTGTGGAGTTTGTTCGACGGTGATGATGATGAGTGGGCCCGCGATTTCGTTGCGATTGGATTGATCAATCTTGTGGGTTGTTTGAGACTTGGTATGACTTCCTTGTTTTCAACAGTATCATGCTGATTGCTGCAGTCATCCTTGATAGAAGAAGAAATTGAAAAATCAGTTGTCGATTGCGTACATGGACTGGTTCATGGCTGACAGTCCACTCTTATGAGTGATTTAGGCACTTAAATTTTTGTTTAGACAAAATTGATTTGAAAAAATTCACAACCGCTACAATCAATTCCCGTTACTCATTTTTTGATACTATTACACCGCGACCGTTATAGTTACGTGTCCAATACAGTTATTTAAAACCATTGGTGGTACTTGGCGACCAAATGTCATATGCTCTATAAGTCTAAAAATCATCATATGTACTAGGCAATACTGCAACTTGACTTGAAGTTATTACCCTTTCTATAGATTTTCATTCCAAATATACTGTGATTGTGGTTTTAAATTTCTCTAAGGGTGTTTTTTCACAAGTTTGAGCATATTCTGTTTGTAGACCTAGAACGGAACGGAAACAGGGTTGTTGTAGGATGCCCGTGTAGTGCGGCACGTGAACCGTCGGATGTATTTTCAATGGCTCGGATTCATTTCGGCACTTTGCAAATCCGAGTCGTCCATTGCCAAGATGAAATCTGAGCCGTTGATTGCCGAGATCAACGGCTCGGATGTCGCCCTACAGAACTACAGCACCCTTGACTCCGAACGGGATAGAGGACTTTTGCTATTTTTCCAATTTTGATTGTAAGGGGAGGCATTAATTGTGTTTATTTTGTATCTAATTTGTTTAGTTATGATGTAATTTTGGTTCATTTTTGTCATAAGTGCATCAATCTTTAAGTTTTTTATTGTGGACAAACTAGCATAGGCCAAAGTGATATCCGGCAACAGTTGACTTCAGGTGTGCTAAGTATAAGTTTTTCTGATAATCAGGTGTTTCGGTAAGTTTACATGCAACTCGACTAATTCTGGCAACCAATTTCACCCTCCACACTCGGGGGCTTCATTTAATGACAGAGCAGAGCTCCGTATGAACATGTGCTAAGTGTAAGTTAACAGAGAGAGGCTAATGAAAGAGGGCAGGAATTAGTAAAGTAATCTTGTTACCGCAGAAGGAATACTGATAGAAGATGCGGTTGATGAGAACTCTTGCTCTGGGAGAGACAGTTCAGAGGTGTTTGATGATGAATATTGCAGTGTTTCTGAAATGGATATTGGTGTTTTAAGAGTTCTGTGGATAACTACAGAAGAGGGGACAGAACAGGAAACAAATTGGTCAAACCACAAACAATCCATGGCTTCTAGGACACTCATGCTGCACTTGTCTTCCATAGATGAGAGAGGAGCCCGTAAGTTGTACCGGACACCCTGACCGTGTCGAACGAGAGAGAGAGAAGCTGTTTGGGGAGAAAAGGATTTTGCACGTCTAACACAAGGAGAAAAATCGAATTTGGGTTGTGGTTGTAGTTCGAAGAAAGAGGATATATGCCAGCAAATTATTGAATGGTAGGGGGGCCTTAGATAAGGGCAGATGTGGTCATGAGTCATTGAACATCTTCAAGTCCATATCTTTCACATGCATAAATGACTAGACTAGATGCACTTGTAGCCATATTAAATATGAAGACAAAATTTTGTGATCGATGTATGGATATATCTCATGGGCCAATCTATGACCACTAGTTAATTAGAGCCACAAAATATCCTAAACCTATTTCTAATTAATGTTTGTTCATTGTTCACCTTCTCGGTGAACGTTACCCTCATTTTGATTGGTAAAAAAAAATGTAGGGTCTACAGAATCAATATCCTTTTTTGGTAATAATGGAGTTAGTTTGTCATAGACCTCGCATTTTTTCCACCCATCAGAGTGATAGTAAAGTTCACCATAATTTAGTGACGGTCAACAAAATCACAATCATTGGTTTAGTGGCTATTACGTTCTTTGCAACTCGTGGTGAGAGTTCAAGTTTCACGGTTGTGGCTATAAAGATTAGAAGACATGACGTTTGTTACAACACATGTGGTCGGAGTTCAAGTCTCACCGTTGCGTGTTGTAAACTTTCTTCCCTCTAGTTTGGCCAATTACCAAAACATGCACGTATCATCTAAGAATATACTATAACATAGGCGGCTCTATATCCATGAGGGGTGGTTATTTGAACATTCTTGGAAAAACAAAATTCTTTGAGTACATGTTGAAATTTTGGTTTAACCATTTTATGAACACCTATTCCTAAGAGTATTAAAAACCCAGCCCAATAATAATTGAACACCAAAGCCAAAAAATATTGAACACCAATCCACTATCCAATAACACAGGTGGAATGAAAACACATAGGCAACTCCATAGTCTAGGTTGATTGTTCAATTGACCACCTAACACATAATCCCAAAACAAGGTATGCGCTATTAATGAAAAAAATACAAAAAAAAAAATCTATTGGTATCAGTATCGCGATATGGCTTCTCTCTAACAACAATCAACTGATCATAGTTTCAAAAAACAATATCATGCGTCAAAAAAAATCTGTGTGAACTCATTCGCCACACAATTTTTTGTAAAAAAATATTGGTGTATTTATGATGCCAAAATATACTAAAATTTTGCCAAGAACAATTGTAGCATCTTATGTATTTTTTGGTTGCATTATTCGCATTAATGTATAAAATTTTGTATATATGACTGATTAATAGAGCTATATTGTTAAAGTTATTTTTGAACACCCTGTTAAAAATTCCTGGAGCCGCCATTCTTTCTCATGTCGAAGTATATAAAGGGACCTTGGTGTAAACTAGATACAATTATTTATAATTACATCTTATCTTTCATGACTAGTAAAAACAGGAGCCCATATTTTCCGACTCAGGCCTATACAATTCCATTTGAGATCTCCTGTTCCGGAAAAATAGTGTTCCTCTATACTGAAGTGTTTTGGATCGTTAGATTGTATGTGTTTTGATTTTTGTTTTAAAATTTTTATGTAATCTAATGGCTGGAAATGCACCGGAATAGAAGAATATAGGATTATTGGAACAGAGGATTTGATTCCGCACAATTCACTATATTGGTTGCTGAAAGGATCATTTTTTGTTGGTTTTGCTGCATTATTTCGTTAAAAAAGTATTTATTAAAAATAAATAATATTACAAAAGATACCAACAAAGGGCATTTGGTCTAGTGGTATGATTCTCGCTTAGGGTGCGAGAGGTCCCGAGTTCAATTCTCGGAATGCCCCAGTAGTTCTTGTCTCTTTTGCTTGTCCTGATTGGGCTTTTCTTTTGGGCTGTTGGTCCTCTTTTAAACTCTAGATTGGGTCGTTGTGCACCCTCCCCAAACGTAGGGCCTAGTTTTTAGTACAATAGGCCCATTTATCTTCTTCTTCTTCTTCTTTTTAATCGGCAAAGAGGCCCATCTATCTGCCTTGAAACTTCTGAAATCAATTTTTTCTCTCTCAAAAAAATTGAAGTGCAAAAATATTAGCGGCGTTTCGGCCTAAATAATGAATTTTATTATTATATTTTTTCATTGTTCAAATTTTTTCGTATTTGTAAATTTATGTCATTTTTTTTTTTGGATTATTAATTTGTCTCGATGAAAGGAATTTTAAAAAGTAAATAATTACGATCAAAGTCTTAAAAAGTTCACTAATAGAAGACTAATAAAAAATTATGATTATTAGTGCCTTGAACATTATTGTCACTGGGGGTTATTCCCGGTCGTTACCTTCAGGGCCCTAGATCGAACTAGGTGAGGTGTGAGCAAGCTGACTTGGACATCCCGTTATGAGTTATGGGGAAAAAAAATCTAGTGCCTTTGTATTGGAGAGAGGCTGATTGCAGTAATAGAAGACTACAATATGGCTTAGATTGAAATACTTTTGGAACAACTTCTCTATTACACCGAAAAGACTACCATGCTTGTTTTATGAGTTATTTTGTGATAGTGAAAAAATAATTTACGTTCAAACAAAGGGAGCCTTAGTCTAATACTCTAATTTGGAGTCTCGGGCTATTCACTGCCAACTATGAGGTGCATGTATATATTGAGGAGATGTCAAGCAAAAATTTACTCTTTCACTCTTTTATAATACGGTTGAGGACGAATAGACTAATAAATAGATCTTAATTTGAAAATTTTAAGGACTCCGTTAATTTAAAGAGAAATGCTATAATAAACACCTTATTTTGGCAATATACTGTTGAACTGTTCACCGCCCTTGAATAGATTTGTTTTCACGCATGTTGAGTAGAAATTCACAATGCATTTTTGCTCTGAAACGTTATAAATTGTATAAAGATTCATAACATCTGCATACAAATTCATAATATTTTTTTTTAAATTCATAACATATAGACACTATGAATTTATTGCGAGAAATTATGAATTCGCAATTTATCATCCTATGAATTTATGTGTAAATTGTAATGGATTTTCGGCGATTTGAAGAGAACGCCTAGGGTAAATACTCCACACAAACCACAAAAAATCGTAACAAGTATCGTAAACATTCGTAACTTCAAAATCCATAAATCACACAACAACAAATTAATAAAAAAAACAACACAAATTTTCATAAACAACACCACAGAAATTCTCAACTTAAAGCCGTCATTTTTATTTTTTTAACATCTTGAGCCATTTTTTTACCAACAATTCGCAAAAGTAACCACAAAATTTCGTAAAGTAACCCACAAAATTCGTAAGGTGTGTACCGTATACACAAAAATAAAAGAAGACATACACAAAAATTCGTAAATGACCTAGAAAATTTTTACTAATTTAGAGTGTGTACTGTGCAAGACGGAGGCGGCACAGAAACAGAATACAAGACAAAAATCCCTTTCCATGCTCACTTTCTCTCTCTCTCTCTCTCTCTCCAAATTTTCCCTCTCTCTTCATACATCTTCGATCCCGACAAAGTCACTTAGAATTCAACAGAGAGAGAAGAAAATTTTGCTCAGAGATGAGCATGATCGACATTCTAACCAGAGTCGAAGCAATCTGCAAGAAGTACGACATGTACGACGTTGTCATCGACGAGCAGAGAGACCTCAGCGTAAGATTTGATCTCTTCGAACTTCTGTTGAATTAATAGTACTGTTAAGGATCCATTTGAAGAGAAATAGGTTTTACGATGAAGGGATTTGAAGTTTTTATTTAATGAGAATAGCTCAGAGTAAGATTTCATTTCTTAGGGATTTTGACATTTAAGTTGGTATTGGAGATAACCATTTGATAGGAGTTAATTCGATTCTTCTAGCCCTTTTGGATTGAGGGATTTGATAAGAAAACTTCTTGCCAAATCACTCGTTTAGATTGAGTAGTTTGATGAGAAATGGAGATTAAAAAGGACAAAAATGGAATTTTTTTTTCTTGGCTCGTTTTCCTTTATGGTGAGATTTGGTGAGAAAGTGCTCCCCTTTCTGATCACACCGTTCATCACAATCATGCGATTCACTTAGTAGGGTAGAAAGATTTGAAAGCTCAGTTGGACACTTTGAACTTTCATGACTGTTAATAGTTTGGGTAAAGTAAAGATTCTAAGTTTGTTTTGAGACTTATTGTCAAGAGAATGTACATTTAGCTAGCTGTCGATGTCTCTGTCCTGCAAAATTGCGGCGAACATAGCACTGGCTCTTTGTGGTATACTATGCTTTTCAGACCTCAACTTGATCTTTTTTTTTGGGTAATTACCTCAACTTGATCTTTCTGTAGTTCTTCATTAGACTTTTAATTTTGGGAGTTGAAAGAAAAGCGTATCAGGAGTCTAGGACGCGTATAGAGGAGTTTGATGGCCGAGGTTAACATTCAATGATGATTCATAACTCCAGAACTAGTCTCGTAGGGAAATTCGAAAGACCCTTTCTGCTGATGATGCTTTATTGATTCTGCACAAGTCTTATCAGCCAAAAAACTAAATTATGCATGTCATTTCTGTTTCGTAGATATCGTATCTTATAAAAAGAAAAAGTCAACCTATCGACTTTGATCTGGGCTCTGCATGGCTTATCTCACATTCTATTTGCAGGTAAAGGGGCTTTCAACCGAAGAGCTTGCTGCCCGTAATGATTTGGCCCTTGCCCTTCCGCATAGGATTCAAGTAATACCAGATGGGACTGCAGGTGCACCCAAACAAAGAGGAGGGACAACTGCAGCTTCTCGAGCACAACTCAAGTTTGATTCAGGTGATTGTTTGCCTTACACTTCTTAGGATTTTATTCTCTCTCTCTCTCTCTCTCTCTCTCTCTCTCTCTCTCTCTCTCTCATCTGGGAGACTCTTGAATGGTGTTTAATTATTTTTTTTCATTTGGATCATAGATGGGAAATTTGTACGTGTATACTTCCAGCAAACAGAAGAGTCTAGCCAATTCAGGCAAGAATATGTAATGCGGAAAATGAAGCAGGCACGTCTTTCTTTGGAGTTGTTTATCTCATACCACTGTTTCATTTATTAGCAAAGAAATAAACTTTTTTTGTGCCTTCCGATGGCGATTTTCCAGCATCCTCTTTTCCTGCATTTCCCACGTCAAATGATTTTAGTATCTGCAAAATCTATGTTTTACTGTGACGTTCATGCAGGACTAAGGCTTGGAAATTATATCAGAAGGTTTGGATTCATTGTAAATCATGACCCATGCTATGAATGAGGTAAGCTTCCTTGTGCTTTTTATCTTTTTTCTTTGGTTTTTTTCATTCATGTCAAGTCATAATATTGTGATTTATGCAGGAGATGGATAGGCAAGTTCCTTTGATGGATGAGAGTAACACTAAGGTTGGTGAATTCTTCCTGTCTTGGTATTATCTGAAGCAGTGTTCTTATCTTAAATCATTCAGAGTGTTTTTCTTCACATCACAGGTGGACAAGGCAACATCAGACCTTAAGAATACCAATGTGAGACTTGAGGACATTTTTAACGAGGTGATTGAGCCACAACTGTGTTCTCTGTGTTGCATCAATGGATTTATGTGTGAGACAAAGGGTAGCGATGGGCATATTACTTGGACTTGGGTACGGGTGTCGGGTGCGGGTATGTATCTAGGTGTCGGATTCAATTGTTTCTCATTTCAAGGACACGGGGACGCGGCAAAAAATTCAAATTTGTTCCTATTTTGTGTATTTTCTTACGTAAAATGGTGCTTTAAGGTTCTATAGCGCATTTCATGGATAATAAGAGAGGTTTATGCATATTTCCATGATAAACTCGAATTACAATTTGGTTTTCTATAGAAGTGTCTTACTAAACTTATCAGACACATATCCCACACCCTTATCCGAGTGTGAAGTGTTCGACACGGGTACTTTATACCATTATGAGAGTCCGCGTAATATAGGCGATGGGAGACAGAGTTCAGTCTCAATTCATATGTTATCTGTTGTATATCCCTGTACTGGATATGATAAAGAGTTGTGCTTTTGTTCCAGCTGAGGTCGTCATAACTTCTGCCCTGACGTCATACTGCTCTGCATAAGTCTTGGGTTTGCTGCTTATCGATACAAGTAAGCTGCACTATCTGCTATATCGAAAGAAACAACTTATGTAACTTTGTTAATCTCTGACATGCTTAAACTTGTACTTGGGGGCTGAAATCCTTGAGGGTCTGTTTAGAAAGAAAATTATGCTGCAAAATGAAAATGAGAGAAAGTGAAGGGGGAAAAAAGGAAAGCGGATTTTTTTTTATTTGCTTCGATGCGTTTGAATGAAATGAAATTTTTTGTAAGTCTTGCCAGAGAACACTTATATTACAAACTTAACCTTAACTTACAACATGGATCATGATAGGAAAGGAAAATTAGGGGCATAATGGGAAGTGCATAAGAGGTGACAACTTCCGCAAGAAAATAAAATTTCCTTGTATTTTTGGCAAGAAAATGAAAGCAATGTAACCATGCTTAAATGGGTTGTAGTGTTGGAGTATCATTTTCACTTTTATCAAATAGACCCATCGTGTGGTCAACAAATTTTTTTTTCTTCCTTTTAGTTTAGTTTTTTAGCAGTAAATGACGGAGTGTGTACTCGCAGTAATTGAAGAAGTAAGATGATACAAGGGATACTGTTTCTTCCTGTACGGGTTGCTGTTTTACACTGATTGAGGTCTTCCTATGCTCTTGATTTATTAGTTGATATGTTTTACTGATATGTATGTCTTTTGTCATTTGTTGAAGCTTGTACCTTTGTCACTGAAATAGAACTTTGGGCAGATAAGCATTTCTGTTCGAATGCAATTATTATTGATCCAATTTTCACGTTGTCACCTTATTCTAAGGTTGTGCTTTTACCAGCACGGGTGATTAAAATGGTGACTTCTGAGTGCTTTGCTTGTGGAAATGTGCAACATAAGTTCTTTCAGCCAGAATCTGATAACGTGAGCCACAATTTCTTTCAGCTGAAACCAGTTGGTGTTTTGGATGTATGCAAACTCGTAAAGGTTCGCATTAGGAGGGAAAAAGCATTCATAAAACTCAGTCTTGGTGATCTGCCATTATAGAATAGGATGCTTAATGGAATAATTATAGTAGGGTGGCCACAGGTGGGGTTCACTGGTTCAGTGGTAGAAAAGGTATTAATGTTTGTTGTATACAATAATGAAAACTTTGCTCTTTGAACTAACATATACGCATCTGAGTGCATACTGTTCATAATTTCTACCTTACATTTTTTTAAACCAAATATTTGTATTATGTGGAGAGCATACTCGGAGTCGCAATAGACACAACACGGTGAAATGCATAGGTATCTACAGGATTCAATTAATTCACAATCAATTCCCTTTTTCTTACATCGGAATTACTTAATGGTAAGGGTATTGCCTATGAAGCACCTGACACTCCTAGAGATCATTGTATCTGTGTCGAACACTCCGGGACACGCGACACACCTGGGACACATAATCCGTTAAACTTAACTGTTTTTTAGGGTGGGGCATGTCGGGCACACATGGGGACACGCCAAGGACGCACATCAAGACACAGCATGGTAATTTTAAAATATTATCAAGTATTGGGCCAAAAGTGTAATATAAATTCAATTCTATCTGTGTATAGGCATACACCATCAGCCAATAATTCATTGGATAGGAGACCTAATTATATAGTGATTGCTGTGTACGTTTGCATAACTAGAAAAGTAAATTAAAAATTACTGTTTTGTTCCTATGCCATGTTTGTGTCCGCCTTTTTTGAGAATATACACCTCCCATAACTGTATCCATGTCCCCGCATGTTCATGTCTATATGCAGGCTACATAAGGTAGTGCTATAAAATTAGATTTGTAAATATTCACCTACTAGTGAAATATATCACTGTATTTGGTATACCACACCACCTTGTTGCGCAATACTTATTTGACTTCCTCCAACATCGTTACTTACATCAAAAGTATGGAACTTATATTTACATCTCTCAGTATACCTGGATCTTCAGTCGCGTTCTTTGAAGGCCAAGTGATTTATCTCTTTGAAGGCCAAGTGATTTATCTCCTGATATTCGATCGTAGAACTCCATTGAGTGGCGTTTTAGTTGTTACCTTCAGACCTGTTTCTCCAACTGAAATTCAGTTCTCTGGTTACATCACTTCATCAATAATCTCTGATTGTCAGCTTCTTATTAGGTTGCATGAAACTCTCGTACTGATCCCCTTCAGCAGCCTTTCTCTTCTGGCCATCAGTCAAGCTGTCAAAAGGCAGGACCGAGTGTTGCGAATAGTTCATTTCAGAATAGGTCTCGCAGGCTGAAGTAGAAGTTTTGCTTGCTTCAAAGATTTGGTTAGAAACTGTGTCCAAGGAACGTAGATCTTGAGACGCAAAGATGAGTGGTAGTACAAGGCAATCTCTGTCTAGAAAGTCTCTCACCAGCGCTTGTTTGACATTTTCAATTGTTGAGCACGGCTTGTATTCCTTCTGAGAGTCGCCAAATGGGTCATTATTAGAACCAGATCGATCCTCCCCGCTGTTCCTTGGTTTGTTGCTTTTCTGCCGAACACGGCATAGTACCCAGTCATCTAACTGTGGAATGAGAGAAAAACATGTGATTCTTCTGCCCATGCTTAAGTAGTCATAAAATAGAGTAAACCCTCCAGGATTAAAAATAAGTAAACAAAATTGCAGTCTGAAGTCTTCCTAGTTGGCTAGTTTGTAGCAAAATGTGGGGGTAAATTGCTTCTTGTTATTACAGCCATGGTTTGAACCAAAATTGGGGAATTTATGCCACAACAACAATTAATTACTGTGAGTTAAAACCTTTTCAGATACACTACCAAATCTATGTTATGAACCATAGAATTTCGATTCTGTCCATTGAGGATACTGAGAAAGAAAAAGGGGGGAAGAATCTACTGGAAATAGTGGGATTCGTACAAGTTATGGGAGTCGAACTAGGTGTATTTACTGCAATTGCTATACGTCAAGTTGTCAACCCTTGTGGATGTTTCGACGAACGACATGAGAATCGAATTGAATCTCCTTAAGATAAGGTTAGCATTGGTAAACCATGAGTGAGACAACAAGAAGTGGAAAGCAGGGGAAGCCTTTTTAAAAATCACAACATCCGCCTCATGCTAAATCAAATATATATCCTCGCCTATCTTTCCTTCTTGTAAGAATAGAACCCATATTGGGTTAACGTATCCTGCAAAACAACATACCCTCATGCACCCTCTCTGCCTGGAATTCGAAGTCATTGCTTCGGGCATTCTGTACTCGTGCATGATCCAATCTGTCTTAATTCCTCTCGGAGCACGCCCTGTATGGAACACCAAGCCCTTTTTGACCCCAAGTATCGTTGCATCCCGTGAACTGACAATAGGCTTATCTGTTCCTGTGGCCTTCCAAAAACCTGAACCAGCCATCCTATTAGGCCTCACTCCATTGGGGTACTTCCTATCCCTTGGGGTAAAGAAATACCATTCCTCCTCACCAAACAAAGCTTTCCCTGTAAATAAAAGTAAAGAAAAAGTTATTAATAGCTTAGTAATGATTGTCTTGTAACTCATTAGCTTAGTGATTTTTCGATAGAAACTTGGTAGCTCCCAAGGGTTGAACTTGTAAAGATCGACTTCAGCGATAATAGATGCCGGAAGGGGACTGGATGTTGCTTTGTTCCTCAAGTAGTACACCATGAGCTCCTCGTCGGACGGGTGGAATCTAAAACCAGGTGGAAGTTGAATGCCTGTATTTGGTTTTTGGTCCATGGGAGAAGGCTTATTTCTTGTTGATGAAGGAACCTTGGCAGGAGTATGAGTAAGTGAACACTGTGCATTGATTATATATATGGCAAGGAAAACAACCTTTTGTCATAACTTGTGGCCTTTCTTGTTGGGATATTTTGCATTGGCAGAATTTAACATGTAGTGACTTTAGAAGTATCAGATTAGATATTTATATGCTTATATGGTGCATTTAGCATCTCATATTCATTAGAATCGCGACGTGTTTACCTGACTAAATTGGTAGTAATGAGATAGTGTTATGTTTTGTTGTTCCCCGGTGGAAAATATATATGCCCGCGATGTTATCTATAGAACCTTACCCCCCATCTCATCGCGAAGTAGGGCATTTGGCGTATCACCTTTTCTTTTCCCATTTCGTTCCCCGTTATGAGACATCCCGGTTATGTTAAAATGAGGTTCAACCCAATTGGCTGATGAAATGGGTACCGACGGAAGAGGTTAGGCATTGGATATGATGTATTTCGAGTCGTTGCAAATAAACCGTGTAGTTGGTTTCCGTCGCAAACGATGGGACATTTGAAGCCATGATTTTACTTTTTGGGTAAAATAATTCCATTTGATCAAAATACCAATTTTGTTGTTTCAAACTGGTTAGAAGAGGTTAGGCATTGGGTGCGAAGGAGTTTGAGTCGTTGCAAATAAACCATGTAGTTGGTTTCGGTCGCAAATTCTGGGATATTTGAAGCCATGATTTTGCTTTTAGAGTGAAATAATTCCACCTGATCAAAATACCAACTTTGTTGTTTAAAACTGGTTTGAAGCTCTGTCACTAATAATATGAACCCGGGGGCAGATTTGCTGTCCCTTAAGGACGGCAGAACTTGCCAACCCATCCAAGCCGTCCATCTCCGCAATCACCAGCTTGGATGGAGAATGTATTCTTAATCTGACAGATAGAAATTCATCTGCGAATCTAAGCCGTTGATTGTGGAGATGGACGATTCGGATGGAGGGTTAGCAGCGCTTGCCGTCCACAGGGATCGCAGAGCCCCATTGTTTTAATAATATACACACTCTGGTTAAGCAAGTCAACCATTTGTTGGACCATTGTCCCCTAGTTTTGTAATCAACCAGAAAACACTGTAGTATATCATATTTATGTGTATATATTCATCTTAAGTAGAAGTAACCACATAGATGTACAGTAATGAAATATGAGGGATGGAAGTAAAAGGAGGCAGTGAGGAGAATGTTTCATTGGTAATTTACCTTTTCATTACTGAGGAAATCATGGGATATGGAAAAATAAGATTTCTAGGAGTCTTTGGACAGTTTATATAAAATATATATTGTGGAAACATAAAGCCTACCAATAGAACTTTAAACACAATTCCGGACAAAACTGAATACAGTTCGATGGACGTGGACCCATGTGCATGAAGGTCATCTGACGGAGTTGGTTCCGGATTTTGTGTTTTGAAGTTGTGTTAGTAGTATTTGCTCTATTAGAAATGTGAAAGCTTCAACTAGTTTGGTTGAAAAAAAATAAAAAGGCATAATAGTAGGTACGGATGCTGTTGTTTTGGCTCCATCCTTTCCCATTCTTTATTAGCTTTATCCTTACAAAACTCCAAATGGAAGAACATCGATGGGACATAATAATGCCTAGTTTGACAATAGGGATTCATCTGCCTAGGCCCGGCCCTTAGATTTTCAGGGTCCTAAGCAAGTTTAAAAAACGGGGCTTCTCATTGTATTTGTGCATGTTATATTAGGTGTTAAACAGAAAAAGTAAGATAGCCTTGTAGTTCAGTCGCACATTACTTGTAACGCCTTTTAGAACCTAAGGCTCGAAAGTGCCTCAGAACCATCAATTTGAAACCATTTTTTTTACAACTTCAAAACTACTCGCATATAAAATTTGAAGACAGCAAGGATCGATCAGGCGACCTCATGCGATGATCACGCAGATCTTACCAACGCGGTACAATAACCTGTTTATATAATATTTGACATAATATTTAATATATTCCTCAGGCCCTAGTATTGGGTCAAAAACTGGAGGCTCTAGGCGGTCGGCTTGTAATCCTATGCCCAGAGCCGGGCCTGCATCTGCAAAATATGTTTTCTTCCCCTTGTGAATCTGTCTCCCATTCTATCTCTCATGTTTGCTGTGGACACTTAGAATCATTATTCTTAAGACCCATCCTCTATCATAACAAAATAATGTCCTGGTTGATAAATTCATGTGGACTTCAAATGGAGAAAATGCCTCTTTTCCGATAAACGATTAACGCAAAAAGTCATGGCCTAACGCGACGTCAAGTGCCGTTCAAAAAAAAAAAAAAAAAAAACCAATGCAGAGGTCAGCCAAATGGGTTTGACTTATTAATTCGGGTCGAGCAACTCGTGAACGGGTACGAGTGTAACATGGGTTCGAGTCGAGGCACCATCTCACAACATGCTTCCTGTCAGAATTTCTTTTGTATAATAAGCGACAGCCAAGCTTGATCCATTTTTAGAGGGAAATTTGTTTGATGTGCTGCTCTCTGTGTCTTTTGTTTGCACCTTGTGTTTCCTTGTCACTTAAGGAAAACATGAACGTTGAATCCGAGGTTTTGTTTGAGAGTTCAGAAGAGAGATGGGTGTTCTTTTGGGACTTGAAAATTTGGCAACTAGCAAACTTTATGGAAGCCCAACTTCAGTGGCATTCTTTGCACGACAAGAGAGAGAGAGAGAGAGAGAGAGAGAGAGAGAGAGAGAGAGAGAGAGAGAGAGAGAGAGAGAGAGAGAGAGAGACCATTTTGCAGGCAATTGACTCCTCTGTTTGTCCCCGTGTGCTGTTCTCTAAAAAACAAAACCACAGTTTATAGTAGACTTAGTTCTCAAGCAATGCCTGGAAGAATTATGACTCCCACCAGCATGATGCTTCGAGCCTTATCGGTCACACAGCCAGTCCCAAGCCCGGACAATTGAGGGAGGTTGTTCGTTAGGTACGTAATTAATAGCTGGCACGTAAAAATACCCGTTAGTTGTTTATGACAGGAATCCGACTATGAAAATCTCTCGATAGATTTAAATGAAAAGGATGGATTCGTGTAGCCGACGCCAATAGATGAAACACAAGGCATGCATCCCTATGGTAATATCACATGTTTTGTGAGATTATATATCTGATGCATGTTTAATGTTAACTGGTAGAATTTTAGCCAAATTCTCGACTATGTGGCTCTTGTAGATACGTAGTTCGTTATGATGCTCATGTCTGGTCAAATAAACGGGATCAATATATTTGTGTACGTCTCTGTGTCTGTGTCGTGATGATTTGTGATTAAAAAGTAAATACCATTCGAAAGATCAGGATTCTAAGCAGTCCAACTTACAAATCGCACTGTACATAAGGCAAGCTCCGGCCCATCATGGTCTCCAAACGGTTTATCGGGTAGAGTGTGGTTAGAGTATAGTCTATGCTAAAAATTGAGTTGATCGGACACAGACATTCACATGATGGGAATACTTTTCTTTGTATCGATCGGAGAAATCTGATTTGACAAAACAAATGTGAGCACGAGCTGTTGATTTGCAATCAATTCGATCTTTTGCATTGATGTTATTGTTTTCCAGATGATACAACCCAAGGCAATTCCGCGTGGGTCCACAACCCATCGTTTGTTTCATGAATTGCGGATCCTTAGGGCAGCACACAATACAAATTAGTGTGGTTCCATAAAAGTCCAGCAATAGCCCATTTTGATTGGTTTTAAGAAATTTCAAAAATCAACTTGACAATTATTTTTACGTATAGAACGTAATCGAAGCCAAAATCGAAATTAAGCACATATAAAGCCAAAGAAATTAAACCGGTTTTTAATTCGGTTCTAACTATGGTTATCGAGTATAAAGTCAATAACCAAATTAAAATTACCGATTCTTATTTTGTTAGAATCATAACCAGACCACTAATCTGAGCAAAATAAAATAATTTCGTCCGGTTTGAATTTGAATTATCGATTCTATGATTTTCTTGAATAGGGTCCTTATACAGTGTCCCATATGTCTAGTTGTTTTCTTCTTTCTCTATTTGTTAAGATTGGCAAATGTCCAATGGTTTGATATGTCACACTCGGTACGTATATCATGATTTTAATCAAAGTGACATTACATAATGCACTTTTCATACCCAAAAGTCCATGGGAGAGCCTCTCCGTCCTCACCCTTTTTTATCCAAATTTTGAGTCAAAAATTGTCTAAATTCCCAATTTAGGTATGTTGATCGCCAATGGAAAAACCCATTTTCACCCCCCACAATTTTATTTTTTTTAAATTACAAATGACATTTATGTAAATAAGTGAGATGATAGAATCAACTCCAATGAAGGTCTAGTGAGGCTCAGCAGGTTATGCGACTCTCCGGAAACAACAGATTTGTGGTTGAGTCAATAATATGCTCTGGGTCGGGAATCTTTTCTCTTCTCTTTTGCATTTGCATTGCCTATCTTCCAATTCCGCCTATCCGCACCCACCAACCTGCCTGGATGCCTCTATTTACTAGATTTGATTTGTGTCATTTAGGTACACGGAACAACAACACAATCTCGACGAACAGAGTACAAGCAACTACGAAAAGTATAACAACCAACCTCCGTGAACAGAGGCTTTCTTAGTTAATTAGAGTGTGATAACTATATAAAGAAATATAACAAGACCCGATGGACGTTCTTTGCCCTTCTCTCACGAAGCTCCGGCCGACGACTCCCCAGCAGCTCTGGCGAAGTTTCTACCTAAAATCGAAAGAGCTGGCAAAGCTCCGACATCAAATTGAAAGATCCGGCGAAGCTCCGTCATCATTTCAAGATGGTTGGCAGGGATGAAGTCGGGGGGCAGTCGCCCCTGCCACACAAAAAAGCCTCTAGTATTACATAAAAAAAATCCTATGAATTATATATCTCGGCCCTACAAAGTATGTTAGGAAAACAATTCAAATAGTAGTTACCTTAAACATTAATTTCTAAACACTAAGGGTTAAAGATATAACAAAACATAAAATTGGAGGGTAAATATTGTGAATACAAATCATTTTTGGATCTAATGCTTTTACCATTGATGGATTTTCAGCCTGGAAGAAAGTGAATAATGGCCAGAAATGTGCTTTTCTAGCTCATGTGGGAACAAAGCTTAATTCCATTCATAGATGTGTTGGTTAGCCAACGTAATGATTTATTGAACCAAGGCCTACATTTGAACAAATTTGTTCAGCAACAAACTATAGTTCAAATTGGAAGAAATTGTTTGCATTTGAAGAACACAATAGACAATGTTAAATGCCTCAAATTGCACAATTGTGCTCTCAGATGCCGTGATGAAAGCTCTACTTCTTCCAACAGAGGAAATTGTATTGATTTGATAGAGTTCATGGGTTCTTATAATCCAGATGTGCATGCAGTTGTACTACACAATGCTCCTCAAAATGCTTCCTATCATTGGGGTCAGACCCAAAGAGTGATTCTTAGCATTTTTCGTGATAAAATACAACAATTCATTAATTTGTGAGGAGATCAATAGAGGGAAATATTGTATTTTAGCAAGTTTCTTGCTCATTTACATAGAGAAGGATACTGCATGGGAGTTTGATACCAATTCTATCATTGATGCTTTTAGTGACATGAAAGAACGTCGAGTGCAATTGAAGTGCCTTGTTTTATTAGATAGGCTGAGGTGAGTCGTTACTACTTTTACAATTCATTAATTTATGAAAAGCTTATTATTTATGCACGGAGTATTTCTTTTTTGTACTTACTAAAATTTGGTATTTTTTTTTTGGTGTCGAATACATATTCGCCCTTGTATAGTGAAATCTCTGGATTCATCCCTGCACGGCTGGCGAAGATCCGGCATCATATTGAGACGACCGGCAAAGCAAGGTAAACGGCGGAAAAATGGGTAAGGTTTGGGGTACGTGTCCCCAAATTGGAGAAAGAAACTGGTAAAACCACCAAAACGGGTAAGGGTTTGGTTAAAGATTGGAGATGGGTTTTTTTTTTTACCTAAATTTTGGGTCCGGGTCTTAAAAGGGGGTCAATAATATATCGAAGATGCTCTTAGTCCTCTTAATCGGTAATTTGATTTTTCACACAATTGATCACGATTCGATGGGGTTAGGACGTAGAAACTTTTTTGGATGAGTCAACTTTTGATCAGGCAGAGAAGGGGATTAGTCGAGGTGCCATACCCGATAACCCCAAAATAAAAAAACGAAAAGAAAAAGATACAGCAATGGCAATGTGAAATTCTATTCCAAACAGTACAGGTATTTTGTCCCATCACTTAATATAACCAAACACTATCCTAAATCGACGAATGCTGTCTTTACAAAGGTGGATTATAATCTACAAATTCCAATCCCCTCCAATTCTTTCTTTCTATCCACAAGGACCACCACGAAGTTTCAATTTCCAACTATGTGGTACCAAAATTATACACCACAAAAATTATACAATTATGTTTACAACACTTTTTCGGATTGTCCTTTTTATTGCTTTCTCTTAATTTTTACATCATGTTGTTCATCTCGATAAGAGGAACAAGAACAATGTGAAAATATAGATTAAAATTGGAAAAAGTCGTATAAGACGACGAAAAAAATCCAAAAAATAGTCTATACGGGAAAGACTGTCTTCTTGGTCTTTTTTGTTGTTTTATAGGAACTTTTTCAACTTTGGGTCTATATTTCATACTTTTTCAATTGTCTCTTCGAGCCAAACAATGTGATGTACAAATTACACCTTAATCCAAAAAATTTAAAAATATATTGCAAAAAGACTTTGCCAAAAAGCCCCTAAAAAGTTAGGTCAAGTTCACAAAATATTGGGTACAACACAATGCTTCAAATAAGGGGAATAGTATTTCTTACACTTTGGCACTCTAAATTCAGGTTGAGATTTCACAATGGTATTTTCGATACTTTCGACTCACATTTTAACTGGCAAAATATGGAGCTGAGTAGTAATAATAATCGCTTCTTACACTTCTACACTTTAAATTCAGGTTGAGTTTCCACTATGGTATTTTCAGTATTTTGGACTCACATTCTAACTAGGAATGGCAAAGCGGCGGGGCGGGGCGGGTTTTGCCATACATACCTGCTCGTGCCTCTAAAATGTATCTCCTCTCCCGCCCCCACCCCTAACCCGACTGTGTAATGGATGGATACCCCTTACCCCGCTCCGCCCCCCCTTTTTTTTTTTAACATATTAAGAAAATAAGTTTTTGATTCCCAAATTAGTGAACAGTAATAATAAAAGTTCACAAAATAGCAATTACTTTTGCTCCAACATCTACTATGTATAAGAAAAATGAAAAATACTTGATACATAAAGCGATAAAGTGACATTCTAGTTGTAAGGATAAAAAAATATAAGAATAAAAAAAAATTATGCATAAAATATTTTCAGGGCGGGTTCGGGGTGGGTATCGGGGAGGGGTGATGTCTAACCTACCCGGTCAGGTTTTTATTTTTTCTCTCCTAACCTTACCCCTTACCTGAAAAAAAAAACCCCTTCCCGTTAAGGGTGGGTTCGGGGTGGGACAGGTATGATTGCCATCCCTAATTCTAACTGGCGAAAAAATCGAAAATATTATGGTGGAAACTCACCCTCACTCCCTCAGTGTCATTTAGTGTAAATACTAGGGGTGCAATTACTTTAAGACAAAATCAGAGACGACGTTGTGGTTTCTAACCACATAGGATCATTAGATTTAAAAAATAAAAAAATAAAAAAAACTACAGAGAATTATGATTACAAAAAAAGCAAAAAAAAAGAACTATTGGATTCATAATTTTGCCTTTTCAAATAAAGAAAAACTACATAGGATTCCTACTATTCGTGGACTTTTGTGTGTCATTGGAAATACAAATAAACTCTAAAAAAACCGTGTACAAATATCTATACAAACATATACATATACAAGTGTGAGTGGGCCAGCCTAGGCAAATGTTCAATTAGAGACCCAATCTACGAGATGAAAGAATCAATAAATCATTCTGTAAACCAATTTGCAGAACTTAAGTTCTTTTGTCCTTGTTATGGAATTAATGTACACTACTCACAAGAATTCATTTGTTTTTCTTTATCTAGAAGTATAAATTATTTCATACCGACAGCTCAAAGCCAAGCTAGTTACCCTTGAGCTCATAGCCTTATTCCGTCAACAAGAATCAAATTTCCTACCAATATTTTTATAAAATCTTGATGTGCGGGTCGGATCAGTTTGAGCACACCTCATTTAATTATGAGGTCCTGAAGTTAATAATCGGGCGCAAAACCCTCTTGTAGCTCTAAGGTTTGTAATGTTTAGTGTAGGCATGTAAAATTTCTAACCTATCACGAATCGCCACGTGTTGCTAGGGCACGCAAATTGGCCAATTAAATGTTGTCAAGTGTCACAAGTCAAAGTCAAAGTTTCACGAACGAGCCAATTAAATGCTGCCAAGTGTCCGTAGGTCAAAAGACCAAGCACGACAAATGGCCAATCAAATGTTGTCACGTGTTTACAAGTCAAAAGTCAAAGATATGTGAAATGACCAATTAAGTGGCACCACATGTCAAAATGACACACGGTAATTTATTTATCAAGTTTGCCCAATTAAATTATGTCACTTGGTGAAATAAATTATGTATCTCATTCTATATAATTATCTTTCCCAAAATAAATAACAGAAATATATTTATATTGTATTTTAATTATTTTCCTTTAAATAAAATAAGGAAATAATTAGAGAGAAAGATATGAAAAGAATTGTAATCTTGCCATATATAACTCTCCATCTGCCATCCCTATAAATAAATGTGTTCTCTCTCATATTCAACGCACATTGCAGTTTCCATCAGCAAGCAGAGCTCTGAAGATTGAAGCATCCAAAGCCTTTCAGAGCTCTTCAAGTCTACATCAAGCGAGGCGGTTCTTCAAGTCAAAGCCTCGAAGTTCTGAAGAACATTCAAGCCACATCACCATTCTTTTCCACAAATCTCAGAGAAAATTTTGCTATTTGATTCGGGATCAAACTCTCAAGCCCTCGTTTCAACATCCGAAGAGAAGAATCAGAGGATTAAATTTTTTTGACTTGAAATACATCAGAGATTGTAAACCCAAAAATTTCATACATCAATAAAATTGATTTTGGTCAGCATTTTTACGTCTTTTTCGTAGACTCGAAATTTGTGTGATACATTTAGTCTCCGTGTGATTCGAACATACGAACTCATTTATGAAAGATAAATACTTATTGCTTTGTGATGCCCACTTGGCCAAACTTCTTGGTGTTTAACAAAATTATTTTATGTTTGTAAATTATTAAATGAGTTCTGACAAGATAATGCCTTTAATCAGAGAGAGAGAGAGAGAGAGAGAGAGAGAGAGAGAGCAACTCTCTCAAAACAGTAGTCAAATTCTCATGTTAAACCTCGACATGAATCAAAATCCATATGAAAGGAATATCTGAGGTTTTTGTTTTTTCCCCTCGGTGGAATCATAATTATTTATTGTAGTTAGTGTGGTTTGAATTCAGTCAAATACAAGATAATGCATAGTGCCAGACTGCCAGTGGTGAAGCCAAGAGTTAGAGAAAATGGGGGCAGCTTCTACAAACTCTTTAATTAAAAAAATAATAATTCTGAAGTAGAATGAAAGAAAAATATTGTTCTGAAAATAATAAAAAAATCTAACATATTTATTAGTAAAAAAGTTACTTATGCAAATTATCAAAACAAACCAACTGCTTGGATTGTTTCGGCAGATCAAATCTAAGAGTAATTCAATATACAATAACTAAAATGCAGTATTTAATTACAAAACCTTGCACCAATAAGAAAGAGTATCTCTTTTGTTTCAAAATCTTCAAATTCGAATTGCGTTATAGGTTCTATCGACAGAGAGAGAAAGGAGCAAAACTAAACTAAAAACTACAAATAATTGCTAAAGTGTACTCTTATAGCGCATGTTAATTAGCCACTTACGAATTTTGGACATGAGTTTCTAATTGTAAGTGGTGACTATTTTTTGTATTATATATCTCATCTTGCCCATATGCTGGACTTGCTCTAAATTAATTTCAAACAAAAAGTTAAGTATCAAATGACATACAATATATGTGAGAGTGATTAATAAGAAAATACAGTAACTTTTAAGGAAAAATGCAAATTTTGAAAATATTAAAATTTATTTAAATAAATAAAAAATTATTTAAATAAATAAAAAAGAATTGTTGGGGGCACCCACCTGGGCCACTCCGCCATTGCATGGTGCCTATCACTAGTGATGCAGACCGGGTCGTCAACATGGTTGGACATTTATTTAAAGGCCCAAAAAGGCCCGAGTGTCGAAAAATTCGGTATCGACATTGTCATTGTGCCATATCGATACCGTGCCGCCAATTGCAAACGAAGCCACCCGTGATCGATACGGGCCTTTAAAATATCGATACCGAGTGCCCTAACTTGGCCGATTGGCTTACCTCGTTATTTTCCGTTATTTCCGATTTTTCCCTTTTTAGCAATTTTCGTTTTCCATTGATTTGCCTTCCTTTTCGGAGCAAATCAATTAGGGTTTCTAGCTTCCTATATAATAAGTTGTAAGCCTAAACGGCTAGGGTTGGTGATTATTGAATTAAGAACGAGTTTTACTCATATTTTGATCGTTTAAGGAGGGAGTACCTCTGGGTCGATCTTGTTCGTGTTTCTCTTGCACGATTGTTTCATTCCATAGGCTGCGCTACATCGCTTGGTATCGTGAGCCCAAGTTTCAATCCTGTCATGGGCGAGGCGCGGTGGAGGACGAACAAGAGGGGGTGCACGAACCGCTGGTATGGACGAAATCTATGAACGAGATGATGCTGCTCGGGATGCTCGGATAGAGGAGGGTCTTGCTGAACTCAAAGCCATGTTTGGAAATATTATCCAACGCGTGGATGCTTTAGAGGTCGCTGATCCAACTCGCCGTCGTCCTGTTAGACCTAACCCTCAGGAGGAGGAAGGTTTTTCGGATGATGAGAGTTCCAACCCTTTTGCTGGTCATTACCATCAACGGGGAAGGGATAGGAGTTCGTGGCTAGAACCCATGACTCTCATGCTTGGGAAAAAGTATCAAGATTGACCTACCGAATTTGTGGCAAACTGTCACCGTGAGGAGGAATTTCTGGATGGGCCGAACGCTATAGACGAAGTCATGGATTTCAAAGGGGTTCCGTGGATAGGAGGGTTCCTCTTGTGGCGACCAGATTCAGGGGTAGAGCTTCTGCGTGGTGGCAGCAACTGAAAATCAGTAGGAGTCGGAACGGGAAGTCCAAGATTACTGATTGGGAAAAGCTGAAGAAGAAGATGCGGGTGGAGTTCCTTCCCCATAACTATACCCGTATCATGTATCAGAGATTGCAGAATCTTCGCCAGAACACGCGTTCTGTCGACGATTACACCGAAGAGTTTTATCAACTTGTGGCCAGAAACGATTTAGCAGAATCTACGGAGCAGCAGACTGCAAGGTATGTTGGTGGTTTACGTCAACAAATGCAAGATGAGTTAATGATGTATGATTTGTGTTCTGTTTCGGATGCCCATCAGAGGGCTTTAGTGTTAGAAAACGGTTCAATAGAAGGCCGGGTAATTGGGAAGTCTTTATTCGATCAATCATGGGGTGCGCCACCTGTGCGTGCAGTTATTCCTCAACCCGTAGTGCCAGCAACTAACAGAACGACGACTGCTGGCTTTAAATGCTTTAAGTGTGGGGAGCCAGGTCATCGTATGTCGGACTGCAGGAAAGGCGATCGTCCAGGAAAGGCCTTGTTCATAGATCAGGAGGGGGTTGTTCAGGATGCCACTGAGGATTATGACCAGGATGCTATATACGATGACAATAATGGGGAGCTGGAGGAGATAGAATGCCCAGGTGACACAGGGTCGCCACTGCTGGTGGTTCGAAGGGTGTGTTATGCGCCCCGAGAATCTGAAGGGGAGTCATGGTTACGCAACAACATATTCAGTCCACTTGACAATTGGCGGCAAAGTTTGCCGCTATGTGATTGATTCGGGCAGTTGCGAGAACGTGGTGTCAGAAGAGGCAGTGCAAAAACTGAACTTGAAAACAGAGGCGCATCCCAATCCTTACAAATTGAGTTGGCTGAAGAAGGGTAATGAGGTAAAAGTTTCTCAGCGTTGTTTAGTTTCTTTTTCAATGGCCTCTAAATATAAGGATGGTGCATGGTGTGATGTTGTGGCTATGGACGCTTGTCATCTGCTTTTGGGGCGTCCGTGGCAGTATGATCGTAAAGTCGCGCATGATGGTGGGTCTAACACCTACAGTTTAATTTACGGGGGTACAAAGATTAAATTGTTACCATCTAGGGAGTCAGCCCCTGTGGGTCCTAATCTGTTAGCAAGGGCGCATGGAGATGGAAGAGGAGATTGCGGAATGGGGTTGCTTATGTTTTGGTTGGGAAAGATATTGGGCAGATCAATCCGAGACTGCAGTTCGCTATTATTCAACCCCTTTTGTTGGAGTTTGGGGATGTTTTTCGGTGGAATTTACCGGAGGGATTGCCACCGCTACGTGACATTCAACACCAAATTGATTTGGTGCCCGGTGCTAACTTGCCAAACCGAGCCCATTACCGGATGAGTCCAAAGGAGCATGAGGAGTTGCGTAGACAGTGGAAGAGTTGCTCTCCAAGGGTTTCATTCAAGAGAGCCTCGGTGGCAGCTCCGGCTTTATTAACGCCAAAGAAGGATGGGTCATGGCGGATGTGCGTGGGACAAACGGGCTATCAATAAAATCTTTGTGAGGTACCGATTTCCCATTCCTCGCTTAGATGATTTGTTGGATCAATTATCGGGGCCAAAGTGTTCACAAGCAAATTGGACTTAAGGAGTGGCTATCATCGATTCGGATCGAGACTGGGGACGAGTGGAAGACCGCCTTTAAGACTCGTGAGGGTTTGTATGAATGGTGGTTATGCCATTTGGTTTGTCAAACGCGCCTAGTACTTTCATGCGTGTGATGAACCAAGCGCTGCGACCGTTTATTGGTAAGTCGTTGTGGTATATTTCGATGATATTTTGATTTATAGTGCCACTGGACGGACTTACACATGCATCACTTAAGAGAAGTTCGGAAGTCCTACGAAGGAGAAGTCGTTTGGGGGCCCGAAGAAGTGTGCCTTCATGATGACTCAGTCCTATTTTTGGGATACATTGTTTCAAGGATGGACTTGTGTGGATGAATCAAAGGTGGAGGCGATCGACAATGGCCGGACCACGGACTTTGTTTGATATTCGGAGCTTTCATGGGTTGGCGTCATTCTATCGCCGATTCATACCACACTTCAAAGCACTATTATGGCTCCGATCACGAGAATGTATGAAAGGAGGAAGCTTTACATGGACAAAGCAGAGGCAACAGAGGCTTTCGAGAGATCAAGTTGAAGCTAACTAGTGCTCCAGTGCTAATCCTTCCGATTTTTCACACCGTTTGAGTTACATTGTGATGCCTCGAAGGTAGGAATTCAAATGTTCTTAGTCGAATTGGCGGTTGCTTACTTCAAATGAGAAGCTCAATGGGGGAAAGGTGAATTACAAAGACGTATGATGTGGAGTTCTATGCAATGTCGGCGGGCTTTGCACCATTGGTACCACTACCTTATTCACAAAGTGACTTCGTGTCGTGTATTCGGATCATGAGGCACTCAAACATCCGAATAGCCAGGACAAGCTATCCCACCGACATGCTAAATGGGCGCTTATATAAAGCATTCACCTTTGTGATTAAGCACAAAGGGGACGTTGAATCGAGTTGCCGATGCCCTCACCGCCGCTCGTTTTCTTCCTTCGACTTGCATGCGCACCGAGGTACTTGGTTTCGATTCTTTTCGTGCGTTGTTGGTGTGGATCCTTTTTTTCTCACATGTGTTGGATGTTATTTCCAAGGGTGAACCGAGTGTGTTTCACCTTCATGATGGCTTTCTATTCAAGGGTAATGCCTTATGTGTTCAGTCGAGTCTCGGCTCAAAATTATTAATGACTTGCATAATGAAGGGCATGTGGGTCGTGATAAGACCCTTGCTTTGGTGGTCTGCATCATATTATTGGCCTACTTTACGGCGGGATGTTTACCGGTTTGTGAGAGCTTGTCATATCTCTGTTGTGTTTCTAAGGGTGGGGCCACTAACGCCGGACTCTATATGCCTCTGCCTATTCCTACACAACCATTGGCGGATGTGAGCATGGATTTTGTCCTTGGTCTCCCTCGTACCCAGCAAATGGGCAAAGATTCTATTTATGTGGTAGTGGACGGTGTTCTCGAAGATGGCTCACTTTATTCCTTGCACTAAAACCACCGATGTCTTTATTAAGGTAGCATGTTGTATTTTGACAAAAGGTTTATCGTTTACATGGGTTTTGTATCTATTGTTTGAGACAGGACACACGTTTCTTGAGCCACTTTTGGCGTTGTTTGTGGAGGCCGGCAAACACACGGCTCGATTTTAGTACTTCCTATCATCCCTGCATCGATGGCCAAACCGAGGTGGTCAATCGTTCTTTGGGCAACATCTTCATGCGCATTTGGTGGGTGAACACCTTGGGTCATGGGATCTCAAGTCGCTCGAGTTGAGTTTGCATACAATCATTCGGTGATGAATCGAGATACGGGTCATTCTCCATTTCAGATTATCTATGGATGCAATCCGCGAGCCCTGTCGATCTCGCTCCGGTGCCTGATTTGAAGCGTGTGCATTGGAAGGCCCAAGACTTTATGGCACATTTGAAGGGCATACATGAGGCTACCCGACAGCAGTTGGAGGTCTCTACCTCCAAGTACAAGGACGCACCGACAAGAAGCGTCGTTTGGTGGAATTTGAGGTGGGCGATTTCGTATATGCCGTGCTAACCAAGGATCGTTTTCCGGAAGGGGAATACAACAAGCTTAAGGCCGGGAAGATTGGGCCCTTGGAGGTCCTTGCGAAGATCAATCCCAATGCGTACCGTTTGAATCGCTAGCCACGTGCGCACATCGGATGTGTTCAATGTCAAGCATCTGATTCCGTTTGTGGGTGATAGCTCATCTTCTGATGATTGCAATTCGAGGTCGAATTCTTTTCAAGCAGGAGAGGATGATGCAGACCGGGTTGCGTCAACATGGTTGGACAGGCTGCGCCCGCGTAGGCCCAAAAAGGCCTGAGTGTCAGAATAAGGCTGTCGGTATCGATACTGTCATTGTGCCGTATCGATACCGTGCTGCCAATTGGCAAACAGAAGCCACCCGTATCGATACGGGCCTTTCCCCGTATCGATACCGAGTGCCCTAACTTGGCCGATTGGCTTACCTCGTTATTTTGCTGTTATTTCCGATTTTTTCCCTTTTTAGCAATTTTACGTTTTCCATTGATTTGCCTTCCTTTTTCGGAGCAAATCAATTAGGGTTTCTAGCTTCCTATATAATAAGTTGTAAGCCTAAACGGCTAGGGTTGGTGATTATTGAATTAAGAACGAGTTTTACTCATATTTTGATCGTTTAAGGAGGGAGTACCTCTGGGTCGATCTTGTTCGTGTTTCTCTTGCACGATTGTTTCTGTTCCATAGGCTGCGCTACATCAACTAGTCATTGAGCTATCACTCCCCTAGCGGCAATGCAAGGTGTTCCACTAACAAAAAACTGTTTTTTTCAAAAATCGAGACAAGTCATTCTTTAACAATACATCACATAAAAAATCGTGAAAAGCTAGTTTTTTCAAAAAAACCACCTTAGAGCATCTCCACTCCTACACCAAATTTTTACTCAAATTTGAGTAAAAATTTGGTCAAAAACTTGATTTGATAACACCCCTTCCAATGGAAAACCACCTTTTTAACCAAATTCTAGTTAAAATTTTGTCAAAAACTGTTTTTTTGTTCATTTTGGCCCCAAAACTTTCCTGCCATTTTGTCAAAAACAGTTTTTTTTTTTCATTTTGTCAATTCCTTTTCATCCGTTGCCCTCTGCAAATTTGGTGTTGAGCCGTTGCTTATTTGGAACAAATAGAGCCGTTTGAATATTTGGTGTTTATCAAATTTGGTGAAAAATTTGAGCAAATTTGGTGTTGAGCAAATTTGGTGATGGATTTGGTGAAGGGGTGGAGTGGGATTTTTGGTCATTTTTACTCAAATTTAAATTTGGTGAAGGATTTGCTCCAAGAGTGGAGATGCTCTTAGTGGAACACCCTTTGTCATTTCATCAGTTTTTTTATCCCAACTTTGATAATTATAAATCGTACCCCGTGTGCATCTTTTGTTTTGCATCTTAAACACAAAAACTTCACGACATCGATCCGCATAAGAACTGATCAACCTAAAAATGCGGCTTGCGAAAATTCGAACACCTAGTTCAAAAACTTTAAAAGTATATGTAAGTCAAAAATTTGAACTTGATTAATTGTAACTGCGTAAGTTAAATTTCATGTACTTAACTTTTAATTTTGAAAACACGAAGGGAAATCTTTGATCTAAAATAAAGATAGGATTTTGCATGGGATTAGCTCTGATCCCATCTCCAAGACAAACCCATGTGGGGATACTCCCCAAAAGTGAAGTTGTTGCAACTTGTGTGCCCTATTTCATCGGTCAATTGTGTGTAAGAAAATTAAACAAAAAAGTACTGAAAATTGCGATTAATTTATTGTGTTTTGTCACTTTTAAAGTAGATATGAAAATATTCCCTCCAATTATTTTGTGCCTTCTTGCACTTTGTCTAATATTTTAGTCTCGAATCAATCTACACCACAGAAATGTACATCGGGTCACAATCTCAAACTCTAGGCAGCTAATCCACTTCAAAATAATGGGAAAATTAGTAGTAGGTCTTTTGTGCACGCATTTAATTTGCATCCACAGATTTAAACATAGATGTATCTGAAATCATTGGATGCACATGGACCTCACAAATTAACAAGTGATTCAGTTATATGGGACAATTTTAGATACATACAGCTATGTAGAGATATGTAGGGGTGAAAGTATAACTGAGAAAACCGACCCGATCGGGTGGGTTGGTCTAGATTTGGTAACGATCGGTTTTGATTTCTGAAAAGTAAAAATCTAAATTTTGGTTCAGTCTAGGGTATCTAAAATACTCCCAAACCAAAATATACATGTAACCAATTAAACTGATGTGGGTTTTCATATTTTAGTAGTCTTATATAGGGGGTTTATTTTAGTGTTCTTGGATAGGGTATTTTTTATTTTTTATATTTTTTTATATTCTAATACTCCCTCCGTCCCAAATTGGATGTCCATTTTTGAAACCCGTGTAGATTATATTTTTTTCAGACCGCAGAACACAAAATCAGCAAATTAACAAAATTGGGCTCTCTCACCCATGTAGATTAGTTAAGTACTGTAATTACTTGGTCTTTGAAAGAAGGTTACTCCCCAAAGGTGAAGTTGTTGCAACTTGTGTGCCCTATTTCATCGGTCAATTGTGTGTAAGAAAAATAAACAAAAAGTACTGAAAATTGCAATTAGTTTATTGTGTTTTTTTTTTATCACTTTTAAAGTAGATATGAAATTTTCCCTCCAATTATTTTGTGCACTTTGTCTAATTGTTTTAGTCTCGACTCAATCTACACCACAAAAATGTACGTCGGGTCACAATCTCAAACTCTAGGCAGCTAATCCACTTCATAATGATGGGAAAATTAATATATTGGGACAAAAATGTACGTCGGGTCAAAATATTGGGACATAGATGTGTTTGTGCACCCATTTGCATCAACATATTGGGAGAGAGTCTTTGTGCACGCATTTGCATCAACATATTGGGACAATGGGACATAGATGTGTTTGAAATTGTCAAATGCACGTGGACCTCACAAACTAACAAGTGATTCAGTTATATGGGACAATTCTAGATACATACAGCTATGTCCAGATATGTAGGGGTGAAAGTATAATTGAGAAAACCGACCCGATCGGGTGCGTCGGTCTAGATTTGGTAACGATTGGTTTCGATTTCTGAAATGTAAAAATCTAAATTTTGGGTCAGTCTAGGATACCTAAAATACTCCCAAACCGAACCAAACCGAAATATACATGTATACATGACCAATTAAACTGATGTGGGTTTTCATATTTTAGTAGTCGGTTTGCTATTTTAGTGTTCTTGGATAGGGTTTTTTTTTTATATATATTCTAGTAGTACTTTAAATTCTTGAAGCTCAACCCAAAAAAATTGGGAAAAAAATCAACAAAACCGAACCACCCCGAACTGATTTTGGTCACTGGATATTTTGACCCGAAATCGGTTTTCATCATTTCCTTTCGTATATGGATCATGGATTGATATTGCAATTTTCAGACCACGCAGAACACAAAATCAGCAAATTAATTAACAAAATTGGGCTCTCTCACCCATGTATATTAGTTAAGTACTGTAATTACTTGGTCTTTGAAAGAAGGTTACAAATTAATAGTATATAGGTACCTTGAAAATGTAACACTAAGACGGGTTTCATGGAGGTACTTTGTTTCCTTAATTACAGTAAACTAATCAACTTCTAAAGTAAACTACGTACCTTAATTTGGTTCTCTCATGAATAAACAAAGATTATGGGATGTTTCTCTACGTGCATTGGGGAGAGAGATTAGAGAGGAATCTATGCAACGGGATGGATGGATGTGATGTCTTATGTGGTCGGACACACGTATACACATATACGTATATATTTTTACATGTAGATATATTTACTTATTTATTTATTACGACTAATTCTTTATTCCCTTGCCATGGAATTAGGGTTTTGATATATAGATAATAAATCTCTTGGCATAGTGTGTCTCCATACGTCTCCATTTTTTGGTAGAGACTCACAAATGATTTAAGAGTTTTATGGCGGTAGCATTATATAACTGCGGACTCCCGATACGTATTCCTTAATTTGCATTTAATTTTTGTCCACTTCAGAGCCGCTACAATGGATATACTTGATCACTGCAACCACTTTAAGTGCTCTGATGCCAAAAATAAATTTTAATATTACGACCGCGACACCGAAATTCCACTTTCTATATCATTGTTTATATAGTTGAGAGAGAGAGAGAGAGAGAGAGAGAGAGAGAGAGAGAGAGAGAGAGAGAGAGAGAGAGAGAGAGAGAGAGAGAGAGAGAGAGAGAGAGGGCTTTGGGAAGTTTCAACTGTGTGGGGATGGGGTGCGAGAAAGAATAAGTCATTTGGCAGGAAAGATCCGAATGCATGCAGCCAAAGGCAGTTGAAATATTTTGATTTGTTATACGCATATATATTTTTATAGTACTCCCTTCATCTCGAAATTCTTGTCCATTTTCCGACATGCGTTCTGAAACTTTATTTAATAGATTTACTCAAAATCTATCAAATAAGATTCGTATTGCATATTTGAAACTATAAACAATTTTTTGAGGTGTTCGGAGCAGTAAAAGTAGACAAAAAAATTTGGGACAGAATTAAAGGAGTAAGTTTTTGCAAGCTAGGAAGGACCACTCGCAGGCCAAAGGGATAAGGAATCTCACTTCAACCCATTGTTACGTACACACTTCTTGGTCTTGCTCCACCAAAGTCTGTGATAAAGTGGTCCGGCCGGTTCTTGACAGTTACTGTCATGTTATTAGACCACACATAAAAAATAAAAATAAATAAATAAAAAAAACATGGCTTCAGAGTTCTACCCACCAATTACCATGAAATTCATGCACGACCTTTGTTTTCAACCTGTAACGATAGCATTTTAGTGCTCTGATACCACCAGTAACAACTTGATTCGGACTATGGACATCGATCTTTCGGCTTAAACCACATGCTTGAAAAGATATATCTTGGATGTACCATGCAGCTATCTAGTAGGTCGATCTTTACTTATATACACAGTACTTCTTTTCTAACTCACCGATATGGGACTTCACAATCTCCCCATAATTATCCGCATCTCTTAGTTCAATTCAGGGAAGGGTAGGGGGGGGAGGTGGACTGTACCATCCCCTAGTCCCTAAAAAAAAACTAATTTTGTATTGCAATAACAGTGTTATTGTTCAAAACGAGTATGCACAGTTTTTCAAAAGATTTTAGCTACTCAGTTGCTAATATCACCATGATTTTAACACCTGCTGAACTCATTCTAGCATGGTGATATTGATGAGTGATTAATCGATGAAAATATGTAAGTTTTGGGTATTAAGTATGTTTATGGATGATTTACATACAAAAATGTGTATCCTTTCAGGTACTAGAAATAATTAATCTTAAGACACTTGCATCTTTTATACTCATTGTACCTCTGCCTGTAAAGATAGTCCACTACTAAAAAAAAGCTCCAATTTTAGGATAAAAAAATAAAGCACTTCCGTGCATAATTTGTTGGGCCCAGAGTGCCCTCGTGGATTTGGTAACACAATGTCACTCGCTGCGGCCACTCTAAAAATAAACTTGCGGGTGCGATGTCGAATGTTATAAAAGACTAAATTGAAGCTCTTCCTACCACCAATTGGTTTTAGGAGAGTTGGTGGAAAAGCGGTCCGACATAATTTATTAAGTACAATTCTTGACGCAAAATTGAAGAATTAATTGAAATTTTTAGCCAAAAATTGTATCTCATTTTAAAATAGACTATCTTTATATGACGGAGAAAGGGAGAATATTGATTTTGGTGCCACCCCCGAGTTGGAATCCTGACTTCATCTCTATTGGCTCAATTCATGTATTACGCAGGTGCGACGGTCGTGAATTTTTTACTGAGTGGTGTACAAACCGTACTGAAGTGGTATCGAGTGGTTAATTATGGATATTTACGGGCTACCGTCCTAATGCGTGGTACGATACATCAAAGTTTTCCTATAGGATTTTTTGTTATGTTATGGTGACAAACTTTTGTTTACTACATATAAATATCATGTGATGCAACTCTGTACATGCATAAACCCAACCACGTCCCTTTATAGGACCCACAAAGCACCTATGATTGGACCAAGGAAGGTGCCTGGGGAGCTAGTGGGTGGGAGTGGGACCACCTCAGTTCGGGAAAAAAAATTTTATTTTACACTAATAAATTCGGAACCAGTCGGTATTTCAATAATTTAATTTAAAAATAGCAATTTAAAAGATGAATAATAAAAAAAATCTCGAAGAGTTTCGCCAAAAGACTACAGGACAGTTAAATTGAGACTAAAATTTTTACAACAAATATATAACAATACGCAGATTTTCGTTAAACACCCGAACCTAAATCCTGGTTACACGATTGGAAGGTGCAACATGAGTTTATCCCAAGGGATTCACATAGTTGTCTTGCCTTGAAACTTAGGGTTTGCTCTCAGCTAAGGTTTCTTTTTCGATTCCACTAGCCAGCAAACTGTTCTGACTAGTGAGGTTATATCCTATCGTCAGCTCCAGAACCCTAAAATTAGTTAAGATACGTCCAAGCTGGCCGGGAAAAAAAATGCTTCCTGAGTTGGCACTTAACTGTGGTTGCGAAAATGCATCCTGTAATTCAACAAAGGCACCTCCTACTAGTAAAATGTGCCACTTCTGCTGTCATGTACAATACTGGATTACTGCTGTGAGCCTGTGACAAGGATCTCAAATAATGGAGCCATGCGTATATAGGTCCTGGAGAATTAGGGAGGTGTCAAAATCACTTGGTTGTTGACAGATCAAATCCGATAGTGATTTAGATTAGACTATGAACGAAGAAAAATCAAGTTTTAAGAAGGTATAATTAATTGAACAAGCCACTTAATTAACACAGCTATCATTGATTTAAGAGATCATTTTCAAACTTTTCCATAATCATGGAGGTCGGTTGAAAGTCCAGATTCCCTGGAATGAGTTGTATTTATACTTTTCCATTATGTTTTACCTTAATTAATCATGGTAAAAGTGGTGATCAAAGATTTGACTTTTATTCTCCCCGTGAGTTTGGTTTAATGGAAATCTTGTTGAATACTTCAATCATGCATGCGAAAGTTCATGTTTGATCGAATACCGTTTAATACCTGATCAGAAAGCATGTTTGATCGAATACCGTTCAATACCCATTAAAGAGAATAATGTGTAAAAAGTGTATAAGGATGGGAATAATGTCACATCAAAAGTACTAATACCACACCGAAATATTACTGTCACTCGAAATCCACTATGGACATACAGAACTTACTAATTAATGTCATGCCAAAATTCACCATTGTCATACCAAAATTTACTATTGGCACACAAAAATCCTCTATTGACAGAAAATCCTATTCTAAAATACAAAAATGATACTTACACTCCCTGAGAGCCACTCCCAGCCACACCCTCTCTCACATGGGGTGTGGGGCCCATATCTGGGGACCACACCCCATGTGAGAAAGGGTGTGGCCGGGAGTGGCTAACAGGGAATGTATGTATCGCCGTTCAATAAAATAATATAGTGAAGATGAAATAAGAATGAAAATTTTTATTCCAATCTTGTCCCTATTTCCATAGGCCATTTCCATGGAGCAGCACCCTGGTATATTTGATTTTGCACATTATGTTTAGATTTCTACGGTTGGGGACTCAAGTCACGTGAAAGTAGTAGTACTAGACTAGGAGTATCTAGTTCAATTATTTTTTTGCGTAACTTTAATGATTTTTTTTTTTTAAACTGTACGAGTAAATTTAAGGATTTGAGTTTCAATTTAAGGGAATATAAAAGGTAAAAGTAATTATTGATATAAGGAAAAGTCTAGAGGCACTAACTAATGTATTAATGTAGCATTTTTTTAGTGAATGAGTGCATCCATATACTGTACGGAGTATCATATATTGATGTGGTAATGACATGTGTAATTTTAATGTAATAAATTGTAAGTTTTTTTCTGCCTCTACCATTGCTCTTGATATAAAAAAATTACTACTTCTTCCGTCCGTTTTTCAGAGTCGACTATTCCATTTCGGGTTATCCCTTATTAAGTGTGTACATGTTTTGAAAGTTAAAGGGTAAAAATTTATACAATCATTATTTTGTCATTTTGAAAAATTAGTGGGTAAGAGTTAATGTGTAAAAGTAGAGGTAAAAGTTGATATCGAATGTGTAAAGTGGTGTGTAATTATGATATTTCTTTAATAAGTTAGATTTACAAAGCAACACATTTAAAAAAGGGATGGAGGGAATGCATTTTGGGTTGTCAGGCCCTTAAGTGTGTGTTTTGAAAAGTTAACAGGTAAAGAGTTAATTAATGGGTAAAAATTTATGTGAAAGGTACTGTAAAGTGGAGGTAAAGTTTACGTGAAAAGAGTAATGATGATGTTTCTTTAATAAATTGAATTTTGCGAAGCAACCCACTTAAAAATAATAACGATGAGAGTAGTAAGTATTAGCAAACAAAGCCAATAACATGATAGTTGGCTAGTTACATACCGCTAAATATGTCGTTTCATAGTCATGCTATTACCACCATTCACTTAAAATCGTGTTCCACTAAAATGACTTTTTGGCTTTTTGAGATTTTTTAGTTGATTTATATATGTGTATTTCTTTTTCCTCAACAAGTCATGTTGTCGGAATCCAATATTTGATAGACTTATTCTTTTTTTAAGTTTGTTCAACGTGTCAAACTTTACATAGTGTACAATTCATTACAAATTTTTTACTAGTTTGAGATGATGCCTACGCAGCCTCTCTGCTCTGTCTTCCGTCAACGTTGCTCGTTCAAATTTGAAAAATGCTACATGTCCATAAAATTTATCCAGAAAATCACTGATTTGCACAGCTGTAAAAAAATCCGTCAATATTTGGTGGGAAATTTTTTGGACATCACGTGACGGTATCCAAAGTGTTGGATAACCATGACTATACCTATAAGCATGGAGTTTGAACTCGCTCCAATTCAACTTGGACTGAACGAAACAATTTAAATTTAAACCATACATTAATATGGCCTACTAGTTTGAATTTGCTCAAGTACTCTTACGTATGAGTTTCTATGCAAATCCCAATTACTGCAGCAATGGACGACCTAAATATGGATTGCTAGGCCAGTCTAAAATAAGGGTCGGAAAGGATCTAATTAATTCAGATATAATACTCTCTTCGTCTCCAATCTTTGGTTCCTAACACCACCTTTTGTTATCCTAAATTTGTTGTGTCATTTCAAAACTAAGCAGGCATTAGCTTATGAAATTCTACTTTTACATTTTTTTTCTTTTTAGAGTGAATATATGTAATGATGATGTTTTGAAGGGTAAAAGAAGTGGAAAAAAAAATATGACAAGTGTAATAATTATATTCCCCTAATTAGTTTGAATTTCTAAAAGCGACCAATAAATTAGGACGGGGGAAGTAATATACTACATATGTCTGCTTAGAGAAGACTATCGTATAAAAATCGCTCACATGTATTAACTAATCTACGTTCGGATCGATTTATTATCGGACTAAATAGGATATGTCACAATCCGATGTGATTAGTATTTGAATTATCAAATCAACCTTATCGCATTCGGATCGAATTTTCGAACCAAATTAGATCCGGTCCATCAACAGGCCTAGAGGAGAGGAGAGTACTCGAGTATCAATCTCTCACATGCACACAGGATGCATGGTGACAGTCTCTCTAAACAAAAGAAGGTCCCACGCTCACACTTTGAGACAGGCATCACGGACGGACGACTGATCCTAATCTGAAAAAAGCAAACCTCCTCTCTCTCTCTCTCTCTCTCTCTCTCTCTCTCTCTTCCCCTTGGGAAACGTAACTCACCTTCTCTCTCTCTCTCCTCTCTGACTCTCTCTCTTCTGTGTGTATTTTTCTAGGGCCCCACATCCCACTGAATTTTGCTCAGTACAGAGAGGGGGTCCAACTTTAATTATGTTGTAATGATTTTATACCCTGATCAAAGCGCTATAAAGGCAAGTAACTTTTTTGATCCCTTTTTTTACTTTCAAAAAACACCCTCATTACCACTGTTCACATGTTTCCTAAATTCTACATCAGTCCCATCGTTTTTACCTTTCTCCTACACTTTCCAGGAGTAATTTTCTTAGGTAAATGCATGGTCTATTATTGGAATGCCAATTATGGTTTTTAGATGTGTTTAGATGTCTAGGCTAAATTGGCACATCTTGACTAGTTGCGGTGACGTGAAGTTGACGAACGGACAAACTATTCAATTCAGTGGGTCTGAGGTTTGTAATGTTTTGTTTTTGTTATTCGAACATACAATTTTATAGACAATAAGCATTTATTGAAGAGTGTCAATGACACCTTAAGTCGGCTTAAGCTGTCTTTCTTGAATATTTCGCAAAATATTTGAGTAAAAGTCATAATTTTCGATTTCCTCTCGTCGAGATGAATTTATAACACCAAAAGTTTGACGCAAAACTAAAGAAACATAAAAAATAAAATAAAAAAAAATTGAAAAGATAAAACTAAAAAAACGTTAAGCCAATGGCACTGGAACGGGAATAGGAGTAGCATTACAAAAATTGTGAATCTGAAAGACACAAACTACGGCTAAGTTTTGGACCTTCACAATTTACCAATTCAGATTTACAGAGCAAAATTTGGTTTTAAGCTCTTTCCTTGAATTCTTACAGCTTCTATAGAAATTTTTTTTTTCCCATTTCTCACCTTATCTCCTTTTTTTTGTGTGTGTGTATGTGTGTCTTTTCTTATTAAATCACTCAATCCAAAAAGGGTACTGTTACTGAAATGTTTTTTTGATAATCTACTGTTACTGAAATGTTTGCAAAGTGCATATAATTTAATTCCACTCATTTGTCTGAAAATGCAAAGTGCATATAATTTAATTCCACTCATTTGTCTGCATTTTCCTATTTACTATTTATGATATACTTTCAACAGCTCTGCCAGAATTGGGACCTTTCTCTCCAGGCTACTTCTATTGTATATTTGTGTACACTTTATTTTTTCTTGAGTTTTGGTTTATCTCTATCTTGTAAAACCTCATGCCTTAGTTCTTTGTTCCCCTTGAGAATTCTTTCTCTGATTTCTTATAAAATGGTTAGTTACCAAAAAATAAAACCACAAGAATATATAATGAGTACTTGGCTTACACATTGGGATTTCATATGGTGATCAAATTACATAACAATGGTGATATGTTCAGAAATATGGTTTTTTTAAACTCGGCGAAAGTCTGAGTTGTTAGTTGTAATTTGTGAAGTTTAAATCCTGGTCAAATACAGGAGAGTACATAGTGTCTACCATTGGTCTATCACTCCAATTAGGTTCAAAAATATGGTTTTTGTAAAGTTTATGCCTTGATTAAGTAGAAGTGCAAGTCTCTCTACTTTTTTTTTTTTGGTCTTTTGATCGGTTAGAAGCCCAACTATTAAAGACAAATTTATTGTGTGAAATCTACATACCGATGAAAAATTCAATTTCTTCATCTATGTATAGTTTTAATTAGTCAAAAAAAATCGTGTCATTTTTCAGACTAAAAAAATAATAATAAATAAATAAATAAGAGGGTATAGTCCAATTTCTTCATGGATCTAATTTGTGGGATAGCATAATATTACCACTGCATGCATGCATTGAATAACTAAACACTTATGTAGTACGTACTCCTTATCCCTTTTTAAATGTGTTGCTTTGTAAAATCTAACTTCTTAATTAAACATCTTCATTATACATTTCACATCAACTTTTACCTCAACTTTACGTCTCTCACATCAACTTTTGCTTCCATTTTTTAAAATTATCCTTCACTTTTACCCATTAGCATTTATCTTATTTCGATCTTTTTAAAGGCCCAAAGTGGTTGTTCAATTTTAATTTTAATTTTGAAAATCTCTTTTATGCCCTTTCTTTTTTAGATGAGAAAAGATTAAAAAATACGCCCAGAAATTGTAAGAAGGTGAAGGATATTTTTGAAAACTGAAAACTTTTCAATTGTAATTAATCGTGTTCTCTTAATAAGTTCGAATTCAAAAATTAGACAAATAAATTGGGACGGATGCAGTAAAGTTTAATTATTCGAATAAAATAAATTGATTTTATTTCTTGTAGCTCAGGGATATAAAATTGTATACCTTTTGCAGTAACACTCGCACAGTAACTTTGCTCACTCATCTACTTTACACACTTCTATACAAAAAGTTTTTCAAGATTTTAAAAACAAAAAAACAAAACACAAAAGACGAAATTACTGGTTTTGGTATTAGGAGTTTAGATCTCGAAAAAAGACAAGTCACACAACTCTACACATTCCTGTTCCAAGCAGCATACAGCCAATGCCTTCCCACATGCACTCTCAATACCTTTATTTATTTATTTATAGGTTTTTCTATTAACAGTCACAAGTAAAGAAGAAGATAAAAAACACACTCTCTCTAGTGTACTTTTTACTCTTTCGAATACGTTTTCACACACGTTCAGGCATTTTTCACACATTTCAGTATATTTTTTAAACCTTAACGATAGCAGTACAGTTGACTGATTTTAGCTGTTTTTTTTATTTTATTTGAGAGGGGAGAGAGAGAGAGAGGGGTGGGCCAGCTTAAATCAATGGCTGACCGACTTTGAATATAAGTGTTCAAGATAATAGGAGAGAGAGAGAGAGAGAGAGAGAGAGAAAGAAAAGTAAGTGGTTTGAAAAATATTCAAAAAAAAAAAAGTATTAGGAAATATTCTCTATAACTTTCATGTGTTTCTTTTGGTTTTGTCTTCTTGAAATCAAACCAAGGGTACTACTCAAACACACACTCTCTCTCTCTCTCTCTCTCTCTCTCCCTCTCCCTCTCTCTCTCTCTCTAGCTAGCAAGAATAAACCCAAGTCTCGGAATAAAATTTCCGGTTTGTTTTCGGGGCGATCTCTTGTTCTTTAGCCACAATCTAAACACTCCAGATTTTGAATAACACCAAAAGATTTTAATTTCCATCCCTTTGTTTTCTGGCGAAATTAAGACCCCTTGGTTTTTTCTGCTTTGGACTTACTGTTTTTTTTCTTCTCGAAATCTAGCAGTTTTTTGTTTTTGTTTGTTTTTCTAGATTTAAATTCGATACTAAATCAGATGCAAATGATGATTTCTGGTGCTGGTGGTGATCATCATGTGTTCTCAATTCCCTCTTCCCTCAAAGGGTTCTCTCAAGACCCACCAGCTGATTCAAACCCTAACCCTAAAACCATCTCCACCAACAACAACACCGCTGCCAAGAAGAGGAGAAATCTTCCTGGAACACCAGGTACTTCACCTTCTTACATAATATCATATATCTATATATTGTAAATCTACTCTCTACCGGTAGATTCGATACGAAACTTCTACTCTCACAACTTCTATACGACTGTTGGGTTTGTGAAGTCTGATTCTGATTTCGATTTACTTTGTCAATTCACCGACTATGATCGACGGAGTTCGACCACGTTAAATCTTTGCGTCGTGCTTTTTTCTTCTTCTTTTTTTTTTTACTTTTTTTTTGGCAGTATTTGCTTGATTATTCTTTGTGCAGTTGTGCGTGCTGGTTTGGATCGAATCCATAACAATGGAAAATCATAATTTTAGCACTTTAATATGTGTTTTAGCTTGAAAAAATTAAACGCAACGTCAATGAATTGCATTATCCTACATTTTATACAAAATTTTTTAGGTCGTGTATCACTGTCACTAAGTAAACAATGTTCATAAGGGTGACTTAGAGTCAAGAATTCAGTATAAAATTCCTAAAAAATAATATTCTTTTTAATACCTTCATGTAAATCTCTAGTAATGTTTTTTTTTTTTTAAACAGATCCGGACGCAGATGTGATTGCTCTATCGCCAAAGACCCTAATGGCCACGAACCGCTTCGTGTGCGAAATCTGCAACAAAGGGTTCCAAAGAGACCAAAACCTGCAGCTCCACCGACGCGGCCACAACCTCCCATGGAAGCTAAAGCAAAGGGCGAAAACCGAGATCCCAAAGAAGAAAGTGTACATATGTCCGGAGACAGCTTGCGTGCACCACGACCCGGCCAGGGCTCTCGGGGACCTGACCGGGATCAAGAAGCACTTCAGCAGGAAGCATGGGGAGAAGAAGTGGAAGTGTGAGAAGTGTTCGAAGAAGTACGCGGTACAATCGGACTGGAAAGCACATTCAAAGACTTGTGGGACTAGGGAGTACAAGTGTGACTGTGGCACGCTTTTTTCCAGGTGATTGAATTTATGGTGACTTTCGTTGGTTTCAGATTCTGTGTGTTGTTTGGTTTTGGGTTTTAAGGAATTTTTGCCCGATTTTGTAGGGGTGAATTTAATGCTTTACGTAGTAGTAAGAATAAATTCCATTTTCAGAAAAAGGGTTTATTTATGGGTTGGAAGTTATTGCGAAAAGTTGGAGTTAATGCCAATACATGTTAATTGGTAAGAAAATCAGAATTTATGTTCATCTTTCTTTGAGATGTGGTACCAACATTTTTGAAAACCAATTTTTTTTTTTTAATTTTATGTTTTGGTAAGTTTTTGAAAACCATCTTCAAAAAACAAAACAAAAAAACATTTTTGAAAATCGATTTTGGTTTTTTTTTTTGGTTCTACGGATGCATCTCTGGGAAAAAAAGGGTAATGATTTTCCTACTCCCTTTTTATTTATGATTGTGCTTCATTTTTTGTCTTTTAGTTATAGAATTACACTAAAAAGTTGCACTGAAAGACGAGAAGTGGAGTGTTTTCATCAAAAAATGGTGTGTGGAAATCATTTCTCAAGGAGAAAAAAAAATAGTATATCATGCATAATGGAAAGCATAGCTTTTGAGAGCCTCTTTTATGAAGCATTTTGTGTACCACATTATTCTATATTGAATTTCCAAAGAAATTTTGTTTATTTACTCTCTCTGTCTCAAATGGATAGTCCTTTCAGAATAGTAGTGCCGACATTCGAATCAACAAAAAATTATAAGTTTTTTGAACAATTTTTTGAATCTTTTTACACCGTACGAAAGCTCTCTTTAAGTAATACATTTGAATTGTGTTTTAAAAGAAATTGAACAAATTATGCACGAGAGTAGATCATCCAAATTGGTTGCTAATATTTTTGAAATGGTTTTGGTTGATTTTAATGCCACAGGAAAGATAGCTTCATTACCCACAGAGCATTCTGTGATGCCTTAGCTGAAGAAAGTGCAAGAATCACTTCCCTTCCTCCTCCCAATCTCAACTTCACAAATGATCCTTTAAATGAGGGAATCAACAACATTTCCCAGTCCAATTTACAACCCGGGTTCGCCGGGATTCCCCAATTCGGTGGAGGTTTCCGGCAGAATTTTCACGGAATGGCAACCGGAGGAAGTTCCCTAATGAGTCAGGAGCAGCAGAAGCCCAGATTGTCACTTTGGTTGGATCATCAAGCAAATTCCCAGATCAATCCCATTGACATGGCAATGAATTCCAATAATCTGTCTGATATTTTCCAAATGGCACAATCCAATCTATTTGGATCCTCACTAATGCCGAATTTTGGTCAACTCAATCAGTCCAATTGGGTCGAAAAGAACGTTCCAACGCAGAAATCGGCGAATCATTCGCTCTCTGGTGGGGTGAGCAAGGGGTCAATTACTGTATCCGATCAAACGATGGCTTCTATATACTCTGACACCCAAAATCAGCGACCCAATTCGCCTGCGCCGCCAATGTCTGCAACTGCACTATTGCAGAAGGCGGCGCAGATGGGGTCCACTAGAAGCAACCCATCAGTAATGGGTAACAGTTTTGGAGTAATGAACTCGAATTCCGCGAATTCGAACAATGCTACATCTGGATTCAATGTTTTAGTGTCCAATGAGGGCAATTTACCAATGGGGGGTTCCAGTTTGAGCTCATTAGTTAGTACTACTACATCAAGCAACTTGGAGCAGTTTATGATGCAGAGTGGTATGGCACAGGGCAATTCTGTCAATCAGGGCTCAAACCGGGGCGAAAACGGTCCAACAAGAGATTTTTTGGGCGTCGGTGGCGAAGGTGGTCGTCCGTTCTTGCCACAAGAGCTTGCCAAGTTTGCTTCAATGGGCGCGGCCATGGGTTTGGGCCATTTCACCACCAACCATTGAAGCTGAAATTCTCGTGTATAAACTTTGGTACGGGATTCTTTGTTCCCAAATATCTCGGTCTCTTTTGTTTGAATGCATTGAACCTTTGCAAGACCATTTCTAGAAGTACTCGATTTTGATGTTACAACACAACACAGGCGATGCAGTCGCCACCTGAAAATTTTGTTCAAATCGAACAACAATTAGCGTTAAAGGGTTTGTCCCTCTAGACTTGGTCTAAAAAGCAACATCGTCCGAGCCAGCCAACATGCAAATTGCAACAATGCATTACCATAAAAGACCCAGAGATATTCGGGAACAGAAAATCCATAGCCCAGTATCGGGCAATAAACCTCTCGGGGTGATTATTCAGTGTCTTGGGCAATGATACGCGGTTTTCCATGTCTTATCTCCACCACACATTTCTATACATTCCACACAAGTGCGGTGGAGAGAGGGCTTGGGGCATCACGTGTCCTTACGCCTCGGACGGAATAATTTTTCGGGAAATGGGAGAGGGGGCCATGTAGTTGTCGGAGTTGGACAGTACAAGAGAGGACTGTGGTGGAGTATTGCACGTTGTTTCCTTGTATTTTGTAGTTTTATCTTTTGAGCATGTGGTGAGACTCTTTTTCTCCTTTATTGTTCTTCTGGAAATCAAGAGCACAGAAAACAACGACATTCGTTGACTCTTTGTGTCAAACTAATTCGGCCATCTCGTCAACGTTTGTGCGGTTTACTTTTCCATTTTATCTAATTTCTTTGACTTGCAAATTTCCTTTTTCTCTTCGATGTCCCCTATAGAAAAAAGATATTCGTAGCTCGATAAAAGACGATATTCTAGCTTCTGTAAAAAAGCCGAGCGTAAATTTGTTGTGAAACACGCTAAATCTTTTAGATGGGTTTTTAAACTTGACAGGATACGCAAGTTTAGGACTTCGTATAAAATCAATCTTGACTCGTGACTGTTTTCCCAATTTCAAATGTTAAGAGTTCAACCGATAAAAACAAAAAAAAATTTTGAGTATGAGCCAGAAGAGGCTTTCGAGACAATTAAAGAGATTAACTTGAATAAATGATGGAAGAAAGAAAAGACACTAGCAAGAAAGAAAAAAAAAGAAGCGAATCGATTAGAATGGAGATTGAACATGTTATGAACGTGTTTGGAGCTCGATAACTTTTTCAATCAATTTTCAAAGTTGTGTTGAAAATTTTCAAAGTTGTCACGGACACCGTAAGTTTTAAAGATAGTTGTAGTAATTGAAAATTTCAAAGTCGCTGCGGACCGGTAAGTTTTAAGGATCATCTTTATTTCTTCATGTGTCTTTTTCAGTAAGCTCAAGTTTCACCATTTCCAAACAATTCCAAAAGAATTCTCACTTGATGTTTCACCTAAAACACTTTAACAATTAATTGGGATTAGGACCCCTTGACTCTTGTCCTTTTCATTTTTTTTTTTTACCCAAATAAAGGTATAAAGACCAAATTAATTAAAAAGTTACTAACACATTGGAACCATGCCAGAATGTTTGGTGTTCCAGCAAGGGTTCCTTGGATACCTGCATGGGCATGCACACCTCATTTTTCTATGTCAAAAAAGTAAACCAAAATCCTAGAAACCAACAAGTACCCCTTTTTTCACTGTGATTAGGGCAGATCAATGTGGGAGCCCCCTCTAACTCTAGGGACTGTTGTCTCTATTGATGGACAGTTTTGACTTACCAATGCACTTTATTTGGGGTAGGGAACCCTATAAGTAGTGGTATAGAGGAAAGTCTTTTAGAAGCTGGACCTTTTCACATCCTAGCTATATGGTCTTGTAGGACTTTTGGATGCAGAATAAGGGTCCATGGGAATATGAAGAAAAAGGAGAGGCCATTTTTTTTTTTTGAGAGGTTTTATTAAAGAAATGCCCAACTTTATTGTAATGAGGATGTTCCTTTTCCTTGGTACTTGTAAGGGCTAAGCTTTTTAAATAAGTGATCATTTTTTTGTGATTACCAACCCCTTGACCTTGAATTTATTAAGTGTCAATTGGAAGAAAAGTTACAAGAATTGTATATTTAAGCCATGCATCCATTTCGAATGTACATGAAAAGGCTACAAATTCTTTGTTCGAAAGTAGGTTTCTGTTATGCGTATGAGCAACAAACGGAAACGTATCTTTTCACGTTTGAGAGGAAATTCGGGCAAAAAAAAAAATTCACTTTTGTAACAGAGAGTACAGACGTTTCTTTCCTCCATGTAGATAAAAGTAAATAAACGGGACTATCATTTGTTATTGTACTTTATGAAATTTTGTTGGATTTGAATCAAGAATAATAGATTAAACACATGACCAAAAGGAAAAAAAAAAAATAGCTAGCTAAAAACGAAAAAAGTTTTAAAAAAAATTCATTGTATTTTGGTATTTTTATACGTTTTCTATTTATCTTGTTGAGACTGATAATTAATTTTTAAAAAAATTATATGACAAGTTAAAAACAAATACCCGATAAGACATCAATAATATAAACTCTCTTGAAGAATTAAATCAGTCTAAACTCACCTTGATTCTGGCAATATTTTTCAAATTTGTTGAAGTGGGCTAAAGCTACATTAGTAATGGAATAAAGGGCTAGATCCAGGCCCCCTTTTTTGGGCCGAAATAGTCCCTTAGTGGATCGGCTATCTACCCATATTAAACTCACCTTAAACCAGACCTGTATGGCTGCAATAAAGGAGATGTGGCCCATATGGGCGAGCTTGGATCGAGTTGAACAGCTGGGTGCAGACGCATACTTGTTATTGGGCCGACCAGAGTTGGACCAACTCACTGGGCCAAACCCAAACAAACGTGGGCGAATAACATAGAAAGACCCATTTGCACGTTTGTTTCAAATGAAACACTTTTTCTTGAAAATATTTTTCGGTATTTCAAAGAAAATAGTCAGTAAAATAGGAAGGGGATAGCCACCTTTAAAATTGTGTGAACGTTACCCATTTTTAGGTCCTATTTCGATAATCAAAACAATTTATCTCTTATTTTAACTAACTTTGCAAAAGATCAATGCAATCGAATATTGATAACTGTTTGTTTAAATCAAAGAATTAACAGTTTAGATTCAAACTTCTGAACTAAAAATTTGGTGATTTTATCGAACACTTTACTGATATTCGATTGAGATGATGTTTTGCAAGGAGGGTTAAAATTTCATTTTCTAAAAGATGAACCGTTCCAATCATCAAAATACAATAAAAAAAACATGGTGGGTAATGTTCACCCACTTTTCCATACCAACCATCCAAGATTAGGCCACAAAGAAAGCAAAAAAACCACACAATAGAAAACATCAAGGCCGGCCCTAAGCTAAGGCGCACGAGGCGGGTGACTTAAGCCTCCGAAATTTGGCTCAAAATTAGGGCCCCAAAGAGATACAACCAGATATATAATATATATTTAATACAGCACTCATACAACAAATGGGCGAGCAAGCCCGGTGGAAAATCTTAGTTTTGCTATCCAATAGGTACATGGTTCAAGTCCAGAGAGCTCTCTTTGCCCTCTCCAACAAGAATATCTTTTTTCCTTACAAGTTCGTCTTAAGTCCCGAGAATCTCAGAACCGCCCCTGGAAAACATGACACCAACGGCTGAACTAAGAGTTTGAATTTGTGCACGAATTTGTTGAATCTGTATGAATTCATCTGTATATCTACGAATTTGTTGAACCTATTTACGAATTTGCTTTTAAATGATGTAGAATTCTAGGGTTTTCAGTTTGAGGTAGAATTCTAGCGTTTTCAATTGGAATATGTATGAATTTTGCTTTTGAATCTGTATGAATTCATCTATATATCTACGAATTTACTTTTGAATCTGTATGAATTTCATCTATACATCTTTCCCCTTGCAAATTACTTGAAGAATACAACCCCCCTCTTCAACCCTTTTGAGAATAGGTATAATTCAATCCTCTAGACTCAGTGTTCTAAAACTCGGTCAAGTCGGCCGACTAGTCGGCTCCAAGTCGCTAGTCGGAGGTCCCCCGGCTTGATCGAAATCCGACTAGTCAGGCAAAAATGGGCGATTAGTCGGCCAAGTCGGCGATTAGTCGGTCAAAAGTCGCTAGTCGACAACCGACCGACTTGGGACTGACTAGCGTCTTTTAGAACCTTGCCTCTAGTGGACTTCATTGGTTGCAGTGTCTTCATAGGAGTTACTACTATTGTAGAGTGTTCTTTGTATATGGTGAGAGAACCCTTGTTTCGAAAAAATATTTCTAGTCTGCATTCCATATTTTAAGTGACATTTAACCTGTTAAGTAACATAAAATTTGGTTATCAAACCTACTTAATCACTTATTACTTAATTAATTTAGTTTTAAGTGCTGAATCTGTATTCCCATCAAATAAGCCCGTAGTAGCCTGCGGGTCATCTTGAAAAGCTGAAAATGCTCGAAGGCTTTTTCCACGTGCGCGCCTTGTATTGGTGTAAACTCAGACCTGTGGCTCTCATGTCCACGTGTAAACCGGTGAGTGGATAGTGTAACGTGGAATGACATGTGAATCCTTAAGCTTCCGAAAATTCTTTTATCAGCGCTTCTGACTCTCGTGTTAGAAGTTAGAACTCGCAACTCTCTCTCTCTCTCTCTCTCTCCTGAATCAGAGTCTCAGGCACACAATACAGGCAAAATTACACCAGCATATACATACAGAAATATACACACACAGATATAATTGCATGTGTGCATACAACAGATAGACGATGAATCTGGTAGGTTACGCATCGGCCATGGATTTGGTAGCTTGGAGAGGCATCGTCTTCACGATATTCTTACTCCATTTCGTGTTCGCTTGCCAATTACTCCTCCTCCAACCTCTCGTCTCTGCCCTAGGTAACAACGCCCTGCTTCGATCTCTTGTCCTCTTCTTCTCCTAATTGAATTTCGAATTTGATATCGATGCGTGATCTTGCAATCAATGTTTGTGCTTAATTGGCATTCTCTTTGTTCTGTTTTGTTCGACGAGCATTGAGTCCTGTACAAAGTGTACTGAAGTGCATTGTTTTCCTTAAACGAGTGTTAATATCTATGAAAAAATATGTATTAACATGGTAATTTGTTTGGCATCCTATGCATATTATCCAACCCTAGAGGGAAGCGGTTAGCAAGACCCATATCCGTTGCTGATTAAGAACCTTATTTCAACTGTCTAATAGTTGTGTCCTGTAGTGACAGTGTTATATTATGTGTGTTTTAAGTCTGAGCAATTATTGTGGTAGACTACTTTGATTGGATTGGTATCTTATGGCTTTCGAACTGGTGTAATAGCAACTCCACCGGAGAGCCAAATTCCTAGCCAAAACCAGATTTTGTCTATTGAGCACCGAATCAAGAGCTCCAATGGGGAGCGACAAATTCTTGCCGAATTTCGGCAAAACTATTTAATGTTCCAAATTTGCCTGCAAGTTTGACTTTGACATAATTGCTGTTAGTGCTTTTGATCCAATGGTAGCCATAACGGCTTTGTACTGACGGAGCTTTTTTTTTATCAATGTAGCAACTAGCAAGCCATAAAATGACTTTGGCTTTGCCAAAATAGGTTGAACTGATGAAGTTGCTCAACTCCTTCAGTGTTTCGACATCGCCATTGATGCGAAAATGAGGCATGTGGCCTAGGTTACAATGTGGCCTTTCTCGAATGTCCCTTTGAATCGTGAGATGATGCACATGCTCATTATAGATTTTTATGAGGCGTGGCAAGTTTTGATTCTGAAAATAATGCAATTGGTGAGACCAGCTTACCATTGTGAGAAATTTAGTGTGAAGAAGTTGGATTAGTAATGCAACCTAACTTAACGTTACAAAATGAACTAAAAAATAAAAAAGAAAAAAGAAAAGAAAAGAAGAGGTGCCTGGGTAAGATTGTATCTTGATGGAAAGTGTAGCAGTGCATCTCCTTGGTAACTTTTGGTACTTTATTCCCTGAATCCTCTTTTTCATCAATGCTTTTTGTGCATTTGGAATCCGTCAATAGCACAGTTATTAGTTATCTTTAGGCAGCTTAATTTTTCTGTTTCTCAGGTGAGCTTTTGTGATTATCTCTTGTTTTTCATCCTTTATTTTTTGGCGGTGTCTTCTTTTTCATCTTGAAGGGTAAAAGATTTTAAGATACAGGAGCTTACTGTCAGTTTTTTACTTTTTTCTTTTTAAATTTGCACGATAACGTTAAATTCTAATGTTAACTGTTCATCATTGTTCTGTAAACTTGAAGCAACTGTTATTTGTCACTTGGTGGTTAAATTCCGCCACGCTTCTCCCAATCCACAACCGCCGAGATGATATTTTTTGGATTGGTGTGCAGACTGCTGACTGCAGTATGTGATGCCCTTTGTAATAGCCTTTAATGTTAGTATTCTCAGCTAGAAATTCAAAATCTAAATATGTAGTTACATAAGTGAATCTGATCATTTTGGATTCGTGTTACTTACATTTTCTCCCTTGCATGACTTTCCCTTATGGTGTTCAACTAGCAAGTTCATGAAAAGAGAAATTTTAAGTGGCATTAGTTCTGTTTTCAAACTTTCACTTCATTTGAAAGCCATGTTGCAGAACCACAAAGAAATTGGTGGATTTATTCTTTGTATGTAATCAGTTTTTCAGTGGCATTAGTTCTGTTTTCAAGATTGAATGTAGTTCCTTGAATTTATGACATCCAGGATATACACATGTAAATACTTTCTGTTCTTCAGTTTTTTTGTCTTTTGCTTAATGATGTGCGTTATTTCATCTTGGATATGCAGATGGGAAACCCGGAGATGTTGCTGAGTTGTTTGAAAGAGTTTCACAGAATGTAAAGGTGAAACGTTATAGTGAGGCACTTGATGATTTAAATGCTGCTATAGAGGCAGATCCAACACTTTCCGAGGCATATTGGCATCGTGCATCTATTCGACGTCAATTGTGCAGGTTCTTATTCACAGATTGCCTTTCTATTTTTTCAAACTGTCATTTTCTATGCAGCTGAAAAGCGTGGGTTTATTAGCAGTTTTTAACTTCATGAATCATGATTTAATATCATTTCATGTAGAGTTGGTTTCTGTTAGATGCATTACTATTACACTTAATGCAAGTGGATCCACGAGGATATTGGGTCTTCAACCGGCTTAGGTTGCTACCTAGATTAGGGCTCAACCGTTTGTATTTGTACAAATCATAACTGGAGCTTGTTAAACTGGGAGGCCTAACCATACATTCAATTTGGTAGATTTCATCTATTGGTCCATCATGAAAAGTTTAGGAATCTTCATAATGCAGTTTTGAATTGTACCTGACGTGTGCTAAGTCAGTGGTTTCCTTCTGAAACCTACAGGTGACTTTAGTAACTATGGTTAATGCAAAATGATCAGACTGGTGAAATGCTGTACAGGATTGCAATAGTCTTTTTTTTTTTAACGGCAGAAATCCACAGAACTATGACATTTTGAGTAGCTTATTCTGTTTAAAAAGTAATGGCAAATGATTCCTTCCTCCCTCCCTCTCCCCCTCTATATGTCTGATTGAAAGACTATATGATTCAGGCGATTTTTGGCTAATGTAGATATGAGGAATCAGAGGAAGATTATACAAAGTTTCTAGAGATGAAACCTGGCAATTCGGCTGCAGAGAAGGAACTTTCTCAATTGTTGCAAGCTCTGAGTGCTCTTGAGACAGCTCAGAAGCTCTTTGATTCAGGCGACATTACGAAATCATTGCATTATATCGACAAAATTGTTCTCGTCTTTTCTCCTGCGTGTACAAAGGTATAGGCTCTATCATCATGAATCATGATTGTATTTATTTTGATTACTTTTGTTGTTGTTTTAGTTTACTAAGTTAGCTATCATAACTAACTTATTTAATATCTTGCTTGTTTGTTTTTCTTCTGCAGGCCAAACTTCTTAAGGTGAATTTACTGTTAGCTGCTAAAGATTATTCAGGCACCATCTCTGAGACAGGATATCTTCTCAAAGAAGATGAGAATAATCTAGAGGCATTACTGTTACGTGGTCGCGCCTACTATTATTTAGCGGATCATGATGTTGCCTCAAGGTTTGTATGACACCAAAAATACTTAAACTAATCAAAAAGCTTGGTGAAATTCTTTCATTATATCCAGCTATACGACTTTTGCTCAATGGGCTTTTTTAAATGTCTTCTTCAGGCATTACCAGAAAGGTCTCCGTTCAGACCCAGAGCACAGTGAACTGAAGAAAGCATATTTTGGATTGAAAAATTTACTAAAGAAGACTAAAAGTGTAAGCATGATAAGCTTTTGTGAAGCTTAAGAATGGCCAATGAGATGTCATTTACAATTTGACTTTTTTTTACCCTCAAACCTCAAATTTGTATGCAGGCGGAAGATAATGCAAGTAAGGGTAAGCTGCGTCTTGCAGTGGAGGACTATAAAGCAGCCCTTGCACTCGACCCAAATCATTTAGCACACAACATACACCTTCATCTTGGTTTGTGTAAGGTCTTGGTTCAGCTTGGTAGGGGGAAGGAAGCTGTAGCTAGTTGCACAGAAGTGCTTGATATTGATGGGGAGCTGGTTGAAGCTTTAGTTCAGGTTTTCTTTTGTTACCTTTAGTCCCAGAGTTCTTCAAAATCATTTAAAATGTGCATAGAGATATACAAGGATGCAATTAATAATATGTTCACTGGCATTATGAGCCTGGATTGTTTGATTAAAGGTTATGTTAACTGTTTTAACCGTATTTAACGAGTGATTATATTTGTCAGAGGGGTGAAGCGAAACTTCTTGTAGAAGATTGGGAGGGAGCTGTGGCAGATCTTAAATCTGCAGCTGAAAAATCACCTCAGGTTCGTATTATGTACTTCCTGTTTATCACTCTTCACCTTGTTGCACAGTGCTTAATTTATAGTTTGTTGCAATATATGTTTTCTGTAACGCTTGATGTATTGGACTCACAGCAGTCTTATGAATCCAGATATTTTGAAAGTTTAGGGAGAATACTTAAGTCTCAATTTTACAGGATATGAGCATTCGTGAACTGCTAATGAAGGCAGAGAAATCGTTGAAGTTGAGCCAACGAAAGGACTGGTACAAGATTTTAGGAGTTTCGAAAACTGCTGCTATATCAGAGATCAAACGGGCATATAAAAAGCTGGCTTTGCAGTGGCACCCAGATAAGAATGTCGACAATAGAGAAGAAGCAGAGGCAAAATTTAGAGAAATAGCTGCAGCATACGAGGTTTGCTTTTCTAAAATTTACATATTCCGATCTGTCTTATCCATTTTTTTGGTCCCATTCAATGTTTTGTTTTTCCCCCTGGTTTAGAAGCTGCGAATACCTTTTGATTGCCAAATCTCATCCCTTTCTGTATTGTACAGGTTCTAGGAGATGAAGACAAACGTACAAGATACGATAGAGGAGAAGACCTCGAAGAAATGGGTATGGGGTCGGGAGGTGGTGGATTCAACCCTTTTGGCGGCGGGGGACAGCAATTCACATTTCACTTTGAAGGTGGGTTTCCTGGCGGCGGTGGCGGCTTCCCTGGTGGTGGATTCCAATTTTGACCTATCTAAGCAAGGGGATTACTCAGGGCATTGGCTTCACACAGAAAGTTTATGGAGTGCAACTTTCTCTGTATCGGCATAAAGCTTGTGAGACTCACTGACTGACTCATTCGTGGTGGTGAATTATCTTCGGCGCCATTTTTTAGATGTTGTTAGAACTTAGCAGAGTTTATTCCCATGAAAAGTTTTTTCTCCGCGGATCTTCTTGTGACTTGGATTAAAAGTTGAAAAGCTCTTAGTTGACAGTAATTATGTAACATATTCCATTAATACGAAATCGTTCTTTTTTTCCTTCATCCTCACTCCTATGGGCCTGAGGTTTCTGGTTAAGATGATCAAATTTAGTTAATTCATAATGCAGATTTTGAGTTTCATTGCTGTAAATAAAATTCCACTGTAACTTTCACGAAATAGGTAATCCAGTTGCTGAGTCTGCCTGCAGAGAGAGAGAGAGAGAGAGAGAGAGAGAGTTTTCATTGTTGTAGATCAAATTTCACTGTTAACTTTCACGAGTAGGTAAATCCAGTTGCTGGGTCTGCCTATGTTTTTTTGGGAGAGAGTTTAATTCTATCTGTAGGGCCGAACCCGACCTTACCTGGGCCTGCCAAGCCGGGCAGCCCAAGGCTCGCAGAAGGCCTGATGGGCCGAGCATGTGTGTGTTGGGAACATGTGTGAAGGATGAGTCCTACATCGGATAAACAGAAAAAGAGTTGGACCTTAATATACTATTGGATAACTCACCACTTACAAGGCTTAGCCTTTTAAGTGGATAGGGTCATTCAATGTATATTGGGTCCATGTGATGTGTTGGACTCCGTGGATACTCCTCAATGGACTGGGCCTATGCACACACGGGAAGAACCTCAGGCGAATCAGACTCCCAACAGTGTGGGCTCGATTGATGGCCCACCCGTTCTGTGTGGCCCAACGGGTTGGACAAGCCATCTGGGATCGGTGATTTTGGTCTGGGTCAAAGGGACTCGACCTGTGAGCTGACTCGGGAACGGTTGGAGGGATTGTGAGTGGCGCGTTATGAGCATGTGGGTTTGGCCACATGCTTGCCGAGACGTCACTAACCGAAGCAGTTATGGGTGACATCACTCGCTTGTGCCAAGCACATGTGATTTGTAGGACAAGTACAATTACCTATAAATATCCTAGGATAAACTCTTAAGAGAGGTACGCCATTGTATATCTGCATACTTTTCTTTTTACACTCTTCTCCTCCCTGTGCTAACTTGAGCACAACCAACGAAAGGAGAAAATAGGTTTGAGTGGCAGGCTAAAGGGATTGGATACAAGGCCTAATGCCAAACTCGGCATTCGTCCAAAAGATGGTGCCGAGACTCCACTTCATTTGGACAAGACAATCAGTGTGGTGATGACAGAATTTGCCTTGTACGCAGAAATTCTCGGACCTGGGGTTGTTGCTGTGCAGTCCCGTGCACAGCTCGCTGTTGTGCACATCTGGGCCGTCCGTTGCTCGGATGGACAGCCTAGATTTCACCTCGGCAACTTTGCATCCAAACCATTCATTGTCGCGCGTGTAAGATGAAATCTAGACCGTCCATCCGAACAACAGACGGCCCGGATGTGCATAGCACTGTCCCCTCTTCCCAAATTCTCTTGTAGGTAAGACTTGATGCGCCACAAACCAAGCAAAACAAATGGAATTCTGGGTGGAGAGGAAGTCTCCAAAGATAATGCCAAGGAACATAAGCAATGAAAGCTAAACATATGCTACCTTAAACGAAAATTGGCCCTCCATGGGCCACTACCCAATACTGGCACGTCAATTTCTGAGGGCAGCAGAATTGGAATAGCCACTATTTGAGATAGAATATGGTACGGTATAATGTAAACAAGCTTTGACAGTGAAAGTTTGGTGGAATGGTACATTTAGAGTTGGAGAGAGAGTTTGGTGAAGGGTTACATTTAGAGTTGGAGAGAGAGAGAGAGAGAGAGAGAGAGAGAGAGAGAGAGATCAGAATGATCTTCAATTTCCCTGTTGCTTAAAGAAATTTCATTGAGATTTTGTTCATTTCTTATGAGAGTTTCACAATTCCATTAATGACCAAATGAACTTGTCACACTGGCACACAAAAGCCAAATCTCCCAAGTTTAAACACACAACGAAATGGCTATAATCACAGAACACACAAAAGACATTACACCCAGTCCATTATAAATCACCGGCATTGCACCAGAAGGCTTAGCATCATCCTCATCCTCCTCGGTGAAATCCGAAGGAGACGATGCCTCTTTCTTAGGCGGTGGAGGTGCTGGCACGGGTGGTGGAGAGACGAACAAACCCAACGGAAGCAAAACCCGGTCCACCTGATACACCGCTAACTGGTCATCACTATACAACGTACCATTTACTGATGCATTGACAATCCCAGTCTTTATGCTCACTTGGTCATCGTCTGCTGTCACGTTTAATGGGAACTTGTAATTGCTGTTATCACCTGCTTGTGTACTCAACGGGTTGCTCACCATTTCGAAGTCCGATGGGGAGATCAGCGAGTTGACGACGTGGAACTGTATCAGCTGAATCCTTCGCTGGTATGTTAATGACTTAAAAGTTTTGGATTTGAGTTTCGAAAAGGCCTCATCGGTTGGAGCAAATATGGTTAGCGGATTCGAGTTGTTGAGCAGGGAGAAAATCCGGGCGTCCATTTTGGTCCTCTTTAGTAGCCGAACCAACGTGTTGAAGTGACCGGCTTTCTTTAGGATGGTAACGACGTCGGGTGGGCCCGGTGGTGCCGGAGCTGGCGCCGGAGACTGGGCGATAATGGTGGGGAAGTGGTGGATGATACAAAGCAGCAACAGTTGTAGGAAAATGAAAAGATGCTTTGACATTTTTACTGTAATTTCTGAAGTGAAAATCAGGAATGGTCTGATATGGTTTTGCTTCAAGGGAAATGGGTATTTATTAGAGTGGGTGTGGAATTAGGTAAAATTTTTGTATGGTTTAAGGTGGGGGGGAAGACATCACATCCTTTTTTCTGTTGGTAGGCAGCCAATGGTTTGCTTAGCAGGGGGAAAAAGTTATGTTCACACATTCTCTCTGTGCCATCAAACATTTGTAAAATTACTGACGTGTAATTCCCGCAAGCTAGGCTAAATTCGTAATCATGCGTCTATCTTTTATGAACTATTTATTTTTTATGAAGAAGCTGGCTACAACGAAGAACCGTTTGTCTTTTGTCCATTTTCATGGTGAATAGTACCTATCATGAGGAAAAAATTTAGGTATTGAATGGGTACACGTGGCCGAGCCTACGTGGTACTTGAATATTGCATCTGGGCCGTCCAAAAGTGTATTGGACAGCCCAGATCGAAACCCTCTCCCTTTTCTCTCTTCATAATCCAGACTGTCCAAAATCGAAATGAATGGTCCAGATCGCGTGCGCGAGTACGACGTGAGACATGCTCGGCACTGAAAGATTGTTCCTGTTATGATGGTGCACATTGAAATAAATAATACATCAACGACAAGTCCCATATAATTACAGAGGGATATGCCGACGCACCTTAGTAAAGTTGTTTGAAAGAGTTTCTCTACCTATGGAGGTGAAAGCTGATCTAGTGATTTTATTTGATTATGATTATCCAACGTATCATCATAATCCATTTACGAGTGTGGTATTTTGTTCGCCCTCAAAGACGATGAAATAGTGAAAACGGGGGTGTGTTGTCCCACAAAGGACATCGGACATCGTGCGTGTTGACCACATCCGAGCTGTCCGGGCGTAGACTGATATTAAATTCATCCATCTACACTTCATTAGTTATCGCTCATAAACCAAGAATTCTGGTTTAGTTTCTATCTGCTAAAAATCGTGGAAATATTTTGCTGCTGCTCGAAGAAATTTAGGTTAAATATCGTGCTGTTTTGGAATTTAGATCAATGATCATGACAATGTGATGTCAGAGAATGGAAAAGAAATGTTTGGATATAGCAAAATTATACATGAAACAGCCCATGAAGTAAAGTAAATTTCAACCGTTGATTTAATTTTTCTGGACTGTTTCATGTATAGTTTTCTTGGATCCTATTGAACCACGAAAAGGTCTATGACACACATTACCTGAACAGACAGGCAGTTGCAACTGTTGTGCCCACAGGCTTTTGAACACCTATAAGTGCCGCTATTTGTGTCGAAACACATCTCCTTCTCGATGGCGATACCAACCGATTTTGATTGGTAAAGAGGTGGTTTCTCTCCCATTCGATATTAATTCTCTATGGCGAATTTGTTGTTAGCAATGTATGCAATAAACAATTTCATCAGATGCTATTAAAGTTAAAGAGAAAAACTATTTTGTCGCACATTAGTTGAGGGATGCAAATTGGCGACGAAATATGCTGTTGTGAAAGTAAAATTGCAAATTATTTAATTAAATAAAAAATAGTTTAACGATGAACATTTTTGTCGCTTTTGTATTTTCAGAATTTATTTTGAGTGAATGTTTGCGAAGAAATGGGATACCTCACGGCGGATTGGAAAAGGAATGTTACTAATAGATAATCAACAAAGCAAGCTACTCGAGTTAGAGCTCGTGTTCGCTGGTTAAAAACTCGTTCAAAATCATTTTGCTACATATGCAAACTAAGCTCAAATTTTTTTTTGAAACTCATTCAGCTTTCAAACCATGCTCGAACTAGCTGCGACTTTGCTTATTCATCATATGATGAATGAAAAATTCAATCTACTTGAGATTAACGCAACTAAAGCTTGTTTGAGATTGGCTCGTATCACAAATAAGCTGAAGTGTGAACGTATTTTAGAGCTCATTACATTTTTAAATCAAGCTTCAAGAACTAACTGTTCGGTTCGTTCGACTCGTTTATCACCCCTAAATTCCAAAAGATTGGGCTTCCAAAAGTGCAACCCACAAAAGAAATTAGCCCATTCAACACATTCCCTAGCCCAAGGACAAACCAGTCAATTACTCTCTACATACTCAAAACCCTAGCCCATATATTAACCCAAAAACCATTCTCTTCCTGTTCTTCTCTGTCGCCGCTCGCTCCTCTCTCTCTCTCTAGCTACCCTCGTCTCACTCTCTCTCTAGAGCGTCGCCGACAAAATGCCGCCGAAGTTCGACCCATCGCAGGTCGTGGACGTCTACGTCCGCGTCACCGGCGGCGAGGTAGGCGCCGCGAGTTCACTCGCCCCCAAAATCGGCCCACTCGGTCTCTCCCCTAAGAAAATCGGAGAAGACATCGCTAAAGAGACGGCTAAGGACTGGAAGGGCCTTCGTGTCACCGTTAAGCTCACCGTCCAGAATCGGCAGGCCAAGGTATGTATATCATTTGATCTATGTTGTATGTTAGGTTTTTGGTTACTTATTTATTTAGTAAGATTGATGAAATTTCTGCTTGAATACTTGTGGATAATTAATTATTCGACGTTTAGGAGTAGGTGGTTTGTAGAAGTAATGTGAAAGATGGATTAGTGGTGAAGGAGATGCATTTTATTGGATCATTGTTTAATTACTATTCTTAACGTGGGATTACTTCAATTCACTACAATTGAATTGCTAGCTTAAATCTTATGTGTTTGAATCCATTTTTAATTGTTGTCATGAAAAAAGCATCTCCAGCCCTTACTAATATTTTATTGTTATCTTACTCCCATTGAAATGTCATCATGATAAAAGCATCTTCAGCGGATACTCATTCTTTTACTCAAGTAAGTTCAAACAGTTGAGCACAAGCTTCATTTGACATGAACCATTCCAATGGACAAACTCAAATCTAAGCACAAAATTTAGTAAAAGCTTCATTAATGGCATATTTTCAAATTGTGAGGAGTAAAACAAGAGTAAAAAATTGAGTTTCCCTTGATTTGGTTAAATATAAGCTGGTTTGAGTTTGAGTCAGCCACTGAGCTTTTACTTGATTTGATTCTGAGTCAATTAAAATGGTAAGCTAGATATGCTCTAATGGAGGGATTTTATTTTCAAATTTAATGGAAGTATAAGAGGTTTAAACGTAGGTGTTTTGTTAAATGAATGTTAAAGATGGGGTTAGAGGTAAATGAGAATCATGAGATGCATTTTGTTGGATCCTTGTTTAGTTACTATTCTTTCCTGGGGGTATTTCAAATCACTTACGTTGGTTGGTTAACTTAAATCTTATCATGATAAACTCATGAAGTGGGTGTTTGAATCCAATCATAAGCTATAAAATATAAAGTTTGAGCTATATTTATTGAAAATTAATTATGTGAAATACCTTTCATTTGTAAAAACATCCAAAAAATGGATAAAGGAATGAACAAGTTTAAAGGATGTAAGAAGTGATTGACACATCAAAATGACGTTTTTTTTTTGTATTTGTCAAAATGATAAACAACACAGGTTGCTGTCGTCCCCTCTGCTGCTGCCCTCGTCATCAAGGCCCTGAAGGAGCCCGAGCGTGATAGGAAGAAGACTAAGAACATTAAGCACACTGGTAACATCTCACTTGATGACGTCATCGAGATTGCTAAGGTCATGCGGCCGAGATCGATGGCCAAGGACCTCACGGGGACCGTGAAGGAGATACTCGGCACTTGTGTTTCTGTTGGGTGTACCATTGATGGGAAGAACCCTAAGGATCTGCAGCAGGAGATTGCTGATGGTGACGTTGAGGTCCCTCAGGACTGATTGGGGCAAGGTTTTTAGGTTTGTGGTGTTATGCTTTTTTCCAGAATTTGAAGTTATCAATTTTGGGTTTATGTCTCCGAGTTTTAAGTGTTTGAGCTTGAATTATTTGTTAGATTTCATTCGGAGATGTAATGTTCCTGTTTAGGGTTTTGGACATGATGATAACTGAGTATTGAATTTGTTGAAATGTGACGGGCAAATTTGATTATACATCTCAGTTCATCAGGTTGCAATTGAAGGTTAATTTTTCTTTCTATTTTGATAAGTGAATGCAATAGTATGGGTAGTCATCTCATGGTCAACCTAAGGATCTCGAGTGTAGCCATATAATGTTTGTGAAGTGCTGTGAATCTGGTCTATCTGCGTTACTTACTGCTGTAGTTGTAACTTCTAAACAGTTTCCTCTTAGATGTCCAGTGGTTGGAATCGTGAAGTTACTGATAAAGCATAGTGGCATTTCCCACTATTACAAGCTGTAACAATTGAGAGATGATTAGTCCCTGGAGGGTGTTACTGTGTGGTTTAACGATTAACAAATGACGCTTGCTAATCAGAGAATTGGCCTGCACTGCTTCTGAGTTATCATTTCAATTAGTTTCATTGTCATTGCAGCTTCTCTTCCTGCACCGTTTTCTGTCTATATGGTCTTTCTATCCTCATTTCGAGCAATTTCACTGCTAATTTTGAATGAAATTCGACATCCGAACATTCATATTGCCTTGAAGGCTTTCCTTAATTTGATCCCTTAGTTCAGCATGCTTGCATTATCTGGTGGTCATTTTCTTGCTTGCTTTGCTCTTTTTAGCCTTATTTGGACACGTGCAGCATTTGTGTAATTTGAGCCACAGTAAATGACTTTTTATAATTGCTGAACGTTCGAGTGTTTCCTTAATGGCATGAAAGCACCCATCGATTTCATACTCTGTGGTATAGTTCCCTTGACTGAAAGCGTTGTTTTTCTTTTTGCTCGTCGTTTTTGGTTCCTTGTGTAATTCCAAGGTTTAGACACTAATTTATCTTTCCTACACTTCTCAAAACTCATAAGGGCAACAACGGGTTCATCTTGGAAATATAGCCCGATAATTTCTTGGCCAGCTTTACTAGACTTTGTTTTCAGATCCATCAACCTAAGATTCCCATGAAATAAAGCATGGTTACTCTTATGGTTTGGGGATACGAAGATTATTGTCAAGAATTAGTAAATAAGTGTGGCGCTTGTTTGTTATTGTTGAACTTCATGATCTTGGAGTATTTAGTAATCCTTGATTTCAACTTTTCGTGGTTTAGTTGTCGAACTGAATTTTGTGCAAGCAAGTACTCTTGGAATGCTGTTTTTTACATGCTGTTTTCTGTCTTTGCAATCACACAGCTGCGATGGATATGGGTTTTGCAATCACAAGCCAAACTGATTTGGCCAGTTTTACGATAATGTGCCTTTCTAAAAGTTCCAGTTTTTGGATCGTCAAGGTTTCTTGTGGCATCCACAACTTGTGCTTTCTGCATTGATTCAATATGATTGTTGACACATGGGATTTTGATCTTGATTTTATGTATTGCGTTTGCCGATAAGTTTATACATTCATTTCTTTCCTGCACCAGATATAAAGAGTTTAAATGTTGGCCTTTTATAAAATCTCAGATTCTAGTGTTTGGCTTTAATTTTATCAACCAAAGTTTACCCTGTTACCTAAAAAGATAAAAGCTTTGGATGCATGGTCCATGGGCTTGTTAGATCTGAGCACTTGGTGCGTAAGGTTTTAGATTCTAGTCGATGAAAACTAGTGTTTCGTTTCCAAGAAAAATGCAATCTGAAATATGTAGTTACTGATGTTCGATCAACTTGAATTTTTACGTGGACTACATATTCGACTAGATGAGCAAAATGAACGATTTGGATCAAATAATGGGACCTGAAGTGGTCTCCAAAGGAGCTGCACAGAACACTGCACCATCCCCGGATACCTATTTTATAGTCGACTATTTTATTTTATTTTGGGTTGTCTCTTAACGAATGTGTTTTGAAAAGGTTATGGGTAAAAATTATAATTATTATTTTGCCCCTTTGAAAATTTAGTGGGTAAAGAGTTAATAGGTAAAAGTGGAAGATAATTTCGGAAAGTGGGTGTAAAAGTTGACGTGAAAACTGTAAAGTGGAGATAAAAATTCAACAATGATACATGTGCAACAAAAATTTCTAACAAGTCACCAATGTACTCACATGGTGTGTAGAGCCCACACACACTTGAGTGTGAAGTGTGTGTGGACTTCACACACCATGTGAGTGTGTTGGAGACTTGTTGGAGCTGGTTGTTGTATATCATTTTTGATAAAAATTGATGTGAAAGGTGTAATGAGGACATTTTTTTAATAAATTAGATTTACGAAATAACACAGTTAAAAAGAGACCGATGAAATACTAAAATGCTACCATGTGGGAAAAAAACCAAGGAAATGTTTTTTTGACCATCTGACATGCTCTACATTATGGACAACCCTCGTTTTTGGCATATGCATTTCGGCTTGGGGATGGTGCAGTGCACAAAATGCAATGCACCGTGTAGTGTACCATCCGACCGTCCATTTCGATAATGGACGGCTCGGATTTAATTCGAGCAGTGAATTGAATCCGACCGTCGATTGTTTGGATTAAATCCGAGCCGTCCATTGTCGAAATGGACAGCGGGATGATGTGCACTGCACCGTGTAGTGCATTTTGTGCACTACAGGGACCCCTCGGCAACTATAATACAAGGATCCACATCCAAACATACATATCTCGGGTGGATTCGCAGACAGTTCAGTTTAGTCAGTTTGGACAAATCGGGCACTCTTATTTTATGTTATGCCTTATTCTATGTACGGCTCTCGTCTTTTGGCATATGCATTTCATGGATGGATGTGGCCAAAACTCGTCTTTCGGCATATGCATTTCATGGATGGATTCGCGTCGAAAACGCGGCTCAAATCTCTCACAACTCTCTAATTTGGTTCTTGTTTTGTGTCCACTAATTCTTTTCCCCAAAAGTACGAAATTCATACAGCCACACAAAGTATCACAACCCTCCATTGTGTGCCCCTTCCTAACTATATAAAGGGCCTTCTACATACACATTCCTCTCAATTCATTGCCGATTCCCTCTTCTTAAACAAATCACAGACCTTTGAAATTACACAAAAGTAACACCTTCTTTCTCTCTTTCCTCTGTTTCAGCAGGAGGAAGAGAGACATTCAAGCCCTTCAGGGTTCGATCCGGAAGATTTATTCCGTAGTTCGCATTATTCATCGCGACGTTAGATCAAAATGGTTAAGAATATCAGGAAGTCGAGTTCTTGGATGGAGGTTGCTCCAACGCTCGTTACATACCCGCATAAGCCTTCCAATTCTCCAGAACTGGAAACCATACATGAAGAAGAAGAGGGAGACGATGAAGATTCGTGATGTTTGATCTTCATGTCTTTTGCTTTAGCAGTTTTACATGTACAATTGTATAGCAAATAGTATCATTATTGAGAGATAAGACTCAATTCGGGCGAAAAGTTGGGTATTGAGTATCTTTTTTTGTCATACTTTTCTGAATTTCGATTAGATTCATGCCGAATTTGGTAGATTACTTATTCATTTCGAAGTGAAATCTAAAAAGTTCAAAATTATCACCAAAAAGATAGATGGAATAATATCTTCCATGTTTCTGCAGTACAAATTGAATACACCAGCGACGTATTTTCCATATAAAATAGGTTTAAAAAACGCCACAGTAAACTGCGTTAAAAACAAACATACTTGCAAAGCAAATCCAACTACCAGATGGTATAGTGCCGCCAGTCTGCAGCCGGTGGAGACTCTTCTTGCCACATCTTCTCCTAATTACAATACAAACTTGGGTATCAAAGCATTGCCAATATCCATGTCCAGTTGGTGCACCACTGAATTCTTCAACTTCTGCTTCAACAGCAATTCCAGTTGACATCCTTTTTTGAACGGATTTGAGCCTCGGATTGGACTAATGATATGCAAGTGGGCAAAACGCTTCAAAGAAGGATGTCAAACAAATAGCTACCCGAATGGATGAATCTAAAGCTCTCGAATCCATTCTTGACATCCAGATCTAAATTGGTACAATTTAGGCTGAAATACGCATAACAAAATCTAGAAAATAAATAATCACGTGATCTGGTAATAACGTAAGAAGAGCCATGATGTTAGTACCTTGAGTTGAAGATTTTGACATTTCCATTCATAGCCCTGGAAGAGGGAGGAAGCTCGGTACATCTGTGATTGATCCCTCCCAAAATTTAACACCATGATAGCTTATTTTTTTTAAGACTGATGATACAGGATTATACAATGCAAGGGTTTTTGTTTCGACAATCATCAAGACCGTTCCATTTTCCAAAGTCTTCACTGGTTTGGGGTTCCAATCCAGCCAGGAAGGAAGTGGTTGTTGAATAATCCATTCTAAAGTCCAAGACTCAATATTTCCGTAATCTTTCATCACCCATATGTTGAAAGCTCCTGATCTTAGCTCATCGCTAATGTATAAACAATTATCCACAACTCCAAGCTCGAAATCATATCCAAAAAATTGACAAGGAAAGGGGAGGTTTCCAAGCTGCTCTTTCTCCACGTCAAAATAGCCTAGCAACCACATTGAATTTTCCGTGTCTATCCAGTGAAAAGCTCCATTCAAAAACACAATTCCATTATAAGGGAATGGTAGTCCAGCATCTCTAAGGATCCTCCATTCATCATCAACCCCAAGTGTATAAATGCTACAATGCCTTTCAGAAGGTTTTGCGAAATTCGCAGTAAATTTTACCACCTTAAAAACGTTGGCCGATCGACTATACCCAATTCCGCACCAGAAACAATAACGCTGAGGTATTTCATCATTCACAAAACTTGGCTCGTTCTTGGATTCGGGAAGGCGAAAATGTTGTCTCGTCAAAGGGTTGCATACATAAACATTGTTTGGAAAAACGTGATCTGACAAACAAATTAACCCATTACAAGACACGACACGGAGACGTCTACCTGGGATTTCAATTTGAGTTTCGAACTTCATGGTGGCTCTGCGGCGGCGTAAATCGACCAGGGAATCGTGGAGTGGAAGAAATCCGAAGTAGGTTGGGCGGCCGCTGTCGGAGGTGCGGTGGAGGATGAGGCAGAGAGAAGACCTTGGGAGTTGCGATTGAGCGAAATTGGGATCTAGGGTTAGGTTTCGAAAGGAGGAGCATACTCGCTTGCAGTTGAAGATGGACTTGAGAGGGAGTCGAGATAGAATCTCGCACGTTATGTGAGATGGGAGTTCTAAGATGGTCGTTGTGGTGGCGTCATCTTGTATATCCTTCCGTTGTTTGCCGCGGCGGCGTGGTGGATCGATCGCTGCTTCCATCGCTCTGTGACTCTGTTGACTCATCTGCTTCCACGCGACATGACCTGGGTGATGCCGATGACAACAATTTTGTGGGTCAATTTCAACAATCGTCCCTTTAGTTTCACACAAGTCCCAATTTGGTCCCTTTAATAATAATTGTGACGATTTAGATATTCAACTTTACTTTTTGGTCTCAAACAAGTCCAATTGATAACTTCGTTTGTGATTTCTAACGGAAATAAAGGACATGAAACCCATGTCCTTGACATTCCCTCTCTCATCATCCAAGAGTACAGTTTACTCGGTGAGTTTTCAAGCTAGAACGGGAAATAGTATAGCAAATAGTATCATTATTGAGAGAGAAGACTCAATTCGGGCGAAAAGTTTGGTATTATCTCTTTTTGTCATGCTTTCTAAATTTCCATTAGATATACGTCAAATTTGGTAGATTACTTGTTCATTTCGACAAGTGAAATCTAAAAAGTTAAAATTATTACCAAAAATAAAATAAAATTTTCTGAACATGAAAAAAAATTCAAAAAGGCAATTTGCTACTGTCATCCAAATAGATGGATAAATATCTTCAGTATTTCTATCGTACAAATTGAATACACCAGCTGTGTATTTTCCATATAAAATAGGTTTAAAAAATGCCACAGTAAACAGCAACTCCTGTATCTACTTCTCAGGACAACACATGGACCCATACAAGAAGAACAGACCAGAATTCAAGCTTTCACCTCAGAATACACGAACATAGCCCAGTCGGTGTGTGAAAACTTTCTTTATGGATAGTACCACTGAAGGTGGTAGCCTAGATGGCAAGGGTGAGTAGGCTTAAGACCTCCTCCCTCCCGTAAACGATCCGACAAGGTTCGAATCCCACCAACTGCAGGACTAACGTGGGGGGCCCTTTGTCCATTTAGTACCGAGGTGGTGCTGCGGTGACAGCCAGTCCTTCCAGACAATAACTATGGCTCGAATCGGACATTCCACGGCAATTTGGGAGCCCCCACAGTTAAAATTGACAAATCATTTTGTTTTTTGTTCAAAATAAAATAAAATACGAACTTGTGGATAGCCAAAATTGATAAATCTTTTTGTTTTAACCATGTAAAAGGTTCCACATGTAATCATCCAAGTAAGAACTTTTACCGAAACAAATGGTAGATAAAATACCCACAAGTAATGGACACCAACCTTACCTGGAATAGGGAGATGTTTTCTTGATTTACACCTATCCCTGATTCACCGGTTGAAACGTTGCTTGCTGTATCTGCATTAGCTAAATGAGATTCAATTCCCAATGTCCCCACAGACTCTATATGCGCAATCCATTAGAAATCAATGGGATCTACAATAAGTCTTGAGAAACAGCCCTCCTGAATCAAAAAGTTCCAAACCTTCGGTGTTATACTTGTGATACAATTAAGAAACACTCTAGATAGGTCCTCAACCATTACATCTCGAGCTTCAGTAATGTCGAATCTTGTTTCCAGATGTTACAGTGCTGCCAGAATGCAGCCAGCGGAGACTCTTTTTGCCACATCTTCTCCTAATTACGATACAAACTTGGGAAACAAAGTTGCATTGCGAAATCCAAGTCCAGTTGGTGCACTATTGAGATATCTGTAGACTGTAGTCTGTCAATAATCCTTTATCAAATCTTCTGGAACTGAAGATTCATTCACCATATGTTTCATTGATCTTGGTTGATTCGTCAACTTCTGCTTCAACTGCGATTCCAGTATCTACTTCTCAGGACAACATGTGGACCCATACAAGCAGAACAGATCAGAATTTAAGCTCTCAACTCAGAATCCACGCACATAGCCCAATCAGTGTGAAAACTTGCATGTTTCATTGTGTGGATGACCAAAATTTGACAAATCATTTTGTTTTTTAACCATGTAAAAGATTCCGCACGTAGTCATCCAAGTGAGAATGTTTACCGAAACAAATGGTGGATAAAATACACCCATATAGTAGGCAATGGACACCAAGCTGGAATAGAGAGATGTTTTCTTGATTTACAGTTATCACTGATTCGCCAGTTGAAATGGTTCTTTCTGTATCCGCACAAGCTATATTAGATTCAATACCCAATGTTCTGACAGACTTCATATGCCCAATCCATTTGAAATCAAGGGGATCTGAAATTAACTTTAAAAAACAGCTCTCTTGAATCAAAAAGGTCCAAACTTTCGGTGTCATACTCGTGATACAATTTAGAAACTCCCTAGAAAGGTCCTCAACCATTACATCTCGAGCTTGACAACTATCAGAGCTTGTTTCCAACGTATCCACCAATGTACAACTACAGCACCTATAACTTGGACAAGATGAAATTTCTGCAACAGTTAAACCCCCTCTCGCAAACAATGTCCATACAGGGCTTCTAGCAACATTTAGTAAGGACTCACCCGAAGATATCCAGAAAGTCGCAACGGATGCAACTAGAGAGGATTCAAATAGAAACAGATGATTAGTTGCACAGGCAAGTAACAAAGAGTAGGCCGCACTGGTTTTGCTCATATTGAAAGCTTCCAGCTGAAGTTTTTCTGCTTCAGGATCACCTGCCAATAAGTCACTGGCATGGGTTTTATAGGCAGAAGCCAGAGTGGTGTAGGCAGACAAAGAGAGATGGTGCAGGGGATGCAACCAAAACTGCTGCTTTCGTTTTTCTTCTTCAGTTTCAAACTTCCCACCACTGAGACCATGAGTAAGCAAGTTCTCAAGCTTGTCACAGCTAGATTTGGGATTATTATATTGCAAATAATTTGCTATGGCGTCATCCATGTAATCGCTGAACCTTGTAATTTCCTCATCCATGTGAAGGTGGTGATAAGAACTCAGGTCAGCACAACTGCAACTGACTACAGAAATTTCCTAGCGAACAAAAAAGATTAAATGTGTTAATGCCAATTTCGAAAGTCCAGTCCAAGAATTTGGTACAGTTATCCCACACGAAAGATTATCTTCACTGAACATTTACAAATTCAAAAATTAAAAAAAAAAACTGTTTTTTCCACCCAAATAAGAGGAAAAGGTGTACTCCTTTCCTGAAAAACAGTGGTTCTCTATAATTACACTTTTTCTGGTAAGACATTGGCATAACTATTTAAAGACATTTTTTTAGTTTGAACCATGAAACGAAAAGAATCGCCAATGCAATCGTGCTTTGAAAAGAAAATTCAACTGAATTAAAGAATACAACTAGCAGGAACAAAATAGAGACAAAATTCAGGATACACAGATACAAGTTTAAAGGTAACAAACTAAAAGGCAAAAAAATAGGCAAATGTTCAGCAGAATGTTCTCTGAGATATGCTTCATTGAGGAAAAGGCAAAAGAAAGGGACCTCTAATGACATTTGCACTGTGAATACCAATGCACAAAGGTGGGAAAGAAAAATTGGAAGAGAACAAGAAAAATGAAAATTATGGAGCGGACCCAGATGCAACTATTAATTCAAAGGAGCTCTTACCTGCAAAGTATGATCCACATATGTAGGGGAAGATACACTACAACGCTGACAGGAACAAATGAAATGATACTGTGACCATAACTCTGAATGCCTCAATCCCTGAGCAAAACCAAACCAAAACCGAAAACCAATAGGCGCCGCATATTAAAATTTTAGGATGATCGGACAATTGGACCTAGATAGATGTGAAACTAAAAATGTTTTCGTAAATCACTAAGGAGAAGTGAGAGTTGGATCAAGCCAACATAATAGGGTGCTAGATGTGGAATTCATGTGTAGCGCTACAAGACAATAAAGCTGATGTTAGGAAGCACAGATATGGATACAGGAGATGACACGGACACGCTGATGGAACATTTCTCCAGAAAGTAGGACACAGACACGTTGGGGAAAAGTCAAATAACATACTCATTTTCTATTATTCTTTTCAGAAAAATTAAAATTAAACAGCATAAAAAAGGAGTTCTCACTTCAACCATTTCTGACACATCATCTCCTACAATGCTATCCAAACCTAACAAAGGATTTTGTTTCTCTTCATTTGTTGTCATTTCGAACAAACAGGACTCTGAAAGTATGTAAGAGGCCTGATGTCGATCATAGTATTTTTTTAGCAGGTACAGTGGTGCATCTATACCTTTCAAATTCGTAACCTTCCACTAATTATTCATGTACTTCAACAATTAAAAGAGGAGCACGTTCCACTGAAAGAAAACTCACCACACAACTATGTAAATGCGATAGCAAGATGATCAAAGTACCTTAGGCTGCAGTAAGTCAATGTAGGCAACAGATACCTCCTCAAACTTCTTGATTGCCTTGATACTTCTTACAACTATTCTCGGACCATACTCCTTGCTCACTGCTCCAAAATTTGAACAAAACAAAAAACTGAACTCAGAGAGACCAAATCATCTTTCCTATCTTGTTTTTGCTATCTTGCTTCAGTCTCCTAGCAAACAAAAAGATTGTGGACACGTCTCAGAAATGTTAAATGAATTTCGAGTCGTACATAATTTCGTTTCTGGATATTTCTAATACTTGCAAAAGCAGCTCAACACCATTCCAACCTGTTAAAGTGGGTGGGATTGATCTCACAGATCAGTTGAGGTGTGCGTAAGCTGGTCTAGACACGAAGACGCCTAAGTTATAAAAAAGAAACTACTTTGAATCAGAAAGTGAAAAGTAAAAATTGAACTACTACCTTCCGTTGATTCAAAATTATCACAACAGCCATTTTGCATCCCTTCAATCCCATCACTGCTGCAGCCGCGGCCTGTGACAGCAGGAATAATACGCAGCCTTGACTCACTACCGGAATAATCAGGCAGCGGAAACGTGTAGCAAGCATTGGGAGAGCAGCTGTGATTTATCCATGAAAAGGTCGCATCGTACACAGCAATCCCAACAAGAGGCCCTCCATTAACCTGCACCTCCACAGCGTTAGTTAGCACCACACACAACACGGCCTCTTCCACTACGCACTCCCCGGAGTACTTCAAACCCAAATTATCTCGCATTCTTCTTGCCATCGCCATAGCCTTTGCGCCACACTTAATCCTTGCCAACCTGTCGCCATCTTGTTCTTCGTGCATCAATTCATCACGATTGCTCATCAAGCCGCCAATTCTGTCAAGCTGATTAGTTTGGTGGGGAATGAGGTTGTGGTGCTCGAAACGGTGGAGGAGGCGGAGCGCAGTGCGGAGGTCAGAGGTGTCGCTGCCGCCCAGGGCGAGGTCAGAGTGGTGGTGGCGGAGGAGGAGGAGATGGTTCTCGGCACTAGAGAGGTGCAGGCCGGTGTCGGCTTCAGAGCATAGTGTAGAGCAGTATAGAACAGATGGGTTGGGGGCAGGAACGGAATTTGTAAGGGGAGAGGTGGAAAGAAGAGGAGGGAATTGGTGGGGCGGAGGAGAAAGGGGAGAGAAGCAGGCTGAGCAGTGAGAGAGGAGTGAGGAGTCGTGGAGAGAGAAGGAGAGGGGATGCAGTGGAGGGGTTAGGTCTTGGCCTATGCCAACATCTTCACTCGCTCTCATCTCCATTTTTGCAACTTCTAACATCTGATTATACTGTATGAAGATTGAGAAGGTCAAAGTCAGGAGCTCTTTATACTGCGTGTAAATGGTTATACGTTGTATTCATAAGTGAATGTTTTATGGTTCATGCTTCATAAACATTGGTCACCATGGATTGTATCAAACATTGAGCATAATTTCTTAAGCAATAGATGAAACACTTTCATGAACCTATACAAAATAGATCGATCACACAAGCCCATCTATAATCTAATTACCATAGTTGAGATATTTTCACAGGTTTATTTGACTCGTTCTTTCTTGAATCAATAAAAGAGAAAAAGGATTTATTGAATGAATTTAGTAGTTCTTGTAACCAAACGATATTTAAGACTACGAGTGCTAGCAATGGAAAAGAAAAGTAGGTACTTCTAAGAACCTACATGAAATAGAAGGGTTACACAGCCCTTAAACAATTTAAGTCTTGCCACAACATACATTATGCCATTCGTGGATATTTTAAATGCCTAGATCGAAACAATTCTAACATAAACACGTTTTGGAAAGAATACCTGTGACATGAGCTTCGTCCACTTTATCCATTGGCACCTTAAACGTTCTGCAAAAAAACCTATTGACTCAAGAATGTACAATAACAACACTGAGCACCAATGGAATAAAGCCCATATTTTATATAAAGAGCAATAAGAATCGTAATATGGTTGACATAGTAGGTGGAGTAAACACTACATGCTGGGCCGGTAGCAACTGCCCTGAACCTGGATACTTAAAGACTTTCAGGATATCTGACCATCAAAAGTCTATATTCCTTTTCCATCGAATCACCTAATTGAATCTATCATTTTCCTGTGACCAAAGAACTTGACTAGGGTCCCCTCTAAAAGGAACTGATACACCTAAATTATCCAGGCCTTGTTCGTTTAGAAGTTCTAGTTTAGTTTAAGTTTTCCAATCATTACCCTGTTTCTCCCTCCAATCATTACTCATTTTTTCAATTATTATTCTCATTTCTCTCTCTATATCTCTCCACTCATTACTCCCATCTCCAATCATTCTCCTATTCCTCCATCCACTCATTACCCCTACAAACAAAACAAAACTAAACTAAACTACCAAAATGAACACAGCCCCAGTAATTGAATATCTCTATACGTACTAGTTGGTATTAAATAGGCAATCCAAGCTCAAAACTATAGCCAGGCTAGGGCTGCAAACTACCCAAGCCGAGGTCGAGCAAACTACCCAAATCATTTTAGCAATCGAGCCGAGGTCGAGTTTTAGGCTCTTGTAGTGAACGAGCCAAGCTCGACACTCTAAATCTCAGCTAGGCTTGTTTTACAAGCTCAGCTCCTTTAATGAATGAACCGAGCTCGGCTCACTGCTTACAAACGAGCTGAGCTCGATCTTGAGTTTTAGGCTCGTTAAGTAAACAACCCGAGCTCAAACACCTCAAAAGTCGGCTCAGCTCGGGCATTTGCACCCCACGCCAAGAGCTAAAATTGTAAGACTGATGTCAATCAATTGGGAAAGAAGTAGCCCTCAAAGCCATCACAATGAACATGGACCTGCTGATTTATAAAAGCAGTCGTGAGCTTTTGGATAAAATCCATCCAAATTTTTATTTAAAAAAAATTTTCAAAAATAAATCAGCTTTAAAGGAAACACGAAATCAACAGATGAATAATAAGAGGAAGCATAGAACAAAAATAACTTGAAAAGATTATACGAGTGAACTGAATGCATTCTCACTCAAATGAACGAGAAAACCCTAGCCATGTAGAAGTTGCTAACCTGATATAAAGGGTTCAAAAACCAAATCGAAATACTGTTAACGATAGGATATGATGCTTTTCAGGGACTACCACATCCTCTTCAAGTACCTCAAAATTCTGTAGAGCGACTACCGCATGCTCTTCAAGTACCTCTAAATTCATCTTAACCAAATGCGGCTTGAAAACGTGTTTACAAATTACGCTTTCAAAAGGCGTGTTTCGCAAGCACACTTTCTAAAGACGTGGTTAGCAAAGGCGCTTTCAAAGTTAGAATTTCTGAAACATGGTCGGTTCCTCTGGTTCTCTCCATTGTAGAGCTACCTGGCCGTTAGGCAGTGCAAATCGAGGCTCTTTCTTCGTCGACATCACAGGTCTCCCCATATTCTCATCAGGAGACTACAATCTAATTAATTGTGGAACAAATCAAATGAAAGTGTTTTGATCCAAACCCATATTCTCATCAGGAGACTACGCTCATCTTCTCTCTCTCTCTCTGGTCCAAACCCAAATTGGAAGTGTTTTGATCGATTAAAATGGTCCTTCAAATTGGATGAGTTGGGTTGATTCAATTTAAGGTAAGTGCTCAACAGGGTTCGCCGGAGTTTGTCGCCGTTCGTGGCTACTGACAGAGTTACTGTGGTCGCCGATGAGGGGCTGGGGAAGATGGCACTGGATCTGATTTGTCAAATTGAGAAGGCTTCAAAATTCTGTATACTATGTTTTGAGGTTTTGTAGAAGCAGTGTAGAACAAGAATTTTTTACAGGGGGTGCCGGAAAATAAAATTAAAGTAAGCAGGAGTCGAATACATTAAGCGCACACCATAGAGCAATCTCCAGTCCAGTTCAAAAAAAGAGCAACACCAGTCCTCACCCCCCTCTTCACCCAAATTTGAATAAATAATTAATCTAATGGTGATTTTCCATTTGATAAAATCTGTTAAAATTAATATTTTCTAATATCAATTATTTATTTTAGCAAATGAGAAAAAATCTTTGTTACAATCAAAAATTCTTGTGAGAGCTAAAATCAAAAAATTTAGCAAATGACTTACTCAGTTTGATAAAATCAACTTTTGAGTATTTGATTTTAGCTAAATTGAAAACTCACCCTAAATTCCCAATTTGGATAGGTTGGTCTCCAATGGAATAACCAACACCCTAAATTTATTTTTTTCCGAATGGCATATATGTAAATAAGTTAGATGATAGAATCAACTCCGGCGAAGATCCAGCAACCCCCAACGACTGGTGAAGCTCCCGCATCAAATTGAAAGATCTGGCGAAATTCAGTCATATTTTGAAACTGTTGGCGGACTTCCAACGAAAAAAGGTAGACGTAAAAAAAAAAAACAAGGGGTAAATATACTGAGACACACGTATATCGGTACCAACACATCAATAAAACTCTAATTCGGCTAAAATTTCACTATTTTTCATTCAACAAAAATACTAAAAGAGATAGAGTTTTAAATCATGGGTCCTTACGTTCTTTTAATGGATGAGTGCTTCATATATTGCATCAGGCATTGATATGTTTATGGGCGGACACACATAGAGGCAAGGGGTCAATTGACCCCACTAGATTAAAATTCCCTACAGACAGGTACATATAGACTTTTGGACATTTTGGTAATTTTTCCCCAGGACACTATACTCTAATCTCTAAATCTTGCCCCAAGTAACATGAAATACTTACAACTTTTGCCCAAATGATTCACTGTCTCCCCTGATCTTTTTCCTTTTTTTTTTGTCGTCCCACTATTTTTTAACACACTCTGCCTCACACGAGGAAAAGCGGAGCACATGAACACAACATTTTTTTTTTTTTTGAGCTCTCACTATTTTTTAACTCTCTCTCTCTTTGTGCCCCAAGAAACATGACATACCACTTTTTGCTAGTATATATTGACTAGATCTTTTTTGGTTTAGTATTCTAATGTACTCCCTCCATCCCATTTTGATAATCCCCAACGAAAAAAGGTGTAATTTTTCATATAAAAAATAAAGTAATTCTGCTCATAATTTTGGAATGTTTTCTTATTCAATCAAATTAAAGAACTAATCGAGATCTTTAATTCGGTACAAAGAAACTCGAAAAATCATGAGTAAAAAAATACTTTAATTTTTTATCCGAAAGTTGTACTGGTTTCGTAGGGGACCATCAAAATGGGATGAATGGAGTATATGCGGTAAATTCTGACCCCACTAATATTAAATCATGTGTCCACCTCTGGGACTCATGTGTGCTTTTAATGTAATAATTTGTAAATTATTTCGTGTATTTACCATTACAAAAAGATTAGATCTTCTAGAATATTGAGAATCTAAAATTTAATTTGGGAAGCACCTCACACCCATCTTCTCTGCAATCATATTTTATTAATTTATTTCCCATTTTAACTTCTAGTAATCATGGATAAGATTTTTTGACTAGCGTGTTCCACTAACAAAAAACATTTTTTTCTAAAACCAAGACAGTTAATTCGCTCATAATACATTACATAAAAAAACGTGAAAAACTAGGTTGTTCTAAAAATTGCCTTAGTGGAACACCTCCTCAAAAGGTCCCGATTCCGTTTCATAAAAGCTAGAAATGAAACCAAACGAGGGACTGCGCGGGATTAGGTGCGAATAGTCCTATCCCAGGCACCTAATCCCCGAATCAAACGAGGCCGTCGTGTTCTAGATGAGAAGTTGAAAAAGTTTACTAACGTGTTAAACCTGCAAATTGCACACAAAGACCCTATTCCATTAACAAAAAAATAGTTTTTTTCTAAAATCAGGACAAGTCATTCTCTCACAATAAATACATCACATAAAAAACAATGAAAAACTCATTTATTTTAAAAACTGAAACAACAACAAATCTTATGAATAGTTTCAAAATCAACACAATTTGATTTATGGAAAACCTCTCGAATTACCAGATAAAAGTACAGGACATGCTAGATGTATATGGTTACCCTATGTTGTGCCCAGCCCCACAAATTTGCCCTCTCTCACACACAAATAACACACACACTAATAACACACAAAAATCCGAGAATATTTTTCACTCTATTGTATAAATCACACATATACAAAACGAACTACCTAAAAACTCTCCCCTCTCAGGACTCACTTTCTCCAGTCGGACTACATTGCTACAACCCACACAGCTCCCTGTCTCTCAATGCACACATACATATACAAGAGAGTCAAGAGAGCATACAACCAAGCATTAAACATCGGTAATCCTACGAGTACAGAAGATTTTGTACAGAAAATGTACAAATCGCTCTCGGGGACCCACTTTTGGGTCCCACACAAGTGATCCGAACCGTTTATTATTCTTAGAACATTTTTCCAAGGGGTTCCACAAAATTTCAGCTCAATCGGACAGTTAGAAGTGTTTGAACCAAAATCACACCGTTGAGATCACTTGTGTGGGACCCAAAAATGGGTCCCCGAGAGCGATTTGTACATTTTTTGTACAAAATCTTCTGTACCAGTAGCAGGGTCCATTAAACATAACTCATAGGTGGGTGCAAAAGTTGTAGCCGGCAGTCTCCACCGACACCTCAGGGGAGTAATCCTCTACATCAAAACATCTCCCACTTGGGAGGACCAATTGACACCCAACAGTCAACACCCTATTCGGTTGTTAACTTATTAATTCTCTTCTAACTCCCACTAATGTACACAATATTGAAAAATATATATTTTCTTATAATGCTTTTTAAGGGGTGTTTTGGCAAAAATAATTTAAGTGGATTATTATATTGTATTTGTTAAAAAAAATTGCATTTGTTAGTTTCGCGTTGATTTTTTTGTGAATTATTGGTTTGTCTCGACGAAAGGAACTATAGTACAAACTAAAAATTATGTGAATAAAGACAAAATTAATCCAATAATCCCCCAAAAAATATATTATTTTTGTTTTTAGTCAACTTTTTAAAAATTTTGATTATAATTTTTGACTCTTTAGATTTCTTTTCTCAAGACAAATCATTAATCCACAAAAAAATCAACGCAAAACTAACTAATGCAAACTTTTTTTGAATCAAGACAATTTCCCAAAACACCCCTAAATATGTGTTAGTCCTGGAGTAATAGTCTTGTAGGAAAATATATTTGGTAATCTTGGGCTGCAAGAGCTTTCTTGACCAGCATTGGGGACCAAGTTTGAGTAACATTCTATGCTTCGAGAGCAACACTACTTTTTCCTTTTTGGGGGATCATGTACTTCTAGGGTAACATGTACTACTAAAATTAACATTGTTGAATTTTCGGGAGAAAGAAACAAGACCTTAGGGGTTGTTGTCTACAATCAGGAATTGACTTAAAAGTCAATTTTTTTAATTAATGTATTGTGAGATAATGTCATATATCGTGAAACATAATAAGTCAGTTTGAGAATAAGTCAAGAATTGAAACAACCCCCAGTTGGGAGAACCATGTCGGTACTCCAAGATTACCAAATAACAAGATACTGCGTTGACAACTTGACATTCGGTTGTCAAAAAGGAAATGACTACAATATACACTTATTAAAGGGAACAGGGGCCCTGTAGTGAGCTGCACAAGATACTGTGTTGACAACTTGACATCTGGTTGTCAAAAAGGAAATGACTACAATATACACCTATTAAGGGAACAGGGGTCCCTGTAGTGAGCTGCTCACTAGAAGGTGTAGTGAGTAATATGGACCGTTGATATTTACACAATTGATGGCTCAGATGTGATTTACACTATTACCGGTAGTAGTACACTTTGACCAGTAAGGGTGCATAGCGAATCTGAACCATTGATTGTGGATATCAATGGTCTCTATTACTCACTACAGGGCCGCCGTTCCCCCCCCCCCCCCCCATTAAAAGTGTGTACTATATGCACCTATTGTATGGTTCATATTGTGCCACCTCATTGGCAATCATAACATTTTTTAGTGTTTCGTAACTTTTCAACAATATGATTCGTAACATTTTCTATGATTTATAACATTTGGTGCGTCTCGTAACTTTCATACAAAAAAATTGTAACTTTTATTAATAAGGGGTAATTGATTCATAACTTTTACAGGTGTTCACATGATACACACCTAAATAAGGAGTGTATATTGTACCATTTCCTTTTCTTTTTTTTTTTAAAAAGAGTTACTGCGTTTTAGGATCAATGATCAGAACTAAAGAACCAAAAAGGTAGGAGTAAAAAACAACGAAGAAGACAGCATGCCATATTAGGGGTGTTCCACTAACAAACATAGTTTTTTTTCTAAAAATTAAGACAAGTCATTCTCTCATAATATCACATAAAAAATCGTGAAAAACAAGTTTATTTTAAAAAATTGCCTTAGTGGAACACCCCCTTATTGCTTTCGTACTCTTTTTGCCGTATTATTTTCATTTCATTTAACTTTTTGTCGTAATATTTGGATTAACTTGGTCTCGAGTAGAAGAATCATAACTAAAAGTATAAAAACATGGACTAAATTTTTAAAAAGTTTACACAAAATAGCACTAGAGAAAAGAAGAAAAGAGAGAGAGAGAGTGGTTTAAGATTTTTGCGTATTTAGTATACATTTTTTGGTTTTTAAGCGTAATTTTTTACGTTTTAAGCTTCTCTCGTCGAGACGATCAGCCAATCCAAAAAATAACGCGAATCTAAAAAATGATTAAAAATACCAAAAACAATAATGTATGGCCTAGTATTAAACACTTTCTTCCTTAGTGGTAGGCATCACCCCACGTGTATTTCTGGAAGCTGCGGTTGGTCAAACATCACAATCCAAATAACAACAAAATTTCCATAGCTTTCACAATTTCCACATGCCTAATGAGAGAGTAATAAGTAATTAAAAACTCAAAATCTATTTGTAGGAAATTTCCATGATGCATCTCTCTTACCCAAACCCCACTTATATAAAGGCAACCACTAACCCATCAAAGGACTCACCCCTCTCTCTCTCTCTCTCTCTCTCTCTCTCTCTCTACACCTGAGAATAATAGACTCTGAAATTCAATGGCGAAAGTGGTCAAGAAATTACGGGTTGAAGCCGCACCGGCTCTTGTTATTTCAATCAGCAAGGCTTCCAATTTCCCCCGGTTAGAGACTATACCCGAAGAGGACTCTGAAGATAAAGATGATTGATTGATGGATGCGCTGAAGATGATTTCTTGAGAGAGTTTTGTGATTTCGAGTTGTTTCTTTTGTAAATTGGGTTGCTGTCATGGACTTGTTCCATTAGACCTTAAAGCAGGGTCCAACTTTAGGCCTGATTCTGTTATATTTTTTGCTCTGAAATCAGGCCTTGTAATCTGTCTTGTAAAATTTTCTTTTTAAGAATTTTGATGGTCATCCCAATTTCTCTGATTTTGCTGAAAGTTCTTGAATCTGGTATGGCTGTTGACACTTGACAGTAGTAACATTCTAATTTCGAACATAAAATTCCAAAAAAATCATCAATCCACCTCCGGCCAACCACCACCCCACCTCAAAAAAATTAGTGACATTTCACTAATTTTTTAAAAATTTAATTTCGAACATAAAATTAAAACAAATCACCACACTCACCTCCGGCTGACCACCACCCCACCTCTCACACTTATAAGCGTATTTGTTCTTCAAATCAAGGAACAACGCCATATTACTCAAAACATCGAATAGGAGTCTGCATCATCACAAAATCAGATGGAGGAAAGAAATGGGTGAATTATTGTTTTTAATTGTGTTTGAAGTCTGAAATTGTTATTGGTGTGTGTGTGTGTACACACTGTAGGCTATATATGAAAAAGGGGTTTTCGTGTTGGATTGAATACAAATGAAATGAGGGAATTGAAGATTCCATGCGCGGTGGGAAAAATTGGGTCTTGATTATGCGGTGGCAGTGTGATGGCGGAAATTGGATCTTGAGGATGATTGAAAGAAATGGAGGAAGAAGGAAGTGGGTTGCTATAAAGTATAAGAAAAACAGACCTGGGAAGAGAGAGAGATAGGGAGAAGGGTAAGCTTTGCTGGAGAGAGGGTATATTGGTCAACAAACTGAACTTGTCGTGGCACTATAAAATGGCATCGTGGCATTATCGTTTGCCTTACAAATAATGTCTTTATGTTTAATTGCAAAAGTTCCTTAGTCTTCCCTTCAAAAATTCCTTATCGTGGCATTATCGTGTATTTATGACTATTGACTAACTATCCTTTCATTCATTTTGTATATTCATTTTTTTAATAACTTTTTTATATTCATTTTGAATAAATATCTAAAAGGCATTCGTTAGCAGCGCTTTTTATTATAATATATAATCGTCTTTTATCACTACAATTTACCATTTTATACAGGTAGAGTGAGATCATTTGGGGGTAATTCACTATTTGAATAATCTTTGTCAACTGTAAACCTTATCACATGCAATTTCATCAAGATGCAGTAAGGTAATACGTGTGTCTCTTGATAGCAATAGTAGGGAGGAAAATAAATGTGGTGGCAGTTGCATCATGCATGACGTGCAGGGCGGCTCCTGCATTTTAGCTCAGCGATGACAAATTTTTGTATACGATACACAATATCAAGGAAAAATAATAATTATGGTCTAAATTTTTTTTTCCCTTGATCTATTTTATTTGTGCTATATTATCTATTTACTTACAAATTTACGAGATTTTTTTTGTTTTTTGAGTTTATACCAACGATCCAATGCAAATAATATTACAAAAAAAATTAAATTATATGTTAGAAAACATAAAATTTTAATGTATTTTCTGAACCCTGAAGGTTCGCTTGAACACCTGAAATAGTAGTGTAGCCACCCCTGATGACGTGTGTTATGAGCCGTAGTTGGTCAAATATCACGGTCGTGAATTTATGAAGTACCGAGGAAAAAATCAAGATTGTTATGGATCCATAAAAAAAGCGTCCAATTTTAGAATTAAAAATAAATATTTTTTAACAAAATATTTTGAATTTCTTTGCACTAAAGTATAGACTTTCAAATTTTTTGCACTGACATTATTAAGTTTTGAATCTCAATATTACACAATTTTTGTAAGCTACAAGTAGTTTGGGACTTGGGGGAGTACCTAATAATCTATTGGTGTGGAAGCTTCGATGATGATGCAGCTTTCTTGGCCCCAAAGAGAGTGTAGGAAGGAGGGAATAATCTACTAATAATCTATTGGTGTAAAACTTCCATTGATGATACCTAATAAGTTGATTATTTAATTTTCAATCACATTTTGCACATCTCAATTCCAAACCCCCCTATAAAAATAGGCAAAACCTTCTTCAAAATCATCAAGATCTCTCTCTCTCTCTCTCTCTCTCTCTCTCTCTCTCCAGCTAAAGAAATTTCTAAGAATAGACTCTGAACTTTAGTACACATAAGTCGATAATTCTGTCTCCCCAAAGCCAGAAAAATCCCCTATATATAGATATAAGTTGCGTTTCCTCGACAAAAAATCTCTTCTATCAGTTGAATGGCGAAAGTGGTTTTGAAGTTATGGACCGAAGCAGCACCGGCTCTTGTTATTTCACCCAGTAAGACTTCCAAATCTCCCAAATTGGAGACTATACCTGAAGAAGACTCTGAAGCGATTGATGATTGACCAATATTTTGATTTTATAGAGAGAACGTTGTTTTTCTCTATTCTTTGTTTCTTTGTAGAGTTTTGTAATTAGCCTGTGATGGACTAATTCTATGAGAGTTGATTGAGTACCATGTGCTGTTGCTATGTCTGTTGATGTAAACTTTTTCTTTTTCCTAATGGAATCTAATTTCTTGTCCATTGATTTGCATTTCTCTCCCTCTCTGAAAAAAAAATCCCTCTCTATGATTCTGTTATTCATTTGTACTAGTATGAACTCATGCTATACACGGAGACATGAATTAAAATGATGTGCACATAAATGCACGGGATAAATTGTCGCAACCAAGTTCCTCCTCACTATCGCATCCAACTTCCTTCTCATGAAAATTTAAAACTATTTGATCGTGCGGATGTTACACACGATTAATATAAATTTTTATCACACAAATGGAACTTGCTTAAAAATGGGACATACTGAGTTGATTGGTATGAAAGTTGAGATAAGAAGAATGTCGCTCCCACTTGCCACTTTTGTTTTTTAATAATCTATTGGTGTGAAACTTCCAATGATGATGCAGCTTTCTTGGCCACTAATAAGTTGATTATTTAATTTCCAATCACATTTTGCACATCCCAATTCCAAACCCACCTATAAAAATAGGCAAAAACTTCTTCAAATCCATCAAGGTCTCATTTTTCACATTATTTCTCTCTCTCTCTCTCTCTCTCTCTCTCTCCACAGCTGAAGAAATTTCTGAGCCACAAAAATCCCCTATATATAGATATATAAGTTGCATTTTCTTGACAAAAAAATCTCTTCTATCAGAATGGCGAAAGTGGTTTTGAAGTTATGGACCGAGGCAGCACCGGCTCTTGTTATTTCACCCAGTAAGACTTCTAAATCTCCCAAATTAGAGACCATACCGGAAGAAGAAGACTCTGAAGCTATTGATGATTGACCAATATTTATTATTTTAGAGAGAGTGTGTTGTTCTTCTCTATTTTTTGTTTCTTTGTAGAGTTCTGTAATTCCACGAAAGCTTAAAGCATGGTCTAATTGTGGAAAAATTACTACTTAATTATTTCTTGAGCACCACACGGCAGTGCTGCATTTGTTGTAAAATTTTCCTTTTTTTCCCAATGGAATCTAATGCATGCCTTGTCCATTGATGCGCATTTATTAATGAAATCTAAGCCAAAATGTTCTTTCTTTCTTCTTTTTTTGTCTCCATGGGAGAATTCAAGAGACAAGAGTACTACAACATACTTAGGAATTACTCTCTCAATTTTCACTGGGCCCAAATGTTGTCATTTACTCTCTTCTGCTAGCTTGCTCTTTTGCACTTCCATTTTGTTGCTGCCTCATGGTACTCTTAAGAATCATCCTAAAATATATCGTTGCGTGCTTTTTAGCCACTTTGTTTCCATGTCTCGAATTATCTTAATCGAGCTAAAGTAGCACTTGACATGTCGATAAATTTTGAAAATCTTATAGGAGAATTGTTTCGTTATTGGATTTTTTTATCGGCATTTTACATCATTGCTTAAATGGATGATCGTGATTTGTCATATGTTTGGAAAAGATAATTTGAACAGAAAGATAAACATTGCATGTCCGGGGTGACAAAAATTGGTAATCCATAGCAGGCTAGCAGCCCTCGTGTTAAAACTCAGAATAGAAAGTTAAGGAAAAGTTAAGAGATGAAAAAGCAGAGGAAGAGTACAAGTAATTGCTCTCTATCAAAGAAGAATAGTAGGTTGGGTGTGTTGGGATTTCTACACCCAAATTCCACCCGTAACGGAAACACAATAAAATAAACAATAACAAGATGCACAAAGAACACACACGCATTTTTACGTAGTTCGACATCAATGCCTACCTCCACGTGGCCTTGACCCTTTGCCTTCCCATTTGCTCCAGTAGCATACACTGCACCCACGTCACCTTTTTTTTTTTCCAAAGTTTTAATTTGAAATGGTGGGACTTTGGTTCAAGCACTTCTAACCGTCCGATTGAGCTGATTTTTTTCGGGCCCCTTGGAAAAATGTTTTAAGAACAATGAACGGTTCGGATCACTCGTGTGGGACCCAAAAGTAGGTCCCCGAGCGCGCTTTGTACATTTTCTGTACATTTCCGTCGGAACGGCTAGCAGCGTCCTGCGGTCAGCATGTTTTGAGTGATTGTACATAATTCATTCATTTTGTGGGTGTGTGTATATATATATATATAGGATAATGATCTATTGAGGGAGTCCTTAGGATAATTCCGTGCGGACCTCACCATTCCGGATCAAATCTTGACGATCCGAACCGCTCAATGTTTTTAAAATGCATTTTTAAGGGTCCACGCGGAAAATCTTCAAAAAAAAAATACTCGGAAGGGCTTGATCGGATCAATTTTTGGTAAAAACGCTATATAAAAAGGCAAAAGACTACAACAAATCCATCAAGGACTCACCTCTCTCTCTCTCCAAAAGAAATTTCTGAGAATAAAACAGTACACATAATCCGTATCGCTCTCTTCTCAAGCCACAAAAATGGTGAGGTCCGCACGGAATTTTTGTTTGAGGGAGTCCTTAGTAGATCGTCTTCCTATATATATATATATATTCATTTTGTAATTATTACTTTTTTATATTCATTTTGAATTAATGTCTAGAAGGTATTCGTTAGCAGCGCTGTTTATTATAATGGAGTATCAATTTTAATTTATCACTCTAATTTAGTATCATTTTATATAGGTAACGTGATATCATTTGGGGGTAATTCACTATTTGAATAATCTTTGTCAACTGTAAACCTTATCACATGCAATTTACGAAGTTGATGTAAAATAATGATCATCAAGATGCGGTAAGGTTTTACGTGTGTGAGTGTGTCACTTGAGAGCAATAGTAGGGAGGAAAATAAATGTGGTGGCATCATGCATGACGTACATGGACAGCTCCAATATTTTAGCTTAGCGATGACAAATTTTGGTATACGATACACAATATCAAGGAAAAATAATAGTTTTGGTCGAAAAAATTTTGGCCTTGATTTATTTTATTTTATTGAGCTATATTATCTACTTACTTACAAATTTACTTGATTTATTATTATTATTTTATACCAGCAATCCAATGCAGACAATATTACAGAAAAATCAAATTATACGTCAGAAAACATAAAATTTTCATGTAATATCTAAACCCGGCCCGAAGGTTTGCTTGAACACCCTGAAATAACAGTGTAGCCAGCCTTTATGACTTGTGATATAAGCCATAGCGGTTCAAATATTACGGTCGTGAATTTATGAAGCATCGAGGAAAAAATCAAATTTAATGGATCCATAAAAAAAATTGTACAATTTTAGAATGAAAAAAATAAATATTTTTTTAACATAATATTTTGAATTTCTTTGCACTAAACTAGAGACTTTCAAATTTTTTGCACTAACATTATTAAGTTTTGAATCTCAATATTACACAATTTTTGTAAGATACAAGTAGTTTGGAACTTGGGGGAGTAATTAATAATCTATTTGTGTGGAAGCTTCGATGATGATTCAGCTTTCTTGGCCCCAAAGAGTGTAGGAAGGAGGGAATAATCTACTAATAATCTATTGGTGTGAAACTTCCACTGATGATGCATCTTTCTTGGCTACTAATAAGTTGATTATTTAATTTTCAATCACATTTTGCACATCGCAATTCCAAACCCCCCTATAAAAATAGGCAAAACCTTCTTCAAATTCATCAATCTCTCTCTCTCTCTCTCTCTCTCTCTCTCTCTCTCTCTCTCTCTCTCTCTCTCTCTCTCTCTCTCTCTCTCTCTCTCTCTCTCTCTCTCTCTCTCTCTCCAGCTGAAGAAATTTCTAAGAATAGACTCTGAACTTCAGTACACATAAGTCGATAATTCTGTCTCCCCAAGCCAGAAAAATCTCCTATATATAGATATAAGTTGCGTTTCCTCGACAAAAAATCTCTTCTATCAGTTGAATGGCGAAAGTGGTTTTGAAGTTATGGACCGAAGCAGCACCGGCTCTTGTTATTTTACCCAGTAAGACTTCCAAATCTCCCAAATTGGAGACTATACCTGAAGAAGACTCTGAAGCGATTGATGATTGACCAATATTTTGATTTTATAGAGAGAACGTTGTTTTTCTCTATTCTTTGTTTCTTTGTAGAGTTTTGTAATTAGCTTGTGATGGACTAATTCTATGAGAGTTGATTGAGTACCACGTGTCGTTGTTATGTCTGTTGATGTAAACTTTTTCTTTTTCCTAATGGAATCTAATTTCTTGTCCATTGATTTGCATCTCTCCCTTTCTCTGGAAAAAAAAAACCTCTCTATGATTCTGTTATTCATTTGTACTAGAATGAACCCGTGCTATGCACGGAGACATGAATTAAAATGATGTGCACATAAATGCACGGGATAAATTGTCACAACCAAGTTCCTCCTCGCTATCGCATCCAACTTCCTTCTCATGAAAATTTTAAACGATTTGATCGTGTGGATGTTACACACGATTAATATAAATTTTTATCACACAATGGAACTTGCTTAAAAATGGAACATACTGAGTTGATTGGTATGAAAATTGAGATAAGAAGAATGTCGCTCCCACTTGCCACTTCTGTTTTTTTTAAATGAAACTTGCTTAAAACACTATAACATGAGAAAATTGAACAATTTGTGAATACTTTAGTAATAACTGAGAAAATTTAGAATTTAACCACAGAGAAACATAAGAATTATCTCTCCCTAGTTTCAATGATTTCAGTTATGAATTGTAATTGCGTATATAAGATGATATTGGCCATTCACGTACTTTCAATAATACCAAGAGGACTTTTTTTTTTTTGTTGAACTGGCATACCAAGAGGACTTGAAAACCTAAAAAAGAAAGAAACTACACATTACTGTGATCAATGACGCACGAATAATTGTTACAGCAACGTAAAAATTAATGGATTGATTTGGCAATGCAATTGAAATCATAAACATCATTACAACAATGTTAATTCAAAGAGAAAATATAATTCCCCACCATTGAGAGAGAGGGGAGGAGAGAGAGAGAATTAAAAGAATTTGGGAAAAAAAAAAGTTGGGTTGGGTCTGAGTTGACCCATATTCGACCCGCCCATATTCAACCTGCCTACACCCATATTCAACTCATAAGCTATATCAACCCGCCCAAGCCCAACCTGACGCAGCTAGAAACGTGAACAAGAACAAGATCACCCCCACGAATTAGAAACAACTCTTCTATAATATAATAACCCGCAGATTAATAGAATTATAGGGAAAAGAGATATTCTCTCTTGTGAAAAAACTCAACATATTAATCAACTCCTCTAGCCAAGAGGCTTACATCATTATTTATAATAGTAGAATTTCTAAAACCTAGCCAACCTTTCTAAAATACGAAAAATAAACTTTAGGAAATAAAATCAAGCCTAATTCTTCATAATTAAGTTTCCTCAAAAATAGGAAAACCTCAATCAAAAGAAACTAGGAAACTAAATACTTCTAGAATATTTTGACTAAATTATAACATATTGAATAAAAATACTAAACCTAAATCAATATAAATAAAATATGACTTTTCTTGAAATTCACCCTCCATCACAACCCCATTTACCACCTCTATTCGTGAGGTGCACTCTAGTAGGGCTTGTCCTTTCTGTTAATATTCAGCCATCTCTCTAGCTTAATCAATATTTTATTTCATGTTGTGACCTTTCAGCTCTCGCTTGACCCTGTCAATTGAGGCTCATGGTGCCCACATTCAGCCAGTAGATGTTGGGCGTTCTTTCACCTCTTGGTATCATCAAAGCTGGGAGAGATCGAAGGACGTGCCTCTGCTCAGGAAATGGGGATCTTAGTGTGTGCTCCCTAGTGCGCGGCATCCGAGCAGTCGGATGTGTTTTCAACAGTCCTGATTTTATCTCGGTACTTTGCAGATCCAAGTCATTCATTGCCAAGCTGAAATCCGAGCCGTTGATTGCCGATATTAGCAGCTTGGATGTGCACACTAGGACCGCACATCAACACCCCCGGGTCCCTTTGCTCAAGTTCACATTGGCCAGAGGTGGGTGGCCTTCATTTGATCCCCTCTCCACTCGGGATGACCATAAAGATGTGGTAAGGTGTGACGCCTACGGCCTGTTTATAACATTAGTGGCGAGGAAAATAATATGGTGATATCATGCATGACGTGTGTGTTTTTAAGCCACAGTTGGTCAAATTTCACAATCTATAAGTCAAATTTTCTATGGATCCATTATCCATACAAAAAAGAAAAACATACAACATGAAAATTAAAAAATAGAAGTTCTATTTTATAAAATTTTTTTATTTTTTATGCACTAAGTTAAAGATCCCATGAAAAAATTTAATTTGGTGAGAAACAAAAAATTCTTGTACTTAGTTTTTTGTCTCAAAATTACCCAATAATTCGTAACAAGCAAGGAATTTGGGACGAAAGAATTCCTAATAATCTATTGGTGCGATACTTTCAATGAGATGCAGCTTCTTGGCTACTAATTAAGTACATTATTTAATTTCCAATCACATTTTTAATATCCCAATTCCAAATCCACCTATAAAAAAGGCAAAAGACTACAACAAATCCATCAAGGACTCACCTCTCTCTCTCTCTCCAAAAGAAATTTCTGAGAATAAAACAGTACACATAATCCGTATCGCTCTCTTCTCAAGCCACAAAATTCCCTTTTTATCAGTCAAATGGCAAAAGTGGTTATCAAGTTATGGATTGAGGCAGCACCGGCTCTTGTTATTTTACCAAGTAAGACTTCTAAATCTCCCAAATTGGAGACTATACCTGAAGAAGAAGACTCTGAAGCTATTGACGATTGACCAATACTTTAGAGAGAGTGTGTTGTTCTTCTCTCTTCTTTGTTTCTTTGTAGAGTTTTGCAATTAGCCTGTCAGGGACTAATTCCATGAAAGCTTAAAGAATGGTCTAGTTGTGGAAAAATTACCACTTAATTGTTTCTTGAGCACCAGATGGCGGTGCTGCATTTGTTGTTGTAAAGTTTTCCTTTTTCTTAATGAAATCTAATGCATTTCTTAATGGAATCTAAGCCAAAATGTTCTTTGTTTTTTGTTTTTTGTCTCCATGGGAGGTAAGAGTATAAATCTATCTTGAATACACCTATTCAAGAGACAAGAGTACTTAGAAATTACTCCCTCAATTTTCATTGGGCCCAAATGTTGTCATTTACTCTGTTCTGCTCCTGTTTTGTTTTTGCACTCCGGAAAGGGCTCGAGTTAGCATTGGACAAAAACTTGCATGGGATCATTGTGAAGACAGACTCATTCGTGGCTACGGAAATCATGAGTTCAACAATGAAATATGCAACTGCAAGTCATTTGGTGTTTCAGAGGCCTTCTCCACCACACATTGATGTCGGCTCTATCACACATGGTTGAGAAGACCCTTCACACCAATGTGTAATGGAGAATGCCCCTGTGTCGCGTGCTTCAAGAGCACTGAATAATCACTCTATCCTAATCTCAATCCTCACTTTAGTCCAGGTTATCAAAGGAGCCTAAGTGAGAGGATTAATAATACTGCACCAGTTATTGCATATCTCACATTTTGTGGAATTATACATCTGATACATATGAAATCTAGGTTGTAAAAATGTAACTAATTCGAATACGTAATGAGTCTAATTCTGATGCTCATATCTAGTCAAACAAATCAGCACTGAGTATAGACGGGCATCACAAGACAGATAAGACCAAGCTACAGTCTGATCACCCAATCCTCCCATTTGGTCCATTTTTGTGCCATTGTCGGACCACTCCGGATCCATATCAATGATTTCAAACATTCATATTGTAGGCCTTTTAGAGAAGTACGATCCTGCAGAAAATTAGCTTGATCAAACATGATAGTTATATCAATAGTTCACACTTTTCGAAGACAAAATGCATAGTAGATTGCAATTTCCAAATTCTTGCCGCCATTTTGTCTTCCATAATTCCAACTTAATTGCTAATATAAATATGGATGTTTGATCAAACTAATGTTTTGCAAGATGGTAGGAGTACTTTTCTACAAGGTCAACAATATGAACACTTCAAATCACCATTTTGGAACAGTGGAGCTCTTGAAGGTACAAAACAAGAGCAACTGGAGGATTGGATGACTGTACCCGGAGCCTGATCCTCAAACTGGCTCGTAATCTCGTCAATATATACTTATCAGTTTCATGTCAATATATACTTACCATATGTGCCGATCACGTAATGTGGGCCATCTAAAGAAATAATCTCATACAAACGTCATCCTTACATCACAGTGCTTCGAGACAAACCAGTTACTAAAAACAGTCCTTCTATTGTCAGATCACTAGACAATATGAGTACTCTAATGACCGGTGACCGGTCAAAGAGTACTCTTATCTTCCACCCAGTGGCCTGACGGTAGAATTTTCCTACTAAAAATAAAGAGAAATGATTTTTAAACTCCCTTCTCATTGATGCACTCTATTTTCTTGTATTCCGATGCAAAGAGTATTCTTATCGTCCGCCCAGTGGACCTGCGATAGAATTTTCCTACTAAAAATAAAGGGAAATGGTTTTTACACTCCTTATTGATTGATGCACTCTATTTTCTTGTACTCCAATGGACCAATGCAACATTTTATGCGTTACCCAGTCTGAAAAAGAGAAAACGCGAAAGACCCTCTGCCTTTTTAACAAGGAATATCCCAAATTAAACAACACAGAAGACTTCAAAACATAACCATGCTTTTCTCACTCTCTCTGTTGGTGGCACTTTAGAGTAATACAGCTTCCTCCTTACTCTATTCACACCACCAAAACAATACGTCCTCCACTGAGGGTAGAGACAAAGAAAAAAAGGAAGAAAAAGAGGTGGCAGTTCAACTGTTGAGGCTTTTGCTTTATTCCATTTTTTTGCGGGGGGTCGACCATCAGGGGTGTTCAGGTTAGCTTATGCGCACCTCGACTATTCTCCTCTCCGGTCCAGTCAAAGTCAGGCCATCCACGCCGTAACTAGATGTTTCACAAGAGATTTCACTCTTGTAGCCTGACCACAACAAGTTGACAAGTTTCGAACCCAGAATGTCTGAGTTTACAGCTAATCTTGTTGCCACTTGATCTACCCCTTAGGATTTGCTTTATTCCAATTTGCCAACTAGTGTAGTTGGTTGGGTTTTTGAGTGGAAAGTGAAAGGAAAACGAACAGAGTTATGGAGGGAAATAGGGACCATCAAAACCTTTCCAGTTTTGATTCCAAAAACTTCCTCCATCACCCCTCTCTATAAATACTGCTCCCCAATATGCTATTTGTAGTATAAATGAAATTTCTTCTCTCTTTGTATTTCTGATTTGTGTGTTCTGCAGATCCTATATATGGGGGTTTCATGAAAGTTGTACTTCCAAACCCATGTGTAAGCAGGAGTTTAGTACTACAAAATTTTCATGCAGGATAACGTGGATTTTTGTAGTATAATCTGGCCATTTTCTCAAGTTAAGCTGCAGGTGATCGAATGCACCTTGTTCTCTCTGTGTTCAAGCAAGCGATTGTATGCCATTTGAGATACGCTAATATGAGAGAGAATAATATGCCTGGCTCCCTGTATGCCATTTGCGAAGTGCCTCTGTGAACCAGTGGCCTTTTTGGATGGCGTGCGAGGAGCCATGCATGTCATGCTATTGACTGCATCTCTCTCTCTCTCTCTCTCTCTCTCTCTCTCTCTCTCTCTCTCTCTCTCTCTCTCTGCTTCGCTCTGACACTATGTTAGGAGGTCGAAATAGGTTTGAGTTCTGCTCAGAATGTGTCCTGGCTCTTTTCAAGCTTACCCAAGCCATGACAAGTTCATTCGATAACTAAGGTAAAAATCCATGCAAATTACACCCCGAAAATGGTCCAAAAAGTAGATTAACAATAGTCATATGTATTCTGCTATAGATTTTTCTTTTATCATCTATGATGATATAGATCCGGACCCGGTCACCATTATTTGAAGCAATGGGAAATATAGATTTTCGAAATGTAACTTCCAAACAACAGAAAAATGTTAATTTGCGTCATATCTTAGTGTAAGTTGACGAATCAATCAAATTCCAATGTATGTACAACCATCACAAAAATCACAAATCAGACAAATTAAAGTAATTTTCAAAAAAAGACAAACTAAAGTAACTGCAATACAAAATCTTGATTCCCAATCATCCGTAGCGCTTCTCGAATTTTAGAGGAATTCCAAATGATCCATTCTATACAGTTTCTAACTTTGTTTCATACATACTTCATGTTATATCTAGAGATATCTCCTGTTGGGGCTCATTGTGCTATTACTGGTGAAACCTCTGGAGAAAAGCTACTCGGAGGATGCCTGTGGCCGCCTATTCTGAAATCCATGAGATCAGGGACGGGTCCCGGCTGCGAAATCTCTACGTTTCTTATCTCAGACTCATCAGTTAACATCTTGAGTGCCTCGGATATTTCAGGACGTTTTTTCGGGATTTCTTGTACACAGAGAAGGGCCACCTTCAAGAATCGCACAGCTTCTTCTTCTGGGAAGTTTCCATTTAGCACAGGATCCACCAGTTCTACAAGGGTATTTTCCCTATACATTTCCCATGCCTGCAATAGCACAGTTGCTAACTCATCTTTTTGCCAGAAAAGAACAAGAACTAATAAGCATGGACGCGTTCAGACATATGTTAGACATGCTTAAACATGTACTTTTCATATGTGTTTTAGTTGGACACACTCAGGTACACATGGGGGACACAGTAGAATATGCAGGGAAAATGTTAGGAGGTCAAAATGTAAACTATTAAATTGTAGGGCGGGATCAAAATTGTGGTGACTTCTTTAGTGAATGTTATGTTGTATCTTTCTGTCAAAGCCTTCAGTTTTTCAATCCTTTTCCTATAGCAATGTTTTCTGTGGCATGTCTATGAATTTCTTACTCATGCACAGAATATTATATTTTCCCATCCAATGTGTTACCACCATGTCAATATCCTGGTTTTTGGAGAATTGATGGGTCCATGTTTGTCAAAAAAAAAAAAAAGGATTTGGCTCAGGATTGCCCATTTTTTTCCCGGGGTTTCTCTGATCCGTTCTTAGGAAAACAGCACAGAATAAATTTTGGAATTCCAAATCAACATTCTGGACACTGTTGTGCAAAATTCATCAGTTTGACTCAAAATAGTAGGATTTACATCTAAAAATGGGTAACGGTTAGCATTGCTTATATTACCTTATCAACTAGGTACTGCTCTCCATATCGTTCGTGGAAATCCACGACCGGCCGACCACTGACAATTTCCATAAGTAGTACACCAAAGCTGTACACATCTGATTTCCGTGACAAATGTCCGGTAACTGCATACTCAGGAGCAAGATAGCCTCTATGCCATTCAACAATTGGATCAAGCTCAATCAGAATCAAAAACTGATGAACCTAAGAGTTGCTGGAAAATTTTGTGTAGAAAGGGGGTTTAGTGTTTACAACTAGACTACTTACAATGTTCCAGCAACGCGAGTGCTGACGTAAGAAGTGCTATCTGCAAACAACTTGGCCAGACCAAAATCTGCAACTTTAGGTGTAAAATCCTGATCAAGAAGTATATTGCTCGCCTTTATATCCCGGTGTACGATCCGAGGTTTTACCTCCTCATGGAGATAAGTTAGTCCTCGCGCAACACCTAAGGAGACATCCCTCCTCAATGTCCAACTGAATTTAACCCTATTTTGCACTCCACCTAACATTAATCAGCAACCACAGATTAAGCATTTTTTTCTCTATACCACATTTTCAGGATCATATTTTATTTTCGAAGCAAAATTAGAAACACATAATAGTAAGGATTTAAACTTACCAAGAAAGGTGTGGGAGAGGCTATTGTTTTCCAGTTGATCATAAACCAAGAACCTTTCAGCTCCATTCACACAACACCCTCTAAACTTAACAAGATTTTCGTGCTTGATATTGGACAGTGCAGCTAACTCAGATATGAATTCCCTCTCCCCTCTCATAGATTCGGGCTCAACTGCAAGCACTTTTATGGCCACAAACGTGCCATCTCTAAGCCGGCCCTAGCAATCCAACAAAAACAAATGTCGATACAACTAAATTAACAAGACGAAACGAGTAAAAGAAATCAGTATTAGTTCTATACAAGATAGCCTAGCACATCTGTTCTGCTTATAAAAAGACAGAAATGTGTCTATTGCAGCTCAACTTACTGTAAACCAAGAATCAAAAAGCATTCAAGATTCCAAATGAAGATTCTGAAAACTGAGTCAAAAGTGAGGTGAAATGCACAAAACAGGTAGAGAACTTTCAATACAGAAAAAAGCCACAAGTTACACAATTAGCCGCCATAAAACACCCCCTAAGCCGTGATGGGTCAAGGGGGTGATTAATCCGTCTTACATGGTACCAAGATTTTGTAAATATTCACAATTTTTTTTATCGGCAATAATCATGAAATTATAAGCGCTCCTCACCCTAACTATTTTGGGTTGGGACCACCAATGTTTGAATTTGGATCGGTTCCAACCCATAATATATACAAAAATTTATGATGATAACCCAGGTGTCCGGTCCGTCTATGCTCACACCCCTATCACTCCCTAGAACCAATCCCATTGAGCGTCTCATTAAGAGCCGGCTGACAAAAGTACCGTATAAACTAACTAGAGTAGGTCTCATAAGAGTTGATAGCACCTAGACGTTTCTCACGAACTTTTGGAGAAACAAAACCATCTAGGTTATGACACTTGACCACCTATGCAAGTTTTTTTTTCCTGTAAGGGAAATAGTGGAATAGTACCTTGTAGACAGAACCAAATCCTCCCTCTCCAATCTTGTTTGATGGGTGAAAAGATTGAGAGGCGGCTTTCAATTCATTGTAAGCAAATACACGGAAATCCTCATCACCTGGTACATAGTAAATTTTTTCATATACAATCCAAAAATACACAAAAATGAAAGTATGATGCAGCTTAACTAAAAAAGGTATGAGCTGAAAGGAATTGAAAAGGATTGGGAAAATACCTTTAAGGCTTCTATTTACATTCAGGGTATTTGATGGACAGGAGAAACAAGTGGACCAAGGGAAACAAAACTTCATGTTTTTATTTGATCTCTTTTGTTTGGATTCTGGGTTTTAAGATTTGAATTCCCATGTTAACGAATATGGGTATCAAAGGGCATAAAACTGCAGAATTGGAGAGAGAGAGAGGAAACCGTCAGGCGGAATTCATTCTCTAGCGTATATATATTAATAATTCCCCTGGTTTTTGACTTTCTGGGAAAAACTTTGGTTTTGATTTTCATTTTCTAATCCGCGTACGTGAAGATTCACCACCCAGGAAATTTCAGGGTCATGGGGACCCCTCCTTTGGAAGGACGTGAGAAAGGGGGGAATTAGAATGTGGAGCTCTTCCTCGCCAAATTTCACCTTTTACGAGATTAGATGGGAAAGGAGAAGGCCAACTCGCCTTGTTCTCCAATAGATTTTATGCGGGGTGAAAAATGAAGTTTGTTTCCAATTGATAAAATGTAGTGGTTTTTATAGATTTTAGGAGGATTTTATGAGAATCTCATAAAATCACTTTTACATTTTATGTGTTTTTAAAATGTGAGAATATCTAAAATCTATAAAACAAGGCCTAAAATATTTTATTTTGTACTAGTACTTTTCTTTTCAATTCTGGAGGGTGAATCCAAATAAGTGATTTGGCTAGAAATCATACTCATTTGTGTTTTTTCAAAAAATCTCGCTATCCATAGGGGCTGGAAAGGAAATTGTGATGGAAAAAGTAACAAAAATAGTATAAGATTCTAGTGCACTATAAAATTTAGGAGGATTTTAAAATGAGAATCTCTAAAAAAATCACTTTTACATTTTATGTGCCCTCAATACAAAGCTCTCAATGGTGGCTCATGGCGCTTCTGAGATTGGCAATCAAAAAATTTGTAAATCTAAAATGTGAGATTTTATGTACCTAAAATCCTTTTTTATGGGACCCACACTTTTTTATTACTTTCTTCACAAAATAAAAAAATTTTATTTTGTACTAGGACTTTTCTTTTCAATTCTCATCAAAATGCGTAATCCAAATAAGTGATTTGGCTAAGAAAAATCAAAAAATACTCATTTGTGTCCCTAAAATTAGGTGGCATTTCTCACCAAAATCTCGACTATAAATTTGGGGGGCTGGAAAGGAAGATTGTGATGGAAAGTGCATTTATAACATTGAAAAAAAAATCCACTTAAATGGGTCCCACATACACTTTAGGGAGTATTTTTAGGGAGCCCCATTAAAGTGAATTTCTTCTTAGCTAGCTAACTAAGTTCTTAGCAAACAAAATTGGGTCCCACATGTGCTTAGGTGTACACTTTAGAGAGCATTTTTTAGGTAGTGCACTAGAGATGATCTTATAGGTGTTACCAACTGGGCGGTTCTACGGAGTTTTGTTTGGCTTTAAATTGGGGGGCCCGCTAATGGACGGTTGGATTGGTCTCTTAGGATTAGTTGAGATGCGCGGAAGTTGGTTAGGAGACCTGGTTATCAGGAAAACAAAAACAAAAATACTCTCTCCCTCCGAGTTTGTTGTTTTTTTCGGGAGTTTATGCCACTTTTCAAACGTTTATATCTTCTAATTTATAATGTTTTTCATTATTTTGAAAACTTTGAATAATAGAACTAATTGAGATATATCAAATAAGATCCACATTACATAGTATTTTTTTAGATCTGTATTAAAAGATACTATAATCAATTGAAAAGTGGCACAAACTACAAATACGGACGGAATGAGTATTGAAAGAACAGAAAAGCGTTTGGTTTAGATGAACGATTGTAGTAAAATCTCGCAAGAAAATATTTATTATACTGACTTTTAATTTACATTTACGAATTATGATAAGATAGAAAGATACGAGCATAATGGAAAGGCTTGTAATCGTTGCCCATTGAAATTTGCTTGTGTTTTTTTGGACGAAAGTGAAAAGTATGCAACTATGATCGATTTTACTTACCGAAATTGAACCCGTTACCTTCACTAAAGGTCTCGTCAACAAAATTGAATCACTATGTTTGGTTGAGAGTTTTGAGAATAATATTTTGAGAAATATTTTTGAGATAGTGTTTGGATGAGTTGTTAGAAAAAGTAATAATTAGAGAGATGTGTAATAATTAGAGAGAGATAGAGAGAGAAATGAGAATTAATGATTGGAGAAAGAAGTATGAGTAGAGAGAGAAATGTAATTAATGATTGGAGAGATGAGAGATGGGGACAGTTAGAATTTGTCAACTACCTGCCGAACTATGAGGGACATGTATTTGACAGGTAGTTGACAGTTTGACATTAATCAATGAAGTGTCAAACTGTCAACTACCTGCCGAACTATGACATTAAAGACAAAACTTAATGTTTTTTGCATTTGCATTTTCCTCTCATATATGAGGGACAGTTAGAATTTCTCCTGTTTTCCTATGTTTCCCCAAATATATGAGGGACAGTTGGAATTTGTCCTTTTTATGCTTGTCATTGTTCCCACTCGGCAGGTAGTTGACATTAATCAATGAACTAGTTGTCTTTCCAATGTTTTTCTCTTTTTTATTTTTCATTTTCAATCTCTATATTACTCGAGTGCCCAAGCTAAATTAGTGAACCCCGATTAATTTTGAGAGATTAATTTCACCGTGCAATAGCGGGGCCGAATAAAATTGAGAACAACTCTCGTCTAGACGAACCCATAACCGTTGATGTCTTCAATAAAAGTCAAAACAAGTCATGTATGGAGCAGGAAAATTCGCACATGAAATCTTTAGAAAGAAATCAAACTTTTAACTTTCAAGCTTTGACCACGTGCCAAGCCAATCCCTTCACATCTCTATCTTCAATACATGTTGAGAGTGGACCAAAAAAGCCATTATCTTGATTTACTAATCAGGAAACTTTGTGATGGACGTAATACCTTTTAATACAGCTCATGTTATAAGAAAGTCTTACAACCCCGTTAAATGTTCTCATTTTTAATTTACGATTAGTATTTTTTTTTCCCATACAACCAACTAGATGAGATTGAGGAGCTTCACCTGCTAAATGACATGAAACTTTGGGATGTGACATATTTTAAATGGTTATGAATTTGGGGGAAATTGTTGGCGAAAGTCAATAGAAATTAAATGATGATTGAGATTTGAGAATAACAAAAACCGAATAGGATGATGCCATGTGCAAGAAAAAAATATATGAAAAGTCCTTTTAATTTTCTAGACAACGACTAGGCTTTCCACTAAGAGAGTTTTTTTAAATAAATTGGTTTTTCACAGTTTTTTATGTGATATATTGTGAGATAATGACCTATCTTAGTTTTTGGATAAAACTATTTTTTGTTAGTGGAACACCCCAAGGCTAACTAGATCGAAACGCATATTTTAACTTATTGTAATAAGAAAGAAGCAGACTTCTAATTTAATATAATAAGAATCATTAAAATAAATATTTCATAAGTAGACAAAATTATGCAAATGTTTTTAAAATATTATTTTGGAAATGATATCTCTGCGTCAGTTATGGTGATATATCTATACATGAATTTCAAATTCAAAATATTGTTGCCCTTTCAGAATTGTATATACTATATGTTTTCGACGGGCACAATATTCGTTTTTAGTGGAGATCCGAATCATACATAATTCTGCAGTAAGAATAAAAAATTATACAAAAAATTATATTAATATATTGCTATTTGACCGGTCTAATTCGCCGTTATTTTATTTTGCGCACCCAACCAAAAATTTATACTTGGAATTATATTTAGTTCTCTCCACACATATATACCTTCATCCATGGAACTTGCAAGGAAAATTTTATTGCACTTCTTTAAATTAACCCGAAAAACTTGTACAATTGAAAAAAATTTGTAGTTGTGATTTTTGAGAGACATGAGATTCTATGACTACATTCATTCAATTGTTTTTTCATTATAGATCGGTTTCCATGCCCTCCTTTTCTTTTCTTTTTATGGTATAATTCTATTCCTAAATTATCTTCTTTTTTTTTTTACACGGAAATGAGAAGATTATATTAATGAACGCCCAACGGCACTTACAAAAACAGAATTCATTCCAAAGATCTTGGACAAAGCCAAACTAATCATCTTAATAGAGAACAAGAAACGCACAAGGCAATCGATGTGTTTCACCCTAACCCAGACATGGTCTGACGCAAACAGCGACACTTACAAGTTTCATACCTAGAATCAGCAGCTCTGAAGAGACTTAGTGCTAGTTAAAGATAAAAGGCAAAGAATACTCAGACGATCGGATGGACTCCAACCAAACATGCTCGCACCAATGAACTCCCCAAACTACAGATCTTCAAAGTCACCGCGTGTTGCCCTGTCAGCGATATCATGTAGGGTGAGAACACTGTTGGCACAAATACCATTGTAAAACAACTACGCCTGAAAGTTCCCGATCTGTAGACGAAAATTCGTCTAAAGAAATAGATTTTCAAAGGAGTTACAAATTGCTATACTAAAAAATAGATTTTCAAAGGAGCTTTTAAGAATTTTAAAGCATGATAACATGAATTCGAATTTTCAGAAAAAGCATTGTGTGCTGACAACCAGCATATAATTTTATCGACTGAAATACTCCTATGTAATATGTACATTACAACTACAGGTTTGTATCTCGCTACCTTTCTGGTTTAAAAAAAAAAAATTTATATGTTTCTAATATATTTATGGGTAGATACGAAACCTGAAATAGAGAACTAAAATAGTAAGTTCTAACATTTTGACGTATCCCAACATTAGTTTTAAGAGAAAATTAATTAACACAATTAACATAAGAGGGACACTACAAGTGTGCCAAAAATCAACTTGATCGGATATCTTTTAGTGCCTCATCGGAACACAAATAACATGAAAAAGTGGTTTTTATCCAGTGTTTGTGTTCCATTTGTTTTCAAAGTATTTGTGTTCCGATAACCTACTTAAAGATATCCGATCAAGTTAAGTTTTTGCATACTTGTAGTACTCGACGAGGTCTACGAGGTGAACGTCTTCGATCACCAAAAAAATGCCGGCGCGGCGGCGCCACAGGACTGCACAGCACCCCCTCAGTCCTACAAAATGTATATCGATGAGTTGGTTTAGATATCATTGAAGTAAATGCCAGTATGGTGTATTTAATTTGTCCTCTTTTTTTTGTTTTTTTTTTTTTGTTTTTTGTTTTTCATTTTCGTATAATTTGACCCAAGCACCATCAACATATGTACTGAATTATAGTTTAGGGTATTTTAATGAGAAAAAATCAAGAAATGTGAGACAGTGAGAGTACAACTGTAGAAGTAGTGTGATTCGATAGGATTGGCATCAAAATATCAAAGTCATACTTGTGACATAAACACGGAATTAGGGGCGAGCAAAATAACCATTAAATCATGAATCCAATCTAAAGCAATTCAAATTGAATGATTTGATCTGGTTTTTTGGCTAGTGATGTGGTTTGGTCCCAATTTTATCAAAAACCGTATTAAATGGTTTGGTCTGTGAATTTACAACCTATCCGAACCGTATTTTATATATAATTTGCTTAGATACATTGAATAAACATTTTTCCATAGTCAATAATTTCCTAATCTAATGCTCCGCCACCACACTATTCTTCCACTTCAATGATTAATTCCTAAACTTTTATATATGATAATCTATTCCTATAATTTCAATACCATAAATATACACAGGACTTGGTCAATTTATTTTCTAATCTTTCTGATTGGTTACTTTTTTTTAAGAGTCATGCTACTATGCACACCCTCTAAAAATTACTCAATATGAGATTTTGTGACTCAAAATATGAGATTTTGACTCTAAATATGAGATTTTGTGGCTAGAGATACGAAATGCATATGGTATGCACACTCATATGACTAGTCACAAAATCTCATATTTGGAGCCACACAATCTCATATTGGATCCATGCGGACTTGGTGCGGACCGTGCGGACCTCATATTTGGAGTCACAAAATCTCATATTGCAACCACCAAATCTCATATCTAGTCCCACAAACTCTCATATGGGTAATCACAACAATTAATATTGGATCCGTCACAAAATCTCATATTTAACCACAAACTCTCATATCGGTAATCACAACAATAAATATTAGAGTCCATAAAATCTCATATCGATATACACATTATCTTATATAGTCAATGGTCAAAAGTGGCACAAATTCCCACACATCATATGTGGCGCAATCTCGGCCGTCCATCCGTATGCGGTGCATACCATATGCCATTTCATATCTCTAGGCACAAAATCTCATATTTTGTGCCACAAAATCTCATATTTGAAGCCACAAAATCTCATATGGAAGGGTGTGCAGAGTAGCATGACTCTTTTTTTAATCTAATACTCTATTTTGTAGCTCTATTCCTCACTGGTTACCGATATTCTACTCTTCTCAATTAGTTGGCTGATTTTAGTGGTTTCAAAGATTTTAACATTACTAGTTTTAATGTAAGGTTTTTACGTAAAATAGCGAACCGTGGTTCAAAACCAAAACCGAACCGTATTTTTACTGGTTGGATTGGGTTGGTTCTAAAAAAAATTACGGGTTGGTTTGGTTCTCAAAATTCACCGAATTTTTATGGTTTGGATTGGGTTGGTTATAAAAAATTTATGGGTTCTTCGGTTCTCAAAATTCGTAATCCGTATATAGTGGTTTAGTTCTTAGTTAAAACCGGACCAATCCGATCCATGTTCATCCCTACATGGAATTATGCTAGTTTAACAAATATGACAAATAAGTGATTTGAATTGGTCACTTATCCAAGAATTTTGAATTGGTCACTTATCCAAGAATTTTGGTAAGAGTACGTAAAGAAGAAAAGGTCATATTCGGCCTCGACTCGTTCGACACAAGTTCCTATTTCCAGCTTCCCAAGTCAGAGAAAATAGGGGTAATCCTGTCGTTTGGACTACAAACCATTTCAACGGTCCAAGTTTTCCAATTCAATAAATTTCAAACAAAAAAAAAAATTCAATTCAATGAGTCAAAAGACTAGAATGATTGAATAATATATTTACTAAACCCTTCACGTTTAATTTGCAGGTTGTCCTGCAATATATGTTCATTAAAAGCAAACTTCCACCGGAAAACAGACTCTACATAGACATCTAATTGTACCTCTTGACTTTCAAAAGTGACAATGGTTTGGTTCGTGGATTTACGTTGACGGTTCCGATTATAAACCAATCCGATCGGTGTAATATTTATATAGATATTTTTTTATATGTTATATGTGGAATTTGTTTAGATACACATAATGAATTTTTTTCCCCTAGTCAATTACTAATTTCCTAATCCAATGCTTCATTCCACCACCCTATTCATTCACTTCCAAGATTAAACCCCTAAATTTCTATATATGGTAACATATTCCTATGATTTAAATACATTAAACACGCACAGTTTGGACTTGATCAATTGATTTTTTAATATTTTTACTCGTTAACTAATTTCTAAATCTATTTCTCTATTACATGGTCGTATTTCTTCACTGATTACTACTTCTACTCTTTTTTAGTTGGTTGATATTAGCGAGTTATGGTGAACTTAATAGAACTTGTTTTAATAAAGTTATGGGTTAACTTACTATGTAATTTTTAAGTACTTTAAATTGTTTATGAAAATGATATCTCAATTTCAAGGGAACCGTGGTTCAAAAACGAAACCAAACCGTATTTTAATGGTTTGAATTGGTTTGGTTCATGAATTTTATGGGTTGGGTTTGGTTCCCCAAATCAATAATCCGTAGGTAACGGTTTGGTTCTTGGCTTATTATAAAACTGGACCAATCTGGTCCATATATGCTCACCCCTAGAAATTTCCCTTACTTGAAGTCGTATCCCTAATTTAGTAGTGTCTTGCATTTAAACCCCTAGAAGACTATGGTACTTTTCTAACTCTAAATTCTTTAAGACTCCCTATTATTCTAAATATTCAAAATAGCCCAAACCTTAGTTAAAAGTTATGACTCTCTCCTCACTCTTTAGTAAATTTATTCCGTCCTACATGGTCAATCTAAGATTAGGTTTTGATCATTCTATTTGTGAGTTAAATCGACATACTAAATACCGCAAGTAGGAAATCAATTTTATGCATTTGATGAGCTTGTGGTAATCAAAATATTCAATTACATGTAAAACTTTTGTGCTTGCTCGTGAATTTTTTTATTGTGTTTGATTGTAGAAAAAAATGTTTAGAACTGGGATGAGTTGGTGTCCATCCTATGTCAAATTCATGGATCCGTCACTAAAGAGGACGTACGGATTCGAGTATATGGAGAGACGTCAAACCTCCTTAGGTTGGTAACTCGCTAATTTCCTCTAACTCCCAACTGTTGTATAAAATATTGTCAAAAAAGAGCCAGACGGCCCAAGGGAATTATAGAAGCCGCTCCAGTTTTTGCATGCTTTGCACGTCCCACTCCTTTCTTTCGGAAAAAAGCTCCACTAGCTCTTTTTCCGTCCGGCTCTCTCTCTACCCACCCCGCCCCACCCAAACCCTTGGGTACCCTATGAAAGTGTCTGAACCTTAGGGTACCCTATGAAAGTGCCTAAAATCCTAGGGTACCCTATGAAAGTGTATGAACCACTAAAAACCTTATAATAGGAAAGTGTACCCTAAACCCTAGGTTACCATATGAAAGTGCCTAAACCTAAACCCTAGGGTACCCTATGAAAGTGCCTAAACCACTAAAAACCTTATAATAGGAAAATGCACCCTAAGTGCCTAAACCCCAAAAACGAGTTATTGACCTTAATGGTAATTAAAAAAGAATGACCGACCTTAACGGTAACAAATATTTGTTTTTTGTACTGGCTCGTAATAAAACCTTAAGTAAAATACTGACAAAAAAAAAGGGACATAAACATCTGATCCATACCCAATAAAACGAAAGGTTGGAAGTCCAATCACGATTTGTGGGCTGGGCTAAAGATTTGAAGTGCAGTTAAATATTGAAGCGCAGATGGCCCAATATAGTAGCCCAAATTAGTTGTACTAGGTAGCAAAAGTTGAGTCTTGAGCCAGACGGCCCAGACCCTTAATCTGGTTTTATTGAAGGGTTTGATAGGTCACCCCCAAAAACCAAACCCCACAAAACGAGAGATTATTCAGTGCACCAAGGGCAAGGGCACGTGATTCTCCAATCCATGTTTTCACTGCAAATTTATATGAGTTCCGTACAAATTTGTGGTGGAAACAAGAGTTGGGACACCACGTGTTCTTGGTCATGAGGCAACTGAATAATTTTTTCCCCAAAACGGTTTTCATGTTTCCCTCTGCAATCACATTTTTGTGGATTTTTTTTGGCATAATTTGAGTGGGTAAAGTCACTCCAAATAATGATGGAATCATAGTCTCCACTATTATTAATAGAAGTAAATCTATAACCAGCAAATCTTTAGTGTATTTAACTATTTAAGCTTAATTAACGAATTAGCATGAACCCGTGCTATGCATGGAGACATAAATTAAAATGTTGTGCACATAAATGCACAGGATAAATTATCGCAACCAAGTTCTTCCTCACGTCTCATCCAAGTTCCTTCTCACGAAAATATAAAATGACTTGATCGTGCAAACGTTGCACACGTTTAATATAAATTTTTATCAAACAAATTCGTCTTTATTTAAAGTGTGAACATTAATAAACAAACATGTAGAAAAAATAATTCAAGCAAATAAAATTGTCATCATGAGTTTCCGAATGCCTTAATGTAACAAATAAAAGATTAGCCATCTAGACCCTGTTGATCCTGTGTCATTCCTCGACATTCCTACATATATAAAATTAAAAAAAGAATTAAATTCATGACATATTAGGCAGTCATTAGTTCATGACATAGAATGAGGACAGCTGTATTTATTACCTTTGAAAAGGTGCAAACATTCTTCTGACCAAACTATTTTAAACACAAATGTCACCACATGAGTACATTGTTCATGATATAATGGTTTTGGAGGGGGTATAATGAATATGTATGCGCGATCATGATATTGACACATTACACGTGATTTTTCAACATTCAAAATTTATGAATGGTATAACCACTGATATTCATGAACATATTCATAGATTTTGATAAACGGAAAATAGTAAGGGCGTCTGATTGGGATGAATTTTGCGTCAAAGAGTAGATGAGGAATAAAAAAAACTGTACTAAAATAGTTTTTACAAAAGATTTACCTTTCAAAGAACAGATGAATAGTTGAAGCTGCTACTGTACTACCTCTGATCTTCCCCTTGAAGATGGTCTCTATCCCAAATGATTGCCCATAACTCTTCTCTAATTCTTAACCACGTGATTATAGATAGAATTATTCTGCAAATTGTAGAGTAAAAAATTCGGTTATGTAATTTCTCGGTTATATAGTATAAAACTTTTGTTATGTAGAATTTTCTTCAATAATATAATCGATTCCCCAAATGGTTTCCGAAAGGTTTGGTATTGTTTCCAAAATGTGTAAAAACTTTCGGTTACAAACTAAGAAAATTATTCTTTTGAGATTTGGAAAATCTCACAAATCCAGGGGATATATAGATTCAGGTCTTCAGATTTCCTTTCTGGAATTGTTCATTTAAAAGTGTTCAAAAGTTTGAAAATTGATATTTACTACGGTTTCCTTTAGAGAATCATTTAAAGTTGTAATGGTTCAAGTCTTAAAATTTCCTTTCTAGAGTTTGTTCCCCTAATGAGAATGCAGCTAGAGGAAACCATGGCAGTGACTAAAGGAAACCATTTTGTTGATGTACACAGCCAAAGGAAACCATTTTGATAATATACGTACTTTTGTAAATTTGGAATGATTTCATTTGGGAATTCAGTAAAGAATTATTAGAGCAATAATTGATATTGTTTTTTGAATTTCCAAAATGACCTTTGAATCTCAACTACCATTTAGGACTTTTCTAAAAAAATGCAAAAAATTAGGGGACACGTGGTGATAGGCGCGCAATGTCATAGACATAAGCGCCTAAGTAGGGCGAATTAGCGCATTAGAGGCGCGATTTATTCCATTTTCCACTTGATGCGGTGTTATCTGTTGTTTGGTATTGTTATAATTGAATTGTAGGGAACAGGCCAAAAGGAGCACGTAAAGTAGACACAAGGCATCGGGCAAGTCGGGAACCGATGGGACCCAAGCAAGGACGACCAAACAAGCTTGAAATTCATTTTAGAGGGCTCGGTATCGATACAGGGATTCCCCTGTATCGATACCCATGCGACATGAAGAAAACAGAAGCTACGGGTATCGATACAGGACTTCTCCTGTATCGATACCGAGGGTCTTAAATCTGTCGTTTGACTTTGCCACGTGTGTTGACTTCGAGGGACATAAATACCTCGTTTTGAGGCCGAATTAGGGTTCGAAAATTTATTATTCTTCTTCCACTTAGTAGCCGACTCTTCTTTTTGGAGATTGGACTTTCCGGAATGATTTTCATTGAAGTTTTGCAGTTTCGTTGGAGATTCAAGTATTGCTTCGGTAATTCCTGCTTATTTACATTAATCTCAGTTCACGGGAGTTTGTCCGTGATCTGATTGTCAAATCTTGTGTTTTAATTCATACTCAGTATAATAGCATGTTTTGTTTCAGAATTTTCTTGTTCGTTCTAGTTCATATGAGTGAGTAGTTCCATAGGTATGGTCGCGGGGTGATTAACACTCCGTGGCCAGGGCTGGATTTGTTCTTGCTCCTATTCTCAAACTTAACAACGGAAAAAAGCAATTTTAGGTTATTAAAGAGCTTCTGTCGGACGAATCCGAGCTTTGTCGGAGCCCATGTAACGCGGGGAACGGGGGACCAAAACCTGTTCTTCGATGTACATGGGCAACGGCGACCGCGAGGATTCGCATCTGTCAGGGTAACCTTTTCTCTCTAAAATCTAACGTTTTCAGTGGAACAACGAATGGAGCAGGAAATATCCCGACTTGGTCATTGGTGTTATGAACCCTACGACCGTACTTTCTTTTAATTAATTTAAGAAAAACCGAATTCTCTTAGTATAGATAATTTTCCAATCAAATCATAAAGGGTGGCTACCTAAGAGCCGTGTTAAACTTAGCAACCTGAGTTTTTAGTAAGCACTCTCCACCTTCTCTGTGGATTCGATTCCGGTCTTACTGGGTATTGTGTTACACCGGTCTCAGCCCTACGCTTGGGGCAACCCATTAATTTAGGTCTAGGATTTCGGTCAAGCACGTGGCAAGGTGAGGAAGCTCTCCTCACCAAAAGTCATCTTGCAATAATATAATAGGTAATTACTGCCTCTCTTTGCAAAAGATGTTGCAGATTCTCAATAATGGCATTTGATGAGACAATTGATGTGTAGTGTAGCCTCTTCTTTATAGACATGATCACTACTTAAATGCTTGCAAGTGATTTGCAAATTCTTAATTAGTTTCAAACATTATGTGGATAGTCTAAAAGTAATATACCCAGATTACTTTTCACAATGATTAATCTTATCGGACGGAGGTTAATATTGTGTGTGTCTCTATTTTGAGCTTCAAAGAGCAGCGTGAGTTCGGATTAGCTAAATTATTCTTAAAAACATATGGTATTATTAGTGTTTAGGCAATGGAGTATTTTTTTAAATTTTTTGCACTTAATATGCATTTCTACAAGAAGAATTAGTTAAGTACAAAATTATGGACCAAAGTTGAAAAAAATCATACAAAACGGACAAATTCACTGTCGCATGCAATTTTTTTTCGTATTTAGTGTTTTTTTTTGTTCTCCTTTTGTTCGTCATTTTTTTTTTTTTTACTTTATAGGTTTGGCTTGGCAAGACGAATGATTAGGAAAAATTTCAGACGATCCAACTTGAAAGAGTAGAGTGAGTTTGGATTAACTAAATTATTCTCAAAAACATATGGTATTATTAGTGTTTAGTCAATCTTTCTTTTAATTTTTTGTCAATATTCTTGCAGTTAATATGCGTTTCTACGAGAAAATTATTTATGTACAAAAGTATGGACCAAAGTTGAAAAAAATCAGATCAAATGGACTAATTCACTGTCTCATGTGATTTTTTTTTCTGTATTTAGCGAATTTTTTTCTCCTTTCATTCATCATTTTTTTTTTTACTTTTTAGATTTGGCTTGGCAAGATGAATGATTAGGAAAAATTTCAGACGATCTAGGAAAAAAAAATGTCACTAATAAAAATTAGTCCTCAACTCATCCTTGGTTTATGCAAATAAGGAACTAAGCAAATAAGAAAAATGCCTGTTGAATGCCACCCAATTGTTGGCCCCTTTAGTAGGCCATTCCTAGGCCATGTTGGCCCCTTTAGTAGGCCATTACCGGTCTTCCAACAATGATCTCCTTCAACATCATTCATGCTATGTAAAAAATGTAAAATCTTGGGTACTAAGAGGGATTTTTTAGAGGTTAGTTTATCTTGAGCAAAAATATTTTTTGACATGATGGATTGCAACCCATTGATCTCAAGATAAATTCATACTGGTCAGCTCAATTGACGTGAATTTTGACAAGAGTAATGCACTCGACGAAATCTTAAAAATGAATAGATTTGATTATTATTGATTGACCGGTAATCACCTAGAAGGGCCAAAACAAGGTTCCTACCTTAGAAAAGCCCAGCCCATATTAATACTACTATTATAGTTGATAACATATTAACTAAATTCTTATTGAATGATTTTGGTCAAGGTGGGAAAGTAGTTAAAGATAGGATTGATTCACTTCCCTAGGAAAAGGGCTGTTAAATATATAGTTGTAGCCACCCCCCTTCTTTGATGTGGACCTAATGTCCTAATCTAACACCTTGTTGCCTAAGGTGCTTTTGAAGCAAAGGATCCTAGCTAAACTAGAGCACTCTAGGCCTAATGTGACTAATGAACATATCACGATCCGTGTCGTGTCGTGTCGTGTTGTGTCCTGTGTCGTGCTCATTTTATGTCATGTTATGACCGTGCTCGTGTCTAGTTGCGCTTCATAAAGGCAAAAATAAAAAATCTAAACAACAATTTTCAATAATTTTGTAAGAGATGAAACATAAAAATAATCAACAAAATAAATATACATATAATTAGTTTGAAATATCAAATATTAGTGAATTATCTATGCCCGAAGACACTCCCGCACGACAAAAAATTATATTTTCTCATAGTCTGCGTTCATAAACATATTTATCCTCTTTTTGATTTTCACTAAAATTGAAACCAAAATTTGCACATCCTCGATAATAAATTCACATCAATGTCCCCCTCAAAAAAATATAAACAGGCAAAAAGACAACCATACTCATTCAAATTTATCATGACTGATAATAAATTGTAGATTCATCATAGGTTTTGAATGGGTAAGAAATTACTTGTGTTTACGGGTAATGCAGATAAGAGAATGAGAGAATGTTGTTAATTTCAAATGGATAGTAACGCGCGCTTGTTGATGGGAAATGACAGAGCAGCGAGTTCTCAAATGTATGGGGGAAAAAAAAATCCACTCAAAAAATTTGTAGAAGGAAGGGTAATCACGGAGGTTACTTAAATTGAGGGGGAAAAAGTAATATAGGTTACCGAAAATATGAAGAGATACAGATGTGGTAGAAAATATATTGATTACGTTTTCTTTCTTTTCTTTTCTTTTTTTCTTTTTTTTTTGTTCACTCATCATATAACTACAACTTTAATGGGAAGTAATCTAACGGCTGTGAGGTTGTTCTCGTTTTGGGCTTTTTTTTAATCATACTCTTTTGATATTAAATAAGTACATAGTTTATATTTTATTTATTTTTCAAGTTATTAAACTTAAACACCATAGTTTATTTGTATTCTATCATGTTGTGCCACGTTCCCCAAAATGACGGCCCAATCCGACATACCCAACAATGTTTGTTACTGTGTCGACTCATACCATATTGTGCCTTGTCATACTTTATATTTACACGTGTCATGTCTGTGTCAACCTAAAATATTTTTGAGTTGTGAGGAATGTGGAGGGGTCATAAAAAAGAGCTTGGTGTCAAATTTCTAGAATTTGTCGAGCACAATTAAAAGAATATAGGTGTCAACTTATAATTGGAGAACATCTTCACCTTTGATTTTTTTAATAAGAAAATTTCTAAAATCAGTCCAGTGAGTTATTGTTAAGATTTAAAAAATGTATTGAAATGGGTGAAAAATGTATAAAAAGTGTGAAAATATATTAAAAAAGTATAAAAAGTACACTGGGAGTTTTGTTTTTCCTACAAGACCCTTTTAATAATGTTGATGTATTTCAAAGCTTGTAATGACTACCCTGACATAAATTAGTGACTGTTAGTATTGAATGAGAAATTTTAAGTACCTAGAATTTCTATCAAAAAATTACCCAAAATTTAGTGAATGTTAGTACTGAGTTGCTCAAATTCACTTTTCTGGTTTTTTTTGAATAATTTATGAATAAATTTTTTGAGTGTGTAGCATTGCTGATACTAAATATTTTTAGTGCACACAAGTTATCTCATTATCCATTCGATAGAAGCATAACTCTCTCTTAATACACTTGAAAGGTCAATCATTCCATTGGTATTCTTAGGGGTGTCCACGGATCGGATCCGGACGGATCGGATATGGATCCGACCCGATCCGCTCAGAGCGGATTATGGTTTTTAAGATCCGGAACCGAACCGAACATTCACGGATCGGTTACGGATCGGATCGGATCGAGTCGGATCGGGCGGATTTGACATATTAAAGAAGGATTATTGAGCGGATCGAGCGGAGCCGATCCGATCCGGATCCGTAACCGTCAGATAAGAAATTCTCGATCCGGAACCAAACCGAACATTCACGGATGGATCAACGGATGGTTCGGATCGGTTCAGATTGGTCAAATTGGCGGATCGGATGATCCGCTGGACAGCCCTATTCTACTCATTTCATTCATCCATCATTAAAAGGAGGTCTTTTATTGTAAGTCTACTAGGCATGGCAATATGTTTGAAAAATGAAATCTTGGCTAATACATGCTTGTGGCGAGATGATTTATTCGGACGGTGTCCCGAGCGCTAAGGGACGTTAAATGAACTAGTGATTGAGGATATAAGGTTTGAAGTGCAGCCAAACACCAAACGAGTATTGATAACATTCCACTCGATAATGGAGTCGCTCCCCAATTGACTGGCAATAAAAGAACCGTCGACTGATATAGATGTTTTTGCAAACGGAAAACCTGGGGGTACCCCATTTTTTGCACCGAAAATGCACCCCACGCGTTCGGGGACCCGCTTCTGGGTCCCACACGAGTGATCCGAACCGTTCATTGTTCTTAAAAACGTTTTCCGAGGGGGCCCACCAAAAATCAGCTCAATCGGACGGTTATAAATGCTTGAACCAAAGTCTCACCGTTTTTCTATTAAAAGTTTTAATTTGAAACGGTGAGACTTTGGTTCAAGCACTTCTAACCGTCCGATTGAGCTGATTTTTTGTGGGCCCCCTCGGAAATTTTTTTTAAGAACAATGAACGGTTCGGATCACTCGTATGGGACCCAAAAGCGGATCCCCGAAGGCGTGGGGTGCATTTTCGGTGCAAAAGGATGGGGTACCCCTAGCAGCTCTCTTTTGCAAACAGCTTTTCACTACCTTATCGCCTTTATGATTAAAAAATTGAAAACAATCCAACTTTAAGACAAACATTTTTCTAACATTTTGATCTGTGTAGTGGGTGGGAGCTTTACGTTATCCCCGTTTCATTCATCTATCAACCGAACCACCATCATGAGATTCCTGTTCCCATTTCTCTCCTCCCTTTCCTCTTTTCACCTCTTTCTCTCTCTCTCCATCCCTTCCACTGCACCTTCAATTGTCTGCTCTCTTTTGCCTGTACAACTGCTCCTCAGATGCTCTGAAAATATCCAAAATCAAAGCACATAAAAGCCCTGCCTGTCGATTTCCCTCCACAGATCAGGTTTTTAATTTTTAATCTCTATCTTTAACTCTTTATACCCAAAGAAGAAAACCCACAAAAGTTTTCTGGGTTTTGCTCTTAATGTAGATCTCTCTGCCCGATTCCTTACCAAATATGTTTTGAACTCTGTAAATTTGATGCTTGTGCCAAAGCACCTGCACCGAATTTCTTTTTATAAGCATTTGATTTGTACACTTTTGTTCCATTTGGGTTTGCGAATTCTTTCTGCTTACACTTTGTTTACTTTTTTTTTTTGTTCAAGGAGGTAAATTGAAGGAACATGGGTAACATCGGAAGTAGCAGTGTAAACGGCCGCCGGAGGCACGGTAGCCGGCGGAGCCTCCCACCGCCGCCGCCACTGCAACCACCTCAACCCGAAATGGCACCCAACCAATACGTATTCGCCGCAGCTACACCTTACCCATCTCAATACAACCAAAACCCTAACCCTCATCCTCCGTTCTACCACTACCCGGCGGGTTACTACCCACCCGCGATGCCGGTTGCGCCGCTGCCTGCACCCTACGATCACCACCACCGTCCGCCGCCCAACATGTACCCTTGTGGGCCAGTGATGCCCCATCCGCCGTATGTGGAACATCAGAAGGCGGTGACTATACGTAATGATGTTAATTTGAAGAAGGAAAGTTTGAGGGTGGAGAAGGATGAGGAGAACCCGGGGAGGTTTCTTGTTTCTTTCACGTTTGATGCTACCGTTCCGGGGAGGTAATAAAGCTTTTATTTGAATTTTTTTGTTGTTGATGTCATTTATTTGGAAAGTCAATTTATAGTATCATATTGGACATGTGATATGAATGATATATTTTCAATTGTTTAAATAGATGAAATTAGATTTTAGAAGCTGCAGTTAAAATAGGGAAGAAAACGTTGAATTGCAGATCTTAATCGGGCAGTTTGGTGCAGTCTTTTAGTAGCACGGTTTTGTCTTGGGTTAGAAAATGAAAAAGAAAATCAAATGGTTTGATATGTTGATAATGACTTTAATGGTTACAATAGACTTGGTAGTCGATTACGTTTATTTGGGTTTTATTGAATTTTGGTGATTTTAATAACATTGGATAAAATTAACTATTTTTGTGTGCTTTAATAGATTTATTTAACATGACATTTTAACATGATGTAAAAAATAGTAAATAAATAAATCGACATTAACCGTGATTGGAAACAATTTTAATCTAATAGTTTAGATTGGTCAGGTTCTACAAGTTTCACGGATTGGTTTGGTTCTCGTATTTCAATCCATACCAATTGGTTTGGCTCTTGGTTTACCAGGAAAATGAATCAATCCGGTCTATACTCATCCATATTAGAAGCAATTTTCGATTCGTGATGGCCACAGAATATGAGATTACTTTTAGCTGATTGTTTTCTCTCTCTAGGGAATTATCGTTTTCTTTCTTGTTTGCTTATGCCTTTCTTATTTGTCTAGATTGTTTGATTTGTATTGAGGAGCTTTGACTTGTTTAAGTCAACTTGGTTGTATGCTTAAGAACCTATGGATTTTTTTGAGGGAGCTTCTATTACGTTATATTAGCCCGGCCCAATTGTTTAAGACATAAAGCTTAGTTTTCTCGGTTGGTTTGGGTTCTATTACACAAGTCGTATCATGTTTCAAAATTGTCAGAGAATTTTCTACCCCTTTTCTGATTTTTGGATTATTTTTCACAGCGGAGGATATGAGATCATTGCCTCCCCTTATGTCAGGACTCATTAGGCAGTGTAAGATCAGGAGAATCTTTAGCTCTAAACACCCGAGATTGCTTAGTCCTTGCATGACATGAATATGAATTTCAGCTATCTAATTTGAATTCCCCCTGCTGATCCTCGCCTAATGACAAGATTGGATGAGGCAAACTCTAGATGATAATGAATTGGATCGGCTAAACATGTTCATAATAACATTGGTGGAATAGCACAAAGGTTCGATCAGTAAGGGGAAATGGAGAGATGGATACAATGGTCCATGGTCTAAGATGGTGCCAATGCCAAATCCCCTGAAAATGTTATTGATGAAAGCTTTACAAAATTGATGGAGAAGTTATCCTTTGACAAAACAAAAGAATAAATGTATTTATAATACACAAATGATCTATTTTTTTCATATGTAAACTTCCAAAAGGACCAAAACTATAAAAAAAAAAAATTACAAATAATAGTATCATTTAACGTATCGCCGCACCCGTCTCTAAATCTAGATTCATATCCCCGTATCCCTAAATTTTTAACTTTAGGTATCGGACCCCTAGATATACACCCACCCCAATACTCGCACCCCTATCCATGTAACATAGGTCTCCAGTTTGGAGAGGATTCATGCGAGAGGTGGGTTATTGCTGAGATAATTTGGGTTAGACATGTTCTTTGTTCTTCTCTTTGTGTTGATTTCATTTAGATAGGAAGCTGTGCACATTTTATCAAGTTGTGCGGTTGTCTAACTGGGGGATATCTTTCTATTCGTTAGTAAATTCTTGTTGTTTGAACTGACATCCTGCTTTGTTATCTATGTTCGATGTCTGACACTCCAGTGCTATGATTTTTTATTGGATATTTAACTGTTGTACTGTTTGGTCTGGAAGTTTTCTCCTTTGATATATCTAGTTTTGTTAACTTCTAGTTTGTTCTCATCACGAACAAGTTCATATACGCAGCTAACAGCATTACCATTGTTCTCTCTGGTAAATACAATTAAGGTCTACATTTTATTTTCATAATTACTTTCTTAACAGCATTACAATTATGTTCTTTGCGAAAGAGGGCGAAGATTGTAGTCTTACTCCAACGAAGGAAAACATGCTCGCACCAGTGACAGTGCCTTTCGAACAAGGTTTAGGCCAAAAGTTCCGGCAACCTTGTGGAACCGGAATAGACTTCTCAATGTATGAGGAAACAGAATTGACGAAAGAGGGTGAAATGGAAGCGTATCCTCTAGCAGTGAAGGCAGAGGCAATCCCAGTTCGCCCAAGTGGATCAGCTGATGGAAACCCAGAGGCCGTAGCCACTAACTCTCAAATAACCAAGGCAGTGTTTGAGAAGGAGAAAGGTGAGTACCAAGTGAGGGTGGTGAAGCAGATCTTATGGGTGAATGGGATCAGGTATGAGCTTCAGGAGATTTACGGGATTGGAAATTCAGTTGATACTGACTTTGATGGGAATGATCCTGGTAAAGAATGTGTTATTTGTCTATCAGAACCTAGGGACACAACTGTCCTTCCCTGCCGACACATGGTATTCTCTGTCTCCTGTCTTGTGGGCGTTCATTTTTATTATTTCACTTGATCTCTTTTTGGTTATTTTACTTTTCTGGAAAAGAAATTATTCAAAATATGATGCGGGAAGTGATGCAATTTTTCCATCGTGGGTTGGCCCTTTCGCGTCATTACAAACGTGCGGGGGGAGTGTTGGGATTTGTCCCACATTGATTTATTATAACCAAATTCATGCGCTAGGTCTTGGGTGGCCTCACCTCACATGGTTCAGTCTCCGTTGTCGTCGCCCGAGTCAAATCGCCTCGTCTCCTCAATTCGTACCTCCATTTGCATTGGGGCTGCATGTGAGGGGGAGTGTTAAACTTTATCCCACATAGCATATCTAAGCCACCCAAGTCTGGTTAATAAATTCTTGAGGTTACTCAACCTATTGCCAATTGTTTTTAGGTTGGAACCCAACAAGAAATCTAATATGGTATCAGAGCTAGGTCTTGGGTGGCCTCATCTCACGTGGTTGAGTCTTCTTTGCCCAAGTCAAATCTCTTGGTCTCCTCAATTCGTACCTCCATGTGCATCGGGTTGCGCGTGAGGGGGAGTGTTGAATTATCCCACATTGCTCATCTAATAGTTACTGGTTACGAGTTTTGCATTTTTTATTTTCTTTCTTCTAATGGAACGAGCAGAGATAGAGTCAGACTGATTCCTGAAATGCCTTTCTGGATATTCCTTGGTTTCCCTGCTGTTGCAGAACTTGAGAACCAGATGATTAATCATCCACTTCAGGAGGGGTTAATTTTATTATCGCTTGTCATCACTTCTGTAACAAGTAGCCAATCTTTTTTCCTTTTATGGTGGTGTTATCTGATTTTGGGCCTTTTATTTTGCTCCTGTAAGCCCTATGGGGCTTGTAATTAATAATAGTAATGACGTGTCCACTTGTTTGAAAAAAAGAGCATAAAAAACAATGTGTTGGTTGCACGGATCTGTTTCCTCCAGTAGGCTCTACTAAAAGCCATTTCCTAAATGCAGTCATGTTCTTACTCGTAAAATTGTGTCCTAATCGGCCTGCCTTTGTTTACTCCACTTGTGGCTGCGTAAAGCATACCGATTAAAGTGAATGGTTTATTTGCCTATATTTCATGAAGTGTAAGGTCCGTCTAACAGGCACGTCCCCCTTCACCTTTATCCAACCTACTTCCAGTTTCTGGAAACTAATAATCACCAATGTGAGTTGATACTTCTCAATAGCTTAGTACTGATAAAAACTCCTTTGGTTTCTTGATGCAGTGTATGTGCAGCGGATGTGCAAAGCTTCTGAGGTTCCAAACGAACCGCTGCCCTATTTGCCGGCAGCCAGTTGAGAGGCTTTTGGAGATCAAGGTCAATACTGGGTCCGATGAATGAAGAAGAAACGGATTTGCTGTAAAAATCTTTTCTCCTCTTGTTCTCCTCTAGAAGAAACTTCGGCTGTCCAAAATGTTGGAGTTGGCAATAATCTTTGACAGGAAATCACGACCAAGTCTAAAGTTGCCCTAAGATATACTGCTAGGTCTTCTAGGGTATACATCGGACCAGGAAGCACCGCAAGCCAATGTACTATTTATGCTTGTGTCTGTCCTTGGTCGCTGTCCTTCCAAATTCAGTACGATTTGCCATAAAATACGAGTTGAGAGTAGTTTATTTACGTTTGCCATAAAAATACATGGTGAGAGTAATTTATTTACCGTTTGCCATAAAAATACGTATTGAGAGTAGTTTATTTACGTTTGATCTGGTTTAATGGTTAACGCACTTCTAGTTTCCGTAATTCTTTCCTTTTTCCTTGAGAGGTAGGTTACTGTGTTTGGGTGTCATGTGCGGGGGTGCACAACACACGTACTATGCACGGTTGTGGGGCCCATTCCGGGTCCTGTTGTTTGATTTGAACTGTCCATTTTGTTCGTCTCGTTTTGTTCAATTTTGAGTTTTTGAAAGTGATCATCGGAAACAATGATGCCGTTCTATTCAGCATGTGTCAGGTCTGTGATTTCTTATTTTTTTCCCTAGAAGCCCTAATAAAAGCGATAAGGAAAAAGCTTCCATACAACCCATCCATTTGGGTATACCATATCCCCCCCAATCCAACGGTTGAGATGATGCCACGTAGGCAAAATTGACCCGGTCAATAGGTCATCCGAAAAATAAACCCCTAAGGGGTATAACAAAAACCCGTATAAGGCATTACGATTACGCCATTGGTCCGGTCCAAATTTTCAGGGGCGTAACCTAATCCCATAAATAACATAACCCCTACCCTTAAACGGCATAACAAGAGGAAGAAAGACCCCTAAAAGGCATAACCGATAGGGTATAACCGGATTAGGGCATAACAACGGACTGTTAGGGGCATAACCCAAACACGTATATGGAATGAAAAACCTCAAAATGGCATATCAATAACCCCTACAAGCCATACCCTAAACCCCTAAAAGGCATAACCATTTAGAAAGGCCCCAAAAAACCCGTATGTGGCATAACACAAACCCCAAGTAGGCCAAAAGTCCCCTAAATGGCATAACTTTGTCGAGGAAACCCCAAAGTTGCATAACCTAAGCCCCAACTGAGCATAACCATTGGTGCCATGTAGGTGGACCCAGGCGGACCCACCCCGGTTCTTTATAATCGATTTTTAATTTTTTTTTTGTTAGGTTAACTATGGTTAACATTTAGGTGTCAAATTAAGTGTTAATGATTTACTAATAATCGAATTTCAAACTTTTGCGGATCTCACGAAGATTAAACTATTTTAACAATCGATTACGTTAATATTGTTCGTCTTGTTGATAAAATCAATCTTGTAAAAAGTTATATCTCAAATGGGATTATAAAACTACTTCATTTGGGTATAAATTTATTATTTACAAGAAATTTACAAGATAGTTATCGTTCGATTAAATGTAAGTTCAAACTTGATGAACTTAATTTTTTGTACAAACTATGTAATCGATATTGTGTGAAACATAGATGGTTCGGATCGCCAAAAAAATACTCCGGTGGGTATGTTATGGTTTACAGTCAAACATGAAATGCCTCGAGATGTAGTGAAGATGAACCGATCTCGTGGCTATCGATATCCGATGATTACAAAATTTTGTCTCAGTGGCATTAACACCGATATGTGAAATCCTAACGGTTCAGATCGACCGTTATAAATTTTGACTTCGTAACGACTTTGGAAATCTGTACGTTCAATAAAGTGGTTATGAACTAAGTATATGTGCTATAGTTTAATGTACATTGGCCACATGACTGCAAAACAATTGCAATAATCGAGACCGTTGAAAAAGTTTATCTTAGTGATCATAGTGTTGTCGTAAAAAATTAGATCGATCGGACTTAGAAATGTACTTGATCGAGACCCAATTTCATGAAGAAAAAAGTTTTTTTGATCGAAAAGGGCTTAGCAATATCAGATTAACTTAATTTTTGGTATGAATGATCTAATACACGTAACGTTTAAGATAGATGATTCCGATGGCGAAAAAACTACATGTGGGGCCCAATTGACAAATCACAATAATGCACTTTATGTAAGGTAAACTTAACCGGCTGAGATGACATTGTTTTCGATTCCCGATCATCACAGATTTCTGGTTCTCTCATGGAATGTGCATGACCTAAAACATTATCGGTTCAGATTGGGCAAAGTAAACGTCAAACTATAAATTTATTTGACAATTGTTACATTGTTACACTGTTATTTTGCAACATGAGAAAATTACCCAAAAATTGAATAAAAACCCTAGAACTTCTTGGGTCTTCCGCCCATTTCCTTTCCCAACCCACAAACACACACAGACACCATCACCACTTTCCCTGCCCTTCCCCGTTAGAGCTCCCCTCGCCAGACACCAGCACGACGGCGACGACCACCCCGTCGAACTCCAGCACCACGAGTGGGATGAACAGTACGTGACCATCAGCGGCAGGACAATCATTTTTCATCATTCACCATCCAGTGGGGGATGGATGATACAGGGTATACGTACTCTCTCTATCCCTCTCTCTCTCTCTCTCTCTCTCTCTCTCTCTCTCTCACACACACACACACACACACACACACACAGAGTAACGAAATGAACCTGTATGTTTGGGTTGTGGACGCTAGGGTTTGAGAAATGGAATTGGAAAGAAAATTTGTATGATTTGTATGCTGGTTAGGGTTTGGTAGTTAGGTTTTCAGAAGTCCAATTCAGAAAATTTGTTTGTTTCATATGGTACGAGAGATTACGTTTCAATGTATGTGATTTATGTGTGAGATTAGGTGTGAGTATGGTTGTTTATGTGAGATGTGATGTTATATTATGTGTGAAATTGGTCCTTTAACTCAATCTTTACTGTTTATTTGAAATTACATTACTAGATTTCAGCTTTAAAGTACTGAAAAAGAATGTTGATAAATTGTGTGAATTGGCCGGTCAATCGATTAAGTAATTGATTGGTACCAGTAGCAGTAGTATTTTGGTTTTATAAGTGATTGACGAAGTATTTCAATTATATTTATACGTATAACCATTGCGCCATGGTAGGGTTTGAAATTTCCATGATTGCTTGATTTGTATATTTGAAGGGCGAAAGAGTGTTTTTTCAAGGATGGAACTTTGAAACGACGGGCGGCAACCTCCTTCCTCTTATACAAGTATCCCTTCCTTTCTTGCATTTGTTAAGTTAATGGTGCTATAGCACATACTCTTACATAGGTTACTTTGTGCGACATTATCTCATACATGTGTTACATGACATTCATGTAGCAAAGAAGCTTACGCAAAATGGGCTGAAGAAAATGCTGGTAGCAGTCTGACAAACGAGGTCAATTATTATTTTGACAAGATATGTATTTAAAATATTTTCATATACTTGCATCATACGTTATTTTTTAATATGAATGATAATGGGATCATGGTTTCATGTGTTGGTACATTTGCAGACAAAGGTGGAAATTGGCCGGGAATGGAGAAATCTACCGGAGGAGATTAAGGAAAAGTACGTAAATGAGGCTAAGTTGGGAAAGGATAGGTTGGAAAAAGAGAAGAAAAGGCTCGCCAACCTTAACGAATCGGATCTGCCAAAACCTAAGAAGGTGGGTACAAAATATATGTTTACTATGAAGTATTACAATATTCCGTCCAACCATGTTTAAAAGCTAACTTCATTCTATGGTTTTGGTGTTGTTTCACATGCAGAGAAAGATCCAGACGCGTATTGCATTAAACCAAATCAAAGAAATAGTTGGTAAATTTAATGACGACCAACGTAACGCTATTAAACTTATTGGCTTGGGAGGAATTATTGGC